>JAGKPW010000084.1:0-600000 GCA_019926035.1 Melaleuca alternifolia
CTCAAGCTTATCATCACTCGCATGAGCATACGCAAGACATCCGAATATACGTAATTCGGAATAATCAACAGGTTTCCCCGACCATACTTCCTCTAGAGTCTTCCATTTATAGCAGATGATGGAGATTTATTTATCAGGTAACAAGCCAAGTTCACTGCTTCGGCCCAAAATTCCTTACCAATTCCACCATGCGAAAGCATGCTTCGTGCCCACTCAAGTAGAGTTTTGTTCTTCCGTTCTGCCATGCCATTCTGCTGTGGTGTCCCAGGTACTGTGCGGTGTCTTACAATACCTTCTCTCTCACAGAACTCGATAAAATCTTTATCGTAGAACTCCATACCATTATTGATTCTCAGACACTTGATCTGTTTATCTGGCTGCTTCTCAATCAATGCCTTAAATTTCTTGAACCGATCAAACACATCAGATTTGTGCTTTAGAAAGTATACCCATACCTTCTTGGAATAGTCATCGATAAAAGTCAACATATAATGGGCACCTCTTTTCGAAGGAACTGGAGACGGGCCCCAGACGTCTGAATGAATATATGCAACTGGCTGCTTTGTCGAATGAATACCTGTAGTAAACTTAATTCTACACTACTTCCCAAAGATACAGTTCTCACATAAGTCTAACTTACTTGTCTTATGACCCTTTAGCAAGCCTCTATCACTTAGCATCGCCATACCTGCCTCACTCATGTGCCCCAAATGCATAGGCCATAATTGAGTCAAGTCAGAATCTGACTCACCTGATGAAACTGTAGCAGCTTCTGTCACGGTCTTTCTTAGTAGATGATAAAGAGAATTCTCTTTCTTCCCTTTCATCACTGTCATGGCACCTCGAGAGATCTTCAACACTCCACCTTTAGCGATGTATTTACACCCGATATCATCGAGTGTCCCCAGAGAAATAAGGTTCTTCTTGAGCTCCGGTACATGCATGACATCTGTCAATGTATGAACTACCCCACCATGCATCTGAATACAAACTGTCCGTATCTCCATAACCTTACAAGCTGCATTATTTCCCAAAAGAACTCTACCACCATCTGCAATCTGGTAAGTAGTAAACCAGTTCTTATGAGGCGTCATATGATAAGAGCACCCCGAATCTAGCACCCATTCGTCTCTTGACGAAGCAGTAGTCACACATAAAACAGCTTTTGCATCACCATAGCTCCCATCGGCAACGTTTGCTACACTGCTTGTGACATTTTGCCTATCAACTTTATTCCTCCACTTTGGACAATCTCTCATAATGTGCCCCTCTTCGTGACATTCAAAGCACTTCACACATCCCTTGGACTTTTTATGGCGTGATTTTGATCTACTTTTACTTCTACTGCTACTGGACCCCCGATGTTGCTCTCTACCCCGAATCACTAGTCCCCGCGCCACATCTTGCGCTAGACTGTCATCTCGTTACTTTCTCTACCACTCTTTAGAAAACAAGGCGGAATTTACCTCTTCTGAGGTAATTGTAATACGCCCCTACAATAGTGAATCAGTAAAGTGCTCCCATGTTTCTGGTAAAGAAGCTAGCAACATCATGTCCTGCTCTTCATCATCAAGTGTCTTATCGACGTTCTTCAAGTCCATCATGAGTTTATTAAATTCATCTAGATGGGTTCTAATAGACGTACCTCAGTATATCTGAACTGGAACATCCTCTTTAGCATATACAAGCGATTGTTCAAACCTTTCGTTATATAGAGCGCCTAAAGTTTTGCCCACAACGCTGCGGCATCCTTCTCCTGGCCTACCTCTATTAACACTTCATCCGATAAATTCAACAGGATTTGACTTCTAGCTTTCCTCATCAACACATCCTTATCAGAATCTTTCATTGTATCTGGCAAATTATCTTTTCCCTCCAAAGTTTCTGCCAGACCCAGAGTTGTCAATAACGCCTCAATCTTGAGACTCCACAATCCAAAGTTGTTCCTCCCATTGAACTTCTCAATTTCAGTTTTTACTTCAGACATAATTGCAATCACAAGAAATCCAGATAATAATCAGACAAGCAAAAGCTCCAAATCACAATCCAGAATATCTAACCCAAGCTCTGATACCAATTGTTGTAAATTAATGCGTAATACTAACTAGGATCTTGCAATTTACGTCAACGCGAAATCTCCAGAGACGTAAACGAGAAATAATAAGGACACCGGAAATTTACATGGTTCGGTCCAAGTATCAGTACCTACATCCACGGGGAGAGCCAGCAATAAAATCCACTATAATCGAAGAATTGAATTACAAACGCTCAATATGCTCATGTTTCCTGCACCTAGATTATACCCAATCCCAAGTATTTACAATAAACAACTCAATTAGATAAACAAATAAACTCACGAAGCTTGTAGCGGCTATGCACCACTTCACGCGGAGAAAGATAGCCCTTGCTTTTGGTACTGTGTAGCTCTTGGTCTCTCTTCTTTCTCTCCATTGCGTGCGGCTTGCTTTAAGCTACTGTGCGTGGGGTCTTTTATGCGGCTGAAGGAAACGTAGAAAGAGCTAGGAAAGAAACCATTCTTTCCTCTTTCTTAATTCTCCTTGGGCCCCACGTAATATGATAAAGAATCCTTAATAGAGAAGAAATCTAAACGTGTCCTTCTATGTTGACTTTTCTTCTCCCTATTTTGTTCATGGGTCCCACATGCTTTGGGATATAAGAGAAACAAATCCCTTCTTGTGGCATCAAATGGTCGTCGGCCGCTGGAAACCGCAAAAGAACAAATCCCTTTAATTTGTTTCCTCTTTTGTACAACTTACCTAATTTAAACTCGACACATAATTTGACACTTGCAACCATGATAGATCAAGGGAAGATCCAAGTCAAGAAAAGGCATAGATTCTTAAAATTGTTGTAAGCCTAGTCACATGAAGAAAATCAGTCGATTCTTGAAAAGAAGAAAGGAAAAAGTAAATGCCAACCAAGGGAAGAACAACTCTACCACGGTAAGTTCCCACGAACACTTGCTTGTCTAGTTTACTTGTGGTGATGATTGTGTTGATTTCTTGAGTAGATATGGTGTTGCGAAAATTGTGAGGATTGGTGATCTATGCCTTCAAGATAGCTGGGGCAACAAACTAATGCTCAAGCATTTGAGGCATATTCGGTCATTCGAGTGGACTTGATTTCTACTGGAAAATTAGACGATCAATTGGAAAGTCGGTCAAGAATGGCACTTATAAGCTTGCCAAGTCGTCGCCATTATAGCAAGGAGGAGGAAGATTTGTGCTCTTTGCTGCACCAAAGCTAAGGTCTGCAAAGACCGTAATCATGATGTGGAAGAAGTAGTAACACTAGATATACGGCATATGAGACTCGATACTTTGAGGGAGAAAGGCCTCCAAATTCTTGCAAAGAAGGAAATCACCTCAAATGTAAAAGTACAATTAGAAATGCCATATGAAAGTTTCAACTTATGGGTGAAAACATATACATTTAAAGTTATTTACATATTGATTTATACACTGCTTGTGGCTTGGTGTGGATATATAAACTTCTAAATTGAATAGAACATGTCTTTTCCTTGACATCATGCTCTGTTGTTGATAACAATACTAAGCATATGCAAAAGTTGTCTGTGCTAAATTATACACGATTTGCAACTTGGTTTCCGGATCCAACATTGGTTGTGTGTGCTCATAAGCATGAGAATTAATTTTATAAGGTCTTGGAATAGATAAATCGATGTTGTTTTGTGTATTAGAAATCCATGTAAAGTATCTAAGATACTTTAATTTTACGAAACATAGATTATATATTCAAGTATTTTAGGGACTTAATTACACTATATTACTTTGACGTTATATTGGTACCTTCTTATTTTTTAAAAATGCTTTGTAGGCTACCTATATTGATTTGAGTTATAATTCCTAATATTTTGAAGGTGATAATGTAACACTCCAGGCCTTATACGGATATTGTCCACTTTGGACACTAAGTCCTCACGGTTTTGTTCTTCTTGGTCCATCCGAGAAAACACATCTGTACATTTAAGAGGGCCCATTGTCTTATAACTTGGCCCCAAGGCTCCCCCTACGTGATGTGGGACATTAGGCGTGCCCTTAGGGGCGAGTCACACTGCCCTGTTATGACTTGGCGTGCACTGGCCCGTGGCCCTGTGACATCGGGGTCATGCCCTGGCAGCGCCCGGGGTATTGCCCTGGCCATGGCCCTATGGCCCCGGGTCATGCCCAGGCCCGGCCCCTGGTGCTAGGTTCATTCCCTGGCCATGGCCCTATGGCATCCCACATCCCTCTTCACCCTTGGAGCACAGCATCCTCGCCGTGGCCCCACATGCGGTCAAGAGTTAGCCCTGATACCATTTGTAAGGCCTTGAGCCTTCCACGGATATTGTCCGCTTTGGACACTAAGTCGTCACGGTTTTGTTCTTCTCGGTCTATCCGAGAAAACGGGTCTATACATTTAAGAGAGCCCATTGCCTTAAAACTTGGCCCCAAGACTCCCCCTAGATGATATGGGACCTTGGGTGTGCCCTTGGGCACGGTTCACATCGCCCTATGATGACCTGGTGTGCCCTGGGCCATGGCCATGTGATGCCCGAGTCATGCCCTAGCACTACCCGGGACATTGCCCTGGCCATGGCACTATGGTCCCAGGTCACGCCCAGGTCCAACCCCTAGCACCCGGGTCATTCCCTGGCCATGGCCCTATGGCATCCCACGTCCCTCTCTACCCTTTGAGCATAACGTCCTCGCTGTGGCCCTACACGCGATCAGGAGTTGGCTCTGATGCCATTTGTAAGACCCCGGGCCTTGTACGGATATTGTCCGTTTTGGACACTGAGTCCTCACGATCGTGTTCTTCTCGGTCTATCCGAGAAAACGCGTCCGTACATTGAAGAGGGCCCTTTGTCTTATAACTTGGCCCCAAGGCTCCCCTCTAGGCGATGTGGGACCTTGGGCGTGGGTTACACTGCCCTGCAATGACCTGGGCTAGGGAATGACCCGGGCGCCAGGGGCGAGGCCTAGGCGTGATCCGCGGCCATAGGACCAAGGCCGGGGCAATGTCCCGGGTAGTACTAGGGCATGACCTAGGCGTCATAGGGTCGTGGGCTAAGGCACGTCGGGTCATCATAGGGCGGTGTAACCCTCGCCCAAGGGCATACCCAAGGTCCCATATCGCCTAGAGGGCAACCTTAGGGCCAAGTTATAAGACAATGAGCCCTCTTAAATGTATGGACGCGTTTTCTCGGATAGACCGAGAAGAACACAACAGTTAGGACTCGGTGTCCAAAACGGACAATATCCGTACAAGGCCTAGGGCATTACAAACGGTATCAAGGCCAACTCCCGACCGCGTGTAGGGCCACAGTAAGGATGTTGTGCTCAAAGGGTGGAGAGGGACGTGGGATGCCATAGGGCCATGGCCAGGGAATGACCCGCGCGCTTGGGGTCGGGCCGAGCATGACCTAGGGCCTTAGGGCCATGGCCAAGGCAATGTCCTGGGCGGTGCCAAGGCATGACTCACAGGGCCACGGGCCAGGGCATGCCGGGTCATCACAGGGTGGTGTGACCCGCTCCCAACGGCATTCCTAAGGTCCCACATCGCCTAGAGGGGAGCCTTGGGGCCAAGTTATAAGGTAATGGGCCTTCTTAAATGTACAGACGCATTTTCTCGGATAGATCGAGAAGAACAGAATTGTGAAGACTCAGTGTCCAAAGCTGACAATATCCATACAATGCCAGGACGTTACAAATGGTATCAGAGCCAACTCTCGACCGCGTGTGGGGCCATAGTGAGGACGCTGTGCTCTAAGGGTGGAAGGGGACGTGGGATGCCTTAAGGGCCATGGCCAGGGCAATGTCTCAAGCGATGCCAGGGCATGACCCGGGCGTCACAGGGCACGCTGGGTCATCACAAGGTGGTGTGACTCATGCCCAAGAGCACGCCCAAGGTCCCACATCGTCTAGGGGCAAGCCTTAGGGCCAAGTTATAAGGCAATGGGCCCTCTTAAATGTACAGACTCGTTTTCTCGGGTAGATTGAGAATAACAAAACCGTGAGGACTCAGTGTCCAAAGCGGACAATATTCATACAAGGCCCGGGGCGTTACCGATAATATGGGTGCCTAAACATTATTTAACTCTGAATAATCAAAGTATTAACTAAATTGCAAGAATAAGGAGGAATTACCGACTTCAAACCAACATAAGCATCTATAATATTAATTGGAAAATCACATTGGCAATTCTAATATGATTTCTAATTAACATGCAATGGCAAACAACATTCTTTTGATTTTCACTTATCTAAATGAAATCCAATACATGCAATGTAAAGCTATTCTAAATGTGACTATGCTAAACATAACTTGCTTATTATCATTTAAGTTAACATAGTATGAGATTTATTTATTTAACATTCCTAACTCTATGTCACGCAACATAAATATGTAACTAATCTATATATCCTACAATATCTAAAAACTTAACCTGGAGCTTCTGATTAAACGTATCTAACATATGAATCTAAATGTCATGCAATTAACATGCAAACTACATAATATGTTTTCTAAATATTTAATTTACCATGCAATTTTCTATATAACATGCAAGTTTACTCAAATTTACATACAAACTATCACATGTGTCATGCTATAATTAATTAAGTAAATCTAACCCACAACTCTAAATGTCAAACAAGTTTGATTAGCACCTACACCATATGAATCTAAATAGTTGTGTGCTTTCAAAAATCTGCTCTGAGAATAAAGGGAGAGAAAGGGCGGTGTTCTTCATATGCATTCCCATCTCCGTTCATACTCATTTCCACCCCCTTCCTTATGTAGATAATTTCTGCGCCTTTTGACTTTGTTTCACGATAATCATCAATGAGGGGAGAACTATTCTTCTTCTCTCGTCTAAACTGTCTCTTTTCTTCTCGTGAAAGACTGCACGCATACACTTTTTTTTCTTTCTTGAAAAAACTGCACGCCAACAAACCATTGGCAGGTATCTGGAAAACACGCAACTATGTATTGTTCCGTGATAGTGATCTCTTTGTGCCTGCGTTGAAGATCAAATTAACCAAGATGATTAGGGACAAGGCTATAACGTCTCTCCATGTTGCGGATAGTCCTAGGAACCGTCGGGTCCAACAAAGCTGGGGCATTGACGCCTCTATTTTCTTGTTTTCTTATAATCCTTTAGTATATGGTCCTTTTATTTTGCTTGGACTTTTGTTTCCTATGAGAACCATGGTACTCTTTCACTTGGTATACACTTGCAATACTAAGTGAAAGCTTCTTGTGGTACCAGGTCCCTCTTTTTGTATAGTTGGCTTCCAACATCAATACAAATACTTATCTTACCAAAAAAATAAAAAACAAACCATTGGTTGGCGGGGTCAACATACCATTGCAATGGTTTGTGATTCGCTAACCATACAGAATGGTTTATTGACCACTTCGTCAACAAAACCACCATGCAAAGCACACACACGTTCAACAATGTTGACCATGTGTGTTTATTCTGTAATATATATATATATATATATATAATCAACATGTGCATAATTTTGGGCACATCATTATGTGTCCAATTTACGCACATGTGTACATTACGTGTATGCATGTATGTGATCAAAATTAAATTAAATCTCATTTAACGTAAATTTTGTTCTTTGTTCAACTCAATCGATTGCCTCAAGTGCAAACACATTATCATTCTCATTCAACGTCATCCGAATTGGTTATGGTGTGTGACATCCCTAGGTTCATCATGGATCTAGTAGTAAGAATTGCACTAACACGTTAATACTTTCAAGAGAATTGATTGTTTCAATCAACCTCTTGGTTTTACAAACCATGATTGACATCTAGAATATGCCATGGCTACCCAAGCAATTTGAATGTTTAAAGAGCATAATCAACCAGTCAGTAATGTTTACAATGTAATTCAATCTGTCTGTCATACTAGGTCCCAATAAAAAAAAGGCCATGAAAATATTTGTCAAGTCACCAATTCGATCATTTCTACAAACTTAATTGATATGCAATTTTACGAGACATAAACAGTTTATTCTTGTTACAACATTGGCCGAGGATTTCAATGCGTTGTTATGATTAGATTGCATATTCCATCATTGTTATACCTTGCACATAATACAGAGACAAATTTCATTTTGCCAAATGTGTAACTTCGTATGTGAACAATCGACGACTAGCAAGTATAAAGGTGGATCAACAAATCAACAATATGCGTACTCATGAATCACAGTCATCCGACACACAAGTCAACACTGCACCTCAGGTCTAAGGATTATTTTCATAAGACCATAGCAAGAACGAATAAACCTTGACCCCCCCTAAAAGCTTCCATGTTGCTAATCGTTCTATATGCTTCACGTTCAGTGAACTTCTCTGATACAAGCGCCTGTGTTATAATTCGGACATCCTAATACTTAATGACTTGTTACTCGTCATCTCCTTAAGTATTAAATACTTAATGATTAAATTAAAACACACCGACCTCAACTGTCTGTTTATTAATTTCTGAACAATTTAAAGATTTAGATTAACTGTGTACCGGCCACACATATTCTTAACATCCTAAGAATAGATCGAGTCACAACTGATCTTATGGAATTATACATCTAATAATAATTGGACAAATGAATAAAAATGTCTTTGCCATTAATTATATAATAAGATTGAAAATACAACTGAAAATTCTAACATGGAACTATTATATGATCGCTTTAGTGTATACATCCAACACAAAAAACCTTAAAAAATAAAATATGTAAAGTCCAAAATATAGTTATCACTAATCTGAAAGCCAAAACTCAACAAATCTCCATATTAACTTCAAATCTCTAGAAGAGCGTTATGCCAAACGCAACATGAACTCTCTTTCTTATTACTAAGAGTGATCACACAAAGTTACCCTCCAAATGATGGAATGAACAATGCACACCCTTAAGCCTACATGATCATACTCAGCATAGTAAACAAGGGATGAAATGCCACTAACTTCTTCTAGACAACTGAAATGGTAAAAACACACATAAAGTCCAAGCAATGCTTGAACTTGGTCAACGGAATTGGTTTGATCAACATATTTGTAGGTTTATCCGTTGTACCCTTGGCAATCTCATCATGCACAAAGTGATAATGAATGTATATGTGTTTTGTTCTGTATTGATTCATCTCATTCTTGGTAAATTGGATCACACTTTGTTTATCGCAAAAGATAATGGAGGCTCCTTCCTTCTTCACTCCAAGTTTTGTAACCAAACATTTCAACCAAAGAGCTTTCTTTGTCGCTTCTATCATTGCCATATAGTCTACTTCAATGATAGACAAAGCAATTGTGTCATGCAATATTGCTCTCCAACTAACTGCAGAAACACCAAGCATAAATATATAACTTGTCAAAAGATCTTTTTTTGTTGAGATCACTCACATAGTTAGAATCAACAAAGGCAACAACCAAATATTTTATATCACAATCTCTGTTAAATACCAAATCCACATTTGATGTACCTTAGATGTATAAAAAAATCCATTTTATAGCTAGCGAATGAACTCTACTAGGATGTGCCATATACTTACTCAGAACACAAATTGTTTGGAAAATGTCTGGATGGGCGCAAACCATAGGGTACATAAGACTACCCATGGCACTAGATTGTGGGACTTGGGACATCTCATCTTCCTCTTATTTGGTTTTAGGTGACAAAGAAGCTGAAAGCTTAAAATGAGACACCAAAGGAGTACTTACCGGTTTTGTATTCTTCATGCCAAAACACTCAAGCACTTTCTCGATATCTTTTCTGCGAAAGGTACAACTTCCCAACTTGTCCGTCTCTATGAATGTCCTTAGTTAGTATCTTCTTGGTAGCTCCAAGATCTTTCATCTCAAACTCCTTACTAAGTTGTCTTTTCAATCATTCTATCTCCAATATGTTCTATGCTGCAACAAGCATGTTATCTTATGCTATACCGTTTACTTTCAATCAAACTTCACCGAAAAACTCTTGATGTTCTCGATTAGCTAACCTTAAGCTCTGATACCAGTTATTGTAGAATCATGCGTCGATTCCACAAAAATCACATGAGCAAAAGATCTACCTAGATAAAATATAATAATAATGGAATCAAATAAGAAGAACGCACCAGAAAAATTGTAATCACAGTTCACCCAAACCTAGGCTACGTCTCCGCGTAGAGGCACTTTGCGAATCCACTAAGCTTCGAAGAAAGATGAATACAATGACGATCATCTCTCAAGATCAGGGCACAAAGAGATTGAGAACCCTCACAAAGAAAAAAAAATCTCATTTTTCTTCTCTCTTTTCCTTTCATCTCTATTTTCTTTGTTTAGTGTCTTTTCGGCAAGCATCTAACTATTGCTAATATAAAGGTGTTTTGCTCTTAACTTAAAAGCAAATCTATAGAAAAGACAAAAAAGCCCTTACAAAATTTTTGGCTTCATCTGCCAACATTCCTTAATCTTTAAGTGTGATAAAGAGGGCACCCTAAACCATTTTCAAGTGCAAAGTAAAGACATATTTATATATATATATATATATATATATATATATTTGGCCCAGTCAAATTATGGATTCGATGAGCCAACTTGTTCATGAACAGCCCTATTTCATGTGGTTATAATGCTATCTATTTACTTATTTGTACTGATTGCAAGTGTTAGCCATCATTTTGTAGAATTTGACTTTTACTCTCTGATCAACCATTTTTCTAGTCTACTTAACTAGAAAATGTCTTGATTTGTAGAATTGCAAGTGTTAAGTATACTTAACAAGGAAACGTCTTGATTTCCAAATGCACCCATCATACATTGCACGTGAGAGATGGTGTATTATTAAAAGGAAAAATAACACAAATAATCCCTAAAATTTAGCTCAATGTACAACATGATCCCTAAATTTGATATAAATAGTGCATAAATATTAGCTGAATGTGCAATCAGATTTTTAAACTTTCAATTTATTCGATATGATCTCTGAACTTTTAATAAATATTCAAACTAGTCCATAAATTATTTGCAAATGTTCAATGTGGTCCTTCCATTCAATTTAAGTTCATGGACACATTGAATATTTTCAAATAGTTTAGCTGTTAGTTTGAATATATACCAAAAGTTCATAGATGACATTAAATACATTGAAAGTTCAAGGACCATATTGCACATTGAACTAAATTTTGGAGACCATTTGTCTCAAATCAATAGTTTATGGAGCAGATCGCACGTTTGACCAAAGTTTAAGAATCATTTGTGTCATTATTTTTATTAAAAATAACAAATTTTCCTTACTTGGATCTTTAACGAGTAGCTTTGAGACAGTTCCCAATGAAAATGATAGCTTTCATTATAAGAAATTTAAAGCACAGTCTTGAGAATATGACTCTGTTTAAGTCTGGAAAGGAAATCCGATTGCCCATTAGTGAGCAACTATTAGTTAAGTGGCATTCTACAGAAGTGCATAGAAGAGAATAGTGTCTAAGCTAGAGAATCTCGTGATACAATTCTTGTGAATTCATTTCTAAGAGAAGAGAGGTTGTTTCGCTCAAAATTGTGACACAAGCTCATTCAACATTTCTTTACTATCAAGCCATAGAGTAAGCACTTCATACCCATAACATAATTCAAGATGATACATGGAGATGTACTTACTTCAACAATAATTGAAGATAAACATACCAAATTTCACACCATCACATAACTACCCCTAACTCACTGTATTATTTAGGCGTTGACGAAGGATTCACGACGACATATTTGAGACGTTTAGGGAATTTAGCCCTAAAACTTTTCACCAGTGGCTTCATCTTCTCCACTGCCTTTATTATACCAAGGAACATGAGCCTATAAAGAACTACCATTCCAAGCAAGATAGCAAGATCCACCCATTTAGAGTAGCCCATTTCCACTTGCCAATAGTTTCTCAAATTTCTTCACCACCAATTGTAGGTGAACCTCCCGTCTGGTTGGGAAATGTTAACCCTTCATACTCATTCTTGAAGAACCCTTGATTGGCGTACTTATGAAACGAGATGTAATACATGGGATATCTCCAGAATGGCTTGGGGAGATCATCTGGCAACCTGAAAAACCCTCCATTTAGCATCATCACACCTTGAATTCCAGCACCGGTTATGATCCCCATGAGGAAATCAGGGACTATACTTGCGACGATCATCATCAAGCTCTCGACAAGCAACATGCACGCAAAAAGCACCAAAGCAAAGTACGCAAAGTGCTCGAAACTCTTTTGAAGGCCAGCCAAGTAATAAGCTATGGCCCCCGGGATAAGAGATATGATTAGTAGATAAGGGATGGAGGAAAATGTATTGCCTAAAACGAACGCGGCAACACCATAATGCCCATTCAATCTTTCTCGCCCGAAGACCTGGTAAAGTGGAAATATAAGATTTATGACTTTAGTACAATGATGAGTAATCTGACAATCAAAGATTGAAAAAGAAAAGAAAGAAAAAGAAAAAGGAAATAAAGAGGAGTACCTTCATGTCCTCAACAAAGGAGGGGAACCCACCGATTGCCATGAAAGTAAGAAGTGTCGCAACAAACATTAGCATCGAGCCTCTTGCCTGTAAATTCCTATAAATTAATAAACCTTGTGAATGGAATCTGCAAAAACTTATTAGTCTCATTCTTCATTTGGTCACTAGATTATTAGGACATACACATCATCAAGCTAGCGAGCCTACCTGAATGGAGCCATAAGTGAATCCGATGTCGTAGAAGATAGTCCCAACACAAAGGCCCAATGCAACATAGATTGCTAAACGAAGCCAGTAATACCCCAAGTCACGATACATGTTCACGAATGATCGCTTGGTGAGAACAACGCTCTGGGTAATGAAGCTTGCTTGACTTCCATTTCTTATCAAATTTACGCCAACTTTCTAAGGGAAACACACAAATTATCAGAAACTCCCAGATTCGTAATTTTCAAGTTTTCAAACCCCATCATAACGAAATTGCATACCTTTTCGGATATCCTGCACACTTCCTGCTGAACTTGGTGGTAAATCGGAGATGATTCATAAGATTTGACCAAAGTGTCAATGGCTTCTTCAGCATTCATGCCATGGCCTCCTTGTTCAATGTCCTGACAAGAAATTTTGTTTCAATGGGTCCAAGAAATTTCCTTCAAATTCTTGAGATAATGGTCGAACAAATCAAGTTTCAGCGGCATGACTTACTGCATTGAAGTCCTTATTAATTGTCCTGAGGTAGTGATCGGAGGGATTTCTAAGAGTTGGACATGGGAAACCATTTGATGCAAAAAACTGCAAAAAGGAAATAAAAGGTTAGGAAAACTTTCATTGCTTGCAACAATAAAAAATGCATGACTTAGTAGTCCAACATCACAAGCACCTGTTCTGCCTCTGATCTAAGGCCAAAATAGACTGTTTTCCCAGAAGAAAGAAGGCAGAGATTGTGGAATAGATCAAAGACTTCACTGCTAGGCTGATGAATCGAGGCGATCACCGTCCTCCGGTCATGACGGGCTAGCTGGGCAATACGATTCATCACATGGTATGACGCAGCACTGTCGAGCCCACTTGTCGGTTCATCAAGGAAGAGGAGCTTTGGGCGCGTCAGGATCTCAATGCAAATGCTGACCCTCCTCTTTTGGCCACCACTGAGGCCTTTAGCGTTGCCCCCGCCGATCCTTGTATCTCTCGCATCTTGCAGTCCCATCTCTCTAATCGTCACCTCAGCCCTCTCCTTCTTCTCCAATTTCGACATGGAATCCGGCAATTGGAGCTGAGCCGAGTAGTACACGGCTTCTCTCACTGTTAAAGTTGTTATTAGCGTGTCATCCTGAGTCACATAAGCCTATAACAAAACCAAAAGGAAAAAAAATTAATTAAACGATAATTTACTACTAAGATCGATTTGTAAACAATGATTTGGTGAGGAATTTGTTAAACTTTCAATTCCGCGCCCCATTTGTCAGCTAGGCTTACCGAAGTTCCGAAAGAAAGTCGTTGTTTACGACCGTTGATTAAGATCTCTCCTGTCTGTTGGGTGTTTGAACTTAATCTTCCTGCAAATAGTCGCATGTGAGGGGGCAACAAAAAGGTGGAAACTCAAAACAATAAATGAAATATATCACTAATATAGTTTAAGGTGGGTTATTTTCATTCCAAGGACTTGGTTATTGTAATTAAGAACATCATATGTTTTCCTTCTTCAAAAATATTATAAAGATATTACCTCTTACATTGAAAGTACCAGTTTTGTTTTACTATCGTTAGGTTTTTCCCTCTGTACATATTAGCTTTGTTACAGAGAGAAATATCTAAGAAGTTCAATTCTTTCCAGTAAAAACTTGAAGTCGAAGCTCATTTTGAGTTTGCTTTATCTATAGCATCATGGCAATTTGAAAGCGCATCTATTACTTGCAGGTTAATCGTAGAAAGAGAAATCTATGCGATGCGTACCTCCAAGGGCATCGAGGAGAGTCGACTTGCCACAGCCAGAAGGACCCATGATGGCCAGCATCCGACCCGGCCCCGCATACCCGGTGAGCCCCTGCAATATGGCATGTGTCCCGTTTCTCCGGTCCGACACCGTCACCCACAAGTCCTTCCATGTCAAGAACATCCCCTTCCCATTATTGTGCACTCCCGTAAATGGATCTGGTCGTGCTCGTTCACCTCCACTATGGACTCCCGATAGGGGCACTTCGTCGTGACCGGCATCTCGAGGAGCAGCGAAGCTGATACTGAATGGAAAGACTACGTCGTGGCCTCCAGGGGACACGCCATTATTCTCTCCTTCGGAATCTGAGCTCTGTATTTCATCGTGGTCGTCGGCTTCCTCGCGTGAAGGCGATGATATTGTGGGACTTGAACTCGGAGTCCAGCGAGGCACATGGACGGGAGAAGGAGACTCCATTGCAAATACGAAAATTCACCGCCAACACCACCGCCACTTTCTTCTCTCCCTCTCTCTCTTTTCTCAGAGCTGTTCGAGTGAAGATTAAGAAGATGGCGACGTTGTTGGGGTATTAATAGGGAGGTGGCGGATAGCAATGAATATGAACACAAATGGGAATACCTACGCTCTCTTTCCTCGTTGGACTTTATCACTTTATGCCCAGTGAATAGCCCACAAAAAAAAAAAATGGCATGGTGGAACAACTTGGTCTTCCGCGGCGTTCTCGTGGATCGTGATTTTTTCCTCTTTTTAGAGGATATATTACATTTTTTTTAATAATTGTGACGGTATTTGATAATGACAACTAAATAATCTGCAATGGTTGTGTTAATCTCCCCAGTCCCAGATAATGATGGAGCCACGATAAATTATGGAGTCACGTCGATCCATGACTCTTGGGGGTCGTCCAATAGATCAAACGTTGAATTGACGTTATAAAATTATTGCGATCTATCCACGAGGGGCTGCTCTAAGGAGAATAAAGGTTTATCGGTATAATGGCATCACTAATAGATGGCTAGTATACATTGTTTAATCATAACCCAAATAGGCTCATCAATTACTTGAGTAGGCTTTCCCAAGCTCATGCCTCATGTGACGTAAAATTTCATTTTTTCAAAAAGTTCTGTATGAAATAATGATTTTGTATAATTATTGAAATTGGTTAGAAACTAATAGAGACATAGGAGTATTGTAATATCACCAAAACGCTTACTCCGATTAGTCATTGATTTTGCTCGCATGAGGTGCAAAGATTGGTTATAGGGACAGCTAATTTGACCTTGTGAGTAGAGTGCGGAAGAATTCGCGATGACCATAGGGAGTGGCCACGAGATCACATGGGTCGACCAAGTGGACAAACTATGGGACCGCTCAGAGGAACGCGGGGGTCGATGTTGGAACCAATTATGTGTATAATGTGGATTGGTAGCGGAATCGCTTAAACTGATCGAAGTAGACTTTTTGGAGATGTTAAGAATTCTTATGCAAACAAATATTCTAGGGTCGGGGACTAGTAAGTCACTTAACTTAAGATGGTCATGCACTTTTGGTTAACAATTAACTTTTCAAAACTAATCATTCATTAAAGGATGTGATGCTAAGTTTGAATAGGTTTTATTAAGCAAAGCTTATGCTAATCAGCCCAAACATGTCTAAGCTAGCCTACTAAACAATAACAAAGTCAAGATTGACATGGACATTGGATTCGCATTATTAACTCCATTTGGGCCATCTCCTTGATCATTATCATAGGCCATACGTCGACTGGTGTTGGCTTTAGCATTCAACAATTCATTCAATGAATTCATGGTATACACTCAAATAAAGTAAAACCATCATGCAACATTCATGTCTATTCAATCAATTTGCTTCTGGATTGGCTTTGGAATTAATTGTGTGATTTAATTATCCGAAACCATCACCTAATCAACTAGAGATTCATTGATTAAAGTTAATGACTATCAATTTGATTAAAGTTAATAATGATCACCTAATTTTCCTTTGGATTGGCTTTGATATGAGAAACAATGGTCCTCAAAGTATTTGCCATCTCCAATATTCTCCTACTTGGTGGATACTTCACGAAAATGAGAGACTTCCTGTTAGAGGAAGATCTATCAATAATTTTGAAGATGACAAAACTCTATATAAAGCTCTATGACGAGAGGACAAATCTTCAGAGTTAAGTACTTAGTCGTGGTCAGATCTTTATCATCTGAAGAATTGGCAAATCTTGTATGATTTGAGAGTGGCCAGATCTTTAACGTCTGAAGATAGTCAGATCTTTAAGATCTAAAGGTATCAGACACGTATAGTCTAGAAGGCAGATTTGGTAAAATCTGGGTAGTCAGATTTATGACAACTGTTTGAAGTAAGAGGATATTCTTACAACTCTGATGCTCGTGGAATTCAGACAGCATATATGAGAATCAACAAGATTGTTTATTCCAATAATATGAAGTTTATTATTGGCATATTGGATTCTCTGAAGATTGGGTAAATGTGGCAAGTATTCACTTATGGAAATCAAGATCCTGATTGTATGGGCGACCAGGATTGACGGGCTCTTAACACTATCTGAAGATTGCTTGATATACTCCTGATTCTGTCCAACGGGTTGATTGGAAGAACTCCTTTGGAAAGTGCCAACGGTCGTATTGGCATGAAGGAGTATTTAAGGGAGATATTTCAAGTTGTTCAAAAATACGAAGAGACACTAACGAGAGTATACTTCCAATGTAGAGAACTGCTCTTTTACTATGCACTTACATTTTAAAAAAAAGAGTGTTACATACACTTGCTGTGAGAGCAAAAGACTCTATGAAGTCTTAAAACTGATTTGTAATTCTTTTGATTCATAGTGGAATCCAGCCGATAGACTGTCAGCCCGAGAGAGTGGACGTAGGCTTGAGCTCAGCCGAACCACTAAAAACCTTGTGTCTTGATCTTCTCTCTTAACTCTCTGTTTGTGTTTATAGTTCTTCGTATATCATGCTTCACAAGCTGTGTTTTACATACTTCCGCAAAAGATTTTAAAATCACCTATTCACCCCCCTCTAGGTGATCGCACTAGATCTTTCAATTGGTATCAAAGCCTCATGCTTGTGTTTGAAGTATTTTACTTCTAAAGCTAAAGATCTATGTCTAGTGTGTTTGTACCAGGAGTGATGGAAGGACAGAACTTTGCCAGAGCACCTTACTTTGATGGAAAGGACTACAACATTTGGAAAAACACAATGAAAGCTTTTCTGAGATCAAAAGATCCACTGGAATGGGATGTTGTTGAAAGAGGAGTAAATCCCAAATCTACAACAAATTCAGAGAGAAATGCTGTGGAAGCTGGAGAGATGAATCAAGCTAAACTCATCAGAAGACAACACATTGATGTTAAAGCTAGTTATTCATTATATTGTGCTTTGTCTCCTTTAGAATATAATCGTATCTCTTCTTGTGCAACAACCAAAGAAATATAGGAAAGGTTAAACATCACTTTTGAAGGAACTGGCCGAGTCTATGAGACAAGAATCAACATTCTAATTGGTCAATACGAAGCCTTCAAAATGAAACCTGGAGAAAGTATCACCGACATGTTCAGTCGCTTCACAGAGATAGTAAATGGTCTTGCATATCAAGATCAAATTATTTATGGACCGATGAAAGTAAACAAGTTACTACGTGGACTCTCAAGTGAATGGGACCAAGTGAAAATCACCATTAATGAGACGTAGAGGATTCAGCCTCTATCTATTGATGAGCTGATTGGAACTCTTCAGTCTTACAAAGTGGAAAGATCTGATGAACAATCAGACTTGAAAGGTAAAAAATCCATAGCTTTAAAATCTAATGAAGAATTTCATGTTGCAGGATCAAATGATACTTTAGATGATGAAGAGATGGCTCTTCTAATAAGGAAGTTCAAGAAATTGAACAAAAGAGGAAGAAGATTCAACTCGGAAATTTCAACCCTCAAAATTTCCAGAGAAGACAGCCTAGACAAAACTTTCAGAACAGGTAATCTTGGAACAAAAAATCCAATAGTGAAGTAACATGCTACAACTGTAGGCAGAAAGGACATAGTAAACCCAACTGTCCTTTACTGAAGCGAAGTAATGGAAGAAATGAAAAACACAAGAAAGCACTCAAAGCAGAATCCTGGAGTGATGCTGACAGTGATGATTAGTTTGGGAACATCTGCTTGATGGCACCATCAAATTCGGATTCAAAAGAAAGTTTTGATTCAGACTCAGATCAAGATGATGAGGTTAGCAACTTCCGAATTCCTGTAAAAGTATCTAAGTACATTGATGAGTTATGCTCAAGTCTGAAATCTTCTCTGAAAAGAATTTATGAACTAAAGAAAGAGAACTTGAGACTTCAAAAGCAGGAAAATATTTGCTCTGAAAAATTTGAAAGTTTAAGTGAAAAACTAGCGGCTACGAAGGAGAAGTCCAATTCTCTTGAGAGCAAGTTGTTTGTATCAAAGCAGACTTCTCAAATCTATCAAAAAAGTTTTCAAATGGTTCTGAAAAGCTTGATTAACTTCTTTCAATTCAAAGACCTTACTTTAATAAAGATGGTTTGGGTATGACCCCCGAAACTATTCCTTTGATTGACTTTCCAAACGTAAATGAAAGGCTTGAACAAAAACCTTCAAGGGTTGTTTACAAAAATCATTTTCAAAATTTTTTTGTAAAACCTGTCGGAAGAAGTTCTTTGAAGTGCTCTAACTGCAATTACTCAGAACATCTTGAAAGAGATTGTCCTCTGTTGAGAAGATCAGTGAAGAAAAACTGGTCAAACCTTGCTTATACTAACTATATAGGACCCAAGAAAGTCTGGGTACCAAAGAAAAAGTGAGTACTCTTCTTGTTAATAGGTTACCATCAAGAGCAAAAGAAAATGGTACCTGGACAGTGGATGTTCAAGGCATATGACAGGTGATTCGAGCTGCTTTGTTGAGTTAGTCAAACAGAAGGAGGGAAAGTGTCCTTTGGAGGTAAAAGCAAAGGAAAGATAGCTGGACGTGGAACTGTGCAAATTGGGAACCTGATTATCAAGAATGTTTCTTTGGTGAAAGGTTTGAATTATAACCTTATTAGTATAAGTCAATTGTGTGATGCTGGTTCAAAATACAGTTTCAAGAAGGTATATGCTATGTTTCTAGCAAGGAAACTTCACAATCCTTCTCGGGTAAGCGTTAAGGAAATATCTATCTACTTGATATAAATCCAGATAGCTCGTAGTGTCTGTTATCTGTTCAGGATGAGATAAATCTATGGCATAGAAGACTTGGACATGCTAACATGAAACAGATTGCCAAGATTTCTTCCAAGAAGATTGTTCGTGGCCTTCCTAGATTGGCTTTTCAAAAGAACAATACTTGCACACCCTGTGTGTTGGGAAAACAGGTCAGAAGTTCTTATAAGTTGATATATCAAGTATCAACTGACCATGTTTTACAACTGCTTCACATAGACTTGTTTGGACCTACTCGAACTCAAAGTATTGGAGGGAAGACTTATTGTCTGGTAATAGTTGATAATTATTCTCAGTTCACATGAGTTTATTTCTTGGCAAGTAAGTTAGATGCTATTTCTTACTTCTCCAAGTTTGCCAAGAAAGTTCAAAATGAGAAAGGTTATACTATTTCACGGATTCGTACCGATCATGGAAAAGAGTTTGAGAATCAAGATTTTGCCAAGTTTTGTGATGATACAGGGATTCAACATGTGTTCTTATCTCCATGTACACCTGAACAAAATGGAGTTGTGGAAAGGAAGAACAGGTCATTGCAAGAGATGGCCATAACTCTGCTGATAGAAAGTTACATGTCTTCTCAATTCTAGGCTGAAGCTGTATCTACAACTTGTTACATCATCAATAGAGTTTATCTCAGGCCTATCCTTGAAAAGTCGCCTTATGAGATTTACAAGGATAAGAAACCTATTGTCTCATACTTTCGTATTTTTAGCTGCAACTGTTTTATATTGAAGAATCCTAATGATAATGTTGGTAAGTTTGATATGAAGTCAGCTGAAAGAATCTTTCTTGGATACTCCATGACAAGCAAAACCTACAGAGTTTTTAACAAAAGAACTCAAACGGTGGAAGAGTCAATGAATGTCAAGTTTCATGAAGATACTCAATTGCATTCACTTCAACCACAAGTTGATATTCCAAATCACTCTCAAGACTTCTCACCCATGAACTTTCATGAGAAAGCTCAACAACCAGAAGATGAAACTCTATCATCTGAGACTAGAAGAATTCTTCGTTCAAATTGGAGACAAAAATCCAGTCATCCAACTGATCTTATCATTGGAGATCTTAATGAAGGAATTCGAACAAGGGCACAGAGACACGAAGAATCTAGTGCAGTAGCACTTGTGTCTAAAGTTGAACCAAAAGATATAGATGATGCCCTACTTGATGAAAGTTGGATTGAGGCTATGCAGGATGAGTTTAGATAGTTTGCAATCAATGATGTTTGGGAGCTAGTCTCAAAACCAAAAGGAAAATCCATCATTGGAGCCAAATGGGTGTTCAGAAACAAATTGGATGAAGAAGGCAAAGTTATTAGAAACAAAGCCAGACTGGTTGTAAAAGGATACTCTCAGCAAGAAGGAATTGACTATGATGAAACTTATGCACCGGTAGCAAGGTTAGAAGCCATTCGATTATTGCTTGCCTTTGCCTGTTACAAAAATTTCAAGTTGTTCCAAATGGATGTCAAAAGTGCATTTCTGAAAGAATTCATACAAGAGGAGGTGTATGTAAAACAACCTCTTATGGTTTTGAAGATCCGAAGAAGCCAAATCATGTGTACAAACTAAAGAAGGGACTCTATGGTCTGAAACAAGCTCCCAGAGCTTGGTATGAAAGGTTAAGTAAATTCTTACTTGAGAATGGCTTTGAGAAAGACAAAGTAGATATAACTTTGTTTGTCAAGACTGAGGGGAAATATTTTCTCCTAGTTCAAATATATGTTGATGATATTATCTTTGATTTCTCAAATGAAACACTTTGCAAGAATTTTTCCAAAGCGATGTAGGATGAGTTTGAAATGAGTATGATGGGAGAATTGACATTCTTCCTAGGCTTACGAGTCAAACAATCAGAAGAAGAAATCTTCATTCATCAAGAAAAATATGCCAAAGAGATTGTGTCAAAATTTGGCTTGAAAAATTGCAAGAAGATAGAGATGCCCATGTCAAGTACTTTGAAACTTGATGAAGACATCGATGGGAAACAAGTTGATCAGAGACTTTACATGAGTATGATTGGATCTCTTTTATATCCAACATCATTGAGACCTGACATTTTGTTTAGTGTGTGTCTATGTGCTAGATATCAATCCAATCCAAATAAGTCACATCTCAGTGCTGTGAAGAAAATTATAAAGTATGTGGCAACTACTTCAAAGTTTGGATTATGGTATCCAAAAGATGGGGACTTCACTTTACTCGGATATTCAGATGCTGATTTAGCAGGCTGTGAGCTAAATAGAAAAATTACTTCAGGTACTTGTCAGCTGCTTGGAGAACAACTTATCTCATGGTTATCAAGAAAGCAACACACTGTTGCTCTTTCAACAGCAGAGTCAGAATACGTTGCTCTTGGAAGTTGCTGTTCACAGATTTTATAGATGAAGCAACAACTGTATGACTTCAAAATTTCGAGGTCATGTATTGAAATCAGATGTGATAGTACCAGTGCTATGGATCTCACTAAGAATCCTATTTTGCACTCTAGAGCAAAACACATTGAAATTCAACATCACTTTATACGAGATCATGTGGAGAAAAGGGTGTTAAAGTAACATTCATTGATTCTAAGAATCAGCTTGCAGATATCTTTACAAAAGTATTGGATAAGAATTCTTTCGAATTCATTCGAAACAAGCCGAATATCTTATCTTCTCATGATTAGGTTCAAATCTTACAAGGTTCAGATCTTATGATAATCAGATCTTACAAGGCTCAAATCTTATGAGATTTAGATCTTACAAGGTTCAGATCTTACGATGCTCAGATCTTACATAACTCAGACAGTCCAAGTCTCGATACACTATCATCTTGATATCTTATGACTCAGGACTATATGATATGAATTTTTCCTGCCATATGTTCATAAGGTAACATGTATTTTTTTAGTATGTTAAGGTATGATTGTTACATGCTTCATATTTACTTGCCTAATTGAATCGTTGCGTGATATATGCATCCCTTGATTGTTGAATTGTTATCTTCAAAATTTTATTTTCCAAAAGTTACAATTTTCTTTTGAATTTTGAAAGGTACTCTCTCACTCCTTAAACCGATTGGGATTCTGTCTCTTCGCTAAAAACTCTTCTTTCATCTGAAACCCTAGCAGTTTGCTTTCCTCCAGTTTTCTCTCTTCCAAAAACTTTTAACTTTTTGCTTGTTCAAACGAAGGAAATCTGTTTGACTGCAACAATGTCTGCTCCTAGGAAATCATCTCGACTTGCAACCAAGAAATTTGAGAAAGGAAGTACTAGGCCGACTCACTTTGACCTTACTAAGGATTCTTCGTCTGCTGAAGGCCATCAACAAGCATTGGTTATACCATCTTCTGAAACTCGGGTTCCTGACACAACTCCACTGAAGAAGAAAAATCTAAAAATTCTCTTTTCTTTCTACAAGAGAATGATAGAGAACAGAGCATCTACCAATGTCATTTGGGATTTTCTGTTGTCCAATGGCTTCACCAACGAGCAAAATTTTCTATGGCAAATGGAGGATGCTGGTGTTGCACCACCAGACTTGCCCAATCTTGATGGGACATACAATGGTGGCGAAGATGAAATTGCCTGATCTGCCTCTTGGATCCAGTTCCAAGTCAACCCCAGTGAGGCAAGTTAAGGTTGAATCTTCTGTTGGAAAGAGGAAAGGCAATGAACCAATGGTTGAGGCCCCTACATCCCAACGCAAGAAGCTTTTGGTTGATGAAGAGTTTGAGAAAGAATTTGGGCCCACAGGGGAAGGAGTAAAGATCACCTCCCCTGGTTTGTCATTCATGATGTCTGGTAGTTCCTGGAATGAGGAACTTGTTGAGAAGCTCTCTACCGCGGAGGTAGAGAGAACATATGAGGAGAATGAGAAAGAGACAGAGAAAGAGGATGAGGATGAGGATGAAGAGGATGACAGTTCCTCTATGCCGGTGAATGGTTCTTCCCCAACGAACATTGAGATAGGGGGAGCAGAAACAGAAGTTGTTCATTCGGAGGAATTACCCACCACATTTGAGACAGGGGAAGCTAGGAAAGATGGTGGTTCTTCAGAATTTATTCCAACTCTTGTTACTCCAACAACTACTGCACCTACTGGACCTAGTATTCCTAGCATTCCAATCACTCAGATGTAGGGGTGAGCAAGCAAAACCGCCCGCCCGGGAACCACCCGGAACCGCCTGGACCGGGCGGTTCCGGGCGGTTCTAAAACTCACCGGTCCGGTTCCCAGTTCCATATTTATGGAACCGGGAATTTTCCGTCCGGTTCCCGGTTCCGGGGGTGGAACCGCCCACCCAGAACCGGACCGACACTATTTATAAAAATAAATAAAAAAGATATTACCGATTATTTTTTCCATTCCCAGTTTCACTTTTCCACCATGACCATTCGCATTTTCGCTCTTAGTCTCTCAGTCTCATTTATTTTTTTCTCACACTTAGTCTCTGTCTCTCAGTCTCAAACTCATCTCACGCTCACGGAGTCACGAATGTCAAACGACTCCTTCCTTCCTTCCTCCAAAATTGAACAGAGAGAACCCTACCTCTCTCTCGCACAGTCGCACGCGACGCGACTCCTCCGTTCGGACCTCCACAAAGGCGCTGCTTCCTTGCCGCTCAACAGTCGACACTTGACAGGCGCCGCTTCCTCCGTCGCCTCTAGACCTTCGCCTCGCATGCCACTCCTCTGGCTCCACCTGTTCTCGCCATCCCTCCGATAAGTTACTCTATTGCTTTGCCTCGCCCCGATATGCTCTACAAATTGGCTCGATCGACTGTGGATGAGATTTTTTGGATCTAGGGTTTGCGTGTTGGATGTCTCTAAGAGAGTGCGGCTCGCGCCTCTTGTTTACTGAGATCTCTCTCTATATGTGTGTGTGACAATGGGTGTGTGTGTGTGTGTTCGATTTGGATATCTAATTCGTACATGAGGGGCATGGATTAAGGATTTTAATCGGGTCACAGTCTTTGATATTGAGGTTTTGATGTAAATTGTATTACCCAGGGAGCATGAGATTGTGAATAACTTCGTGCTCAATTGATTTCATTTCATGATTCTCAGTAAGCCACTTTGATGTTGAGGTTTTTGATGTAAATTGGTACGCGGTGAACTTTTGCTTGATTCTCTATAAGGAACTTTTGAAGTCCCTTATCAGTGTTTTATCAATAAATCTTGCATGACCAGAATACAAACTTCTAAAGGAGACACGCCTCATATCATTTTTATGAAGTCAACTATCAACAAAAATTACATCCCGAAATAAACAATTGCTAGCCAAAGGCACGGTTTGAGTCTGAGATAGAATATAATCCTAAAGAGGTCAGATTTCACAATATTGTCAGTGGATTTGTTCGTGGTTCATGTACTGTACATTAGGATTTCATTTTGCTTGTCTTCTCTAATAAATTTGCGATTTCTTTGTAATTGATCTTTTCCACTATACTGTTATCACATTTGTTGCAGTCATTAATAGATCCTTCTAATCCCAACTTTTGAAGCTCTCAAATTTTGATCTATGTTATCATGGGATTCGATACTGTTTGAACTATGTGGTTATGGTGTCCTTGTTACTTGATTCTTTAGATTTTCTTTTTGATTATCTTCCTCAAATATTTCTTGATAATCTATGTTTGTGGTCTAGCTTCTAAGTACCTCTTCTTCGAGATTCATTAAATCTTCCTTGGATCTTTCTTTAATGGTAGATTCTCTTTCAAACCATCTATACTCCTTCAAAAAGAAGCTAAGAATTTCATGTGGTCAGAATTCAGATCTGTCAAGCTTGTTATGAGGATGAAATAAATCAACAAAGCAGCAACAACAAGATTTTATGTTCCTACTTTTATCATTTATCTAGTGAACAAACATTCTGGTCTTGACGTACACATCCACATGCTGTAAATCACAATAATCTGGGACTTAGATGATCTCTATTATGTCATAACTAGAACTTATATTCAGGCATACAGTTTGCATAGAAACATGGATGACCCTTTTACTTTTGATGAAAAAATTACCTTTAAGAAAGATACTCTTTTGACTTGCTTGATGATGCTTTTACCAAGAAATAATTCTTAGAGTAGGCAAATCTATTATGACATTACTGGCTCATTTTGATTCTTATTATTGGTAGCCAATTTAGGTGATCTAATTAATATCAATGGAAGTAGACAAACCCCGTGGTGCGAAGAATCCAGGAATGGAATCGCTACAATATGAAGGTGAAGAAGACTTTGATCTTGAAGAGGCATCCGGCACAAACAAGGTATCTAATCCTTGTGCTTCTAGTAAATGAAAATCAGTAATTTTTATTCATTTTGTGAGGGAGTTAAATAAGGAGAATGGCAAAACTAATGTGATATGCAATTATTGTGGGCCAAGTATATTTACAATGTGGATAACGGTACTTCTGCCATGTGGAAACATTTGAGAAAGTGCAATAAATATCCTCGCAATGTAGACAAGAAGCAGAAATTGTTTACAGCACGTAGAGTGGACACGAGTCACAAGACTGAAATGGCAATGGGATTAAGAGATACTAGTACTGGTACTAGTAGTGCTAGTCTTTTATCGACATGGAAATTTGATCAGGATTATTGTAGGCAAATGCTTGTTCGGATGATTATAGTTGATGAACAACCTTTCTCTATGGTTGAGCGTGTTGGATTTCAAGATTTTATCAATCAGTTACAACCTCTCTTCAATCATATTTCAAGATTTACAGTGTGTAGAGATTGCATGAAGCTATATATTTGTGAGAAAACAAGTTTGAAGGCTTGTTTTCGCAAGCTTGATTCTAGGGTTACATTTACAACCGATTCATGGACTTCAATTCAAAACTTGAATTATTTATGCCTGACTGCACATTTTATTGATGAAAGCTGGAAATTGAATAAAATAATCATCAACTTTGTGGTGATGCATAGTCACAAGGGCAAGGATATTGGGAAAATGATTGAGAAATGCATCTATGAATGGGGATTAGAGAAAAAAGTATCGACAATCACTGTGGATAATGCTAGTTCGAATGATGTTGCTATTGGTTTTTTGAAAGAAAAACTTTCAAGAGAGAAGCTATTAATCTTAGATGGTGCTGTTTTACACATGAGATGCACAGCCCATATATTAAATTTGATTGTGAGGGATGGTTTAACTGAGGTACGTGATTCCATTACACGTATTCGAAATGTGGTTAGGTATGTAAGAAGTTCTCCCATGAGAGCTAAAACATTTCAATATTGCATTGAGAGTGCAAGGATCAGTTACAAAGGTTCGGTTTGTCTTGATGTCACAACTAGATGGAATTCCACTTATCTCATGCTAGACACAGCCTTAAAGTTTAGAAGAGCTTTTGAACAGATGGAAGAAGATGATCTTTCGTTCTCTTCAGATCTTGACTTTGATACTCCTAAACATGAAGATTGGGAAAATGCTAGAGTTCTTTCTCTATTTTTGAAGAAGTTTTATGATGCTACTAACAAGATGTCTGGGACTTTATATATCCCTGCAAATGATTATTTTAAAGGGATGGCTGCTTTATACAAAAATCTGAAGCACGCGGAGAGGGCTGTGGATCCGAGATTGAAAGTTATGGGTATGAAGATGAAAGATAAGTTTGACAAATATTATGGAAGTTTTGACAAAGTAAACATGATGGTGTTAGTTGTGGTAATTTTGGATCCAAGAAAGAAGCTGAATTATGTGCGGTATTGTTATAAATTAATTTATGATGATGGTGCAAAGGTTGATGAGATGTGCAATGAGGTGAGGATTGCCCTTGAAGATTTGTATAATTTTTATGACAAGTCTTCTTGTAATTCATGTAACAAAGAAATGAGTGGTCAACTTTTGAATGATATTGGTACTAGTAGTAGCTGGGATCTTGATAGCCATGAGGAGAATAGCAAAGACATATGGGATGATTGTGAATTAGATTTTGATTTGGAAAAGACATATGAAAGCTTTCTTGATGAGGAGAAAAAAGTTTCATAAGGAAACTTATCAGAACTTGATCGATATCTAAAAGCCGAACGTGAAGAAAGTCGTGATCTTGATCTCTTGATGTGGTGGAAAACTGCTGGACAAAAATATAAAATCTTATCTTTGATGGCTCGAGATATTTTGGCTATTCCTGTAACTACGGTTGCTTCAGAGTCAACTTTTAGTACATCCGGTCGTGTGCTTGATGGCTTTTGAAGTTCTTTGACCCCAAAAGTGGTGGACGCTTTGATTTGCACCCAAGATTGGTTAAGAGCGATTGCTAAGCCGATTGATGTTGAAGAATGCATTGAGAATGCGACAAAGTTTGAGTGTGGTAAGTTGGATACATATTTTTATTTTGTCATTCTTTTGTATACTAATAATTGAATGCTTCATTTACTTTACCAAAAAATAATAATTGAATGCTTCATTTGATATTATGTCTATATTAGATATGGATGAAGTTCACTCGGAGCTTATTGGTAAATAGAGTTGATTCAATGGTAAGCATTCTTTTGTTGGTTCAAAGTTGATTCTGACTTTCTGAGATGTGGACATGCATGTATAAAATTGTAGATAGCTTATTTTACTAACTTATTGGCCTAGTCTAAATAAGATGCTGAAGATGATGGACACACCAAATTACTGTATAGGTGATGGATACATGGCTTGCCTATGCACTAGTGAAGAATAATTCCGAAGATGTTGCAAAGGTACAAACTATTGTTTTAGTTCCTGATGTGTATTTGACATTGATTCTGGAGCTCCATGGTTGACTCTCTCATATTCTACAATGGGTTTATTTAATCATTGTTTCAAGCTTGATAAAATCCATGATTACTCATATTCTACAATGGATCTCTCCTTGGATGGAGCTCTCATTATCAATGCTGGAGAAGATGTGGAGGTATGTTGTGACAAATTAACCCATGTATCTCGATAACAAACCATGCTTGCTTTGGCCTCTTATTTGGGGACCCGGTTCATTTATTGATTTTGTTTCAATTATTGTTTTCACCTTGTGCCCTTAGTTTTCCATTCTGATAATGGACAAAGAAATTTGGCTAAGGCCCATTTCCTCTGAGCTTTCAAATTATAATGTATCAGTTGACATTCTAGAACGTTTTGAAAAAAGCTTGGCTTCAATTGGCCAAAATCACTGCTTAGATCACTTTGTGGATGAGAGAGAGAGAGAGAGAGAGAGAGAGAGGGGTTCAAATAAAAAGGAAACAACATGCTCTTAACGTTTGATAGAACTTTATGTGTTTGTGATGTTAGCAATGAGCAATGAAGTGTGGTATCAAGAATAGTCAGATGAGAAGCAAGCCAAACATATACTTGGTTCTAGTCCTTCTTTCAATTACCACTTGGACGCGAAACTGCAGTGGCGGTAAAAGAGACTAGAGTGGCGTTGATTTTTTCTCAATTGATTTTTGGCTTTCTTCTTTTGCTGATTGGAACAATCCGAGCATTTTTCATGCTCTAGGCGCTGAGTTTTGACACCAACTATTCCATTGTTGAACACATACAGGTTGAGCATTCTACACAAAGATGCTTCGGTGCTGCAGAAATCAGGACTAAGGGCTTCAAGATTAACAAAGTTGAGCATTTGGAGAAGATGAAGACCTACGACAAGTCTGGTAAATTTTGCTTGGAGGCTTGAGAGGGTGGTTTTAATTATTAAGACAACTTTTCATTTCTCAAAACTTCTCTTGCTATAATCTTGATTGACTGGAAGAGTCTTCTTCTGTCCCTTTGCCAAGTCCAAACTTACAACCAGATTTTATTTCCTTGTTTTGAGCCTAAACCTGAAGTGCATTATGTTTCCTTTCTCATGGTGTGTATTTTTCTTATCTTGTTGTTATTTTTTCATAATTACCCACCCGGGAACCGGACCGGACCTGGTGGGAATCGGATCGGACCGCCCAATCCTGTCCGGTCCGGTTCCTGGTTCCAAATAATAGGGAACCGCCCGGGAACCGATCACCCCTACTCAGATGCAACCACTTATGGATATGATGTCTGCTCTGACCACCAAATTTGATCAATTACAACTTATGCAGACCCAGCAGGAAGGAGTGCTTCAGCAGCTCTCTCAGCAACTTGGTCAGATCGCTGTATTGGATAGTCTTGTTGAAATCAAGCAGTCGATCAAGAAGCTGGAGCAGACTGTGCACTCGTTGGATAATCTTCATTTTGTCCATGTTCAACCCCCCTCTTAAACTTTTTGATTATCATAAAAAGGGGGAGAACAGTGCAGATTTTGTGTCTTTGACTTGACTTTGTGTGGATATTTTTGATGTGGATGGATGATTGCAATGATTGGTGGATGATTGAATGGATTGATGATTCGTGATGCTGATTGATTGCACTATTTATGAAATTATTTATCTTCTGTTTGAATGAGAGGGACATATAAGGATATTGTTTGTGAAGACTAACTTTGTCTTGTGGATGCAGATTATACAGAAAGGATCATGCCTTATATATGCTTATGAGATATTATTTTTATCTAACAATTTGTGTTGCAGAATATATTTCCAAAATCTACAGGATCGTTTTGTCATCATCAAAAATATGGAGATTGTTAGAGGAAGATCTATTGATGATTTTGAATATGACAAAACTCTATATAAAGCTCTATGACGAGAGGACAAAACTCTGTGATTTGACTTGGAGTCAAGTTCTTAGTCGTGGTCAGATCTTTATCACCTGAAAAATTGGCAGATCTTGTGTGATCTGAGAGTGGCCAGATCTTTAACGTCTAAAGGTTGTCAGATCTTTAACGTCTGAAGATTGTCAGATCTTTAACGTCTGAAGGTAGTTAGATCTTTAAGATCTGAATATATCATACACGTATCGTCTAGAAGGCAAATTTGGTAAAATCTGGGTAGTCGGATTTATGACGACTATTTGAAGTAAGAGGATATTCTTACAACTCTGATGCTCATGGAATTCAGACAGCATATATGAGGATCAACAAGATTGTTTATTCCAAGAATATAAAGTTTATTATTGGCATATTGGATTCTCTGAAGATCGGGTAATTGTGGCAAGTATTCACTTATGGAAACCAAGATCCTGATTGTATGGGCGACCAGGATTGACGGATTCTTGACACTATCTAAAGATTGCCTGATATACTCCTGCTTCTGTCCAACAGGTTGATTGGAAGAACTCCTTTGGAAAGTGCCAACGGTCGTATTGGCATGAAGAGTATTTAAGGGAGATATTTCAAGTTGTTCAAAAATACGAAGAGACACTAACGAGAGTATACTTCCAAAGTAAAGAATTGCTCTTTTACTGTGCACTTACATTGTAAACAAAAGAGTGTTACATACACTTGTTGTGAGAGCAAAAGACTCTGTGAAGTCTTAGAACTGATTTGTAACTCTTTTAATTCATAGTGGAATCCAGCCGATAGGCTGTCAGCCCGAGAGAGCAGATGTAGGTTTGAGCTAAGCTGAACCACTATAAACCTTGTGTCTTCATTTTCTCTCTTAACTCTCTATGTGTATTTATAGTTCTTCGTATATCACTCGTATATTACGCTTCACACGCTATGTTTTACATACTTCCGCAAAAGATTGTAAAATCACCTATTCACCCCCTCTAGGTGATCGCACTAGATCTTTCACTTCCCAACATCATTCATCTTCAATCCAATCACAGTATAGCACCGTTGAAATTTTGCACTCATGACAAGGCAACAACCAAATATTCTATATGACAATCTCTGTCAAATACTAAATCCACATTTGATGTACCTTAGATGTATCAAAAAATCCATTTTATAGCTAGCGAATGAACTCTACTAGGACGTGCCATATACTTACTCAAAACACCAATTATTGGGAAAATGTCTGGACGGGCGCAAACCATAGAGTACATAAGACTACCCATGGCACTATATTGTGCAACTTGAGACATCTCATCTTCCTCTTATTTGGTTTTAGGTGACAAAGAAGCTGAAAGCCTAAAATAAGACCAAAGGAGTACTTACCGATTTTGTATTCTTCATGCCAAAACACTCAAGCACTTTCTTGATATCTTTTCTGTGAAAGGTACAACTTCCCAAATTGTCTGTCTCTATGAATATCCATAGTATCTTCTTGGTAGCTCCAAGATCTTTCATCTCAAACTCCTTACTAAGTTGTCTTTTCAATCATTTTATATTCGATATGTTCTATGCTGCAATAAGCATGTCATCCACATATAACAAGTATACAAAAGAGCCATCACATAATCTATTATAATAAACAGAACTATCATGCGCACTCCACTAGTGGCCATGACTCAATATAAAGTTATCAAACCTCTTATGCCATTGCTAGGGATATTGCTTAAGACCATACAAAGTGCGTTTCAATCTACAAATGTGATCTTGTTTGCCCTCAATAATAAGTCCCTTGAGTTGAGACATATAAATTGTCTTCTCAAGCTCGCCATGCAAAAAAGTTGTTTTAACATCAACTTATTTAAGTTCTAGATCATAAAGGGCCATTAACATAAGCAACATATGAATGGAATTATGTTTCACAATTTGTGAGAATACTTCATTAAACCTTCTGACTAAAACCATTTGCTACCAAATGTGCTTTGAATTTTCATCTTCAACCCTTGGACTTCCCTCCTTTCTTTTGAAAACTCACTTGCATCCAACAGCTCTTTTGCTCTTAGGCAATTTCACAAGATCCCAGGTTTGATTTTCATAAAGAGACTTCATGTCTTTCATTCATTGCAACAAGCCACTTATCAAATTTAGAACAAATGATAGCTTCTCGAAACGTATAAATTTCTTCAATACCAAGCTCTTCAGCAACTGTAAGAGCATGTGCTATCAAATCAGTGAAGTTGTATCTTTGGGGAGGCTTAATTAGTCATTTAACCTTCTCTGCAGCCAATATTTGAGGTTGCTCAACTTCTTATATTTCATCTTTGATCAAATATGAGTCTTGTTTCTTACTATCACTTTTTTGCTCACTAGAAACATCTTCAAATGTTCTCCATGGATGGTCCACATGAAACTCCATCTCTTTCCCAATATTCTCTTCCAGAATACCTATAGACTTAGTGACAACCTTTCTCTTATCAAGCATAAAACTTTCATTAAGAGTAACATCTCTACTAATTATAATTTTGATGACTAAGGCTCTTAACACCACAACTTTTTTCCCTTGAACCCTTCTGCATAACCAATGAAATATATTTTTTGGCTCTAGGTTTGAGCTTACCATCTTTTCATGATGATAAGCGGGTCATCTAAATACTTTCAAACCAGAATAATTAGAAAGTTTACCTAGTCATACCACATTTCATTCAAATGTAGTTGAAGGAGAATGGTTCACCAAATAACATGTTGTGTTCATGAAGTTGACTTATTTTGAAAGGTCAATCCTCTCCACGTGTTGTCATTTACACTGGATGAAGACATCATATACCTACAAGATCGTAATATTATTTCTATGACTAAAGCGTGTCATTGCTTCAATAAGTGAATAATTACTTAGAACTCATTAATAGCAGAAAGTGAACAAATTTATAACTGATTTGGCGGGCAATAGCAAACAAACTTACATGAAGTAAATTATGGGACAAGAATATATAGCGAATTCTATGTTATCATATGCATATTTCAAACTTCGACTTCACTTAACTTCTTTAGTGTAATTGAAACAAAGAAATAACATTTGTACATATATCGGACTTACAGTCAAAGTGCAAAACACACTATTCAACACATGATAGCGAAATGAGTTTTTTTCTTGTGGGCCAAACTGAAGAAGAATTAAAAGAGAGCAAAAATATGGCTAATTAATATATTTGTGGTTTGAAAGGGTAATTGGCAGTCCACTTGGGAATCTAGGACAAACACAAATGTAATCTCAAAGTGCAATGAGGTAATTTTATTTCTTTTGATGGAAATGATCGAATATATGTGAAGACATAAAATAGGAGCACTCACTAGTGGACAAACTCGAATGTCCTTCCATATGAATATTTCAATCTTTAGACAATAATAAGTTGAGAACAACTAATCAAAGACCTGATTTACCATTCCCTAGTCAGACTCATAGAGACTTAGTAAAACCAGAAGCCAGCTACAAAAGAAGTTTATTATGTTAAACTGGTCAAGTTGAGAACAACCATCTCTATAAACCTCAAAGTCAATTTCACGAATTTCGAAAGGGCAAGTGGAAAGGCAATTTGAAAATTTATTTGGGTGTGTTAGAGGAAGTTCTATTGATAATTTTGAAGATGATAAAACTCTATGTCAAACTCTATGACAAGAGGACAAAACTCCGTGATTTGACTTAAAGTCAAATACAAAGCTATGGCCAGAATGTGTATCATCTGCGGAGATATCAGATCTTATATCATCTGGAGAGATGGTAGATCTTTAACATCTAGGAGATGTCAGACTTGTATTGTCTAGTCTGAAGGTAGCCAGATCTTTAATATATGGAGATGTTAGACACGTATCGTCTGGAAGTCAGATTTGGTAAAATCTTGAAAGTCGGAATTATAACGACTATTTGAGTAAGAGGATATTCTTACAACTCTGATACTTGTAGATTTCAGACAACATATATGTGGATCAATAAGATTGATTATTTCTAAAAAATATGAAGATTACTATTGGCATATTGGATTCTTTGAAGATCAGGTAAATGTGGCAAGTATTCACTTATGAAAACCAAGATCCTGATTGTATGGGCGACTAGGATTGACGGGCTCTTAACACGATCTGAAGATTGCTTGAGATATTCCTGATTCTATCCAACGGGTTGATTGGAAGAATTCCTTTGGAAAGTGCCAACAGTCGTATTGGCATAAAGGAGTATTTAAGGAAGATATTTCAAGTCTTTGAGGAGAACGCTGAGAAGAGTTTAAATTCCAAAGTTTAGAGCTACTCATTTACTGCGCACTTACATTGTAAACAAAAGAGGGTTACACATACTTGCTATGAGAGCAAAAGACTCTGTGAAGTTTCAAAACTGATTTGTAACTCTTTTGATTCATAGTGGAATCCACAAAAGAGTGTTACACATACTTGCTGAAAGAGCAAAAGACTCTATGAAGTCTTAGAACTGATTTGTAACTCTTTTGATTCATAGTGGAATCCAGCCGATAGGCTGTCAGCCCGAAAGAGTGGACGTAGGCTTGAGCTAAGCCAAACTACTATAAACCTTGTGTCTTGATCTCTACTCTCTTAACTCTTTGTTTGTGCTTATAGTTCTTCATATATCACACTTCATATGCTGTGTTTTTACATACTTCCGCAAAAGTTTTTAAAATCACCTATTCACCCCCTCTAGGTAATCGCACTAGATCCTTCAGGGTGATTGTATGGAAAAGGTAGATCAAGACCAAAATGGGGGTGGGTATTGATGTGCGTGTTATCACTTGAGGACAAAGCATGTGTACAATGCATAGCCATGCATAAACCTGGAAGCAGACTTACTTGCTTTGGGATAGTCTAGTCTAAGATTCTTGTTAATGATACTGTGGGCTAAACTACTCACTAGTTTTAGTTGATTGTATTCAAATGGATTTATCCTCCTCACTTCAGGTTCGTCAAGGACTTGCAAGAAAGTCGATTGAATAACAAGTGGATATGACACTAATACAAGTTATTAGTTATTTTATTTTATTTTTTTTCACAAGTAAATGACTTAGTTCACTACAAGAGCACACAATAGGGATAGAGAAATTCATGGCACGGTGAAACATTTCACAAGCAAGATGTGTTCAAAATTTGCAAGACGTGTTCAACATTTTATTTACCAAGAGGATTGGTGTAATTCACTGCACGAGCAAAATACAGGGAAAGAGATAATGGTTGGTTTCACTTCTTCACCATGAAGAGAATATTGATCTTTTTTCAGGATACTCATTGCATCTTTTTTCTAAAATACCCAAGTTGCTTTTGGTCGAATATGCGGTTCGATTTATACCCACAGATTTGCCACTGCTTTAATCCCTGTCTCCAAACGTTTCAACTTCCCAAGCACCTAATTTATATTACAACCCTCTGATTGCAGTCTTATGAGTACTGTCAGTTTCTCAACTGTCCAGCTTCATCATTCAAATCACTGGAAAAATTATCCAAAAATCCTAAATCATAGCACTTTTGCCATTTTAGTCTTAAACCAGTAAATTTTGTCAATTCAGTCTTTCCGGCAAATTTGTCTTGGACACGTAAGCGTAATCCGAACATCCACGTAAGCATTTTCCAAGACAAATTTGTCGGAAGGGTTGAATTGGCAAGATTTTAAAAGGTTTAGTACTGAACTGGCAAAATTTAAATGTTCAGGACTAAGTTAGCAAACGTGCAATAGGTTTAGGACTGTTTGTACCATTTTCCCTCAAATCACTGATTATAAAAGAAGCCCTTCCCACTTCATAGAAGATTGGATATGGGATACGAGTGTATGACAGTCTCTCGGAGAAAATTTTCTCGCAGATAACTCCCAATAACCCAAAATCAAATGGCAGAAAAATAAATCAAACCGAACTGTTAACACTTACGGCGCCATGACGGAATTCGCCTGATACGTCAAGCTGTACCCATAGTGCTTTGATGAGTAAAAAGTCCACAAAAATGATGCCCAAATACAAAGGATTTCCGCCACCAATAAACACACAAGCGTCAAGCAAAAGCAACAAAGATACCCATATTGGACACCAAAGCAGAATTGCAGAAGTAAAATATATACGAAGTGTAATATATTCGTTGAACCCCAAAACACATCTAGTAATTTTATTGATAAGATTTTTATTTCTTGGAGTTTGATAAATAAAGGAGCATTCACGCATGTGTGAAAAATGTTGCAAAAATCAAATGCTAACCAAAGAGAAGATACTTGAAGGTTTCCATTATTCAGAGAAATTAGCTTAAATAATTAGAGAATTAGGAAACTTATTTTTATATTATGTTATGTGGAACGGTGTAATACATAGAGAATTTTGCTTATAAGATCTACATTATTACGTATGAATTTGTCCATTATATAATAATGTTCATGACATTTTACTAGTCAAAATGATGTTATGTAAAACTTTCTAATAAAATCCGGTAGTCAAAACTCGTATTGAAATTGCTTTATCCATAGCATAATGGCAATTGAAAAATGGGGGTAATTGGTCCCTCCCGGAACTGAGAACTAGACCAACTTGTTCTGAATGGTCTAGTCCAGTCTAATTCCCAAGTGATCCAACGGCATCAGTGGACACTGAATTTATTGGCCAAATTGAGGGTCTTGTTGAGAAAGAAGTCGAAGAGGAAATCCACAAGAAGGTTGATGTGGAAGGCCAACCACCGGGCAGAGGGTGGAGATGAGGGGAAGGTGAAGGCAATGAAGGAAGCGGAAGCGGAAGGCGCCACTTGCTCGAGCTCCACTTGCCCTGCCACTGCCATTCAGTGCTGCTACAGGCACCGACTTCCCTCCCAACCCCCATTTCTCCCGGCATTGAGGCTTCGATCCAATGCGCCTCCCTCGTTACTCCTTGCAAACGGCCTCCTCCTCCGGTTTTCCGCTTGCTTGTTTGACTGATTCGACCGACGAATCTGGCGCCATCTTCGCCAAAGAAATTAACATGACTGCCGCTAAGCCTAATCCTTGCGGCCAAGGTCCAAGGAGGACAGAATGGTAGGCTAGGTTTCGGAGGGAGAGTGGGAGTATTGATGATGATGGTGACCATAGAGAGAGATATATATATATATATATATATATATATGGAAGTATTTATGATAATGGTGACAAGTGGGAGAGAGATTGACGGGGTACTGGGATGATGATGGTGGCTGGGTTTTGTAAGTATTCAAATGATGTTGACTAGAGGATAGCGGTCTAGTCAGTTTTGTAGAGTCAAGAGTCCTGAACCCTCTGTTCGAATAATACGATTTAGGACTTATGGTGCCGTCATACTTGTAGTGTTGATCGTGCAATTTTGGGCAAGTCTCGACTAGGGATTATCCAATGTTCTGAAATACGATACTCTCAACTTCTTGAAGATTAACCAGGTTATTTTTCTAATAATGAATGATGTTGATATGAAGATTTGTTTAGAGGCATTTGATATGTTATTGGTGAAATAGGCATCTGGTTACAATAAAAATCAACTCAACCCCATATGCCTCGTCTTATAGGATCATTGTTCACCGTCATCTGAAGTATGGACCTTTGGTAAAAAGTTGATAAATTTTGAGCGTACTCACTTAAAACCATGTTATTCAGTGATCTACCCAGTGATAAACAAACAAGTTAGAACAACGATCCTTATCTCTCTTTCTCTATCACTCCTTTTCTTGCCCAAACAAAATAAAAAGTAGAGAATCACTAGCGATAGTCTAAAAGATGAGAGGCAGATCGAGTTGGGAAGGTATAATTGAAGGTTGCGAGTAATTCCTAATTTGACAGATTAAGTGTCAAGATTTTAATAAACGTCCAATTTGAAAGTTGGGTCTGTCCAATTTTACATGTTTAAAGTTTTGTGTCTAAGTTTTTTCCTTTTACACATATAAAAGATGGTGCTTTTTTGCTATAACAGTAAGTCCATAAAATCCATGAATTGTCGTTTGACCATCTTATCATATTTTTGTCTCATTAACTGTGGTTAGAAGTTGCTTCATTGAGACACATAACCAATCATATTTGGTTGGACATTGCTTCACCGAGGCACTTAACCAGCTAACCACCTCTCAATGAACACATCCACGATGTGTAATTGCGATCAATGGGGAGACCATTTCATAAAACATGTAGGGTAATGAGTATTGACGATTTGAAATATACGGGATCTCCAGATCAAGTTGGCCCAAAACTAGTTGCTGATAGTAATGCCAAAATGCTTGATGCTGACATAGATCAAGCCCATAAGCGAAGTCAAAGATAATCAAATTATAGAGCGGCTGCGATGTCATGTGAAGCTCGTCTTATTTGGAAGATCTTTCTATGGCTTTCCAAATTAATTAAATAACTAGTATCAATCTATCAGACTCGCCATGGATGTTTTCTAGTTGCACGCTCAAGTGATCTTTAAGCTGTGTTTGGGGGTTGCCAACTGGCATGGACCTTACTTAGGTTGCCATCTTAGGTTAGTCGGTTGCCAACTGGCAGGGAACAATACTGGAATAGGTCAGATAGTCTTGCGCGTTCAAAAGTCGGCTGAAAATAGGAGAAAGGTTTGAACCATGAGAGAACCGCCAAAGACCGAGAAATTTCCACCTTGCCATGGGGGGCATTCCTTGAACATGGTCATCTTCTATTGGTGGAATAAAAATACAATAGGAATCGTCTTTCGGAGAGATGGCCAAGTGGTTGATAAGGAGGTAAAGTCCAAAGAGGAGAATGAGCACATGGTACTGCCTATCACCGTTCATGCTCATTACCATCTCCCTTCCTTGAATGGTCCCAAGAGCTGCGTTCCAATTCTTGCTCGCTACAAATACCGCAACGACATTACCATAAATGCCGCAACGACATCGCCATTTTCTTATTGTCGTGACCTCCCCAAAGGTACACCACTTAAGGTTCGGCTAATGGATTGTTAAATCTAACTTAGCTCGAGCTCTCCCAAACTCATACCAATTCATGACTTAATTTTCAGTTCTTAACATGCAAGATCAATTTCAAATGGAGTCGCCACTAATCTATTCACAGTGGGTCGATTAGAAACCCATGTAAAGTACCGAGAGTTGTACTTTACCCCTACGAACCAAAGATATGAATAAGGGGACTTGAGTAACTTTTCTTTTTTTCAAAAAAATTATTTTGCGGGCAACTTGGATTGATTTTAACTTTATTCCCTATCATGCATAGTGATCACGTGGATGCACATACATTAATGAAAGTACTCAATGGAAAATAAATCGAGTCAAAAAATATTTCTTTTTTGGTATTTTTACTTTTTATATGCAAAAACTATTTTAATATAGTTTTAATATGTAATGCATATGATTAAAATCTAACCCTAAATATGACTAACCTAATATAATATAAGGCATGCAATCCTAAACTAAGCTAATCTATATTACATGCAAATGATTTTTTAAGGTATTTTTTATTATTAATAAATGAAAATTCGAAATTAATTATACTAATAAAATATGAACTTTAATCCAACATGACCCTAGATTTCTAAATGTTATTCTATCATGCAATGACATGGCATGGGACTTATACACCTAATCTAAATGTCAAGTAAAACCTAATATGCAAACTATATGAAGTGATTTATGCTATGACATGAAAAATTATTTAATATGCACCCTAATCTAATCATGCAAATTAATCTAAATATGCAATCTTTTTTTGATATTTTTTTGAATAAGAAAATAAAATGCAACAAACCAATCAAACTCATCAAATGGAAATAGCATCTAAGTTCACCAACAAATTTTCGCAGATAAAGTCAATAGAGCAACTGTTCTTCCTAGGTATGCTACCCTCATGGCGAGCCTCTATGCTCAAGCCTAAGGGCCTGCCTGTAAAGGAACGAACAGGATTCCTAACCAGAACCTTTAACCTCATGCTCAGAATAAAAGAAGCTGCAGTTCCTAAAGGCCTTTACTAGGCTAAGAAGAAGAATATATAAGGTTTAGAAAGACATTGCTAGAGAGTGATGGTTTTCCAAAAGAAAATTCTCTTCGAAAGCTCTTATTTTTGCAAGCCATATTACATGCCTTATATAGGCAAAGTCACACCGACACAACACTACACACTTCTCATTAGATGCTTGTAGTATGAGCTTCTATAGACACTATTATTACAAAGCGCATTGGCACAAGGCCCAAATAAAGCACACGAAATAGAGTACAGACACGTTGCAAAGCATACGAGACTTCAAGTCCGGGATACACTTGACATGTGGCACTAGTCCTTATTATGGTGATGGATCGGTTCTTCAGTATTATCCTCCGAATCATTGACTGAGTCTTTAGGGATTGAGTCTTTAGAGTCTTCATGACTTATCATTCCTGTCGTACCATGAGTAGGAGTACTAGTGCTCAGAATATGTTCTCAGTAGGAGTGATGTGCTAGGGAGTCTAGTGGTGGAGTATCATGACCTGTCGGGTCACGATAAGCCTGCAGATCTATGCCGATCTGACTTGAAGAAAGATTAGTCTCTTCTACCTATGTAGAAGATTATCCAAAATAGAAGGCTGGACCATCCTCCTATCTTTTAAAATCTCGAATCAGTGCTTCAATCTCTTCTTCAACCAGATGAAGTGCTCTTTGAGAGCTAGCATAAAATGGATTAGAAAAAGTTCCAAAGGCAGCCCATGGGTCTTGAGAATCTTGAAAAATAACTGGATGAATATGCTTGAGTATCTGATGAGGATGATGGAAATTCTTCTGGTTCCGATAAATTTTCCTGGCTTGATGAATGGATTCTTTTTTATTAATAGAATCCCATGAAACATTATTTGAATGTAATGGCCAGGCTTCAGGGGGAATCGTGCGATTTTTCTAGCATCCGCTGAAGTTCTCTATAAGATTGAGGATCTGATGAGATGCATCGTGGAAATGTTCTGTACACAGTGTGTTTCTGCAAATGATGCTAAGGCTTATATGAACTTGTTCCTACGAATGCTGGTCGTTTTGAATGGTCTCCTGATGGATGGATAAATGTCCATGGCCGATAGAAAAGGATGACTATGTGTCTTTCAGAATCTGGGCGACTACGTTGATTTTCTGTACCAAAAAGTACACGCCAAGCACTAAGAGGCATAAACCAATTGAACAATGAGAATAAGTGTTTAAACCTGTGGTGTTGGTGGTCTTGTGCCCAAAGAGTTTCTGTAAGAGCTCGCCAAATCTTCTCAGTAGGAAACTAGTTAGCTATGGTGTACAGATTGAACAGATACCAAAACATCCATTTCAATTCTTCGGGAAATTCCTGTTTTGGGTTCCAAATGAGAGGCTGGATGAATGGAAATTATGGATAGAGCCCATTTGGCTTTAAAAGTATACCTCCATAATTAGCAAATATGTCATATTCGCTTGATTGAAGAAAGTCGGGAAGTGTTTCAAATAATTGTTTTTCCTATATAGCAGCTTGAATTTCATAAGGATATTCAAGGCATGGCCTATTTTGCTGCATATCATGAACTCTGTATTTTGGAAAGAAAATCTGCAAGAACATTTTTCTTTCCTGCAATGTGTATGGTTTCAAAAGAGTATTTTAAAAACCATTCAGCCCACCTCAAGAGTTGCAGATGAGGAACTTGCTTCTGTTTAAATTTCAACATTTGTGGGAAAGAAGCCATATCCAACTCAACTAAAAAATGATGGCCAATAAGATGGAATTCGAATTTTTTGATTCCATTCTTAACTACCAAATTTTTTTTGAATGTGGAGTGGTAATGAGATTCAGCTAGAGAGAACTTACCACTTTTATAACCACAAATATATCGCTTTCCATCAACTTCTTCATATAGAACAGCTGCCCAATACTTGTCAATGGCATCTGTTTGGAGTATTCTTTTTCCTAAAGAAGGAATCTGGAGAGGAGGAAGATCTTGCATGATTTCCTTAAACTTGGCAAGTGCTTTAGTCTGCTCTTTTCCCCAAGGAGGGCCATCTTTTTTCAGCATCTTTTGCAAAGGCAATAAGAGCTTAGCAAAATTAGGAACAAAATCTCGGATAAAATTAACTATTTAACAAACTATTCAACTTGTTTTACTGTAAGCTCATGTTGCAGGAATTTTAGCAATTCCTTAGCAATATGTGTCACAGGTTGATAAGTGCCTTGGTCAAGGTTCATACCAAGGAATTTAGTTTTTGACTGGGCAATAATCATCTCCTTCTCAGATAACATGATGCCATATTTTTGGACGATTTGGACAAACTTTTGAAGGAGTTCACCATGTGACTGCTCATCAAGGCTACAGAGCAGGATGTTATCAATATATATAGCCGCACTATCCATAATTAGACTGAAGATCTGGCACATGGCTTTTTGAAAGAGAGAATAGGCTATTTTGAGGCCAAAGGGGAGGACTCTCCATTGGCAATGATGGTTTGGGATGCAAATCTCAAGTTGCTAAAACCCTACTTTGAGATCAAACTTGGAGTAGATCTTGGCTTTGGTCAAGCTAGAAAAAAGGGATTTTCTAGATGGGAGAGGAAATTTGTCGTCTTTAAGGAAGACACTGAGGGATTGGTAATTAATTACCAGACACATCTTTTCTCTGCTTTGTTCAACCCTTTTGTTGACATAAAAGGCTTCACAAGCTCACTGAGAATCAAGAGGTTCAATAAGTCCTTGTTGCAGCAGTTCAAAGCATTATTTTTGAGTAAGAACAAGATGATCAGGATTTATATCCGAATGACTGGCTTTTGTTGGGTTGATATCCTCATTTTGCTTGAATGGAAGGCGAATAAAAAATGAGAGTTTTGCCATAGCAGGTGTTGGCATTTTTGAAGAAACTCTGAGTAACTATCCATACAGGAGTCCAAGAGACTCTGCATGATGGGGTCAAGAATACTCATATCTATGGAAAATAATCTTTGAATGCTAGTGAACTCATGAAAGGTGTCTCTGAAATTAAGACTTTTTCCACTGATTATTCTAAGTTTAGGAAGCTGGGATAAAATATCCCAACCTATGATGAAATCCTTATTTGGAAGTGGACATCTGAGAACCTTTGTAGTGATTGAACAATATGGGAAAAATTTGATGGAAATTGGTTTTGAACGAACACTTACTAAAAAGGTGTCTCCGGATGCTGAAGTGAAATATCGAAGATAAGGTGTCCAATATTCATCAGGAAGAATCTTAGGATCAAGTTAGACAAAAACATCTTATCGATTTAAGCCACAAAATATTCAAGTCAACTTGTCACAAGAATTTTTCCCAATTTTTGGATAAAATTTCCAAGTTCAAACCTATTGCAAATAACGAATCACGAATTATGGATCATGGTGTCACGGGTAACAACTCGTGGATTGACACAACAACTTAGATGTTGAATTCGATGATGTGATGATAATTCACAGACATAGGTGTCAGCGAAACTTTGAATAGAATCACTGAGGAAGCCTCTCGACCAGATGCATCGCGAGCAACAAGGCAAAACTTTAAGATAGCCATCGACGAAACACTACAAAATAGAAGACTAAAACAATGAAATTCCTTGGAGAGAGAGAGAGAGAGAGAGAGAGAGAGAGAGAGAGAGAGCTCTACACCAGCAAATTCAATAACTTCCCCACTTTTTTTTCTGAATTTTTTCGTTCTCCCTCGAGAAAGCCCCCTAGACGTCTTTTATAGGCAAAAATAGCCCACCTTTTTTGGAAAGGCATTTGGTCAATCTTTTTATATATTTGACCAAATATTTTTTAACCAAGACGCTCGTTTGCTCTCACGCTGATTTACTTGTATTGAAAGATTGGAAATCAGCATAATATATTACAGGCTCCAAAGTAATCAAGAAAGATCCACCAAATTTCTCATTGATTCCCCATTTACCATGAATTGCGGCTTTGTACATTCTTTCATGTATCAAAATTTTTCATTCTTTCCCGCTTCTACATATATACATAATCTTGACCGAATTTTTCTAACAAATGCATAAAATCAATGCACATATTCTCCCAAAGATTATTTTTCCGATGATTCATTACATGAACAAAATTTAGGTGTCAACAGCTGCCCCTCTTTGAAGGTGAGCTCGCAGAGGTTGCATTCAAAGATAAAATGATACCTAAATTTTGATGATGCAACGTGATGGATGATCTTTTTGTCAAGACCATGAGTCCAATTTTTTATGCAATGGGGACCTCTATGAATCCACACTCATTTTTTCAATGTTATGCAAATGTAGAGATAAAAAGCATACCTGTAGCTACTTACTTGAGCACCTGAGGAAGTAAACTTCGAGTACAAGATTGTTTTAGACAAATATCTAAAAAATTCCCTTCGGATTTTCTCAGAGATACCTGAAACTGCAATCAGATGTCTGAATTTACTCGAAAATTCCCTCCGGATTTTCGTAAAAGCTAATACTTGAAACTTCAATCAAGTATTTCAATAAGATAGAAAATTCCCTTCGGAGTTTCTAAAAAGATACCTGAAACTCTAAAATGGTATTTCAATAAGATAGAAAATTCCCTTCGGATTTTCTAAAAACATACATAAACTCCAATCGGGTAATAGACTTGAAAATTCCCTTCGGACTTTTGAGAGAAATAGTGAGATAGGTTCAAAAGAGGTACCTGAAACTTTCGGATTTTCAAGAGAAAATAGTGAAATTGGTTCGAAAAAGATACCTGAAACTCCAATCAGGTAATTGACTTGAAAATTTTATTCGGACTTTCAAGAAATATATGCTTGAAACTCCAATCAAGCATTTTGGAATATTGAGTCAAATGTGAGGCCTCAAAGAACAATCTCTAGCACTCTTCAGTCTTCAAGGAAACATTACCTGTCAAACACAATTAAAGCAAAACAACATAGCGCGAATTTCCATTAGAGAAGATTCACCATGGTTGGCATCATTTCAATCAAGTTTTTTTTTTTTCATAGGTAATGATTCACCATGCTTGGCATCATCAAATTTCTACTAGAGAAGATCATCAATCAAGATCATTATCACTCATAGCATGAATTTCTTAAGAATGACAAATGATATACTTTCGGTTAGAAAAGGCTTTCACTCACTCTCATTGGATAAAGACTATTTGAGAGTTGCTCTATCTTGCCATCATCATGTCGATAGGGTCAAAGTACTCTCAGAAGCAGAATGACTTTACCAATTAGAGAGGTCTTTATCAGAGATGTAATGTGGGTTTGGTCAATGGCTCAGCAAAAGAGACTATTTGAGTCAAGGCTTAGAAAAATATTTTCAACAAATGTTTTCGAGTATACAAGTCAAAAACCCTACGAAAGAGATAGAAATAATCTTGCCTGCAGCTAAGTTTAAAATATTATAATCTCACGTTAACTCAAGTGCCCTAACTAGAAGAGACTTTAAAAAGGATGTAACGTAGGCTTGATTCATAGGCAAGAAACGATTGGATTGTTAGGCTCAAAAAGTGTGTATGAGGTAAAGAGTTGGTGATCATCTCAAAATTGTCATCAGATTTCTTCAGCTTTCGAGATTCTGGCTTTGCTTCGTTGGGGATGATATATGATATCAAATCCACTAGAGATACCGAACACATTAAGGGTTGACTTTTACAAACTTGAGCCTTTGGCTTTGACTTCTATTGGCATCGGCCTTTCTTTTACTAGGCACACTATTTTTTCATGCCTCTAGATTCTTTCACTTTTTTTTTTCGAATTTGAACTCTGGCATTGACCTTGCTTTTACCAGGCACACTACTTTTTCATGCCCCATTTTCGCTATTTTTTTACCTATGACCTAAACTGATATGACATCTTGAGCTGACATCCCATGATGTGACGCTTGTATTTTGTTGTTTCCAATGGCTTTGATTTTTTTTTTGCCATGCCCCAATGTAAGAGATGATCACCAATGTGTGTTTAATGAAATGAAATTGCAGGATCAAAGTGGCTAGCAAGGGATGAAAGTGTTTAGGATAGAGAATTGAATGCTCTTCGTCATTCTTAAAGTACTTGATTTACCGTTTGATTTCACATGTAAAAGCAATACTCAAAGATTGATGCAAGTGAAAGCAAGAAAGTTTCTATCTTTTTTTTAACCCCGATGATGCAAATGTACATCCAGTTTGCCTCGATGCGGGTGGTTCTTGATAGGGGTAGTATGAAAAAAAACTTCACAAATGTTTAGGCTCAAAATGGGTAATCAATGGATCACATGCAGTGTTTGGGATAGGGAGAAAAAAAATGCCCCTCATCATTTCAATAATCGTACCTTTCACAAGAGAACCCTTTACCTTACGGACATGAAACTTTGTACGCTCATTTCATAAGTGTAAAAATATGGGACTGTGTATGGATAGGGTATGCCTTTTGTCATCTCGATACATCTCATTTAGCAATCTCAATTAACTCTACACGATTTACCAATTTGTTTTATCTTGGTAATCCTCAATGGGAATGATGAATGAAACAAGTAAAACCATCATGCAAAATTTTTTCAGCAGATATGAGCATTTTGAGTACAAACAATTCAACTCACCAAAAAAGCATGAACATGATATCAAATTCAAAAGAAATTTGTTGGAATTAAGAGTCCATTGGCCGCCTTTGGATGTGAACTCAACCCTTGATGCCACATTTTTGTTCTTGTCCGTGCACCAAAAGAAGGTGCATGAATATGGCTCTACATGAATGTAATTTATGATTGGAAAAATTTCTATTACCCATCAATTTGTTGTATCTACTGGATTGGAAAATGCCCTACAATTTTTCATGTTAACCTTTGCAAATTATTTTCCTTCGAAAGTGTCAACTCTCAATCGAATAAGAAGAGTCAGGCTCTGACACATGAAGTAAAAGGGTTAGAAAAACAAACAGGGTTTATCCAACATGCACCTTTTTTGTTTTTGACCTTTTTGGAACGAGGAAGCAGGAAAAAATCCACCGCTCAAAATTCTTCTTGGATGATATTTTTTTTTTCAATTATTTGTTATCATCACTGGCCAATTTGGTATACTTCAACATGCCTTCAAAATAAAGACAAACTTGTAATTTCATTGAATATAATCAAATGAATTACATTATTGAAATGAAAAATGCAACAATTCAACTTTAATAATCAAAGGTCAAACAATAATTGAAATCCTATCCTAGAAAGCAACAAAACACTCCTTTGCAAAGGATTATGGCCATTCTCTACTCAGTGACCCCATCTATACTTCCAACATTGTTGGGGATTATGCTTGACATTTGGTTGACCAGTACCGAAAGAGAATGCATTTGTATCCAGGAGGTCCTGAACTCTGTGCTTCAATATGTAGCAATCATCAGTGAAATTTCGAACCTCACCCATATGATACTCACATTTTTTGGATGGGTCATAATTTGTGAGTCACTCGGGGTTCTGACATTTGGGCTCACTTGAAAGTAGCCATTTCTTTTGGAGGATTGGCAAAACCTTGGATAACAGCCCTGATAGAGGCATGAAATTTCTCTTGGTACCTTGTGGTCGACTGGTGAATTGGCGTCATCCACCCTGCTGTTTGCTAATGTCAGGAGTTGGTTGAGAGAAACCACGTTTACTTCTTATGCAAACTCCTTATCCTTCTTGAAAGTAAATTTCCTCGCAAAAGTAGTCTACTCCATAATCCAACCATCACATACATTTTTTAAAATAAAAATAATTAATGTCGAAAAAATTAAAAAGTTATGAAATAAATCATATTACATAAATTTATTTAAAAATACTTTTTTTTAAATCACGAAGCAAATTTTCCTAGACTTGATTAAATATGAAAGTGTTTTAACAATATGAATCAGGTCAGTTATGGGTCGCCAAAATTATATTATTGGAAAATGGGTTAAAATGAGTTAAACAGGTCAATAGGGGTTGGACCATCTTTGATTCGACCCAACCCACCCATTTGAAGCCCCTACTTTATGCAAGACCATAATTTTATATTAAATATAGATGTACTAGATTGTTTGTGTGGTTTGAGAGGTAGGCAAATTAAGGGTAATTTATTGAATTAGTGAATATTCATAAATCTCCATGTGCTTGGGTTTATGGACCAAGTGTGAGTTGCTAAATTTAAGTAAGGTTACTATATTGAATCAAGGATAGTGATTTAAATTAGGAAGTTCTACTATCACACTATGATTTCAGTTAGATTGCTTGAGTATATTAATTAATTAATTTTGATTGGTTAAGTGAAATATGATGCTCTTATGTTTTTAATTCCCGATAAAAAAATCATTTGTTCCTTACTTCTTTATATTTGAAGTTTTTAGGTTTAGCTTGTGAATTTCTATTTTTGGTTTTGGTTTGCTATCTTGCTTAATTCAGCTTAAAAATTTATGGGGTTAATTCATTTTTTTATTTTCTTAGTTAATTTCATGTTCATTTGGTTAATTTAATGTCTTAAATTTCTATCTTAATAAGTTAATTTAGTTTTCTTTAGAGTTTCGGCTTCTTTATCAAATCTTTAACTGGTTAGCTAAATTTGAGAATTGTTCATCTTTAATAAGCAATTTGACTGATTTATCTATAATCTCTGTTGAAATGATAATTTGATTCGTCACCTTACAACTGGTTTGATATTGATATGTACACTTGAGTTGTGAATTTAGAGTACAATCGTTCAACTAATTACTGCACTAACACCTTATGTTACTCGTAATGGCCCAATTCCATTTGAAATTTTCAAAAAAAATAAGAGCAACATTTCTCATGGATTCTACATATAATTATGTTAGTATAGCGATCGCATGGTTTCCCTTAAAATGGCAAACACTTTCGGTATCCAGTATGTACACAAAGACAAGAGATATATTATGCAACCAAAACACTTCGAAAATAGAATGATGTGCTCCTCGATATGAATTTACTATTGCGCTCCCCTTCTCTCCAATGGGAGAAAATTACCAAAAAAAATTACAAATTTATTAATATTTTTACCAATTCAATTATAAACCTTTTTAATTTTGTCAATTAAGTGCTTCAGCTAATTTTGGTTGGAAACTATTGAGTGAATACCGGCTGTCCAACATAATACAATTAATGCTAACGTGAACATATGTTACAATATTTTAATAATTTTCTGAATTCTTTGTAAAATGTTCTTTGTTTTTCTTTGTTTTTCTTTTTTTTTTCCGTTCTTCCTCTTGTCAGTCGCCTAGTCTTAATGATGGCCAACGATTGGACAAAGGCATGAGTTGGTAGAGGTCAACCTCGTAGGCCTCAAGCAACCTCACTTGTTGGGAAATGATTGACCTTGCCAAATTTGGCAAAAGTGAACCTTGCTTAGCTACCGGTAAGGGTGCCCTCAGCTAGTGATGGCGAAGTCGAGACTCACCAGCTATCATCGAGGTCTGGAGATCGGCCAGAGGAAGAAGAAGAAAGAAAAAAAAAAGTCAAATAAAATGTAATATGTTATCAACACCAGTCATGCCGTATAGGATAGCTGGCATTTGCATTAGTAATTTCCTTCCATAACAAATTGGATGGACTTAATTGGCAAAATTTGTAAAAAAGTTTAGACATCAACTAGGACAATTAAAAGGTTTTCATGATTCTCTCAAGGTAGCAGTCAAGGGAATTTAACAAAATCTTAAGCAGATATGAATAATCCTCTTGCAATGCAGTATTTACGCTTCATGCAGGCTTTCCAAAACCATACAAAATGCAACTTGCTTTCTTGATTTTGTGATAAGTTTGTCATTGTCCTAAATCGTCACTCGCATATTCACATGCCCAATTTGGAGCCTAAGTAACGTGCATGAGTTTGCTTTCTGAAAACGAATTAAAGACGAGAATTCGGGAATTCGATACACTCAAACGTCTAACTCCCATTAATAGATACATCTTTCTCTTTTATGGAAAGCCTTTGTCATGCATTTTAGGTTTATTTTATCCTTAACGTGCGCTATGCATGGTAGCAACTAATTAAACATGAAATATACTAGCAAAAGGAAACAAAATCAATTTTCATAAATAAATAAAACGAGGGAAAAAAAAAACACCCCAACTAGGCAACATTGTTGCATCTCCTCACTATTTATGCTCGAGGATAGAACCCTCGTGACCTCCTTGTTCTACGAAAATAAATATACTATGCCTATTGTTGACAACTAAATATAAACTCTTTAAATTCACAAGGTAAAATGATTTTTTATTTGCATTATGTAGAAACTAGAAAAATTAGCAAAACTAAGGAAAAGTTACAAATACGATTACTCCGAATACAGAATGTGAATAATCCCTAAAAGTATTTAAATAATTGTTCTTCTAATCTCATATGACCACAAGAAAGTCATTTTGAAGCTAAATGATCTTAAAGCTAGCATGCTGCAAAAATGAAATATAATAGTTAAGAAGCACTTTGACAATGGGAAAAGCACAAAAAACAGTCTTAGACTTATTATATTTGTCGCGACCTCCCCGAAGGTGCACCACCTAGGGGTTAGACTAATGGATTGCTAAACCTAATCTAGCTCGAGCTCTCCCAAGCTCATACCAATTCACGACTTAGTTTTCAATTCTTAAACATGCGAAATTGAATTCAATTGGAGTCGCCACTAATCTATTTATGGTGGGTCGATTAGAAACCCATGTAAAATACTGGGAGTAGTATTTTACCCCTACGAACCAGAGATTTCGAATTCGGGGACTTAAGAACCTATTTCTTCTATTTCAAAAAAAATAATTTGCAGGCAGCTTGAATTAATTTTATTCCCTAACATGCACGGTGATCACGCGGGTGCGCAGACAATTATTTAAATACTCAAAGGAAAAGAACAATTATCAAAGCAATAAACAAGATAAGACAAATCAAATAAAAAAAAACTCTTCGTGGGTTTTTTAAGACGTATGCAATGCATGTAATTGAAAATTAATCATAGATGAGACTATCTTAATGCAATTCTAGATGCGAAACTAATTATCTATAGTTAAATAACATCTAATTTAGACTAGGAACTAAGCCATGTTAATCCCCGATTTAAATCAAAATATTATTTTAACTACGGATAGTATTCTAAAATGCAAAGACATAATTGACACGTGATGCATGTAAAATCTAATTCTAAATGTGACACGATCTAAAATACCTTGATATACAAATCCTAAATTAATCTAGCCTACGTGACATGTTAATTAACTAAAATAATCAAATGACATGCAAAAAGGGATTTTTTAGTATTTTCTCGTTTATTTAATAAAATTCGAAAATAAATAAAACAATAAAATATGAAAACCTAATCTAACATGATTCATAAATTCCTAAATGTATTACTCTATCATGGTATAAATGGGCATGCAATGACATTTAACTAAATTAATTAACTACATGCGACTATCTAAATTATGCATGAATAATTTTTTTTTTGAATTTTATCAATGAAAATTCGAAATTAAGTAAGTGCATAAATTAAACATGTACTAACCTAACATGACATCATCAAATGACTTTAATTCTAATGCAAATTTGACCTAATATCCTAGCATGACTAAAGATGCAATTCCTAAGTGACATGCATGAATGACATGTAATCTTCATAATTAACATGAAATTTAATATGCCTAAACTAAATGTTATGACATGACTAATAATGCAACCTAAAAATGAAAAGAAAGACTAATGCTATGACATGCATATGAGTTTTTTTATCCTTTTTTATTTTTTATTGACTTTGAAATAAACATGAAAATCTAACCTAACTATGCAAATTATATTTAAAATGAAACCTAATATAATTCAAATGCAATTTAATTTAAACATGAAAATGCAATTCTATCTAAAATGCAATTCTAACATGGAATGCAATCTTTTTGGTATTTTATGAATTAATTAATAAAAAAAAAACTAAATCAACGGATCGTATCTCGGGCATGAGATCGGATCGGTCAATTTAACGTGCGGTCGCGAATCGTATCTCGGGCGGGAGATCGGACTATCGACTAATGCACAATGAAATGAAACTACAATTCATAAAGCCTATTATCTAAAATAAATAAATAAATAAATAATGAAACAAGAAAATAATAAAACAAGCAGAACTAAGTAAATAAAAGTGCATGAGCAATCAACTAATCAGTATAAAGGAAAGATTTTTTTTATTTGCAGAATTTTTATTTTTATTTTTATTTTTTATTATTAAACGAAATAAATAAATAAATAAACATAAAATAAAAGAAACGGGTCAGGCGGTCGAACCGGGTCGGTTCAGACCGCCCGACCCGCGAACAAACCAAAGGAGGCCCGCGAACAGACCAAAGGAGGCCCGTGAGAGAGAAGAAGGTTGGACTGGGCCGCGACAGGCCCAGTCCGACCCCCTCTCCCTCTCTGCATTCTTTTCTCTTTTTTTTGTTTCTCTGGCCCATGTCTTCTTCATGCGCATGGGCCTACCTCCACGCTCCTGTTCATCTTCTTCCTCGCGTCCTTCCACCATGGATAACCTGCAACGTGAGCTCGAAGGCCACTCTACTCGCGGCGGAGCCGCGGCGACGGTACCGAGCCAAAGACACGGGAGGACGGCGGTCTCCCGGTGTTTCACCAACAACAACCCAGCATAAAAAAAAAAAATCACGTGCAGCAGAACATACACAAGAAGAAGAGGCATTCGGACAAAAGAGGGGGGGAAATCAGACGCGGGACCACTAAAATACAAGCTCTAATCTTAGTAATGCACCAACAAACCACAACCAACACTGTAAATATTCGGAGACCGGTCAAAACCGATCAAAACCCACCTTGGTCCGGGCACGAGGAAAAGACAAGGACAGCGAGTGGATTGCCGAAACAGGTTGGAAAGTCGCGGGTGAGTCTCTTGGTTGCCAATCGGTCGCCGGATTGAAGATTTCCGCCTAGAGCACTCTCTCGCCTTTCTCTCTCTCTTTCTCTCTCTCCCTCTTTATTTCTGAAACTCTGTCTCCCTTCAGTGAAGAAGACACACGAAACCCTCCGGACTCTTGGTCTCTCTCTCCCCTGTGCGTGCATGTGTGTGAGTGCTTTTTTTTTTCTAGAAGACAGTCCTTGTCCCCTCACTGTTCGTTCATGGCCCCCTTTTAAAGGCTGTAAAAAGATATTTTGGTCAAATCTCTATGAGATTTGACCAAAATTTCTTTCCCTCCTTTTTATTTTATTTTCCCTCAAAAACCCTTCTGCACGTCCTTTTCTTTCCAAATGCTGACTTCCCTTTCCCTTCATAATGCCTTTGGACGTCCTTTATCATGGGAATAAAGAAAAAAAAATCGGTCACATTCAAAGAAGATTTGATCGAATATTACCTAAATCCTTCGCCCCTTCACTAATCGACTTATTTCCTCTTCTTCATCGACTGAATATTTGCAAATTATATGACTGTGATCGCAAATCTTTTCATAATCGCGACGTTCCTAATTTCGCCGATTAAAAAGACAACGAACCTGGACAAAATTTCATGTTCTTCTTGCACGGACCCACTTAAATCTAAAATGCAAAAATGATCTTAAAACTATATGCAATTTTTGTTAAGGGACCAAAGATTAGTCCGTAATTTTTTATATGAGACGTCAAAATTTAGGTGTCAACAGCTGCCCCTCTTTGAAGGTGAGCTCACAGAGGTTGCATTCAAAGACCAATTGATACCTAATTTTGACTATGCAGATGCTATGCATGGTATTTTTGTTGAGATTAACTCTCATTTTCTAATATGTGATTATGACATGATAAATGCAGATGAAGGAAAAAAGAAACATACCTGAAATTACTTACCTGGTTGGAATGCAGATCAAGGTATGTGAAAGCTTTGAAACTATCCTCTTGAACCAGAGCACTTGCTTCGGTCACAAAAGAAAAACAGTGAAAGAACCTGAATTGCTTGAAGCTTGAATCCTCACTTCAGTCACAACAGAGACAAAACAGTGAGGGAGACCAGGATTGCTTGAGGCTCGAAACCTTAATTCGGTCACCTCAGGGGCAAAACGGTGAAAGACCTAGATTGCTTGAGGCCCGAAACCCTAATTCGGTCACCACAGGGGCAAAATGGTGAAAGATTCCTTGAAAGACCTGGATTGCACAGAGGCAAAACGGTGAAAAATTCCTTGAAAGACCTGGATTGCACAGAGGCAAAACGGTGAAGGACCTGGATCGCCACCACATAGGCGAAACGGTGAAGGACCTGGATCGCCATCACACAGGCGAAACGGTGAAAGACCTGGATCGCCACCACATAGGCGAAACGGTAAAGGATTCCTTGAAAGACCTGGATTGCACAGAGGCAAAACGGTGAAAGATACCTGATTAAACTTGAGTCATTAAAAAAATAAGCTGAGAGACCTGTACATTCCCACAGGCTCTCGATTGGTACATGCACATAGTCAATAGGTGCTTAGATTGAAGCATATGCACTTAGAATTCTTGATCCCTAAAGGGATAACCGCATCATCAAATCATCTGCTTTAAAATGCAATTCATAATTTGAGAGATTCTTTGAGGCAAGAGGCATTCAGTCAGAAAGGACTTATCACTCGCTCCTACCCAGAAGAGCTTTTGTCCCAATGAGGGAATGGCTTAAACACTCAGTCTCACTATCATCATGTCAACAAAGGTCCGAGTACTCTCGCAAGTGGTACAATCTTACCAATCAGGGAGGTCTTTAATAGGACCGTAATTTGGGCTTGGTCAATGGTTAAGCAAAGGGGACTCTTTGAGTCAAGGCTTAGAAAGAAAGTCTTCAACATATGTCGCCGGGTTTACAAGTCAAGAACCCTGCAAATGCAATAGAAACAGTCCTGCTCGCACTTCTTCGAGCTAAGCTTAACACAATAGGAATCTCACATTAATTCAAGTGCCCTATCAGAAGAGACTTTGTAGGCTTGGCTTTAAAGTGTGTACGGAATGAAAAATTGGGAATTTTTCCTCAGACTCAACTTTCGAGCCTCAGACTTTGATTCACTGGGGATGATAAATGACGTCAAACTCACTGGGGATTATTGACAAGATTGCCTTATTTAGCATTTTTTTAGAATCTGAATACATTGAAGGTCAACTTTTTGCAGACTTGAGCCTTTGGCTCTGACTTCTATGGGCATCGGCCTTGCTTTTACCAGGCACACTGCTTTTTCTTGCCCCTAAGTTCCTTCACTTTCCTTCTGAATTTGGGCATTGGCCTTGCTTTTACCAGGCTCACTGCTTTTTCATGCCTCATTTTGCATTTTTTTTTAATGGACTCGACTGACGCACCTGACCTTAGTGTGAGGATGTTTGTATTCTGCTACCATGCCCTAGTGTAAGAGATATTCACCAACATGGGTTTAATTTGAAATGAAATCACAGGCTCAAAGTAGCTAACAAAGGATAAGAGTGTTTACGATATAAGAATAAATGCTCTTCATCATCCCTAAGGCACTTCATTTAACATTTGATTCCACCTGTAAAAGCAACACTCAAGGATTGATGCAAGTGAAAGCAAGAAAATTTCTATCTATTTTTCCCCTTTTTACATCAACGATGCGAATGTACCTCCAGCTTGCCCCGATGTGGGGTGGTTCTTAACAGGGGTAATATGAAATGAAACTCCTCAAGTGTTTTAGGCTCAAAGTGGGCAACCAATGGATCATTTTAGTGTTTGGGATAGATAAATGAACTGCCCCTCATCACTTTGGTTAATGTACTTCTCGCGAGAGAACTCTTTACTCTGCAAACATGGCACTTTGTATGCTCATCTCATAATTGCATAAATAAAGGACTGTGTATGGATAAGGCTTGCCTTTCATCATCCTGATACGTCTCATTGAAAAACTCAATCAATCATGGAATGTTAAAATCAGGAAATTGCATCATTCAACATTTTATTAATTGAATCAAGACATTGACAAGATAGAGGAAACATCACGTATAGTATTTCTTGAGAGCATCTGCATTGACAGGATTTGAGAATTCTCGACCATCCATCTCAGCTAGGATCAGTGCGCCTCCAGGGAGCACCTTCTTCACAACATACGGTCCACTGTAATTTGGAGTGAACTTACCTCTAGGATCAAGAATAATGGGAAGTAGCTTCCGCAGAACAAGGTCATTTGCTTCAAAGTACCTTGGTCGGACCTTGCGGTTGAATGACTTAGCTACCCGCCGTTGGTAACACTGACCGTGACAAATGGCTTCAAGTCTCTTCTCATCAATTAGGTTCAACTGGTCAAACTTTTGTTGTATCCACTCAGCTTCAGACAATTCCATTTGGGACAGCACGCGTAATGATGGAATTTCCACTTCAATAGGCAGCACTGCTTCTATGCCATACACAAGAGAGAAAGGTGTCGCCCCCACAGAGGTTCGAATTGAAGTTCGGTACGCCATTAGTGCAAAAGGCAACCTTTCATGCCAGTCACGGTAATTTTCAGCAGTCTTCGCCAAAATCTTCTTGATGTTTTTGTTGGCCGCTTCTACTGCACCGTTCATTTGAGGACGGTAAGGAGACGAGTTCAAATGCCGGATCTTGAATTCACTAAACAAGCCATCAACGAGCTCGTTGTTCAAATTGGTTCCATTATCGGTGATGATGGCCTCAGGAACGCCATAACGAGCAATAATGTCACGTCGGATGAACCTTACCACATTTCGAGCAATGACATTTGCATAGGAAGTCGCCTCAATCCATTTAGAAAAATAGTCGATCGCAACTAAGATGAATCGATGACCATTTGACGCCTTCGGATTGATTGGGCCAATGACATCTATTCCCCACATTGAGAAAGGCCAAGGTTCAGACAGTTGATGCAGCTCATTTGGGGGAACATTTATCTTATCCCCATAAATCTGACATTGATGACAACTCCGCACATGTTTGATGCAGTCACTCTCCAAAGTCAGCCAATAGTAACCCAATCTCATGATCTTTTTGGCCAGCATATGGCCATTCATGTGTGGGCCACACATCCCTTCATGCATTTCCTGCATGATCTGCGTTGCTTCAGCTGCATCTACACATCTCAAAAGCACTGAATCATGAGATCTTTTGTATAGATTTTTGCCGCTAACAAAGAATTTCGAAGCCATCTTCATTATGTACTTCCTATCGGCCGGACCACTTTCATCGGGAAATTCTCGATTTTTGATATAATTCATGATGTCACGATACCATGGCTTCCCGTCTAGTTCTTCAGTTATGATCATGCAGTGGGCTGGTTTTGCCAAAACATCAATTTTTAAAGGTTCTACCTCCATTCCATCATTGACTCGTAGCATGGACGATAATGTAGCCAAAGCATCAGCGAACTGATTATGAGTCCGGGATAAGTACTCAAATGTTATCTCATCAAACTCCTCCATTAATTCCTCAAGATACTTGTGATACGGAAGCAATTTCGCATCTCCTGTTTTCCATTCACCAACTGTTTGAAGGATGATCAACGCAGAATCACCAAATACTTTGAGTTTATCAATTTTCATCTTTATTGCTGCCTGAAGACCGAGAATGCATGCTTCGTACTCGGCGATGTTATTGGTGCATGGGAACACCAACTTTGCTGCGACTGGATAGTGTTGCCCAGTTGGAGAGATCAATACTGCCCCAGTCTCTGAGCCAGACAAATTTACCGCCCCGTCAAAAAACATGGTCCACCTATCTTCGTTAATGGACAAGATACGATCATCCGAAGAACACTCATCCTCTTCAGTATGCTTGGGATTTTCAGCAAGTATGTCTGCAATAACACGACCTTTAACAGACTTTTGTGGCATGGTCTGCACGTCGAACTCAAAAACCAATATTTGCCATTTAGCCAATTTTCCAACCAAAGCCGGTCGGTCCAGTAAGTACTTGATGGGATCACTTTCAGTCACCAGGAATATCTGATAGTGCAATGTGTACTGTCGGAGTCGATGCAGGACCCAAACCAAAGCAGCACATGTTTTCTCCACCTCAGAATAATTCTGCTCTGATAGTGTGAACTTTTTACTCAAGTAGTAAACAGCTCGCTCCTTCCCATCCTCGGGTCCTTTCTGGGCAAACATCGCACCCAAAGACTCACTATTAATAGTGAGATAGAGAATCAAAGGGTGGCCCATTATTGGTGGAACTAGGACCGGAGGACATGACAAGTATGATTTTAGCTTGTCAAATGCCTTCTGACAATCATCATCCCAGCGAATCAAGGCATCCTTCTTGAGAAGCTTAAAAAATGGCTTAGCAGTTTCTGACAGATGAGAAATAAATCGAGCTATGTAATTTAATCTCCCCATGAGACTTCGAACCTCCTTGGCGGTCTTCGGGTGCGGTAATTCACAAATGGCCTTCACTTTTGAAGGGTCAATTTCAATTCCCTTATTACTCACCATGAACCTGAGTAATTTACCCGAAGTTACCCCGAATGTGCATTTTGCGGGGTTAAGTCGGAGTTTAAACTCCCGAAGTCGATCGAACAACTTCTTCAAGGTATCAATATGACTTTCTCCCTGCCGAGTCTTGGCGATCATGTCATCAACATAGACTTCGATTTCTTTATGCATCATGTCATGGAAAAGCGTGACCATGGCCCTTTGGTACGTTGCCCCTGCATTCTTGAGACCGAATGGCTTTACTTTGTAGTGAAAGGTCCCCCATGGGGTGATGAATGCAGTTTTCTCCTTATCCTCCTCTTTCATCCTGATCTGATTATATCCCAAAAAACCATCCATGAAAGAGAATAGTTCAAAACCCGCAGTGCTATCCACCAGGACGTCAATGTGTGGCAAAGGAAATTCATCCTTAGGGCTAGCCTTATTCAAGTCCCGATAGTCGACGCAAACTCGAACTCGACCATCTTTCTTCATTACCGGCACAATGTTGGCTACCCAATCAGGGTAATGTGAGACTTCTATGAATCCGACCTTCAAGAGTTTCATCACCTCCTCCTCAATTTTCTTTGATAATTCTGGCTTTGTCCTCCGCAACCTTTGCTTTTTAGGAGGCATGTGTGGATTCGTCGGCAGACTGTGTTCCACGATTGTTGGGTGAAGACCCGGCATATCCGCATAAGACCAAGCAAAGACATCTTGGTATTCCTTTAAAAGGGCGACGAGTCGCGTGGTTTCTCCCTCAGGGAGATTTGCCCCAATTTTTACTTCTTTAATGTCCTCCGTGTCACTCAAATTGATTGTGACAGTGTGCTCGGCTGTCAGGGACTTTGGCCTTTCATGTTGTTCAAGACTTCGTTGGATTCCGGCGGGATCTCCATCCGAATCATCTGGACCTTCATCGTGTTCCACCAGCTCCTTCCTGAAATATAAAGTAAACCAATCAGTAAAACAAAAAGGGTTAAATATCTTTTTTGAAAAATGATTTTTTTTGAAAGATTTGGACAAAGAGAGCATGAGGAAGTCCAGGCCTCAGGATTCTCCTCGGGTCGTGTATTTTTTCACTGTTGGATATCATCACCGGACTGGTTTGGTGTACCTCGTCATGCCCTCGAAAATGGTGATTTTATTGAATAACTCTGAATGAATTACACTTATTGAAAAGGAATTGCAGAATGAAAGGTTGAAAAATCCTAAGAAAGCAATAAATGAAAGGAATTCCCACGCAGGGGAGTAAAGCAGTAATAAATTACTCATGTGGGCTTGCACCCATTTCCTTTTCGGACTCATTTTCAATGGCACCAACGAAGAGATCTTCAAATAGATTTGCTATCCCCTCGAGTTTCTCATCCCGATCAGCCTGGCTTTCAGGAATCACATCATCCATGCCCCCCATCCACCCGGAACAATGTCTCGGGGGTTGATATAGAAGCTCGGGGGAAAGGAGAACCTTTCATGGTAGTCACAATTCATGTTTGGTCCTTCTAGAACATACATCTCCTCTTCATGCATCATTCTGGACGGACCCGGGAATGTTTCTTTGATACGGGGAGGCAATGTTTTACTTTCAACCCGCTTTTGTGATTCATTGGTAGGCTGATCCCTTCCATGGTATCCTAATCCGGCTACACGACGCTTCCGGGAAGGCTGAATTGGATATCGAATCCCCTGACCCTTTCTTCCAAGTCCTTCTCCAGGAACAAAACAACTTTGGGCCATAATCTTCCCCACCATGATAGCAGCATTTGACAATTCTGGAATTGGTGCAGGCGATCCCCGCGACCTATGTATCATTGACACGAGCTCGAATGATTGATAACTAGATTCAAATACACCGTCGGGCTCCACATACGGAATAGCGGTCTCATGATAAATCCGGTGGTCTTCCTCAGCATGGACGGTGACTAACCTCCCTTCAACCACGAACTTCAAACATTGATGCAGACTTGAAGGCATAGTTCCGGCACTATGGATCCAGGGACGACCCAACAAAAAGTTAAAGGCAGTAGAGATGTTCATTACTTGGAACAAAATGTTGAACGTTATTGGCCCGATTTGCACATCCAGGTGAATCTCGCCCATCACCTCCTTCTTTGTTCCGTCAAAAGCACGAACGGAAGTTTTAGCAAGGTTTAACCTTGAAGAGTCTACCCCGAGGCGATGCAAAGTAGCCAATGGGCAAATATTCAGAGCGGACCCATTATCAATAAGAACCCGAGCAACATGCGATTCCTTGCACCTGACGGAGATGTAGAGTGCCTTTGTATGTCCATTCCCATCACCTGGTAATTCTTCATCAGAAAAGGAAACGAGATCCTTGAGGAGTACTGCGCCTATGAATCCCTCTAGCTCGCCCTGATCAATCGTCTCAGGCACATGAATCTCACTCAATATTTTCATGAGTGATTTTTGATGTTTGTCCGATGTTTGCAAAAGCTCCAGTAAAGAAATCTGTGCCGGCATCCTCCGCAGCTGCTCAACCACGTCGTACTCGCTAGCTTTGATTATAGCTAGAAATTCCTTGGCCTCTTCATCGGTGACATGTTTTGACGGCATAGAATTGCTTTGTCCATAGGTGCGTCCGGACCTTGTCACCAAGTCTACATCAAAATCGTACGACCAAGGAACTGCCTTGTTACTACGGTACTCGTAGGGTTGATGTAGTTCAATTACTATCTCAGGCACATCTTCCTCATTGTCAACTGCATCCTCCAGGGGTGGCATGTCCTCAAGTGAGGAGTCTGACTCAGCTTCCATGGCAGTAGCTTCTTTCTCCCAATCAATGATAATATGAGAAATCGTCGACATCCCTCCAGCCAGGTTGCTTTGCACGATTACACCAGTTTCCATGCTCTCCTGGATCCTCTTCTTCATGACAAACAGTGAAAGGTTCTCCTCAGCTGGGTAGTAACCAGCCGCTACCAACCCTTGATAAATGTTATCAACATCTAGGTTCCATTTCAATTTCTTTCCAGCGTCAACCTCAAAAATTGCATTGACGCCCCCCTCGTGCTCCGGAAGGGGATTTTTCTCAACATTTAGTTGAGCAACGTTGAAGGTGAACACCTTCATATCCAAGAGATCCTGGATCCTGTGTTTAAGAGTGAAACATTCATCAGTCGAATGCCCCACTTCACCCATGTGGTAATCGCACCTCTTCGAAGCATTAAAGTTGCTGAATTTCTCAAGGTTCGGGCGCTTCGGCTCCTGAGAGAGCAAACCCTTCTTCTGCAAAACAGGTAAAACTTTAGACAAAGGCCCCGGAAGGGGAGTGAATTGCCTTCTGTTGAACTGGTGAGGCGCAAATGATCGTCCCCCGACCTACCGATTTGTAGAAGCATGAACATTTGAAGGTCCGCCAGAGCTTAGTTGTGAGTATGCCAAATTTATCTCCGCGGCTTGTTCTTTATCCTTCCTCGGAGTAAACTTCTTTGTTGGCTCGTTGAACCACCCATCTCTTATTCCAATCTCGATCTGCTCTCCAACAGGAATAAGCTGATTGAAAGTGTCAGCAGTGGTGGCTATCATTCTAATGCGGTATTCATGTGGAAGAGTTTTGATAAACATCTTCCTCAGCTCCATGTCAGAAGGTTCAGGATCAACCTGAGCAGCCAGATTCCTCCACCGGATCGCATATTGCTTGAACGACTCGCTCCTCTTTTTCTCGGCCCGTTCAAGATCGTCTCGGGAGGGAGTGATGTCGGTTATGAATTAGTAGTGCTTCAGAAAAGCTTGGCAAACTTCCTCCCAGGTTTGGCAGAGGTTTATCCCCTTCGAGATGTACCATTTCAGAGCAGGACCTGTCAAACTCGCCTGGAATGACTGGATCAGCAGAGGAGCATTATCGGCATATTGGGTCATTCTCACCAAGTACATCTGCAAGTGGGCCCTTGGGCAGGTCATGCCGTCATATTTTTCAAACTCCGGCATCTTGAACTTTTTCGGCATTTTCACCTTCGAATACACAGAAAGATCCATCGGGGATGGGTCTTGAAGGCCTTGCAATTGTTTCAACTTTTCCTCGAGCTTCTCGAGGCGCTTCTCTTGCTCAGTTTTGTACGAGTCATTTCCTCCTCTAAGTTCACAACAATGTCATCCTTCAACCTCGGCAAAGGTGCAGGGGCCGGGTTTAGTCGAGCAACTCTAAATTCGGCGGTCATTTCTTGCATGGCAGTGAGAAACTGCCTCATCTGATCCTCCATATTGGAAACACGCTTGCGAAGCTCGTTTTGGTCCGCCATTTTAGTTTGAGATCGCGTGCGGATTGGAGAACGTGGATTACCCGTGATCACCTTCAAACAAGAAAGGATAGATAAGAATAATTGGCGAAAAGGAAAGACACGGTCCATGACAAAGACCTAAAGACCAACTTTTTATTCATTTATGAACTAATGAAATTATTCTTACATGAAAACCAATTGAAGACTCAAAAACCCCTAAACAATAATGCTAGAAATGAAAACAAAAGACTCAAGCTATTTCATCTAGCTTGATCTATATAAACATGGGAAATGACTTTCTTTCGCAACTGCTCATTTGCTTGAGCAAGCTTTGTGGCACGATCCTGATATCGTTCCGCCTTCCTCTTGAGTCGTTCGATCTCTGCGCGATTAGTGACCTTCACGGGTACATTGGGTATCTCTGGAAACAGCTCCGTAGGAATCTTGTGTTGCTTGATGTATGTGATCGAAGCATAATACTTTCTTTCCTCTCCTTTCAGCTCCTCCTCGGGCCATATCAATTTGGATGGGGAACACATATCCCACATGGATTTGGTGAAGTTTACCATGTCTTCTTCGTCTGGGTCTTTATAGGTAAAGTCAGCACGAACCGGATTTTCCTCCAATGCCGGGGGCAGCTCCTGCACGACTTGATACTGACGAACAACTCTGGATGGATGATACTCGATCGCACCAGTAAATCCCAATAAAGGGACTGGTCCTATGCCTGCACAAGTAAGCCTTGCTTCTCGAACTTGGAACCATTTAGCATGCCACAAGAAATCCTTGGGATCGGGATTTTTCATAAAGGCTAACCATTCGGAATAGTGATAGTTTGGGGCATGATTCTTTCTTTCCTCAAATTTCAAAATTGGATGGTCCAAATCACTAATATCACGGATAGCCATTAAAAATCCAAAACCTTTTATATGAGAAAGGAACCAAATTTGGAGCAACTCAGGAGAAGCATGCAAGACCCTATCCCCGTTTTCTTGATATCGGGTGAGAGAAATAAAGGTTTCAGCCAAAATGGTATTAACAAAATTCACGCCTGCACACACTTGTTTGACTACCCAAGTAACTAAAGGAGACATGGTATTTTTGGAATGAGGAAAAACTACAAACCCAAAGAAAGCTAAGAGAAAGATTCTGGCCATTTAACAAGATGTGGCATTCTTAAAACACTCATGCAAAAAGGAATAGGGGCAAGAATTGCGATTAGCTCTCAAAATCTTTCTTACTTCAGATTCTTTGACTCTAAGAAAATCAGATAAGGTTGATGCAAGCTCTACTCCGATAGGCGGACTAATCAACTCCGATCCCAAGGGTTTTCCGATGGCAATGCTATATTCTTCCAAAGTAGGAGTAAGTTCGTGCTCACCAAATATGAATGTGGACGTTTTCGGGCACCAGAAATGAGCCAGCGCCTGGACCAAACCCCCGTGCACTTCAATCTTCATTAGCGGAAGAAGGCGACCGATCTTGGATTCAATGAAATTGCGACCAGTGTGGTCCAACTTATCCCACCACGTGCTTAGCTCGGCTTTAGGAGCAGAAACGAGTCGAATGTCATGCTTTCCCATGATATCTAAATCAAGCCTGACGAGCAACCTAATGTCATGGACCAACAAAAAATGTAAATAAATTGCAAGGTAAGAGTTTAGAAAACTTACTGCACGAGTATATGGGAAGCAATCACAAACACATGCGCATGAAAAGTGAAGCTCGATTTCTACTCTAAAAACACATGGCTTAGCAAGGTGAAGCCACAAGGATGATCGGACTAGACACAGGCACGTGCACTAAGTCGGGTCCTTATGACTCCGGCACAGTCGAAGAGTCGACCCGGGTCGCAAGCTCGTGGACCGGGGTGGATACTCTTGACACCAAGAAAGAAATTTCGGGGTTGAGATAGGCGACTCGTACCGCGGGCATGCAGTCGGAGTGGTATCTATCTCAACACCATCCTAGGTGATCCTATGCAGCCCAGGTCCAGCGGCGGGTTTTGTGTGCCAAGTGTAGTGCTAAAACAATGAGAACATGCACAACAATTGATATCAAGCAACACTTCTATCAAAGCATGTAAACATTCATTCCAAACCATCCTGCAAAACATTCAACTCATGTTAGGGACATACCTGGAATCCTCGCTGCCAAACAAAAACATTTCTTGAAAAAAGAAAAACGGCCTAAGTCCACTAAAGTTCTTTAAACCAAGTCCCCAGCGGAGTCGCCAAGCTGTCACGACCTCCCCGAAGGTGCACCACCTAGGGGTTAGACTAATGGATTGCTAAATCTAATCTAGCTCGAGCTCTCCCAAGCTCATACCAATTCACGACTTAGTTTTCAATTCTTAAACATGCGAAATTGAATTCAATTGGAGTCGCCACTAATCTATTTATGGTGGGTCGATTAGAAACCCATGTAAAATACTGGGAGTAGTATTTTACCCCTACGAACCAGAGATTTCGAATTCGGGGACTTAAGAACCTATTTCTTCTATTTCAAAAAAAATAATTTGCAGGCAGCTTGAATTAATTTTATTCCCTAACATGCACGGTGATCACGTAGGTGCGCAGACAATTATTTAAATACTCAAAGGAAAAGAACAATTATCAAAGCAATAAACAAGATAAGACAAATCAAATAAAAAAAAACTCTTCGTGGGTTTTTTAAGACGTATGCAATGCATGTAATTGAAAATTAATCATAGATGAGACTATCTTAATGCAATTCTAGATGCGAAACTAATTATCTATAGTTAAATAACATCTAATTTAGACTAGGAACTAAGCCATATTAATCCCCGATTTAAATCAAAATATTATTTTAACTACGGATAGTATTCTAAAATGCAAAGACATAATTGACACGTGATGCATGTAAAATCTAATTCTAAATGTGACACGACCTAAAATACCTTGATATACAAATCCTAAATTAATCTAGCCTACGTGACATGTTAATTAACTAAAATAATCAAATGACATGCAAAAAGGGATTTTTTAGTATTTTCTCGTTTATTTAATAAAATTCGAAAATAAATAAAACAATAAAATATGAAAACCTAATCTAACATGATTCCTAAATTCCTAAATGTGTTACTCTATCATGGTATAAATGGGCATGCAATGACATTTAACTAAATTAATTAACTACATGCGACTATCTAAATTATGCATGAATAATTTTTTTTTTTGAATTTTATCAATGAAAATTCGAAATTAAGTAAGTGCATAAATTAAACATGTACTAACCTAACATGACATCATCAAATGACTTTAATTCTAATGCAAATTTGACCTAATATCCTAGCATGACTAAAGATGCAATTCCTAAGTGACATGCATGAATGACATGTAATCTTCATAATTAACATGAAATTTAATATGCCTAAACTAAATGTTATGACATGACTAATAATGCAACCTAAAAATGAAAAGAAAGACTAATGCTATGATATGCATATGAGTTTTTTATCCTTTTTTATTTTTTATTGACTTTGAAATAAACATGAAAATCTAACCTAACTATGCAAATTATATTTAAAATGCAACCTAATATAATTCAAATGCAATTTAATTTAAACATGAAAATGCAATTCTATCTAAAATGCAATTCTAACATGGAATGCAATCTTTTTGGTATTTTATGAATTAATTAATAATAAAAAAAACTAAATCAACGGATCGTATCTCGGGCATGAGATCGGATCGATCAATTTAACGTGCGGTCGCGAGTCGTATCTCGGGCGGGAGATCGGACTATCGACTAATGCACAATGAAATGAAACTACAATTCATAAAGCCTATTATCTAAAAAATAAATAAATAAATAATGAAACAAGAAAATAATAAAACAAGCAGAACTAAGTAAATAAAAGTGCATGAGCAATCAACTAATCAGTATAAAGGAAAGATTTTTTTTATTTGCAGAATTTTTATTTTTATTTTATTTTTTATTATTAAAAGAAATAAATAAATAAATAACATAAAATAAAAGAAACGGGTCAGGCGGTCGAACCGGGTCGGTTCAGACCGCCCGACCCGCGAACAGACCAAAGGAGGCCCGCGAACAGACCAAAGGAGGCCCGCGAGAGAGAAGAAGGTTGGACTGGGCCGCGACAGGCCCAGTCCGACCCCCTCTCCCTCTCTGCATTCTTTTCTCTTTTTTTTGTTTCTCTGGCCCATGTCTTCTTCATGCGCATGGGCCTACCTCCACGCTCCTGTTCATCTTCTTCCTCGCGTCCTTCCACCATGGATAACCTGCAACGTGAGCTTGAAGGCCACTCTACTCGCGGCGGAGCCGCGGCGACGGTACCGAGCCAAAGACACGGGAGGACGGCGGTCTCCCGGTGTTTCACCAACAACAACCCAGCATAAAAAAAAAAGAAAAAGAAAATCACGTGCAGCAGAACATACACAAGAAGAAGAGGCATTCGGGCAAAAGAGGGGGGGAAATCGGACGCGGGACCACTAAAATACAAGCTCTAATCTTAGTAATGCACCAACAAACCACAACCAACACTGTAAATATTCGGAGACTGGTCAAAACCGATCAAAACCCACCTTGGTCCGGGCACGAGGAAAAGACAAGGACAGCGAGTGGATTGCCGAAACAGGGGTTGGAAAGTCGCGGGTGAGTCTCTTGGTCGCTAATCGGTCGCCGGATTGAAGAACTTCGCCTAGAGCACTCTCTCGCCTTTCTCTCTCTCTCTCTTTATTTCTGAAACTCTGTCTCCCTTCAGTGAAGAAGACGCACGAAACCCTCCCGACTCTTGGTCTCTCTCTTCCCTGTGCGTGCGTGTGTGTGAGTGCTTTTTTTTTTTCTAGAAGACAGTCCTTGTCCCCTCACTGTTCGTTCATGGCCCCCTTTTAAAGGCTGTAAAAAGATATTTTGGTCAAATCTCATAGAGATTTGACCAAAATTTCTTTCCCTCCTTTTTATTTTATTTTCCCTCAAAAACCCTTCTGCACGTCCTTTTCTTTCCAAACGCTGACTTCCCTTTCCCTTCATAATGCCTTTGGACGTCCTTTATCATGGGAATAAAGAAAAAAAAAATCGGTCACATTCAAAGAAGATTTGATCGAATATTACCTAAATCCTTCGCCCCTTTACTAATCGACTTATTTCCTCTTCTTCATCGACTGAATATTTGCAAATTATATGACTGTGATCGCAAATCTTTTCATAATCGCGACGTTCCTAATTTCGCCGATTAAAAAGACAATGAACCTGGACAAAATTTCATGTTCTTCTTGCACGGACCCACTTAAATCTAAAATGCAAAAATGATCTTAAAACTATATGCAATTTTTGTTAAGGGACCAAAGATTAGTCCGTAATTTTTTATATGAGACGTCAAATTTTAGGTGTCAACAATATTGATACAAATTCAGTCATCAAATTTTTCCTTCTCTTTCCACTGGTGGGTGGCAAAAGCTAGTGTCGTCGGGCCTCACCTCAGTGAGGGCAAGCACTAACAAGGAGGCCCTCGATAGATCTAGTGAGTGTGGGCCTTACTTGGGTGATGGCAAACTCGCCAGGTGTCATCTTGGTAGGGTTGGCCTCACCATGCCTCGCTCTTGCCTAGGCCAGTGGCCTCACTTGATCGATGGAAAAGCAGGGTTGACCCCGCTAGCCCGTGTAGACCCCTAACAAGAAGGGAAAGAAACATAAAGGAAAAAAATTTCAAAAAATTATGAATAATCCTTAGAAACTACATTAGCACTAGTAGTGACACGTACACTCGTCGGCATCCACGTTAGTTATTTGATCATCAAAATTGGAAAAATGGACTCATTTGGCAAAATACGAAAAAGTTTACGAGTAAATTGTCACAATCGAAAAGTTTAGGGTTAAATTGATACAAGTGTAATAGGTTTAATGCTTTCTTGGTACTATTCCCATAAATTTACTATTGCATTTCATACTCTGCAATGGCAATAATTCCATATGCAAGCCGACGCCGTGATCCTCTCGGGGCAACCACCAAGGGAATCTAACAAATTTCTAGGCAAGCATGAATAAACCTCTTGCAATGTGGCATTCACAGATCATATGTGCTTTTCAAAGCCCTACCAAGTGCAAATTGCTTCTCGCTTTAAAAAGTAATTGATCGTTGTCTTATAGTCTTTTTTTTTTTTATCAAAACCAATCTTCATTTAAAAAACTAAGTTGGTGGGTAACAGGAGTGGCTAAAATCCAAACATAAAATAAGGAAGAGTTCTGGTGGAGGTCTTGAAACCCAATTAGTCGGAAGGGCCCGTTCACAATGAGCCCTTGCTATCCAATCAGCAGCCCTATTTGTCTCCCTTGATTCGAAAAGCAAAGTCACGTTCTCCATCTGGCCCAGTAACTGCTGGCAATCGAAGACGTGAGAAGACAAAGCCCATGGTATGTTCCGCTGGCCCATGATAGCCTCTACAGCCGATAGACAGTCGCTTGATACATGGATCTTATAGTCTTCACTAACCTATTTATGTGGCCGATTAGGAGAACAAGTAAAGCGCGTAGGTTCACTTTATTTATACGAATCAAAGATGCGAAGATGGGATTTTCGATATTACGCCGGAATGTCTAACTCCCATTAATGGATCCCGGAAAGGCAAAGCAACAGGATTTGAAACAAAAGCAGATTATTATCCTATTATATGAACGAAGGGAATTCATCGTGAACAAACAAAATCATTAAATAAGCGAAGTTAACTTCGAAGTAAAGCATAATCTTTTGGAAAAAAATTTAACATCTATTGCCAAAAGAAGTCCAAAATTATTTCACGCAACTTTTCACACGTTTCAAATTTCCGTAGAAAATAAAATTTGATTATGATAAGGCACAAAATCTTCGTTATTTACAACACTTTCTTGAACATATAGATTACAAACTCTCTAACAAAAACTACCTAAGGATTATAAATTAAATACTTCTTGGAGATTGAATTTGGTTTTGGCCTAAATGTGGAGATATCATCTCTTAAGTTGTCTAATGGCCGAATTTGAGGGGAGGTAAGATGAGATAATAGGATAAAGAAATTGGCAATTCTCTTAAAAAAAGTAATTATATGGATGAAGATGGTAACAATTTGAATTTGATCAAATTCTATTTAGATTTACACATGAATAGAATTTAGCCACTTTTAAAAAAAACAATTTGAATTTGATCAATTCTAACAAGAAGAAAGTTCATAAAATCCTATTCATGATTCTTATAAAGTATCATCAGGTCATTAAACAAACCGGCCAGATTCAAAGATTGACAAATCTTGGAAATCCTTTGAACTTTAGATTTGACTTTTCATCAATTAAGTAAATGCGTGAGTTAACATTCAAGATGAATGATGTTACATTTTCTTTTTCGTTGTTCTTCTTTCTTTTCTTTTTTCCTTTTTCTCTTCGTTTTGCCGGAAAATCAATTCACTCCGCAACTCCCAGAAATGTCGATCCACCGCGTCTTCCTTGGTCCCATGCGCAGCCGACACCCGATCTCTCTCCTTCCTCTCTCTATCTCTCTCTCTCTCTCTGCGGCGGAGTAAGTGATATCTGAGAATCGCCGCCACCGGCGATGGCGGTCGTGATCGAGAGCTCCGTCTGGGAACCGAACCCCTCTCTCTTCGTCTTCATCTTCCTCGCTTGCTTGTTCTCCATCTTCCTCCTCCCCTACGCCGCCAGGAGGGCTCCCCCTTCCGTCTTCGACCATGGAGCCTCGCTCTCCTCCTCGCGGTTCCAGCGGAACTTCCTCCTCCTCTTCTCTCTCTGTTCAGGTCAGCCATTCTCGCTGCGGGTTGCGGTTTCGCATGATGTCTGGGGAGAATGGATCGGGGAAGATGTGTGATCCGTTTCTGTTTGGTCGGTCGGACGTTGTACGGCTGATGTCTTCAATTGACTCTTTGTTGCGCGAAGTAGTGCGTGTCGAATTAAATTGGCTTCTCGTGCTTTGTTTGGGCAGTGATGGAAGGGCTCTCGTCGGTGTTCGGGGAGTTCGAGTTCAGTTACTTTGGTGTGAGTAGGGAGCAAATGGTTTTGTCTCTTTGTGTCGGATTTGCGGGTTCTCTCATCGTCGGATCTTTCCTTGGAGTGCTTTCTGATACAATGTAAGTGCATTTACTTGCCCTGTTTTAATTTGGCGAACATGGTTTCTATATTTTTATCACTTGCTCTTTATTTCATGCTTCCTGGAATGTGTATTGTCGTGTTGCTGCAATTTGAACTGACGATTTGGTAAACCAAAACTGTTTGAGAGGTAGTTGAGTATAGCGGGATTTAGCTCGTGGGATGACTCCTCAGTTGCCTAATAACTGGGAATGGGAATTCAATCTGCAAATATCTGTGACTTGCTTTCATTGGGCTTACATACTGCTTGTATTAGTACTTTCATGTTCTTCTAAGAACCTCACTTTATTTTTGAGAATTTTCCATGTTTTGAATATACTCGTTTATTGCTAATCTTGAGGAATTGCAACAATTTATTTATTTATTTATTTATTTTGCATTATTGGGTTATATCTAATAGGAAATTCAAGAATGCAAGGTACTTCTTGATAATACTAATTGCTTGGCTCGGATTTTGTTGACAAAAGTATAGTTGATGGAATAATGATAAAAAGTACAAATGAGGATGCTACCATTACATGGCTGTGTGGCTAGTCCTACACTTGGGATAAATTATAGTACATGAACTGACATAGTACTGATGTCTGCAGAGGCCACAGGAAATTCTGTTTGTTCTTTTGCATCTTGCACCTTTTTGTTGGCGTATGGAAGAGAATAACTGCCCATCCCAGTGTTTGGGTAGCAAGTCTATGTTTGTCTCTGGCTTCTTCAATATACTCTTTCAGTTTTGAGACATGGATGGTTGTTGAACATGAAAAGGTTCGTGTCAGAAGCTTCAGTTTCACTTCTATTTACTATATGATGTTGACTCATGTCATTCAAGTTTCTCCCTATACATTTTTCCTTCTCTTTAGTAGTAGGAACCCCACTTGGGACTGTAACAAGAGTTTGTGTGCTTTCCCTTCATAGCAAGGGCACCGAGAAGATTTATTGAGCGACATCTTTTGGTTAATGGCGTTCTTGGGGTCTGCATCTAACATTGGAAGTCAGGTGCTTGCCAATTGGCTGATTGGTGGCAATGTGAAAAAGAGAATGACATCTCCTTGGACAGTAGCTGTCTTGTTGGCTTTGGTGGGCATTATTTGTGTTGCACAGCTGTGGAGAGAATCTTATCGGGCGGAGGTATTTGAGGATCATCGCAGGTCCTATACCTATCTTTTTGATGGTGAGGGTTGGATCTCTCCTTTGCTCAATAGTGCCAGTCTGCTATCATACAAAAAGTATTTACTCTTCATTGAAGCTGACATCTCAACTTGATATCTTGTCTGATTTATTGAAGGTCTCAAATGATATTTGATATTCCCATTGTGATATCTGGTTCACATTAAATAACAGGAGTCCACTACTTATGAGGACATTCATGGATACTTTAAATAGGAATTAAGAAATTAGCTGAAGGATGTCTGAGCATTAGCTGTCTTAACATTTGAGGCCAAAAAGCACATGCTTAGTAGTGTTACCTCACCTAAAGGGTTCAAAGTTGGGACATATAGCTGTGTTGTCTTGTTGCATTTATCTTTGAAAACTTTAAGGTACCTCCACAAGCTTTCAATCTGGGTAGTTGAGACCAAGATTGAGCATACTAACTTGCTTACCTCAAAGCACAAGCGATGTAATGGTCAGCCAAAAGATGATCAGACGTTTCTGAATTTGGAATCCCCTTGCAGCTCAAGGGGGTATCTTTGTCTACTAATCTTAAGAATGCTGCAGTGATCCAAGGTTGTAATCTGAAGAAAATCTGCAAGGCTTTCAAAAAAATCTGCCAGAACACAGTAATCCAATGTTGGAAAAACTGCAACTAGAATATTTTCTCAAGCCTGTGGCTCCTGTAAATGGCTTTCATTCTAAAAAAGTTTTTACCAATGGTTCCTTCTTTTCTTCTTTGTCAGTCTATTTTCTCTCATTGCCCTTATCATTTGCTGCCATGTCAATGAATCACGTGCTCTTTTAGAACAATAGAACAATTTATAGGTACCTTTTTAGATTTTACTCGGAATATTATTCAGTTAAAATTCTTGCATACATTCTTAAATTTGATCTACTTGTGCTTCACAGATAAAAGAGTATGGTTATTGGCATGTGCACAAGCTAGCCTTCACTTCTCTCTGTCAATGTTTTGGATTCTCTGGACCCCCATATTGGTGGTACGTTCTTGTTACATATATCTTTGAAAGGAATATTAATATCGACTGGAGGACTTACACGAACAGCAGCATTGCTTTCATCCTTTCAACACAAAAAGGCTGGTTGTAACTACTTCCTGGCAAAACGAAAAAAATTTAATTGTTTATATAAAGCGAGCATGTTCCATGATTCTGTTGAATGCATTTGGAGTGCAGGCTGATGGCAGAGAATTACATCTGGGCTTGATATATCCGTGTCTTTTGGGAGCAAGAATGCTTGGAAGCACAATTTTTCCTTGGCTTATAAGTGGTTCTTTGTCATTTCGAACTGAAGATTGCATACTTTATGGATTCATCATATCAGGTTGTGTACTATCCGTTGTAGCCTATGACTATCAGGTATTTCTGTTCTCATAAATGGCAATGCGTGATTTAATAAGAGTTTGTGACCATCACATACTGAGATATACTATGTTTGTGTTACGCAGGAAATTGGAGTTCTAGTGACATTATTTTGCTTATTTCAGGCATGCGTAGGTGTAATCCTACCTTCTCTTGCCAGATTGAGGACCATGTATGCCATTCTGAGCTGTTTACTGGAATTTCAACACAAGATATTGCTAATGTTGATGTATGGATGAATGTTTATGATTATTGCTAATCACGTTTTGTAGGTATGTGCCAAATGACTTGAGAGGAGGAATGATAAGCTTTTCTCTTGCTCCTGCAAATGCTGCAGTTTTGCTATTTTTGGTGCAAGTAAGCTTCTAATATGGTCTACTTTTGAGTCTATCTCCATGTTTCTTGCGTGCAGTGGTGACATAAACCAGGGGGGAGATCAAGCAATTTTTTTCCCATTGTACTGTATCAATTTTTATTAAGATCATTACGATAGGGAAAATGCTCCAAGTTTTGGATGAGGATTAGCTTCAGCTGTGAATCCTAAGGCAAGGTTTAGGACATGATTGTTACAACCATCTATAAGCTTCACGGTGTGCCAGAAAATTTACAGGATTTTATGGAAGAGGATATGTATCATGTGTGGAAAAGATAATAGAAATAGGCTACAAGAACTCGATTGATGAATGAGATTTCAGTTGCTATGACAATTAAGAACAACAATAAAAACCATTTTGCCTCCATAGAATGCTTTCACAATAGTTCTTCCATAATCCCATATTTGCTGATCTTACATGGCCTTTTTGCATTACAAATATGTCAAGACTGCATCTTTTCTGATAAATGTTCTTAGCAACCAAGTGGCTTATTGATAAACTGAACAATCAGTATGAACATTACTCTGTTCTTTTCTGATTTCCTGTATATTTTTGCTGGTGGATGACTTTAAAGTATTATCACTGTGACCCTTCTGAGTGTGGAAAGATTTTATATTTAGTAGAAAGGAATTTGACATGACAGCGATATTTTTTTTTTTTTTTACTAAACATGGTGAAGGGCCTAATAATATGTTGTCCTATCTTCCCACCGTTTGCCCCTCAGTTTAGTTCTTTTGCATGACTTTCTGCAGCTTGTTAGTGTCCATACCTCCATCCGGTTGTTTGCCTGAGGACTACCACATTTTAGCATACTTGCAATTTTGGGAAGATCTGTTGAGAAAAGGTTTCCATTATGAGTTTTCAATTGTTCCAGGGAGGCTACTATCGCAGTATTGGTAATGCAGCAATTATGGCATTTGCTGCCATTGGCCTTTTTGCAGCAGCTGGCTGCATGCATGTCCTGAAGCAATTAGGGAAGCAACCATATCAGCACTTACGTAAGTTATGAGTTCGTTGCTTATCTGCCCATGTTCAGGTCACTTTGATGTGAATGGCTCATCAGTGGGATGGAGGAAGGATAAGATTAGTTCAGTTGCAGCATGCAAGGGGGTCGAATGATTGGCAAAAGCTGTTGGTCAAATTCTACTTTTACCTGAAGAAGAGGAAAAATTAGTTCATTGCAAAGAAGATGCTATCAACTGTGACTATCGGTTGCGGAGTCTGTTTAAACCCTACGGAAATCAAGCTATGAAAGCAAATCAATGCCTGATCATCAGAGAAGACAATGACCCATCGGGGCATCCTCTGGGGAATGAACTCTCGCTGGCTGTGGAATCATCATCTGAGAAGTTTGTCTGGCAACTAGTATGATGTTGCTAGATTTGAGAGATTGCATTCCATATTCTTTATTGTCTGAGACTCTGGCGAAAATTATGCCTAGGTCTCAATAAGGAAATCGTAATCTTTAGGGGACTCTCATTTTTTCTTTTAATCCAAAAGTAGAGATACAAAACTATCGCGATATTTGCAGGCTAACATAGAACAATGTCTTTGTACCAAAAGGAAAGTGGACCATTTATTATTTTTAAGCAATATTAAACCAAAAAAAGTCATTAGTTATTTAGGGAATATTGCGATTCATTGTGTTTGTACTTTTAGCCCTCAAACTGAGTGGTGGGAATTTAGGGGTGAGCATAAAGTACCACCCAACTTGAGAACCGTCCGGATTGGACTGGACTGGTCGGGTTGGTGCGGTTCTTTGGGATTTTGGTCCGCTCCACGATTCATAAAAATGGAATCGGTTCTCGAGCGGTCCGGGTCTCGATTTTTGGTAGGGGGCACTAGATCGAACCACTAGGACCATGCTTTCCTGATTCAAAGTATCTCTTGGCCCAAGGGATAGTTTAGAGTCCAACTCGAGAGCCTTGAGTTCCAACCCACATTTTCTCAAACTATTCATTTCAGAATTTGCATACTCCTTTAACACCCAAATCCAAGCTCGAAGAAAAGACTCTTTCATTCTCATTCAACAGCAACTTCAGCTCCAAATAGTCTTGCTTTCCTCTCCGATTCAGACTCTCTTCCTCTTCAACAAGCTCGCCTCCCTTTCTCTCCTCCACAAATCCCAGTTCCCCGCCCTCACTTTGCACCACATGGTCAAGGCCTCCACCTCTCGCTCAGCTTGGTGAGTACCTCAATCTCTTCCCAAATATGATAATTTTGGCAATTTTGTTGTTGATATATGCATTTTGGATGAGAAAATCGCATTGCTTTCATTCATACATCGGTTCTTTGTAGTGCACATAATCTGTTCGACAAAATGTTTCAAAAAAATTTTCTAGACATTGGCTAAGATTATCAATGATTAGTGAATTTCATGTCACTCCACTTAGGATGGAGTGGTGCTTGTTGACGTTTCAGAGTGATTCTCGTTATTGGGGATTGTACAGGAGCTTGTTGACCATTGAGTCTCCTTATATATATTTTTGTTTTCACGAAATGCATTCTGATCATTTCTTCAACAGCTTAGCAGGGAGCAAATCTAAAGAGGTTGGCCACTTGATATATATTCCTATCCTAGAGAATATTTGTTGGTTTAGAAAATATTTGGGGTTTTATCTCAAGCTGTAGGTATTTTGTTGAGTAAAGCACCATGTTAAGCTCCACAGAGCGAAGATTTTGTTGCTATCCATATTTTGCCACCTGGATTATCAACAATATTAAATGGATTTCATGCCATCTTTAGATAGTTTAGCCTTCACCCCACTTGCTAAATGGAAAGGCATTAAGTTTAATCAACAAGATTAAATGGATTGTGCATGCATTTTCATTTTGGAGAAACTTGCTATGAACAATTTCGGTAACTGCAATTGGGTTTTTCCTTTTTTTACCGGTGTAAGTAACCAATTTTCATTTTGGTTTAGGCTTCTCTTTGAAATTTTTCCGGTCTCATTGGACCTCCCAAGAACTGGACCGGACCAGTCGGTCCAGCCCAGTTAGGTCCTAGGATTAATCGATCCACTCCATGGTCCTAAAAATCGGACTGATCCCATTGGTCAAGTTCTCGATTCCGAGGCGAAACCAAACCGTCCTGGACCATGCACACCCCTAGGTGGGATTGTGTTTAGACTTTGATGTTTACTAGTGTGCACAAGGAAGTTACTCATCCACTTGGGGGTTTTCATGAAGCATAGTGCCCAAAATACAGAGACAATTATGAGGGCGCAATCCTAGACGCAACGGTTCCTTTCTTATGCCGAGAAACTCCATCTTATCAGGTCAGTCATCCATACCATTCAGACATACTGGGCTAGCCATTTTATTCTGCCTAGATCCATTCTAGATAGGATTGAATGTGTGCTAAGACAATTCCTATGGAAGGGGCTTGGATTCGGGATTGGGGGTGCTGAAGTCACTTGGAAAGATGTTTGTTTTCCTAAGGATGAGGGTGGCCTTGGTATCATAGATTACATGAAAACAATAAGGCTACTATGTTAAAGCACATCTGGGTTCTCTTCACTGATAAGGAATTCCTCTGGTGTACCCTAAATGGATTCACTCCAATTTCTTGAAGAAGACCAACTTCTGGGTAGTTAGGAAACCCACATTCTATTCCTAGGCCTCGAAAAAAATTCTCGAACTTCAACAGGAGTTTCGACCTCTATTTCAATGGTGAATTGAGGATAGGAAATCAGTTTCACCATGGTTTGATCAATGGCTCTCTAGTGGCCCCTTATTCTTTTTTCTTTTCAAATCGGGACATCTACAGGTTAGGTTTCTCTAGGCATGCTTCGATATCTCAGTTCATTAACAGGATGGATTAGCAATCTACACTTAGAAGTATGATTGAGTCTTGGGAAGAACCTATTCCGACACTTAGCAATAGCCCAGACCGATTCAGGTGGATGGGTCATCCTTCGAAAAACTTCTCAGTAGTGTGTGCTTGGAGCATTATCCGATCCAAGGGACACCTTGTTAATCGGCATTCATTCATCTGGGATAAGGCGATTATTCCTTGACACCAGTTCCTCTTATGATGGATTATTCGGAATAGACTGCCAACCTAGGTTTTCCTGCTTTCTTGCCGCATAATTTCTCATTCAAATTGTGTTTTTGGCAACCTCAAACCAAACTCCATCAACCATTTATTTTTTGGGTGTCAAATCTCCGGTCAATTAGCCTCTTTTTGGGTGGCAAAATTTAATTTGTCTTGGCAAAATAGATCATGGCCAAAAAATCTCAATTTGGCGGTTAAGTACATATCATGGCAAGACTTCCACAGTTGGATAACCCATTCGGGTTTGGGAGTTTTATGACATATCATATAGATGGAAAGAAACAATGCCATATTCTGCAATCATCAATTCTCCTTGCCGGCCATGAAGAAACAACTTGAGAAGTTTGTCAAGGATATAGCATTGACATTTAAGCATGTCCTGGACACGCCTAGAATATAGGGGCATACAACGGAGTTGGAACATTGACCCTTCTAGTATATGTTTGTCATTGTTTGATTATGTAACCAAGTCACCGTTCCACTCATAATAACATACTTGTTTCATGAGTGCAAGTTTTGTGGTGTTGGGTTCTCATCCTTGTAAAGTTTAAATTGGCAAAAGTTAATATTTTTTTTTTGGTAAGGGGCAAAAGTTAATATTATATCTTACCTATACCCAAAAAAATAAAAGACAGTTCGAGTCATCAAGCTTGGAAGATAAAGTTACATCTCAAATTTACCTTTTAAATACTTGATACTTAACGTGTCTAATTTTTTTTTATAATGGAGGTGTGCATTTCTCTCTCTCTCTCTCTCTCTTTCCCCACACCTGATTAAGAGCTATCTGAGGTCGTGACCTTAGTTCACGTCACCTCAAATTTTAGGTTTTCTTATCGTTAAAATGCCCTTCATATGAGTTGTGATCGTGGTGGTTGCAAGTTATTTTGTTCGTGCATGATACACATGCATGCCCGTGCACAAAAACACACATGTAAATTAGCAGCAAGTAAGGCCGTTAGATGAGTGAGTCTGGTAAAAAATGGTTCAATTCATATTGATCCATTTAACTCGTTTTGACTCATTTTCATGTAATGTAAATTTAATAATTCATACCCATCCCGACCAGCACTCAATCCACAACTGGCCCGACTTGTAACAAACTCAATTTTTGATTTCAGGAAAGAGAACTATTGAAAACTCGGATGTGATCTTCCCTAGAATACGCATTTTCTTTCTAGGATATCACTAAATTTTCTTCACAAATAGTATAATGATCAAGGAAGTTTTCACAACATCATTAGTCTTCATCGTCTCCACGCTCATTATTCTATCAGCCAAGAGGCGACACCACAGGGTGCTGCCCATCTCCGAGCAACACTTGCCACGGTGCCGCTAGCTCTGGACACAAGGTGGCACAATGGAGTGCCACCCGGCGCCACTTGGCTTCACATGGCATCACAAGGAAGGCGGCTCAAGCATGTGCCATTCGGTGACACCTAACACCGTGAGAGGGGCCAGGCACCACCTTAGCGCCACCGCCGAAACTGACATCACCAAATATCGAGTCAAGAGGAGAAGGACTGCCAGACACCACCTATAAACCGGTGGTAATACTAGGTAGCACCACCCAACGCCACATGGCACCACATGGTGCTGCCAATTCAAGCAACAGCACCACTTGCCACGGTGTTGCCAGCTTGACAGCAAGGTGGCAAGATAGGTGCCACCAAGCGGAGATACCCGATGCCACTAGGGACCATGTGAACAAGAAAGAGGTCACACAGCACCGCATGGCACTGTGCGAGCAGCCAGAGCACCACACGACGCCGTGTTGATTGTTGAAGCGCCACATGGTGCCACACGGTGCCAGGTGGCACCGTGTTAGCTGTCGAAGCTCCACACAAGTGCCACCGCTTCAGGCAGGGTAGCCAGGTGGGCCGGCATGCAGCAAGGTGTCACCGGCGGAGGACGGAGAGAGGGCAGGGAGAGAAGCATATAAATAGGCTTCCATCAAATTGAAGAAGCTCTCATCTCTTTTGCCTCTCCATTGCCTTCCACCACCACCCTCCATTATTGTCACCTCCTCATCCCCTTCTGCCGCCGTCGCCCCCACTATTCTTCTTCGTCTCCGCCGCCTTCCACCATTTTGCCCACCACGTTTTGCCCATCATTGCCTCTGTCTGTCTCCGCCATCCTTCGCCACTCTCCATCGCCACCTCTTCCTTGTTATTTCCTGCTACTCCACCACCACTACCCCCACCGTCCCTCCCTGTTCTCGTCATTTCTCCACCGTCTTCCCATCACTCTATTTCTACGAATACCATGTTTCTATACACTATTATCCAATGCTTTCCGCCACCACCAGCACCCGTCACCTCTCTACCACAACTACCAACCCTTAGACATTGTCACCCTCCACCACCACAATCTCGTTTGGCCACCTTCGGCCCACTCAGTCTACATTTAGCCGATACTGCATCACCGTCGTTTCTAGCCAACAACACCCATCCAGCAAGGTTGCTATTACTCCGATTTGGTTGACTCCTCTGACACCACTGAACGCTGCCCATTTCTCCAAATCAACACCTTATTAGCCGCTATATTGCCAAGGCAAGTAATGCGTTCTGACTCTGTATGTTCCACCGGTTCACCAAATAAATTTAAGGCTGAGAGAGTATTCTTTTGTTGTAAGATTTATGGTTTTTTTGAATAATTTTAAAGAACTCAAATCATCTTCTCAATTAGATTGGTAGGGAAAGAATCATTTTTGAAACCTAAGGGTAGTTCTCATCGACGACAACGATTTTTTTAAATGAATCTTTGAAAAATATTTTACATTGCATTGCTTTTTTATTTAACTCATTATGCTTGATATGCTTGTGAATGTAGCAGGAGGATGCTATGTCGCGACTAGTAAGTCGTGATGCCCCTAAGTAGTAGGGTGCCTCGAATGAATGAAGGGTCCTGGTAGCTAAGGTGGAGGCTAGAGATGCCTTCAGGATGAGTTGCCGCACTTGTGGGTATGATCGAGGAAGTCCAACAATTGGGGGAGGGGGGAACCAGATGACATACCCCGATTGAACATGATGCCTCCGCGGCGGAGATGCTGAATTTGGAACCTAAGGGTCCTGGTAGCTAAGGTGGAGGCTAGAGATGCCTTCAGGATGAGTTGCCGCACTTGTGGGTATGATCGAGGAAGTCCAACAATTGGGGGAGGGGGGAACCAGATGACATACCCCGATTGAACATGATGCCTCCGCGGCGGAGATGCTGAATTTGGAACCTAGATGCCTCTCGCAAAGTGAGTAAGGGAATTTTAATGATTGATTTGGTTGCATGATTCTTCTCAAATTATGATTTGAATAATTGATATACGTCTATAAACATGCATGTGTAACGTGATTCATCACAAGAGTCGGGAAGTTAATGTGTCTCTCCATGTCGGATTTTAGTGATCATATCATCGACATATATTTCAATTTCTTTGTGCATCATAACATGGAAAGGAGTAACCATGGCACGTTAATATGTTACCCCAGCATTCTTCAGGTCAAAAAGCATAACTTTGTATTGAAAAGTCCCCCATGGAGTGATAAATGTCGTCTTTTCTTTGTCTTCATCATTCATCCTTATCTAATTGTACCCAGAAAGTCCATCCATAAAAGAGAATAGCTTGAATTCAGTAGTGCTATCCATGAGAACATCTATGTGTGGTAGCGGGAAATTGTCCTTTGGATTAGCTTTATTCAAATCACGATAGTCGACACAAACTCGAACTTGACCATCTTTCTTTATCACCGATACAATGTTTGCTACATAGGCGGGATATTACGACACTTCGATAAATCACACATCTAAAAGTTTCATTATCTCCTCGATTTTCTTTGACAATTATGGTTTGGTTATCCTTAGCATTTGCTTTTTAAGAGGTATGTTAGGGTCTATAGGCAAACAGTATTCCACGGTTATTGCATCGAGAGTTGACATATCCGCGTAAGTCCACGCAAAGATGTCTTGATACTCTTTTCAATAGGGCAATTCAGGAAGATTGGCCCCAATCTTAACTTCTTTGGTAACCTATGTATTGCTCAAATTAACAGTAATCGTATCTTTTGTAGCAAGGGATTTAGGTTTTTCATGTTGCTCCAAGCTTCATTGAATTTCAGTAGACTCATCACTTGAATCATGAGGATCATTATCACTAGGAGCATTTTATGCATCGTGTAATTATTAGGCTAAACCATTCCCATACCCGTACACGCGAAGAGATTATCCCTGAAACATAAAAATAGACAAATTTAAAAAACAAACAACATTATAAAAAAAAACTTATATCTCTAAGTAAAAGAATTTTAGAAATGCATTTTACAAAACCTGCGAAAGTTTTAAAACAATAAAGCATGAAGAAGCCCAGGTTTCAGAATTCTCGTTGAAAAATATTTTTTTTCACTATTGGATATCATAACTAGACTAGTTTGGTGTACCCTATCATGCCCTCAAAAAAAATATTGTAATTTTATTGACTAGCTTCAATTGAATTACATTTTATTGAAATTGAAATTGCATAATTCAAGTCCTAAAAGAAAAGTAAAGAACAAGAAGTCAAGAATCCTAGAAAAGCAATCAGAAATTCCCACGCAAGGGAGTAAACAAAAAATTAAATGAGTTACTCTTGTAGGCTTGCACCCATTTCCTCTAAAGGTTCATCCTCAATAACGCCAATGAAGAGATCTTTGAAGAAATTGGTGACTCCATCTAAATCATCATCCCAGTCAGCTTGATGCTCAAGAACCTAATCATCCATACCACCTCAACCATTTGGAATAATATATTGCGGATCGATATAAGAATTTGGGGGAGCCGAATATTTCACATAATAATCATATTTCCACTTGGCTACCCCAGGGTATCAATCACTCCTTCTTCATGCATCATTCTTACAGGGCTAGGAAATGTGTTTTGGATATGATGAATAACAAGGTTGGCTCTTCCTATTACACGTCCCCTATGATTTCGCCCACCCCTTCCATGCTGTTTTTTTCCAACAGTATAAGATCTCTGGCCTTAGTCCATTGTCGACCGTCTTCCTCTTCCAAATCTCAAATCTTAAAAGAAAAAAGACGGTGATCACAAAACCCTAGGCGTCAGCCTACCAAGAACCTTGGTTTTCCTTACCGTCAACAACTTGGCTGAAAATTCCTATGATTGACTGTTAGTTCTCCGTCCTCTCATGATGATGGCTGAGGGGTTTGTGATCTAGTTCTCTTTTACATTATTATAATATGTTGTTTCTTATTCTAAGAATATTAATGGTTCCATGGAGTCTGTGATTTTCTGAGAATTGCGAATTCTCCTCTTGGTTTTATCTACTCTAGTAAGATTAGAGTTGGTTATTATAATGTTGATTGTTCCTTCAGCTACTAATTTGGGTACTAAGGTTGACTTGGATAGTTCGAATATTAGATTAGATGCATATAGATCTACGATATTGTGATCACAAAGTCCAACCATCTTATCCACATCAACAAAACTAGTTGAACGAGTATTGACAGGACAATCAATATACACATTGTGGAAATTGAATGTCTTCAAGAACCTTCATGGACAATGGTTATCACATCATCTTACTCAATCTTCTCCAAGTAAGGATGATCCTACTTATGATGATTGGTATACTATTGATTGTTGTATTTGTAGTAAATTGTTGAATTCTATGGATATTTCTATTCATAATATGGTTAGTACTATCGATACTGCTAAAGAGATCTGTGATATTCTTACGGATATGTACTCTTCACTTAATGATTTTTCTCGATTATATGATGTTTTGCAAGGACTTCTGAAACCAGCTCAGTATGGAAGATCACTCTAGGAATACTATGAGGGAGGTAAATCATTTGCTGATGAATTTGATCGACTTGTGCCATTTACTACTAATCGAGCTACTTTTCTAGAGCAACAAACTCAATTTTTGGTCACATATTATCTCAACGGTTTATGAACTAAGTTCGAAACTACTAGATCCCCGATCCTATTAGATGATCATATCCCTTCACTAGGTGAGGTACACCGGCAGGTTCTTCGCACTACTAGCCATGATGAGCATCAGACTATTGTTAGTGACTCAATAGAATATGTTGCTCTTTATTATGGTCGAGGAGGTGCACATGGTGGTAGCCAAGGACAAGGAGGCGTAGGTGGTCAAGGTAGGGGTCGAGAAACTCGTATGTCATTATTGTGGTATTCAGGGACATATTCAGCCATACTATCGAAAGTTTCAAGCTGCACAAGCAGCTCAAGGATCTTGTACCACTTCTGCACATGTTGCCACGAATACTCTTGTTACACGTATGGAATTGAAGGTCGTGCTATGAGTCCAAATGAGTATGCTTGCTATTTGGAGTATCAAGCTTTAGGAGGCGAGGCGTCAATAGCCTTTATTGTACAATTATCTTATACTTCAGCTTGTGCTGCTGTACCTAATACCGCTTGGGTGATTGACTCTGGTGCTATATCTCATATGAATGATAACCGTGGTATTCTTACGGATGATCAATCATTATCTAATATTAATCACATTACAGTGGCCAATGGATCAACATTAATAGTTCAAGAACATGGATTTGCTCACCCTACCAAAGAGATCTCTTTATCTACTGTTCTTTTCACTCATGGCATGGCATTTAATTTATTATATGTCAGTCATATAACACAAGATTTACATTGTCTGGTGACATTCAACCTGATTGTTGTGTTTTACAGGATCTCTCGACGCAAAAGACTATATGTAGGGTTCGTGTCAATGGTGGTCTTTATTACTTGGAGAGCATGCCTGTCCCTGCTACAGTGGTAATTGAGTCAAATGTTCTGGATGTCTATTGCCAATTGGGTCATTTTTCTCTATCAATGTTACAGCACTTGTTTCCTCATTTCGTATGTCCTAAATAAATTGCGAGTCTTGTCAACTTGCAAAGCATTATCGTGTTTCCTTAAGTCCTAGTGTTTCCCAACGAGCTTCTGCTCCATTTAGTCTTGTTCATTTTGATTTTGGGGTTCGTGTCCTATTACATCTACACAATGTCGTTCATTTATTTAATAAAAAGTCATTTTGAATTTTTCACAGTCTTTTGTGAATTTTATACTTTTGTACAAACTCGATTCAATGCTCATATTCGTTCTTTACAAACTGATCAAGGGGAAGGGTATACTTCAGTTCAATTTCAGCAGTTTCTTCATTTTCGTGGAATTCGTCATTGGCTCTCTTGCGCTTGCACACTGCAACAAAATGGTGTTGTAGAACGTAAGAATAGTATCTGATGGATATTGCTCGAGCTCTACTTTTTCATATGACTATTCCTAAACACTTTTTGGGAGATGCTGTACTCACAGTTTGTTATCTTATTAACCGTATGCCATTATATATTATTAGGGGTGCCACACCACATAGGCTTCTTTTTCCTAAGCGTAGTCTCTTTTCTCTTCTCCGAAAGTGTTTGGTTTAACTTATTTTGTTCATGATGATCGTCCTTCGATGACGAAACTTGATCATCTTTCGTTGAGATGTATATTTGTAGGATATTCGACAGTGTCTAAAGAATACCGCTGCTATTCACCTACTTTAAGATGTGTCTTGATTTCTCGTCGTGTCACATTTCATAAGCATTAGTCATTCTAGTTTTCAATTGAATTGTCAAGTCATTCCTCGATCGATAGTCCCTCAACTATACTTCCTCTAATTAGTTTCTTATCTACTCGCCTCCAGTTTCATTTGCTTCCTCACTCGCATTGTCACCAACATCAAAACATGAGGCCATTGACACATCTTCTGTAGAGCCAATCTCTTTGCGAGAGATTCTAATCAACTTATTTCAATCTATAAGAGTTATTGCACTTGTAGGGATTGACCTTTATATAGTCAGTCTTATAAGGGATTGACAACGAGGTTGCAGGCATTTGTGGCGAATATTGATTCTGTTGTTTTTCCTGACTCTTTCTCTATGGCTCTTAAGCATGTCGGTTGGCGTCAAGATATGCAAGACAAGATGCATGCCTTGCGACACAACCATACTTGGGACTTAGTTGATCCTCCCCCAGGTAAGCAGATTATTGGATGTCTTTGGGTATATGCCATAAAAGTTAATCCAGATGGCACTATGGCTCGTTTAAAAGCTTGGTTAGTGGCCAAAGAGTATGCTTAAACATATGGTCTAGACTATTTTGATACTTATGCTCAGACATATGGTCTAGACTATTTCGATACTTTCTCTCATGTTACAAAGATGACTTTTATTCACCTATGGTTATCTCTTACAATAGTGCATTATTGGCCTCTTTATCAGTTAGATATTAACAATGCATTTCTTCATTAGATGTGTACATGAGCAATCACCTGAGTTTGCTACTCGACCGCCGGGGGGGGGGGGGGAGTTTGTAAATTACGACGATCATTATACGGTCTGAAGCAATCTTTGCATGCATGGTTTAGTCACTTTAAAACTGTAGTTAATAGTTTTGATCTTCTTCAATCACATAAGGATCATGCAATATTCTTTCAACCTACCTCTACTAGATGTATTTATCCTGTACTGTATATGGATAATATTGTCCTTATTAGTAATGATGAATAGGGTATTGCTGCTCTAAAGCAATACTAAAACAAAAGACTTGGGTGATTTGAGATATTTTCTAGAAATTGAGGTGACACAATAAAAGGGAATATTCTGTTATCCCAACAAAAATATGTAATGGATATATTAGCAGAGTTAACATGCAATAGTCACGATTGTTGAGTCTCCTATGGAAGTGGGTATAAAACTTCTGCCTGATCAAGGTGAGTTTGATGTAGATTGGGCTGATTGTCCTACTAAGAGAAGGTCTACTTTTGGTTATGCTTTGTATGTTAGAGATAATTTGAGTAAAAAACAAGAAGTTATTGTGCGATGTAGTGCAGAGGCAGAATATCGAGCTATGGCTATTGTAATGTTGTGATTATGTGAACTCGACACTTTCTTACAGAACTTGTATTTGAATTGAAAGGATCTGCTTCATTATGGTGTGATAGCAATTCAGCGAATCATATTGCTTCAAATCATGTCTTTCATGAAAGGACGAAACATATTAAGATTGATTGTCATTTTGTTCGTCGGGAGTTTCAGTGGGGTATAATCATTCTTTCTCATGTTCGAGCTAAAGATCAATTAGCTGATATATTTACTAAATCCTTAGTTGGGCCCTGGGTGCATTTCATTTGTAACCAGCTAGGCATGGTAGATATATATGCCTCGACTTGAAGGGGGTGTTATTAGATGTGGAGAGTATAAAGGTCCCACATTGGTTATGTATGTTTAGTTTGTATATTGTTATATATATAGCCTTAGAGGTTAAGGAGACAAATTATCATTATTTCCCTTATTCTTTTCCTTTTCTTGTTTTCTATCACTTAACACATCTCACTCAACAATGGGTATCTGTGTTGGTTAAGAGTTTATCCATCATCACTGAGGTTAAGGGTTCGAAATCCGCAGTTGCTAACATCTTAAATAGGGAGCCATGATGTTAGGGTTATGTGCTAATCTCCCCCGAGTTATAAGGGCCTGGCCTTTTGATGTTGTCCGGGCATGGGGGCCCGTAGTGGAGTTATTGGTTACCACAAAAAAAAAAACACTTCCCAATAAGGAAATGGTTAGTAGAGTTTGCTCCTCTTATACCTTCCAACTGTAAGAGCACTTAACACGTGTCATCCTCCTTGCCAAACAAGAAACATTTTTTGAAAAATGAGAATTGGTCCAAGTCCACTACTGTTCATTATGTCTTCCCTAGTAGAGTCACAAACTATCATAACATTTCCAAAGGTGTACCACCTAGGGTTCGGTTAATGGATTTCTAAGTTCAACTTAACTCGAGCTCTCCCAAGTTCATACCAATTCGCAACTTAGACTAAGATTCTTAACATGCAACATTAATTTTATTTAGATTCGTCACTAATCTATTTTTGATAGGTCGATTGGAAACCAAGGTAATTCATTGAGAGATATATTTTACTCTTACGAACCAGAGATCATTAGTAAATAGACTTGGTTATGCTAGATCACTATAACGCCCTTTCGGTGCCTTTTCTTTTATTTAAAAAAAATATTTAGCATGTAGCTTAGATTTATTTTAGAGCCTATATCCTAACATACGGGTGCTTCATGTGATGCTCACATATTAAGTAAGCACTCAACGAAACCAAAATAGCAAATAAATAGCAATAATGGACTAGCAAAACTGACCAAATTGTTTTTTTATTATCTTTGTTAAAATCCTAACATGCATGTTAACTAGGTGTATAGATTTGGAGGCTTAACTAAATTTTGGATTTTCCATCTTTTTACATGTAGACTATGCCATAATGCAACACATACGATGCAAACCCAAATCTAAATGGCAACTATTTTAATATGGTACGACACATGCAATTCTAAATTAAACTTCTCCACATAACACGTGATTTAATTAAACTACAACATGTAATTATCTAAGTGACGTGCAAAGGTTTTTATATTCAATAAATTCGAAATTAATAAATGCTAAATTAAAATGCAATTCTGACCTATCTTAAGAAAATCTTCTAATTCAAAATTAAATGATCTAACAATAAAATGAATTCTAATCTAATATGACATGCATTAAGTGACCCTAGTTCCAATACAAATTCGACCCAATATTTAAACATGATATAACATCTTTCATGACCTAAAAATACAATTTATAAATGACGTGCAAGATTGATATGCAATTTCCTCAATTAATGAAACTAACATACAAACTGCACGGTAGGCAAACAACATTGATGATATGGCAATTACGCATCTAGTTCTACATGACGTGCAATTTCTAATTAAATGAATTTGACGCACAACTATATGACATGCACATGACTTAATAATGTAATGTGTCCTAAACTATATAAGTTGCACATACAATGCTTTAATGAAATTCGAAATTATTTAATTAATGAAACTAATTATATAATTTAAACTAGAAATTAACTTATCTTAATATCTAATTTAAACTGAGATCTTATCTTAACTATGAATAATGTCCTAGAATGAAAATTTTAACTAGAACTATCTTATTATACCAAGAAAAAATATATAAAAAAATAATATCTTATCAAGAAAGTTAAAATCTATTGTCTTAAGACTTACACTTCGGATTGTTTTTTTTTTTTCAAATGAGGAGAAAATCAAACCAAATTGCTACCTTCACCTATAGATAAACATGCATAGTTAACAAATCATCATCAAATATTATCTACAGTGATTAAAGCATACCAGATAAGCAACAAAATATTGAAAATCATCTAATCCACCTAAATTTGAAAACGGATAAAACCAACAAATCATATCTCAAGTATGAGATTGGCTTGATTGATTTTACACGCTGGGAGTTGTATCTCAAGCACAATATCGAACTATCGACCAATGCACGTTATAGATTAGGAAAGCTTCCGAATTTAGCGTTTTATATAGACACCCCCAAAAAATCCAAGTTAGATAGTAGTTTGTTCAAGATAGGCAATAATATATTCCAATTAATTTTGGATAAAATCATTAACTAGCTTACGGATTGCTTCCAAATTTGAATCAATTGACATAGATCGCAAACGATGGCTAGAGAGGGCAGCTCAAGGGAGTGCTCATTCTAGAAATTTTGTCTTGAAAAAATTTAACACAATGTAAGGACTTGCGGTGGGTGTTCACGATCAAGAATGAACATGACCACAACACTCCGTCGGAATTGCGGGCTTGTGCTCTAAGCTCCAGCGGTGTGGTGAAAATGGGTGAGATCATGAGCAAGAATGGCAATGCCAAATCCACAACAAGACTAGCCGATCTAGGACAGCCTCACGTTGACAGGGTGCAGGAACATTGCAGGAGTTTTTTCAATGCCACTACAGACTCTTTGATGCCGTTTGTGACCTACGGACACGAGGGACAGTCGCTGGTGTTGAGAAACACTTTGAGACAAGTGGATGTCGTGAAAGGGATCTAGTCGTCGGAGAAGAAACTTTTTTAGCAGTACTTCATTCCGCTTGGGAGGGTGTTGACACCTAAATTTCGGCAAATTTCATATTAAATAAAAAATAGAGATTTATTTTAATCCCTGAAAAAAGTGTATTTTGCATTTAGTTTTAAGAGTTGCATGCATATTTAATTAAATGGGTTCATGCATGGAAATCGTGTAATTGGCGAATTTGGGAACGTTGCGATTTACGACCACAGTCAAATAATTGCTCATTGAAGAGGAGGAAATAAGCTGATAAATTGGTAAATCGGCGGAAGATTTGATCTAAAAAGTGTAATATTCGGTCAAATCTTTTTTAGGATTTGACCGAATATTTTTTTTCTCTCCCAAGCCAAAAAGCCTCTGCGAAGAAGACCTGAGAGAGAAGTCGTAAAAAAATAAAAGAGGAAGGGAGATTTCGGTCAAATCTTGGAAAGATTTGACCGAAATCTCATTATTTCCCCCTAGCCTAAATTGTCCAAGGGGCAAAATAGAAAAAAAAAAGAATAAGAGAGAGTCGTGGGAGAAGATTTGCAAGATTCGGTCAAATCTTTGAGGGATTTGACCGAATTTTGCTTTATCTCTGCCCAAAGCAAATAAAAGAGGGGGACTTTCACAAAAACAAAGAAGAGAGAGAGAGCAGAACACACACAAGCAGGAAGCTTCCTTCGGCAAAAGCACATACACCGAGAGAGTTCCTGCGAGAGGGATAGACCGAGAGAGAGAGCACAGGCGCAAGGGAGGAAAACACACACACAGAAGCTTTATTTGGCCAAGAACAACCGAGAGGAAAAAACAAAGAGAAAAAGCTTGAGAGATCGAGAGAGTTCCAGAGAGAGAGAACGCGAGACTAAGAGCAGCAAGGAGAGAGAGAAGCAGAAAACTTAGTCGCCGGCCAACCTCCCGCGAGTCTGACGCTAGCATCTCGCCCCCAATTTCTTTGTCCGTTTAAGCGGGTGAGCTTTCGCGGAGGTTGTTTTGTGCAAAGTTTCCCGAGGATCGTGGTTGGGATTGGTTCGTTGGGGAACAATGACTCGTTTCGAGCTCGTTTGATCGTCCACGTACCTCGCCGCCCTAACCGCGTAGGTATTTCCCGCATTTGTTTCCTACTTTTCCATGTTTGCTCCGCGCATGAGTCCACTGTGACAACACGGATTATTGGTTTTCAGGCTTCCAAATTGTTTGTTCTCTGTTCACTATTGGTGTTTGCATGTCTCTAATACATTGTAGGTCCAAATTTCATCATTGATTTGAACCTCTGAGTGGGTACTCTCTCTGCACGACATTTGTTTGATGATTTGCCCGATTGAGTTGGTGTCATTTTGAGTTGTTTTTTTAACGTCACATGGTTTGTTTCTGTGTTGCGTCGTTGCTAGAGTTGGTCAGTCGTCGTCCGCAGTGGATTTGTCACGAGGAAGCGGCGCGTCGTCGAGAGTTCTTGTCTGTTGCAGGAGATGTCGCGTAGGAGCTAAAGAGGGAGAAGAAGACTTGTATGAAGGAGGGCCAAGCCTTGGGAGAGTTGGGCCGAGACAGAAGCATGGACAAGCCCACGCGCAAAAAGGGGAAAAAAAAAACGAAAGAAACTGGACTGGGCCCCCGCAAGCCCAGTCCAGTCTCTTTGCTTCTTCGCGGGCCCCTTTTGGGGGCTGTGCGGGGCAGGCCTGAGCCCGACCCGACTCGATGCCTGACCCATCTCTTTTTATTATTATTCTGTCATTTTTTTTAAATTTCGTTTGTATAAAAAGTTCTTCCATCATGCTGATTTGTTTATTCCTTTCATGCATTTTTTTTGCTTGTTTTAGATTATAGGTATTATTTATTGTGATTTTGTTTCCTTTTTTGTAATGTGCATTTGACCGCACGTTAAATCAGCCGATCCGATCTCATACCCGAGATACGATCCATTGATTTAGTTACATATTTTATTCATAAAATACAAAATAATTGCATTCCATGTTTAGATTGCATGTGAGATAAAATTACATTCCATATTTAGATTAGATTCACATTAGGTAATATTATATTACATGATTAGATTGCATAGTAGATATTATTGCATGTCTTAGCATTAATCTTTGCATCTTAGTTTGCATTATTAGGTTTTGTTTAACATTTAGAAACTGAAGAATCATGTTAGATTAGGTTTTCATATTTTATTAGTTTATTTAATTTCGATTTTTCATTTAAATAAATAAGAAAATGCCTTAAAAAATACATTTTTGCATGCCATTACTTTAGTTAAATAGCATGTCACGTAGGCTAGGTTAATTTAGGATTTGTATATTTCAAAGCATGTTAGGTCGTGTCACATTTAGAGTTAGATTTTCCACGCATCACATATTAAAATAGTCTTTTCATTTTAGAATATAATCTGTAGTTGAGATAAGATTTTAGTTTAAATTAGGGATTAACGTAGTTTAGTTCCACCACCGCCTGCGGTGGCTCAGTTGGATAAGGCTCTAGTGATCCTTTGCAAGGAGGTGAGGAGTTCGAATCCTGCTGGACGCACGGGATCTTAAGCACGACGTCAGGGTGGTGGGTCCTCCGCTAGCGTCGCTCTAGGGTTTACCCGCCGACTGCCGGCTGTACGGGGTTCCCTGGGTATAAAAAAAAACGTAGTTTAGTTCCTAGTTTAAATTAGATGTTATTTAACTATAGATAATTAGTTTTATTGAATAATTTTGAAATTCATAAAAAATTGCATTTAGGGTTGCATTAAGATAGGTGCATATAGGATTAATTTTTCATTACATGCCTTGCATACATATAAAAAAAAACCCAAAAAAGAGATCTTTTTGTTAACTTGCTTCATTTTTGTTTATTGCTTTATTTCATTAAGCATTTAAATAATTGTTTGCACACTCGCGTGATCACCGTGCATGTTAGGGAAGAAAGTTAAAAAATCAATTCAAGCTGCCTGTAAATTATTTTTGAAATAGAAGAAATAGGTACTCAAGTCCCCGATTTCAAAATCTCTGGTTCGTAAGGGTAAAGTACTAGTCCCCGTATTTTACATGGGTTTTTAATCAACCTACCATGAATAGATTATTGGCGACTCCCTTTGAAATTGACTTTGCATGTTTAAAGAGTGAAATCTAAGTCGCGAATTGATATGAGTCTGTGAGAGCTCGAGTTAAGCTAGACTTAGCAATCCATTAGCCTAACCCTAGGTGGTGCACCTTCGGGGAGGTCACGACAGCTTGGCGACTCCGCTGGGGACTTGGTTCAAAGAACTCTAGTGGACTTAGGTCATTTTTCTTCTCTTCAAAAATTTTTGTTTGGCAACGAAAGTTCTAGTTATGTCCTTAACATCATGTGTCGTTTGTTTTTGCAGGATGGTGCTTAATTTGAGCGTTTAATTGCTTTATTTGAAAGTGTGGCTTGATATTAGTTGCTGTGCATGTTCTCGTTGCTTTAGCATTACATTTTTGCATACATAACCTGCTGCCAAACCTGGGCCGCATAGGATTACTTAGGATGGTGTTGAGGTAGTTGCCACTCCGACCGCATGCCCGCGGTACGAGTCGCCTATCTCAACCCCGAAATTTCTTTCTTGGTGTCGAGAGAATCCACCCCTGTCTGCAAGCCTGCGACCCTAGTCGACTCTTCAACTGTGCCGGAGTCATAAGGACCCGACTTAGCACGCGTGCCTACGACTAGTCCGATCATCCTTGTGGCTCCACTTTGTTAAGCCTTTTAGAGTAGAAATCGAGCTTCACTTTTCATGCACATGTGTACATGATTGCTCCCGATATACCTCTGCATTAGGTTTTCTAAGCTCTCACCTTGCAATTTATTTACATCATTGTAATTTTTGTCGGTCCATGACATTAGGTTGCCAATCAGTCTTGGTTTATATATATCATGGGAAAACACGACATTCGACTAGTTCCTGCCCCCAAAGCTGAGCTGAGCATGTGGTGGGATAAGTTGGACCAAACTGGCTGCGACTTTGTTGAAAAGCATGCCACAAAGCTTGCTCAAGCAAATAAGCAGTTCCATGTATATGTAGATCAAGCTAAATGAAGTAGCTTGAATCTTTCGTTTCATTTCTAGCATTATTATTTGGGAATTTTTGAGTTTTCAACGGCTTTCATGTAAGAACAATTTCAATTTTTAAAGCAAGATAGTTTGCCTTTTGTCATGGACCACTTTTTCTATCTCCTTCTTCGCGCACTATGCTTATCCCCGTCATTTTTCTTTCGTTCAGGTGATCACGGGTTATCCTCGTTCTCCAATCCACACGTGAGCACAAGCTAAAATGGCTGACCAAAATGAACTCCACGATCGTGTCTCTAATATGGAAGAGCAAATGAAGCAGTTTCTCACTGCTATGCAAGAGATGACAGCCGAGTTTAGAGCTGTTCGACTAAACCCGGCCCTTGCACCTTTGCCAAGGCTGAAGGACGACATTGTTGTGGAATTAGAGGAGGAAATGCCTCCTTTGGAAGAAGATCCCATCACTGTTTGTGGGAAAAGGACCAGTATTGATGACTCGCACAAAACTGAGCAAGAGAAACGCCTCGAGAAGCTCGAGGAGAAGCTGAAACAACTGCAGGGCCTTTGAGACCTGTCCCCGACGGACCTTTCTGTTTATTCTAAGGTGAAGATGCCCAAGAAATTCAAAATGCCAGAGTTCGAAAAGTATGATGGCACAACCTGTCCAAGGGCCCACTTGCAGATGTACTTGATGAGGATGACTCAGTATGCAAATAATGCTCCTTTGATGATCCAGTCGTTCCAAACGAGCTTGACAGGTCCCGCTCTGAGATGGTACATCACGAAGGGCATAAACCTCTACGAAATTTGGGATGAGGTTTGCAAAGCTTTTCTGAAATAGTACAAATTCATAACGGACATTGCTCCTTCCCGAGATGATCTCGAGCGGGCCGAAAAGAAGAAAAGCAAGTCGTTCAAGCAGTATGCAATCAAGTGGAGGAATCTGGCTGCTCAAGTCGATCCTGACCCAACTGATGCAGAGCTGAGGAAAATGTTTATCAAGACTCTTCCATATGAATATCATACTCGTATGATAGCCACGATTACCGATACCTTTAATCAGCTCATTCTAGTAGGGGAGCAAATTGAAATTGGCTTGAGGGATGGATGGTTCAACGAACCAAACTTCATGGGCAGGAGATTCACTACGAGGAAGGAAAAAGAGCCAGAAGCTGATGTTAACATGGCCAATTCACAACCTGTTTGCATGCAACAGGGTGCAAGTCGTCAATTTTCTGGACGGCAACGAAATACTAGAAGACAATTCACACCTCTCCCTGCACCTCTGTCTAAAGTTTTACCAGTTCTCCAAAAGAAGGGATTACTTTCTAATGAGCCAAAGCGACCAAATCCTGAGCGCTATCCTATTCATGATCCCTCCAAAATGTGTGACTATCACATGGGAGAAGTTGGTCACTCTACTAATGATTGCTATGTTTTGAAGCACAAGGTGTAGGACCTCATGGACACGAAGGCTTTCTCCTTTCAAGCTATTCGGCCTAATGTTCAGCATAATCCTCTACCCAACCATGTTGCAAGTACTGATGGGTTCACAGAGTGAAGAAATTTCCAGACTCATCCGCGAATGAGTTTTTTGTTGCTTCTTAGGATTTTTTTTATATGCTTTGAGAAATTTCAATTATTGTTTTTAGGGCTTGATTGTTCACATTTCCTTTCCAATAACTGTAATTCATTCAATATTGTTCAATGAAATTAGAAGTTTATTTTCATCTTGAGGGCATGTTGAGGTATACCAAACTAGCTCGGTGACGATATCCAATAATTGAAAAAATCATCCAGGGAGAATTCTGAGGGCTGGGCTTCTTCATGTTTCCTCGTTCAAAAAAATTTCAAAAAAAAATTCTTTTCAAAAAAAAAAAGAAAAAAGATGCATGTTGGGTAAACCCTATTTATTTTTCTGACATTTTTGCTTCATGTGTAAGAGCCTAACTCTTCTTGTCTATCGAGAAGTGACACTTTCGAAGGAAAATAATTTGCAAAGGTTAACATGCAGAACTGTGGGGCATTTTTCCAATCTGGAGGAGACATTGCATTGATAGGTGATACAAATATTACAAATTTTAGATTTCAATTAGAGTCATGTTCATGCACTTTCTTTGATGCAAGGGGCAAAACAAAATGCTGTGTCAAAGATTGAGTTCACACCAAAATGCGGCCAATTGACTTTCATCTCTAATCAATTTGATATCCTGTTCATTCCATACTTGTTTGGGTGAGATGAATTATTTGTGCTCAAAATCAATAATCTCAAAATGCTCATATCTGCTGAAAAAAAATTTGCATGATGGTTTCGTTCATCATTCCACTGAGGATTGCCAATTTAATGAGTACTGCACAATTGATTGAGATTGTTAAATGAGATGTATCGAGATGATGAAAGGAAAGCTCTACCCATACACAGTCCCTTACTTATACAATTGTCAGATGAGCGTACGAAATTCCATGTCCGCAATGTAAAGAGTTCTCTTGCGATGGGTACAATAGCCGAAATGATCAGGGGCAGTTCATTTCTCTACCCCAAACACTACAGTGATCCATTGATTACCCATTTTGAGCCCAAACACTTGTGAAGTTTCATTTCATATTACCCTTGTCAAGAACCACCCCACATCGGGGCATTTTGGAGGTACATTTGAATCGTTGATGTTACAAGGTGAAAAATGGATAGAAATTTTCTTACTTTCACGTGCATCAATCTTTGAGTGTTGCTTTTACATGTGAAATCGAGTGTTAAATCAAGTGCATTAGGAATGACGAAGAGCATTCATTTCTATATCCTAAACACTCTTATCCTTTGCTAGCCACTTTGGGCCGATGAATTCGTTTCAAATTAAACTCACATTGGTGATGACCTCTTACATTGGGGCATGCAAAAATCAAGGTCATTAGAAATAGCAGAGTACAGGCGTCACATCATGAGACGTCAGCCCCTGTCCAGTTTAGTCCATAGAAAAAAAATGCAAAATGTGGCATGAAAAAGCAGTGAGCCTGGTAAAAACAAAGCTAATGCCCGAATCCAAAAGAAAAAGTGAAAGAGCATAGGGTTAAAAAAAAGCCAAAACAAAAGCAGTGTGCCTGGTAAAAGCAAGGCCAATGCCCATAGAAGTCAGAGCCAAAGGCTCATATCTGCAAAAGTTGGCCTTCAAATGTGTTCGGATTCTAAAAAATGCTGAATGAGGCAATCTTGTCAATAGTCCCCAGTGAATTTGACATCATATAGCATCCCTAGTGAATCAAAGTTTGAGGCTTGAGAGTTGAATCTGAGGAAAAATTCCTAGTTTTTCATTCCATACACACTCTTGAGCCAAGCCTACATTACATCCCTTTAAAGTCTCTTCTGATTATGGCACTTGAATTAATGTGAGGTTCCTAATGTTTTAAGCTTAGCTCGAAGAAGTTCGAGCAAGACTGTTTCTATTTCATTTGCAAGGTTCTTGACTTTTAAACTTGGCGATATTTGTTGAAGACATTCTTTCTGAGCCTTGACTCAAAGAGTCCCCTTTGTTTAGCCATTGACCAAGCCTAAATTATGGTCCTATTAAAGACCTCTCAGATTGGTAAGGTCGTACCACTTGCGAGAAAACTCAGATCTTTGTCGACATGATGATAGTGAGATCGAGTGATACAGCTATTCCCGCATTAATGGCCGAGACAAAAGCCTTCCAATGAGAGCGAGCGAAAGTCTTTTCTAATCGCATCTCATTTGTCATTCTTAAAAAATTCACTTAATTGAGTGAAAATCATTTACCTCAGTGGAAACTTGATGATGCAAAAATCAATGTGCATAATTTTGGACTTTGAATTTTGTCTATCTTTTCGATGATAGAATGCATATCTCTCTTGGTAGACGATTACTTCTTATGAGAACCAAAGAGTTCATGACAATCAGATAGTTTTCAAAAACCTATAGAATTCCCCGAATTTGAGCTTTCTTCTTGCAGGAAATCAATTTTGTGCGGAACCTGAAGTTTTTATGCTCACTTGTCGTGCTTTCGTAGCCCAAGTCATATTTCATTGACACGGCGTGCTTTCGTAGCCCGTAGTCGTTTTTTATGCTCACTTGGCGTGCTTTCGTAGCCCAAGTCATATTAAATTGACACAGCGTGCTTTCGTAGCCCGTAGTCGCCTTTTACCCACTTGGCGTGCTTTCGTAGCCTAAATCACATTTCATTGACACGCGCGTGCTTTCGTAACTCGTATTCGCTTTTTACCCACTTGGCATGCTTTCGTAGCCCAAGTCACATTTCATTGACACGGCGTACTTTCGTAGCTCATAGTCACTTTTCATCAAATTGGCGTGCTTTCGTAGCCCAAGTCACATTTCATTGACACGGCATGCTTTCGTAGCCCGTAGTCATTTTTCACCAACTTGGCGTGCTTTCGTACATTTCATTGACACAGCGTGCTTTCGTACATTTCATTGACACAGCGTGCTTTTGTAGCCCGTAGTCACTTTTTACCCACTTGGCATGCTTTCGTAGCCCAAGTCTTATTTCATTGACACGGCGTGCTTTCGTAGCCTGTAGTCACTTTTCACCAATTTGGCATGCTTTCGTAGCCCAAATCACATTTCATTGACACGGCGTGCTTTCGTAGCCCGTAGTCACTTTTTACCTACTTGGCGTGCTTTCATAGCCCAAGTCTTATTTCATTGACACGGCATGCTATCATAGCCCATAGTCACTTTTTACCTACTTGGCGTGCTTTCGTAGCCCAAGTCTTATTTCATTGCCACGGCATGCTATCGTAGCCCAAAGTCACTTTTCATCAACTTGGTGTGCTTTCGTAGCCCAAGTCACATTTCATTGGCATGGCGTGCTTTCGTAGCCCGTAGTCACTTTTTACCCACTTTCAATACTGATGGCGATGTATCGGTATCTCCTCTCGAGTTCCTGTGGCGATGTACAGGTAACTCGATTTCAATACCGATGGTGATGTATCGGTGTTTCCTCTCGAGAGCCTATGGCGATGTACAGGAATTCGGCTCTCACCATCCTTCTTTTGTGACCGAAGTAAGAGTTCGAGCCTTAAGCAAACAAATCAAGTAATTTCACTGTCTTTCTTTTGTGACCGAAGTAAGTGTTCGGGCCTAAGAATGCAGTTTCAAAGCTCATACATATCTTGATCTGCCATTCCAACCAGGTAAGTGATTTCAGGTATATTTCTTTTTCCCTTCATTTGCATTTATCATGTCATAATCACATTTGAAAATGAGATCTCAACAAAAATATCATGCATAGCATTTGCATAGTCAAAGTTTAGGTATCAAATTATCTTTGAATGCAACCTCTGCGAGCTCACCTTCAAAGAGGGGTAGCTGTTGACACCTAAATTTCTGTAAATTTCATATTAAATAAAAAATAGGGATTTATTTTAATCCCTGAAAAAATGTGTATTTTGCATTTAGTTTTAGGAGTTGCATGCATATTTAATTAAGTGGGTTCGTGCATGGAAATCGTGTAATTGGCGAATTTGGGAACGTTGCGATTTGCGACCACAGTCAAATATTTGCTCATTGAAGAGGAGGAAATAAGCTGATAAATTGGTAAATCGGCGGAGGATTTGATCTAAAAAATGTAATATTCAGTCAAATCTTTTTTAGGATTTGACCGAATATTTTCTTTCTCCCATGCCTAAAAGCCTCTGAGAAGAAGACCTGAGAGAGAAGTCGTAAAAATATAAAAGAGGAAGGAAGATTTTGGTCAAATCTTTGAAAGATTTGACCGAAATCTCATTATTCCCCCCCCCAAGCTTAAATTGTCCAAGGGGCAAAACAGAAAAAAAAATTAAAAAATAAGAGAGAGTCGTGGGAGAAGATTTACAAGATTCGGTCAAATCTTTGAGGGATTTGACCGAATTTTGCTTTATCTCTGCCCAAAGCAAATAAAAGAGGGGGACTTTCACGAACAAAAAAAGAGAGAGCAGAACACACACAAGCAGGAAGCTTCCTTCGGCAAAAGCACATACACCGAGAGAGTTCCTGCGAGAGGGATAGACCGAGAGAGAGAGCACAGACGCAAGGGAGGAAAACACACACACAGAAGCTTTATTCGGCCAAGAACAACCGAGAGGAAAAAACAAAGAGAAAAAGCTTGAGAGACCGAGAGAGTTCTAGAGAGAGAGAACGCGAGACCGAGAGCAGAAAGGAGAGAGAGAAGCAGAGAACTCAGTCGCCGGCCAACCTCCCACGAGTCCGACGCTAGCATCTCGCCCCCAATTTCTTTGTCCGTTTAAGCGGGTGAGCTTTCGCGGAGGTTGTTTTGTGCAAAGTTTCCTGAGGATCGTGGTTGGGATCGGTTCGTTGGGGAACGATGACTCGTTTCGAGCTCGTTTGACTGTCCACGTACCTCGCCACCCTGACCGCGTAGGGATTTACCACATTTTTTTCCTTATTTTCCATTTTTGCTCCGCGCATGAGTCCACTGTGACTACACGGATTATTGGTTTTCAGGCTTCCAAATTGTTTGTTCTCTGTTCACTGTTGGTGTTTGCATGTCTCTAATACATTGTAGGTCCAAATTTCATCATTGATTTGAACCTCTGAGTGGGTACTCTCTCTGCACGACATTTGTTTGATGATTTGCTGGATTGAGTTGGTGTCATTTTGAGTTGTTTTTTGGGCGTCCCTTGGTTTGTTTCTGTGTTGCGTCGTTGCCGGAGTTGGTCAGTCGTCATCCGCGGTGGATCTGTCACGAGGAAGCGGCGCGTCGCCGACAGTTCTCGTCTATTGTAGGAGATGTCGCGCAAGAGCTAAAGAGGGAGAAGAAGACTTGCGTGAAGGAGGGCCAAGCCTTGGGAGAGTTGGGCCAAGACAAAAGCATGAACAGGCCCACGCGCAAAAAAGGCAAAAAAAAAGAAGGAAAGAAACTGGACTGGGCCCCCGCGAGCCCAGTCCAGTCTCTTTGCTTCTTCGCGGGCCCCTTTTGGGGGCTACGCCCGACCCGGCTCGGTGCCTGACCCGTCTCTTTTTATTATTATTCTGTCAATTTTTTTTTAAAATTTCGTTTATATAAAAAGTTCTTCCATCATGCTGATTTGTTTATTCCTTTCATGCATTTTTTTTTGCTTGTTTTAGATTATAGGCATTATTAATTGTGATTTTGTTTCCTTTTTTGTAATGTGCATTGATTAAAAGTTCGATCTCATGTTTGAGATATGACTCGTGACCGCACGTTAAATCAGCCGATCCGATCTCATGCTCGAGATACAATCCGTTGATTTAGTTGCATTTTTTATTCATAAAATACAAAAAAAATTGCATTCCATGTTTAGATTGCATGTTAGATAAAATTACATTCCATATTTAGATTAGATTCACATTAGGTAATATTATAATACATGATTAGATTGCATAGTAGATATTATTGCATGTCTAAGCATTAATCTTTGCATCTTAGTTTGCATTATTAGGTTTTGTTTAACATTTAGAAACTGAAGAATCATGTTAGATTAGGTTTTCATATTTTATTGGTTTATTTAATTTCCAATTTTCATTTAAATAAATAAGAAAATGCCTTAAAAAGTACCTTTTTGCATGCCATTACTTTAGTTAAATAGCATGTCACGTAGGCTAGGTTAATTTAAGATTTGCATATGTAAAAGCATTTTAGGTCGTATCACATTTAGAGTTAGATTTTCCACGCATCACATATTAAAATAGTTTTTGCATTTTAGAATATTATCCGTAGTTGAGATAATATTTTAGTTTCCTAGTTTAAATTAGATGTTATTTAACTATAGATAATTAGTTTCATTGAATAATTTTGAAATTCATAAAAAATTGCATTTAGGGTTGCATTAAGATAGCTACATATAGGTTTAATTTTCCATTACATGCCTTGCATACATATGAAAAAAAAAAACCAAAAAAAGAGATCTTTTTGTTGACTTGCTTCATTTTTGTTTATTTTTTATTTCATTAAGCATTTAAATAACTGTTTGCGCACCCGCGTGATCACCGTGCATGTTAGGGAATAAAGTTAAAAAATCAATTCAAGCTACCTGTAAATTATTTTTGAAATAGAAGAAATAGGTACTCAAGTCCCCGATTTCAAAATCTCTGATTTGTAGGGGTAAAGTACTACTCTCAGTTTTTTACATGGGTTTCTAATCGACCCATCATAAATATATTAGTGGCTACTCCCTTTGAAATTGACTTTGCATGTTTAAAGAGTGAAACCTAAGTCGCGAATTGGTATGAGCTTGGAAGAGCTCGAGTTAAGCTAGATTTAGCAATCCATTAGCCTAACCCTAGGTGGTGCACCTTCGGAGAGGTCGCGATAAAGGGTTTCTTCCTTCGTCCTCCCTTGTGCAGAGCACCTTTAGACCTCCCCTTCAGAAAAAGAAAAAGGCCCTTCCTTCCAAAAGAAGACTCCTTCATCCTGAAGATCTCCTCTAAAAAAAAAAAATCCTCCAAGAGCACACCCCCCTCCCCCCTCCTCTCTTTTGTGTAAGTGTCCTTCACAGGACACGCCCCTTCCTTTCTTCTTCGTGAATGTGTGAGTATGTGTCCTTTCTTTTCTTTCTTTGCTTTTTTTTTCCGTACAGCTCCCTCGTTCTCTTTTCTCTCAAACAAGCATTCTCTCCCGAACGATACCCTCTCTTCCTCCAGTTTCACTCCTGGCCTCCAATTGTGAAGCCCACTCTCTCCATTTGTAGAGACCCAGAGATAAGAAGTCATGACTTAATCTTACTTTCGATTCCTTATTTGAACTCCACAATCATATTTTTCCTTTGAAAATTTGTTTTTGAATGTACTAATGATTGTGTGAGAAAATTTCGAAATTCAATCTTCAAGCAGGTCTTTATTTGTTCGCTAACCACCACCTTTACCTCTCTATGCGCATATCTTGATATTCAAATGAAGATTTCAGCCAAGACTTCCGTTCAAAATTCTAACTTACAATCCTAATCTTTAATACTTGTCATGGCTGACTATGAAGGAAACCCAATGCAAGCTCATCCATGGTATGGAAAGATCATGTGAATGGCATGTGCAATACATAACCTAAATATAATGCAAATTATGCGAATGGTATTTTTTTCCAGTGGTCGGACTAACCCCTAATTTTTTTTATGCAATAAAGGATTAAATATGTAGCGAAGATTTAGGTGTTAACAACCGATCAAAGTGGCATTACCTTATGTGCCAAGGTACCAGCAAAATAAATTTGTGAACTCACAGAAGAGCTCATCCCAACTTTTGGCTTCAAAGATGGGCAAAGTTCAGCTAAGAGCTTCGTTGGTGAGTCTCCTCTTCAACAAACCGAGATCAGATAACAGCCCCATCCATATCTCAGTGCACATTTTTAACTCCTAGTCCATGATACTCCAATTGGCAAAGTTACGATGCAGGATCCAAACTTCAGATAACGTGTGAAGCAGTCGCATAAAATTTTACTTGTCAATTGCAAGAAGCATGGATAACATACCACAGATATTTGTGATTCCATCTGGTCAATAAGCCGCAGAAATGGACCCCCCTCTAAGAGGCATTTGATTTGCACGAAGTGCAATATACCAGCACTTCAAAATATGATGAGGTTCTCTCATAAGTCCTATATAAGAGTTTACCAGGATCCCAAAGATCCAAACAGTAAGCTCGGAGGAGCAAATGAGGCATACAAGCCTACCTAAACATGCAGGTTCCGCAAGCTCTGTAGGTCCTACAAGTTCACTCACATTCCTTAGTGCCCCATGCAGAAGTGTAATCCAGAGCTTAGAACTTCAAAAATCGTATGACCTTGCTTTAGCATGGGAGAATGCATATGACAAGGATCCAAACAGTAAGCTCGGCAGAGCAACCAAGGCATACAGGTCTACCCGAAGATGCAAGGTCCGCAGGCTCTGTAGGTTTCTGCAGGTTCTCACACATTCCTTAGTGCACATGCAGAAGTGTAATTCGGAACTTTGAACTTTGAAAATCGTATGACTTTGCATTAGCATGGCATCATGCATAGGATACTTTAATGTCCTCTAGATCTCCCTAAATCTCGCAAATCTCCTTTGACATCTATTCCATCAAAATGGACACGTGGTGATCAACCATCATTTTCAAATCTCCAAAGGTCGCCCTATAGGGATTGGATCAATGGACGTCCAAACGGTCCGCTTTCTAAAGCAAACCGGCAGTTCCTATGTCTTATTTAGGCCAAAATATTGCAAGTAGCTTGATCCAAGGAGAGGTTTCGGACCCAAAGGTGAACTTTTAGACAAGCGTCTTGCAGCACCTGAGAAGTCTAAAAATTTGTCCTTCCACAACGCCACTGTCTGTTTCCTCATCTTAAAGTCTTAAATATCTAATATAAGCAAAAGCAAGTAGATACACGGCTGGGTGGAGTCTCCTGCACAGAGAATGAGCTGTAAATATTTTTCCAATAATTCTCTTCTTTGCCTGCACTTGAAAAGCCAAGCATACAATTTTACCCTACCTTACGACCCAAGAATTGCAAGTATACTCCCGGCGCAAAAACATGCCTAAGCAAGGCTAAAGATTATTGCATTCCGTTTATGATAAGATTGTAATCAACATTAATAAAGATAGCTATCAATTAGTTTCCAATTATAATTGATATCCATATGTGTACTCGGCTATTAGAAGAGCCATCATATTACATTGAATGCAAGCAATTTCCATTCTACTTCTTAATCTCCTCTCTCTCTTCTCCTTCATTCTCCTCTATTCTTGCATATCAAACTATTCTCTTGACAATTGGTGCTCTCGTTCGTTTCTCACACCTCCACCATGCCTGCTACACATTCTTAAGAACATGAGGCCCAATTGCAAGCGGTGCAACAACTCGCCCATGAAACTGCTGTAGCCGTTGAACAATTGCGATAAGATCTCGTTACCTCTCAAGCCAATCAATTGACTGCCGAGGGCCTCATGACTCTCCTGGACAAACGTGACCAGCGTCTTACTGCTATCATCCAGGCAGAACCATCACCATTGCCCACCTCATCCAATCCTAAGGCATCCGGCATTCTCGATAGTGGGCCATTGAAATCCACCCATACGGATGAGAGGCCAATGCAAGGCTCGACTCCACGTCTCATGTTTCCACGTTTCTCAACCGGTGATCCTTCTGTTTGGCTTTTCAATGTACGCCATTTTTTTCAATATTATCATACTCACCCTGAGGATCGCCTACTGCTTGCGGCAATGCACCTCGATGCTCCCGCTGCCACTTGGTATCAAGGATTGGTGGCTGAAAATCTTCTGCCAGATTGGGATGCATTTACTCGTGCTATCCATCAGCGCTTTGACCCCTCCGAATACGAAGATGCGACTGCCCTCCTTGCCAAGTTATCTCAAATGGGCTCTGTCCTTGATTACCAAGCCGCCTTCGAAAATCTTGCCAGCAAGGTTTGTGGACTCACTCCGACACACTTACGTAGCTTGTTTATTTATGGTTTGGTGCCCCGGGTGCGCATGGCCATCCAAGCTCACCGCCCAGTAGACTTGCATGATGCCTTCGCATTAGCACGCATGTACGAGGCCCAATTCAGCAAGCCACGAAATCGGTCGTTTCCATCGCGCCCTTTCACATCACCCCAACCGTCTGCATCAGCAATTGCCCAACCTTCACTTCCACGGCTTTCCGTTAAACGTTTGTCCACAGAAGAGATGCAAGCACGACGTGACAAAGGTCTATGCTTCAACTGTGACGAAAAATTTGTCCGTGGGCACCGTTGTAAAGGGCATCCATCGCTTTTATATTTGGAGGGTTTTGATGACATGGACGGCGTCTCACTGCCTACCGAAAATGAGACAATCGACACCACTCCACTTGACCCCAAAATCAATCTCAACGCTCTCTTGGGCCAACGCTCAGCCAAATCCATGTGCATGATGGGCACGGTGCAAGGTCAACCAGTTCAAGTGTTGGTTGATGGCGGAAGCACACATAACTTCCTCTCTACACGCATGTCCAAGTTCCTAGCCTTGCCGCTATCGCCAATTCCTCCCTTCCAGGTGTTGGTAGGCAATGGTGATGCCCTACAATGCACGGCCGTTTGTCGCAATGTGCTCATACTCCTTCAAACCCATTTATTTACCATGGACCAGTTTGTTCTTGACTCACAAGGCACTGATATTGTTTTGGGCGTCCAATGGCTGGAAACTTTAGGGCCAATCCTCACAAACCACGCCCACATGACAATGGAATTCCAACACCATGGCCAACCAGTACGGCTGCAAGGTGACCCTTCCCTGCATGCACTCTCGGTTTCCTCCTCGGGCCTCTTCAAACTCATGGCAGTTGACGGCGCAAGCGCATGCTACATGTGTTTATCTGCCTCTTCATCCGACCAACCTCCAGCAGATATGGATGTTGACCATCGGATTCCTGTGGAGTACAACCATTACAAACACTTCTTGTGGAGTACAACGACCTCTTTGCCCAGCCAAACGGCCTTCCTCCAGCGTAGAAGGTTGACCATCGGATTCCTCTCAAAGATGGTACCGAGGCGGTCACTGTCCGACCTAACCGCTATCCACACTACCAAAAAAATGAGATTGAACGCCTAGTCACAGAACTCCTTCGGGACGGAATCATTCGTCCTAGTCACTCGGCCTTCAGTTCACCGGTCCTCTTGGTCAAAAAGAAGGACGGCTCCTGGCGCTTCTGCATCGATTACAGGGAGCTTAATGCTGTCACTATTCGAGACCGATTTCCCATTCCAACAGTCGATGAGCTATTGGACGAATTGCACGACGCCCACTTTTTCTCCAAATTAGATTGCGCTCCAGATATCATCAGACTCGGGTGGATCCCTCAAACATTCACAAAACAGCCTTTCGGACACACCACGGCCACTTCGAGTTCCTCGTAATGCCCTTCGGACTCACCAACGCACCATCCACCTTTCAGGCTTTAATGAATGAGGTATTTTGTCCGTTCCTTCGTCGCTTTGTTGTTATATTCTCCGATGATATTTTGGCTTATAGCAAGGATTTGGCACTCCATCTTGATCATCTCCGCCAAGTTTTTGCCACTCTGCGCCACCACCAATTGGCTGTCAAACACTCGAAGTGCCGCTTTGCCACGTCCTCTGTCGAATTTCTTGGACATATTATTTTAGCACAGGGTGTCTCCGCTGGTCCTGTGAAGCTTGAGGCGGTTCGCGACTGGCCAATTCCAAAAACGCCCAAGCAAATTCACGGCTTCTTGGGTTTGACAGGCTATTATCGTCGTTTCATCCGCCACTACGCGACAATAGCCGCTCCCCTCACGGATCTCCTCACCAAGGACAGTTTTGTGTGGTGCCCACAAGCTAAGAACGCCTTCAACTCCCTCAAAAACGCTTTAAGTCATGCCCCGGTATTGGCATTGCCCGATTTTGCCGTTCCCTTTGTTGTGGAGACCAAAGCGAGCGGTGTAGGAATTGGCGCAGTCTTGATGCAGTCCGAGCACCCATTGGCCTTCTACAGCCGCAAACTTTCTTCCCACATGCGCAGGAAGTAAACTTATGTGCGTGAGTTGTTCGCCATACAATCTGCCGTCCAGAATTGGCGTCAATATCTGCTCGGCGCTCACTTCATTATCCGGACAGATCATAGGCCATTGCATCATCTTCTTACGCAAACCATCCAGACACCAGAACAACAGCAGTTCCTCTCGAAATTGGTCGACTTTGACTACTCTATCGAATATAAGCCAGGCAAGAAAAACGCCGCGGCTAATGCCTTGTCTAGGATTCACAATGACGTCGACCAGGAGTGCGCACTTTTCACATTATCCCGTCCTGTGAATACTGACCTCAACACTCTTCGTGCGGAGTTGCTACTCAACCAACGAACAAAGAGCATCATTGATGACCTCCAGCGTGCACCTTACTCTCAACCTAAGTGGTCTTATTCTTCCGGGTTGCTTCGCCACCGTGGCCGTTTGTTTTTGTCGCCGGACTCCTCCCTTGTGCCATTCCTTCTGTCAGATTATCACTCTAGCTTACATGGTGGTCATTCTGGGGTACAATGAACCTTTCAGCGCATCTCTGCGCGTTTTCAATGGGACGGCATGCACAAGGACATTGCCAAGTTCGTCCAAGCATGCGATGTTTGCCAAAAGTGCAAGCCAACCAATCATCACCCCTACGGGTTACTTTAGCCTATTGCTCCACCCAACTCATTATGGACCACACTCTCTATGGACTTCATCACCAATTTACCTCCATCTGCCGGGTACACGGCCATATTAGTGGTCGTCGATCATTTTTCCAAAGGGGCCCACCTCACTTCACTACCGCCACGTTACACTGCCACCAAGGTGGCCCAAGTTTTCTGGACTACAGTTGGCAAACTACACGACATACCTCATTCCATTATTTCTGATCATGACCCCATTTTTCAGAGTGCTTTTTGGAAGGAGCTGTTTAAACTTCAGGGGACAAAGCTGCACTTCTCATCCGCTTACCACCCGCAATCAGACGGACAGACAGAACGAGTCAATTGCTGCATTGAACAGTTCCTTCGTTCATTTGTTCATGATCAACCCTTCAAGTGGTCCAAGATACTTAGCTGGGCGGAGTACCACTACAATACAACGTTCCATGCTTCTACAGGTATGACGCCATTCGAGGTGACATTTGGCAGAAAATCCCCCTCACTCTTGGCCTATTGTGCTGGCACTAGTGCCGTCGAAGCAATCGATCATGACTTGCGCACTCATGATATAATATTGTCTTAGTTACGTGCCAATTTATACAAGGCTCAAGTAGTCATGAAAACCCAGGCAAATAAGCATCGCACTGATATTTCTTTCAAACCAGGCGACATGGTGCTTCTTCGCCTTCATCCTTATCGCCAGCTGTCGATTCGCAAACACTCAGTCTCCAAACTTGGGCTTCGCTACTATGGTCCGTTTCCTATGGTGGAACGAGTGGGACAAGTGGCTTACCGGCTATCTCTGCGAGCTTCCAGTCACATACACCCAATTTTTCATTGTTCTCTATCAAACCATATACAGCTTCACATACCACTAGGGTGCACCCCTTCCCAGACGCAGCTGTTCATCACCAACCCATTCACAAGCCACTAGCAATTTTGGGTCAACGAGTTATTATGAAGGACTCCAAGTCGGTTTCACAGGGGTTAGTTCAGTGGCAAGACCTAGCGCCCGAAGACTCCAGTTGGGAAGATGAGCATCTCTTGGATAATACTCGACTTGAGGACAAGTCGCCTCTCTATGGGGGAAGGAATGTTACGACCCAAGAATTGCAAGTATACTCCCGGCGCAAAAACATGCCTAAGCAAGGCTAAAGATTATTGCATTCCGTTTATGATAAGATTGTAATCAGCATTAATAAAGATAGCTATCAATTAGTTTCCAATTATAATTGATATCCATATGTGTACTCGGCTATTTGAAGAGCCATCAGATTACATTGAATGCAAGCAATTTCCATTCTACTTCTTAATCTCCTCTCTCTCTTCTCCTTCATTCTCCTCTATTCTTGCATATCAAACTATTCTCTTAACAAAATCCCAGCCTCATTGACGGCAATCCATTGAGATGACTCTAGAATTAAATCTATTTCACCTTTGGAGTTTTGAGATTTTACTCCTAAAAGAGAACATTATACGACCAGTTGATTGCAATGGAGGAAAATTTTCCTGTTCCTTGTGTGGCAACAATGGGGGAACAGTTCTTTCCTGACGAACCAAAAGTTCAGAAGGGATGTGATATGAAGAACTGCATGTCAACCCTAAGCAATACAATGTTTCTCATAACTTCATTTCATGCACAGGGGTAATTGATATTTCATGGGAGAGCATTAATTGTATAGCTTCTAACCTTATACGACAGCATAAACGATTTACTCTATGCTATTAGGCCCTCACAGGAGAATTTAGCTTGTTACTTCCACAAGAATTCCAAATTCACCAGAAGGAAGCTTTCATTTATATCCAGCTTTTAAGTACCACTACAACTTTACATCTATTACTTAAGAGGAGTTAAACCTGGCAAGCAAGTTAGCAAAATCAACAATGGTCAAAACGGAAAGAACAATCTGTGACCATTCTTGGTGTTCAATAATTTACACTGGCATTGGGGAGAACTAACATGAAGGCGAACTTAAATCAGTAACTACCGTTAACCCTGATATGACTTTTCAGCCATTGAGAAAGGAAGGAAAATAAATGTATATAACCATTCCAGGATCCATGCCATGCACTTACTTATCAAATTGTCCCTCCACATCAAAACCATCCCAGTACCTTCGGATGGAACTGTTTTGCTTTTCTCATCTATTCCAAATGTTTCAACATACCAGCCCCCAATATCATGCATCGCACGACTTGGCTCGAACAGCCAATACCCCAGAAAGCTTTCAACAGGGATATTAGGAGTCGAATGGAGAAAATATTTTTTTTTCATACTGAATCAACTGGAAAAAAGTAGAAATGCCTGATCGATTATGTTTTAGAAAGTTGCTTTTGTGATTCCAGTTCAGAGCTAAACATGTTAGTCAGTGATAAATATGTTCCCTGGTCCCTTTTCTATCTTGATCTATCATGTGTATAGAGAAAGAGAGAGAGAAACCATTTCGACCAATAACACTAGTCTAAGAATTTGCTAAGTAATAATACCCTACACAAAATAATACTGAAGAATAAGAATAAGACATATTCACGGAATTTGTGAAAGTGAAGATACCAATGTCAATCTGATTAAGCATCGGAAGAATAAGACGTATACACAGAAGAGAAGAAAAAAGCCTTCTCTCCCCACAAATAAAATAATACAGGATATCTTTTGTACATCTTCAAAGAAATCCACATGCACTGTTCATCCCTAGTTTTGTAATGACTCAAGCACAAATCCACCTAGGCCAAGCCGCTGGAGGAGTATTCAATGTTAATGTTTGATTAATAATACAGATCATATATTGTGTACATCTTCGACAAAAGCACCTTTGATACACGCAAACTAAAACTTGGAAAGGAAAGATAGATGGTCCTAGTGTCCCACGAACACTTGGATCAATCTATAGCTTAAAAAAAGAGAGTCCTGAAAGGAACTTAATGAATTTATAGCGCAAAAGGAAGAATGGGATGCATAAAGAACTGCAGCATAAACAAATGCACAGGCATTACTTAGCCAACAAAATCGTAACATTGCCAATGATCAACAAGGAAGAGGATGGACAAGTACAAGAATTTCACATATCCGGTGCAAATGATTACAAACACTATGCAATATAAATATAGGTAGAGTTCAACATGGCATCTTGTGATAAAAGAATAATTTAGAGCAACAAATCTTACTTCATAGTGGTAGCCACACCCTAGTACTTCTGCACTCACAAATGGAAATCTTATCTACGCATTGATACCAGTGCATATGCTTCACCTTCGAAAGATACAAGACATAATGACTGAATATCTGTTAAAGTGTACAAATCAGCGGAAAGCATAAGTAAAGTCCATAGACCTACTTAATGAGTGCAGATTATAGTTTGTACAGATTTTTTCTAGCAAAAGTCTATGTGGCCACAGAAGAGATTGATAATATACTGGCCAACAAGCTAAAACAACCATTCACTGAAGTAATGCTTGCAGCAGAAACAGCTACCATACAGTGCCAGTGATTGGAAATTCAATATAGATCCTACAATCCAGAATTTAACAAAGATGAAAAAGCCAAAAATTTTCTTGTTGCAAAGAAGTCCAAGGTCAACCCATCATAGTATTCATTACAAGGACAAAAGGTTATAATGTTATGCATCATTTCTGACAAGAACTAGCCACAATTGTGTTAAATTACCACACAAGGTATGCTGAGTCAATCAGCTAAGTTCTCTGAGCAACTAAATAATGTCAAGTCTTAAAAACATATGCATCTATCTCTCTCTCCCCAACTAAGTATGTTAATAGGGCTAAGTATGTAATAAGACCATACACATTTATCTCAAATCTCTGGTCATAAAGACACAAAAGAACATACAGTTAAAATTCTCAAGTCAGTCGCTTGAAATACAATAATTTATTACAATGGAAGTCAAAAAGGACACAAAAGAACTAGTATTCAGGAGCATTTACAACAGCCATACTGACCTCCTTGACATTGAAAGATTTATTGCATTGCACATAGAAGAAGTTCAAGTACAAGCTCAATCATCAAGGACAAAAAATTAGTCTGAGTATGCCTTATCGACCAAAGTAGAGTGAAGAAAGGACAGAATTTTACACTGAAGGCCACATGTAAATTTCAAGTGGTGATCAATCTGATGATGCAAACAAACCTGAAATTTTCGGTGTCATTATCATATGGGTTTTCATGCCACAAGCTATCATAAACGAAGCATGATCCTTCTACTGGGCTGGTCCCCTATCCTACTATAGTCCCCAGTGGAGTCGACCCAACTCCACAACATATAGAGGAAAGATACTCTTGGCTATTACTCATGCAGTCCTTATGCGAATTGAGAAACACATGCAATCATCAGCATCATCGTTCCTGAGTCCGTTGCAACAGCTTTGAGGAGCCCATCATGTTGCTTTGGCCGCTACACTTCAAGATATGTATAACTCCAGGTCTTTATATGCATCAGATGCATAATTTGTCCAGAAGGTCTCTGTCTGAGAAATATCAGCATTTGCTTGCATTCTATAGTTGATGGAAGTGTCTGTATTATTTCTCATATAACACTCATTAAGACCCACAGATGGATAAAAATTTAACTTCTCACGGAATGCAGATTCTAATGCGGGCATCTTGTTGACCAGACAGACCATAACAAAGAGATATTGGCCCAAAACCAAGTGCAATACCTCTGGAATTTCATGAAAAGGCCGCTCCTCAGCTTCAAAGCAGTCAGGAAGAAGATCTAGTGAATCAATCCAAGGGCCATAATATGCTGCACATATTGCTGAATAAAAACCCCCTCTTGGATCTGGGCGAGGGGCCAATGCCCTCGCCTATGGCCATTGGCAAGCAAAAAAAAAAGATAGAAGAGGAAAGAAAAAATAAAACAAAAAACAAAAGTAATAAAAAATCCAAAAAAATGTAAATTAAAAAAATTATCTATTCCATTGTCGGCCATACAACATAGCACACCAGGCCATGTCCGCAGTTTTCGCTCAAAATTAGCTGGATCGACTACATTGTCATATTGTGAAAAGATGTAGGACTCAATTGACATAATTGAAGATTTAGGATTGAATTGCAATAAGTTTAGAACTTTTTGATATTTTTCCAAAGTGTAGAGAGAGTGTGCAATCTTTCTTAAATGTACGAGCGTTTTTTCTTAAAATCGGGTTAAAATAATGATGTATCTTTAATGCCAAGTCGCATCAACAAATCATCAATTCAATCAATTACTGACCAAAAGACATCGATGGGATTGACCTGCGATTTCCTACTAAATTGTGAGGACTCTTTTTCCAGCAATGATTAATGTCCTCCCAAGTTGACCGTCATGTGATTCTCAAGCCACGTGTTCATTGAGATGTAAAAGATACCAAGGGAGCAGTCCAAATTTGTTGAGTTAGATTTCTATAGCTGTTCTTGACTTCAAATTAAGAGTTAACTGATGAATCAAGAAAAGTCTAAGAGTTTGCTAGTGCATATCAAGCTTATGCTTCACTCTGTTTTTATATTTTTGGACAAGGTTATGCTTCAGTCTATCACAAGTCAAAGCATTCTGTAGCTGTTCTTGACTTTAAATTAAGAGTTGACTGATCAATCAAGAAAAGGCTAAGAGTTTACTAGTGCATATTAAGCTTATGCTTCACTCTGTTTTTTTTTTCTTTTTAGACAAGTTCATGCTTCAGTCTATCACAAGTCAAAGCATGAGCTCAACTTGAAAATGCCATTAAAATCAGTCTTTTTCTCTGTACTTAAATAAATAAATAAAATGCTATATTGAGGCACACCAAAGAAGCAAGAAAGTCAGGAAATTAAATGGCAATAAATAAAGCTTCGGTCTACAACTTCATGAATACCTTCCGGTCATCTGTTTGATTAAGTACAGAAAATGGAACTCCCAAACCCAACTATTTCCGCATTATCAGTGAAAATTTCTCTTTGGGATGAGATCATCTGTAAATATTGATGGACAAGTGCTAATATGACACTAATGGCACAATTCATAAAGAAGACATTGACTAGACCAAAAAGCCGATAGGGACTAATTTAATAATGAGTACATGCCTATGCTCAATATCACAAAATTGTGCAATCTCACAGTGGTTAGTGACATATTACGGGCTATTAATCATCTTGCACTTGGTCTCTAATCCACTTTGTCGCCACCCATTTCTCCCCTTTGATCACAGGACAGCTTCCGTGAAGTGAGGTCTGCCAAGGCCACCCACAGAAATTATTTAGCAGAAAAGTTTCAACTCTTCAGTGTTACAGCAACTGTTGGGGTAACAACACTTGCACCGGAAAATACTAACAAGGGAAACTTATGCAATGCTGTCTCAACCGAAATGATTGTCTGAAAGATGATTTTCTTATCAATTCAACAACTAGCTAATAAAAAAATAAAAAATAAAACAAGGCTTTAATTGATTTAAATGCACAAGCACTGATATTTTATTTTTAAAAAGATCGTAGATAACAGATTTACCAAGATGACCAATTTCATTTTATTCCCAGTAACACAGTTTACTGGAACTAGGGGTAGAAAACACCATAAGTATAGCGCGTCACATTGACTATAATCTAAGAGATTCAGGACACGTGTAACACTGACAGTACCACCGGATGAGAAAACTACCAGCAGGAACAGTTCACGACGAAAGAGGAGATGTACTCACAGGATCAATTGTACCATTTGGTAATAAAGAATAGAAGAGAAGTCCATCACCCTGCCGTGGTTTCACCTTCAGTCCAACGCATTTTTGAAAATCATAGGTCCCATCCATATTCATACCATTCTGCATGCCAGAGTTAAATGATTACATGATCTAACCAAACTCAAGAGGAAGAAATAGTCAAACATACCTCAAAAGGGAACATAGTTTCTCCCCCCTCTTCAACGTCAGATAAGTACAGCAAAAAAGATGCAACCTACACACAGATTGAGCAAGAGTAACACAAACAACCCTTGCAAGCTATTGAAACGTAAAAGTTATGGCTAAATATGTATGAAAAGGGGCACACATATATGCACACTTTCTTTACCATTGAATTGATGAAATACAAAATATGATAGGAAGAAACTAATGAGAAAGTCGGTTTTTATAAGTTTAGTCTATACATCCAAAGCAAAAGTAAAAGAGCACAGTCAACATTAGAGACAAGCAAATAGCAGTGTTAAGTCAGTTTTGACAAGTTTCATGTGAAGTGCGCCTTCCTGAGTTTGAATTTTACAAATTAGAGCACGTCCACTTAAGCAGGTTAACAGCAGATAAAGGTGACCAGTTTGTTTCTTTGCAAGTCCCACCTTGCCGGCATGTATCACACATCCTATCCCCAACCCAGGCGCCCTTCTCCCAAAGAAAAAAAGAAAGCCTTGCGTCTGGCAGACTGCAGATGTTATTGACAATGTAGTTGCTTCAAGAGCCTAACACATACTTCGGCAGGTAAATCATTGCAATGCAAAAGCAAGAAAATCAACAGGGTGCAAGAATATGTCTTCTTTAACGCCAGTGGAATTTCTCCACTCTAGAGAGTAGATAACTTCTTCCATGAGATTCAATTATTTAGCCCCACATAAATGCACACATGAGCACCCAAACACCCACGTGCATGCCTGGACACATGTGCACAAAAGAAATCTATTCCATATGCTGCACTTCCAGTATTTGAGAGTAGAAAAATCACCAAGATTTTTCAATCCGGTAAGCCATTCCAGAGAACCCTGGAGAGCTCAGCTGGCATACCGAAGGTTGTACTGATGTAAGATATTGTGTTTCACAGCACTAATCAAAATATTCAATCTTTCCATTATCTTAGAATTTCATTGAGAAACTTCCATGATAAGGATTTTTAAGGGATCGATGACATGTGTTTACAAGAACATCATCCATGCTCACCAAATTAGTATATATACAAAAAATAGAGGCAACATATTTTTGTAGCAAGCATACCCTTTGGCTCTTTTGTGGACCATATTCAGCAGGACTGAATGCATCATAGTGAGAATTATATCTCTGCCCAATCTCATAGCGTAACACATTGAATGCCTGAAACACGGTGATATCCTCAAACAATTTTAGATCTTCCCTGAAATGTGACGTTAAGAAATTCAACTGAAAAGAAAGAATATATCATGTGCAGTGACTATTTGAGAATGAAGAAGAGCTTCAAACATAAGGCATAAACTACCAACATGTGCTTTTTCTCTCTCTATAATTGATTTGTGAAGAGAAAACCCCGCAATCACAATATAAGGTCAAAAGAGGAAATAAGAATGTAGACACGAACTATTATATGTAATTTTGTTTCTCTGTCAATAATTACTGACAATAAAAGGAGGAAGTAAGATTTTTACACAGCTTAACAACCATAGCATGTTGACCAGAATGTACCATAAAGAGGTTGAGAAATGTAAATATAATGGGAGGTGAAGAAAGGGGTTGGTTTTCCATATCTTAAGTTGTTCTTGTCCACCTTCTTTATTCCATTATCCAACACAAGAGTTGAGATGCAATTTATCTTGCCTTAAATCATGATCATGAAGTGAGATACCTTTCACACTGAATCCTCACTTCTAGCAGGCTACACAGACAATAGCTAGGAGTGAAACCGAGTGAAGCTGCTCATGAGTAGCTCAGGCTCGCTTGATAATCACTAGAAATCGCTCACACCATTTCAAGGGAGCTCAAGCCAGAGCTACTGAGTATCTTGTCAAGTCAAATTTGAGCTCACCAATACTTAGCTTGACAATCTCTTCATGAGTCTAATCGACCATCTATTATTTTTTAAATAATATCTTCTAATTACAGACAGACACAAGAATTACATATTTAACTCTCATACATATAGGCAGGCAAACTGTTTAAGCTTACTAAACTTAAGCTTGAACTCGAGCTCAAGCCTACATTTTGATACTCCATCAAGCTAGAACCGAGTTTGGAGACCCAAGCATGTGAGTTGAATTGAGCTCGAGCTTGGCACTATATTGACTCGACTCAACTCACCTCAATTGCACCCCCCAACAACAGCTACTCCAGACAGAGGAAACCAAACTAGCAAATCGGGCTTCCGCAATAGCTCTCAAGCTGGAAGAGGAATTTGTTCATTTGGATCATTCAAATATAAAATCTGAAGGTATGCACTCTGACGTGAGTGAAGAGAGTACTGGCAAATAGTAAAAGCCGACATGTGGTGAGAAGTGACACTAGGTAGGACTCATGTTGAGACATCACAAACTTACAATTATAACCCAAAAAATGCTACTGATAATGAAGACTTCCTGGGTTGAATAGTACCTCTCCATGTTCCCTTGGAAGCATTGTCACGCTTGCAATTTTCTCTTCAATAATATCCAAGGTTCCAGTTTTATCTTCAGAAGCACTTATGAACATGCCAGAACTGCTTGGGAAGAAAAGGTTAACCAAATGTTACAAAAAAAGCCATGCCTTGCTAATACTTATGCCAGTGAGTGCATCATCACACATGCTTGGGTATAAAAGAAAATTAAGCAGACTTCAGATGCATAGAAAAAGTCTAATTCATCCATTCTCCATAGTATCACGTTGCAGTAATTGCATTTCTGGTTATGGATCTATCTTCCGTATTTTCTCAAACCAATTCATAGGTAATTAGTTCATGTATGTCTTTAAAAGCTCCACTTATGTGACGGTTGTATAATGATAGCAATTGAAAGAACAGAAAAAGGAAGGTGTGTTTCAGTTTATCATGCAAGACACATAACAATGCAAATTGAGCCAGCCGACATTATTTAGATGTATGCACTTAAATTCTTATGTAACATTGACTAGTTTAGACAACATAAAAGAGAAAAGACCTTGTTCTAATGCCCTTCGTGTTCTCTGCTGTTTCTCCCTTTCTCAGCGCCAAGGTTGAAGGCCTGAGACCTGCCTTTGTCATTTTGATTATGCTTTTGCATTGTTCTGCTGTTGCAAAATTAGGAAAGTAGAGAGCACGAGGTACCCAGCTCAACACCTACCCAAGAAACAAGACACGAAATCATATGAGACTACGTTCTCATCACAAAACAGAGAAAACAAAAGCTGATCATTCAACATGAATCCAAGCAATACCACACAAATTCGAAACATCCAAGAGACGATCCCAAAATCGACTACCGACAAAGCAGTGAAAAAAGAAAAAGGTCTCGTAACAGCGATGGAGACCTGGAAAGGAATCGAAACGAACGAATCATCCCCGGTCTCTCCACGCGGCAACGGCGCATAGTCTCTTTCGTCCCCGAACGATTCGAGAACCCTCGCCCTTGCTCTTGCTCCGGGCACATCCTGCAAGATTAAAACGAGTTCACCTCACTTCAACCACTGAAACACACAAAAACCAAAACAAAAACTAAAAAAAAAGGCACATCCAGACGCGCATGATCACAGCCGACCTGAGGAAGAAGATAGGAGCCGTAGAATCCGGCGAGGAAGAAGAAGGAGCAAGCGAAGAAGACCACAGGCAACCCTAGCTTTGACTTGGAGCTCCAGCTCTGCCTGACCGCCTTGCCTCTCATTGTGCCCGCAAGCGATCGCCTCCTGGCCTTCGTAGTCAGAAAGGCTCGTTCAAGCTTTCGATGGTGCGAGCAGAGTCGAATCAGTGAGAGGCGGTGTCCTCGTCGCGGGCGATGAGAGCTTCAATCGAATGCAGACTCTTCTCCTTCTCCTTCTCCTTCTCCTTCTTCTTCGTCTTGCCACTTGCGAAATCAGAGTCAATGCGACAGAAAGGTAGGGAGCAATTTACCGTACGATGCGGCGGGATGGCTCCATGCGGACTTTTGCGGGGAAACCGAATCGCGGGTGTCGGGAATCAAATATAAGGTAACGACACGTCGGGTGATTATTACCTTTACCAAAAAAAGTAAAGTCCAGATTAATGCATCGAGGCTGTATTTTTTTCAAATTACAGTGTATGTCGCAAAACCTCATAAACCAACAAGGATACGAAAGGCTGATGTTGATATTAGTGCGTAGTGATGGTGACAGGAGCATTGAACCTAAACACATACCGCAAATCAGTGCATCTATAAATGGAGATCTAGACGTATGCTCATCACTGATTGGCGCCAAATGTTTATGTTGACAGATATATTCTCGAGAGATAAGAGTATACTAATTAAAGGTTATGTTTTTTGTATATGTACTTTTTCTTTCAGATTTGCTCGATCTTGAAAGATTTCTATATTCCTCTCATGTATTATTTTGAAAAATGAATGAAATATTTCTGTCAATCGAAAAAAAAAAATAAGAATACAATAGGGTGGTCAAATCGAGAATCCGCTAACTTGATCCTATTTTCTTAGGTGCCGGTCCAATCTCCAGTTTTTAGAAGTAGAATCGGATGATTTCTCGGTACTAAGGAGGAAACCAAATCGAACTGGAACCTCGGATCAATTTCATTTATTTTTTTAGATGGGTTGCACGTAACTCCTCTCCTCTCTTAGGTACTCAAGTAGTGACATTCGAGTTCATCTTTTATCTTGTGAGGATTATTAGGGTGCTCACGTGAAAAGAGAAAAAGATCGAGATCAAGTCCATAAAAAAAGATGGAGGTCCCTAGCTTCAACACAATGAACGCCATTAAAGAGCACAAAAATCATAGAGAAGCGAGAAAGTACTAGTGAATCTACTCGAACATCAAAGGCTTGGACGTCTGTGGACATCGATTAATTTGGGTGTTCGTTCACCGATCTGCTTCCAATCCCTCGCCAACTCCTCCTTCACTCTCTTCTGGGTTGTTATCTGATATGGAGAACATCGGCTTTTATAGATTTTTGTTTTTTTGAACTCGATTTTTTTCATTAGACAGTCCAAGAATCGAACCAGACCCTTTGTAATTTTGAAAATTTTGGAATCGGTCCCTTTGGTCCAGTTCACAATTCCAAGGTGGGACCCGTCCCTCCAATCCATTCTAAAGTGGGACTGAACCAGAGTTAGAAACCAATCGCCTCTATAAACTAGTGCATTCATATCATATTTATTTAAATTGGTGCAAATGTCACATTTATTCTAAATTAATTTTTACATAAAAATTTAAACTAATATTTGTACCACATTCACCATTGACCGGTGCATCTATGCCATATTTATTGTTTGAGGCATAAAAATTAGTTTCGGGGTAAATATGACATGAGGCATACCAATTTAGGGGTTTCTATAACACGAAATTCATTCAAAATAAATACGACATAGATAATGATGTTATTTTAAGGGCCGCACTATTTCACTCTCTAAATGACAAAGAAACCCACCCAATTTTCATCAAAAGGACAACATTAGCCTTCATCATGGGGGGTTGATTTAGTCAATTAGGGGTGGAAATAGCATCATTCCTTGACTATTGAGTTGGTCTATGGTCAAGTTACAAAGTATAAAAAGATGTCATTAGTAATGACATAAAATTATAAACCTTACTGAATCAATACCGTGTGAGGTATATAAATTACTTCTGAAAATCGATAATTTAATTTATCTTCAAAGTAATAATCAAAATTAGAATGAAAAGTGTGCTTTTGCTTTAACAACGAATAGTATTACCTATTAAGAGCATGTTTATTTGGCGAAAGAATTTATTCGCATTTTTCAACTTTTGATTTGGTTAGGAAAATAAATCAACAAAAAATGTTCTTATATTTAGCATAAAAAAATTTCCTACCAAAATTTTAATTCAAAAAAAGGAATTCGGCTTCAAAACAATCAAAAAACAGTTTTGAAATGTATGACCAAGTATCGATACTTGGACTGAAACCTGATGCTTGAGTATGTAAACCCCAATATTTGATTCCAAATCTTGACATTTAGGATCGTTCTAAAGATTTTAAGGATAAGTGCAGTAGAAATCCTAGATGAAAGTGCAAGTAAGTTCTAAAATTTTCAAAAAGTGCAATCAAATCTTAAATTTTGTTAAGTATGTTCAATCAAGTCCTTCTGTCAATCACATCTAACTAAACTATCGGAAAATGCTGCATTTTTAAGACACCTAAGTGAAAATTAAAAGAGCTATAAAAAATTAATATAAAATAGTTCGATGAATGTTAATGGAAAGACTTAATTGAACCAACTTGACAAGATTTAGGGCTTGTATTTTTTGAAAGTTTTAAGACTTATTTGCACTTTCCTCACAAGTTTTAGGACTTTTACTGCACTTATCCCAAGTATTTAAAAATAATTCAAATTTTTTATTTTCTCTTTCTGTTTTTTCCTTCTTCCTTCGCTAGGCAATGGTCGGCGACCGGCCTCAAGCTAAAGACGAGATGGCCTAGGTGAGGCTTGGCCAATCTAGGGAGACTTGAGCTTGCCCATGACCTTTAGCCGATCGTCAACCTCTACTGAAGGAAGAAAACAAAAGAAGGGAAGAAAACAAAAGAAAACAAAAAATAATTAAAATAAAAGCATGATTTTTTTTTATAATTTTTCCAAGATACAAACAATGACAATCAAATTTTCTTCATTGCCAAAAAATGCCAAAACAATAAGCCTTTTTTTTAAATCATTTCTTGAAAAACATTTTTTAAAACCAATTCACTTTCCGGAAACAAAGGCAACGTAAAAGTCTAAACGGGATAATCTGACTTATAGATTGCAACTCAAGTAGTAATTTACCTTGTAATTATTAAATTGATTAAGAACGAATTCTTGATCATTGTCATTAACTTGTTCTTAAAATTATTAGCAAAATCTCATTGCAGTAACATATCCTATTGCATCATGATGCAAAATGATGTTCGTTAGTCATTTTATCATTCGTAAAGTTATGTTTCCCTACTATAAATTACCTTTAGATTCATAAATATAGGTAAATGAAAACTTATCTCATGGGCCATCAATTACACTTTTAAGTATATAAAGCGTCTACAATCGATGTGAATTATCAATGACTGGCATTTTTGCAAATGAATGGGGTCCCGCATAATTTATCCGAGACTCTAGAAGAGCACATCAGAAAAGCAAGCGATGGGAGGCACGATGTTGATGGTTCTGAACTAGGAAGGTGGAACCAGGAGCTCCAAATTGATGAAGAATAGACCACTAAACCGTGACAACTAAATTGGCAAATTTTTAAAAAAGTTTAGAACTAACATAGGACTGAATAGTCAAGTCTTCAAAAGTTCTACAACTCAATCGATAAAATCGAAAGGTTTAAGACTTTATTGGCCACTATACGATAAATTTTTGACTTATTAGACAATTTATTTCTGCATTCTTACCGAATGACTAAATGAGAATGAGTACATAATATGCCTCTATTTATGGAGCAGGGGTGATGCTTAAATAACTTATTTATTTTGATTAAGACTCACGTACTAGTTATTGACAAACCTGACTGAATATACTTCAACAAATTCCATGGAATAATTATCTTCGATCACCGGCTACCCTCACATTTTGGTAAACTCACGTTATACGAAGTGACTCTGGCCCCTCTGCCCCTTAGGGATAAGTGGTTTTAGGTTCTGTCCAGATTCTATCTAGAATCTAGAACCCGAAATCCATCCATCGAAATAGCTTCCTATATTTTTGGAACTTGAAAACAGCCATGCAAACCCAAAAACCCGAAATTAAGGGTGTCAAATAGGTGGGCCAAGTCAAAAGTGATCTGACCTATATTAATCTATTTAACCTATTTTGACTTATTTTCGTATAATACAATTCTAGTGACGCATACTTAACCCAATTCTTATTGTTAAGTCTAGAAAATTTTGCTTCATGAATTTTTTTAATGTATTATTAAAATAATTTTATGCAATACAATTTCTTTATTATTATTTTATTTTATTTTTTTCCAAATTTTAAATTTTTTAAAATCTATTTGGTTTCTTTTGTATTTCCTCTTCCAATCATCAACAAAGCTCTAGCTTGCCAAATTCCAACAAGCTCAACCTCGTTAGATTTCGAAGAGCTCAACATTGTCGACCTCAGACGACTCTCGAGACTCATCAAGATGAGGTCGAACTCTTCGAAATTAGGCAAGTCTCGACCTCAGCGGCCTCAGGCAAGCTCGACCTTGCCAAATCTAGCGAATCTCAAGCTCAGCGGCCTTGGGCAAGCTCAACCTCGCCAACAAATCCAGCAAAGTCAAGTTAGCACCTCGCGCTTTAAGACCTAACTTCTCGAGCTTGTTAGAGGTGAGGATCAAGCCTCGCCGACCAAGGGAGAGCTTGAGCTAACCGACCTCAACAAGGCATGAGCTCGCTAATTTGGCAAGGTCTCGACCTCCTCGAAGTTTGGTGAGCTCATTCCTCGCCTCTTGGTCAGTGACTAGCTGAGAAAGAGGGAAAAAGGAGGAAAAAAAGGAAATTAAAAACAATCATATTTTTATTTTTAAAAAGTTAAAAATATTTTAATATCAAAATCTTCATAGTTTAAAAATGATTTGTTAATAATACTTAAAACTAACTAGGTAACTCATTTATGACACATTTAAACCCATTAGGTTAGTAAACGGCACATTAAATACCCATTTAATCTTTTAAACTAACTAATTTATTACACATATTATTTCATACGAGTTAAAATATGGGTTTTTGACCAAATTTGCCACCTCTACCTGAAACATATCACGTTATATATTCCAAAGTCGAATCCAAGGTCTACTAGGGTTTCACTTTTACTCTTAATTAAATTATTATAGTGAACGTCACATATAATTATCACAATTTGCTACAACCTCATATGTAGATATACGAAAAGCATGAAATACTGACATAATAAAAATCTCAGTAATAAGTATCGTTGAAAAATGAAAGCTCAAACTAGTGATTTCAGATTTAATACTTATCATCATGAAATGCCCTAAGATCAGGCAAAGACATAAAACATGAAAAATATAAAAAAAACTTGTTTTAAGTTTTAGGTTTTAGGTTCCAAGTTCCCCCTCGGAACAAGTTTTTCAATTTTTGGAATTTAATATTTAGTCTGCGTATTTTAGATCAAATTACGTCCTATAGATCCGGTTCTCAAGTTTTTGGTTTTATTATGAGATCATGTATAACATATTCTTACCGTCTGATTTGCCTTCCAGAGAAAAGAAATTATGATTTACTTTTGACTTTCTCGATCTTCTTTCATAAGAGAAGAACTTGGCACCAACAGTTGATAAGACTGCACATGACAGATTTGAGTTAACAAATCTTTACAATGATGACTTACTGGCTAAGATATTGTCTAATTCTTACAAACAGACGTCCATTAAGCTAACCCAAAAAACATATTCATAATTACAATGATAAGGAAAGGATTAGGATCATCTCAATTTAAGGGCAGAAATGATATCTAAATGTATCCATCCTGGAGGTTGCTCTATCACCTTACTCTCTTTATTAATGAAATTTTCAGAGCTAATTTAGATTTACTCCTGTAAACTTATGCTATTTGTCAAGGGTGGCAACTAACACATCTTTCACTAAATACCATTTTGCAGTTTTACAAATCAAAATATATGATGCAAATTATTTAAGTTAAAAGAAATTACAGTATGACTCAAAGATTGTAAACAAGTAAGAAAAACAAATGAACAAGCAAGATCAGCCAAAGAATTAATCTGGATATAATCCGAATATTTATATACTTTACCTAAGTGTGAATCTTAATTTGATTGATAATCAGCTGTGATTTCTCTATTTGAATGCCATAGCATCCATTTGATTAGGATCAGTTGGCCTCCATCAGAGATATAACGTCAATTTACGCCATCAGCTAAGCAAATGTCAATTTGAAAAGAGGTGGACATATATCTTCCGTCTGCTCTCCAAAAAATGACAACATGAAAGAGTTAAAATATATTTACTTGATGAGAATCTCCATTTAACAATACTAAGAGAGACGATAGAAAAATTCTAGGTCTATCAGGCTATTTTAGCGAATAAATTGTCAATAAATAGGTGCCTAATGAAAGTAGTGGCCATTTACAAAGTCAATTTTGTAAATAAATATCATATAGTCTCGCGATAATTTATTAGTCCTTTTTATAGTCAAATTCATTTTTTAGTCCTTTTTTTAGCAATTACAGAACATATACATCCTCAAATTAGTAAACCGGCGTAGTAAATGTTAAGTCATAGGTCATTTAAGAGGAGAAAGATTCTGATGGGACAAAGGAACTCGCAGCATTGCAATCTTTAAAATGCACAAGAGCTGGTTACAGACTCATGGAGCTCCTAAAAAGAATACATTATCAACAGCCTTCAGAAATGTGGCGCAAAATAGAAATTTCAACATTAAAGCTTTCAGAGTTTCCTAGTTTACAAACGAAGCCCCCCAAAATCAGTGAAAGAGGCACCAAAACTATACAACGGTTTACCTTGTTGCACAAGATAGAGGACGGAAATAATGCCGCCCTGAACCTTCCACCATCCAAGCCTTGTTAAAAGACTGATCAAACTGTCATTACCTTTTGAGCCAAAGCACCCAGTACAATAAATTTTATGAACTAATAGAGCTTATCGAAGTTCTGGCTGCAAAGTTCAAGTAAAATCTTCGTTGGTAAGTCTCCTCCTTGACAAACCAACATCAGACATTAGCCACATCCGCATCTCAGTGCATACTTTTACCTCAGACCTGATATCTCAGTTTTTAAGGTAATGATGGTTGATCCAAACTTCAGATAAAACGTGAAGCAGTCACATGAAATTCGACTTGTCAATTGCAAGAAGCATAGATATGGCAGATGCTCGTGATTCCATCTGGTCAGCAAACCGCAGAAATGTAGCACTTAATTTGTATGAAGTGAGATGCACCAACAATTTATGATATGACAAGGTTCTCTCATAAGTCCAATATAAGAGTCACCCGGTATCCCAATGATCCTAACAGTAGGCCAGGTGGAGCAACTGAGGCATACAGGTCTAGCTGAACTTGCAGGTTCCACAGGATCTGTAGGTTCTGCAGGTTGTCTCGACACATTCCTTAGTGCACACGCAGAAGTGTGATCCAGAGCTTTAAACTTCAAAAATTGTATGACTTGACCTTAGCATTACTTTAGATGTCCTACAGATCTCCCTTGTCCATCAAAATGGCATGAAGTGATCGAACATCATTTTCAGATCTCAAGAGGCTACCTTCCTGGGATCAGATTGATTGACATCCCAACAGTCAGCTTTGTAAAGCAAACCATCAGTTTCTGTGTCATATTTAGGCCAATACATTGCAAGGTTGCTCTTTGTAGCTTATGTTGAACCAACCCAAAATGAACATTTAGACAAGCTTCTTGCACCAATTGAGAACTCTAAAGAGTTGTCCTTCTACGACACTTTTGACTGTTTGTTTCCTTCTCTTAACATCTTCAATATCTAATGTTCTATAAGCAAGAGCAAGTAGATACACTGCTGGGTGGAGCCTCCTGCACATAGAATGAGCATTTATTAATATTTATCCAAAATACTTTTCTGTGCGTGCACTTGAAAAACCAAGCACATAATCTTACCCTACTTCTCATTTGGCCATCCTAAATATTTGGGGGATAAAAAGTTTAGAATAGGAAAAAGCTTGTGGATGAATAGTGCGTGCTTGATGTCTAGCCCCTAGGTCTCAAATACAATGACTGAAAGGAGGCCTATTCTACATGCTTTAAAAAAGACTAACTTTCAAGTAGATGCAGAGCCAAGCTTATTTCAGTTACTTTGTGGTACATGGGTTTTATTAGCTTTTAGCATCTAACTAGAAAGAGCAGGTGGATGCTCAAAAGCATTGATTTGCAGTAACCAGAGCACAGCCTTCAAAAAAACATGTGCATGACAAAGCATGAGTTTGTGGACAAACATGAATTATCATAAACCATATCTAGCCCAACTAAAACAAAAGGCCAAACTTGAACTTTCCCAGAGAAAAGAAGAAACTGAACTCCAAAGGACACATCTTTAGCTCCTCCTAGAAAATATCATTTAGTCATCCCATCTAAAGTTGGTCACTCTAGAATTGGAATTCGTTCAAAGATCAAGTGAAGACCCCTATTTGGCTCTATGGTTCAGAGTCCCTTGTAGACATACAAAATCCCAGCCTCACAACTACAGAATTAAATCCAACTTACCTTCTGGAGTTTGAGACTTTAATCTCTAAAAAGAACATATATGACCAGTTGATTGCAATGGGGAGAAATTTTCCTATTCGTGTGGCAACAATGGGGAACAGTTCTTATTTCCTGACAAACGAAAACTGCAGAAGAGATGTGCGATGATGACCCGCATGTCAACCCTATGTTTCAATACCAGCCACGAAATGACGTCAAGCATTCAATTTTTTCTAACAACTCTTTCATACATGGGTAACTTCATGGGAGAACATTATTTGTGTAGCTTTTAATCTTTATAGGATAGCATAGATGATTTACTCTATGCTACGAGGACTTTACAGGAGAATTCAGCTTGTTATTACAAAATATTTCCAGATTCACCAAAAGCAAGCTTTCATTTATATCCAGCTTTCAAGTACCACTGCCACTTTGCATCTATCACTTAAAGGAGTTTAAGCCGGCAAGCAAGTTAGTACAATCAACATTGGTCAAAATGGAAAGAACAATTTGTGATTTTTCTTGGTGTTATACCGGAATAGAGAAACTAACAAAGAAAAGTAATTAAACCAGTATCTAACGTTTCAGATATGGTTCAACCATTGAGAATGAAAAGAAAATAAACGCAGGTTTACTATTCCAGGATTTATGCAATGGACTTACTTATCAAATTGTCCCTCCACATCAAAACCATCCCAGTATCTCTGGGATGGAACTGTTTTACTTTTCTCATTTCTTCCAAATGTTTCAACATACCAGCCCCCAATATCATGCATCACACACCTTGGCTCAAACAGCCAAAACCTGTGAAAGCGATTAATAGGGATATTAGGATTAGAACAAAGTTGAATAAATTAAGTCATTCTGAATCAACCAACAAAAGTAGATATGCCTGATCAATATGTGTTGCTTTTGAGAACTTACTTTTCTGACTTCAGTTCGAAGCTAAACAAATTAGTCAGTGAAAAATATGCGCGCACGCGAGAGAGAGAGAGAGAGAGAGAGAGAGAGAGACCAGACCATTTCAACCAATACCAATCCAGTCTAAGCATTTGCTAACTGATACCCTGCGCCAAATAATCAAATGAATGACACTTTTTCATGAAATATCCTTCTTCCCCATGAAAATACAGTTGAAAAACATTTATTCTGGTTCATCACCACTGCTGGTCCCATCCTTCTCCACATTAACAACATCATCCACCATCTTTCTAGATGAAGTGTTTCCTCCTCTCTTATACATGACACTCTAATCTATAACTTCAAGTCTCTAACTGGAGGTCTGAGAATGACATTGCAGAGATAACATTGTCAATCTGATTAAGCATCAGAAGAATAAGACATATTCATGGAAGAGACAAGAAAAACCTTCTCTCCAACAAGAGGCTTGATTGCTCATACAGGATATCTTGTGTACATCTTCAACAAAATCTACGTGCAACTGTTCATTTCTAGTTATACAATAACTCACCACGTAGGCCAAACCCTTGGACGCGTATTAAATGTTAATATTTGGAATAATCATACAGGCCATATCTTCTGTACCTCTTCTACAAAACCATCTTCAACAATGCAAACTTAAATTGGAGGGGGAAAAAAAGAAAGGATGGTCCCAGTGTCCCACGCACACAAGGATCAGTTTGAAGCTTAAAAAAACGAAAAACAAAATAAAGGAATCCTGAAAGGATGTTTTAATGAATTTCTAGTGCAAAAGCAAGAATGGGATACATAAAGATTGCAACATACTCAAATGAACAGGCATTACTTAGACTACAGAATCACAAGATTGCTAATGATCAACAAGGAAGAGAATGGAATTGTACAAGGATTACCTATCAACTGCAAAATGTTTACAAACACTGCTTTAAAAATTTAGGTAGAGTTCAATATGGCATCTTGAAATAGAAAAATAGTTACGAGCAAGAAATCTTACTTGCTAGGGGGTAGCCGGGCCCTAGTACTTCTGCACTCACAAATAGAAATCTTGTCTCCACATTGATACCAGTGCATATGCTTCACCTGAGAAGAATATAAATAAGACCTAATGACTGAATATTTGTTTAGAGTGTACAAATCAGTGGAAAACATAAGTAAAGTCCACAGACCTACTCAATGAGTGCAGATTATAGTACAGATTTTCTAGCCAAAGTCTATGTGGCCACAGAAGAGACGCTGATAATAAATTGGTCAACAAGCTAAAATACAACCATTAACTCGAAGTACAGTTTCCAGCAGTAAGAGCTACCACATGGTCAGAAAGCCAGTGATTGGAACTTCGATATACATCCTACCATTCAGAAATTAATGAAGATGTGAAAGGCAAAAAATTTTATTGTTGCAAAATTGTCCAAGTTCAATCCATCATAGTATTCATTACAAGGAAAAAAGCTTAAATGATAAGCATCTTTTCTGACAATTACCAGCCACACTTGTTAAATTACCACACAAAGCATGCTGAATCAATCAGCTATCTAAATAATGTTAGGTCTTAAAACCACATTCATCTCTCTCTCTCTCTCTCTCTCTCTCTCTCTCTCTCCCCTCAACTAAGAATGTTAACAAAGCTATTCGACCCAAGAAAAATAGGGTTAAGTACGTCAGACCAGACACATTCATCTCAAATCTCAGGCCATAAGGACATGAAAGAACATACAAATAAAACTCTCCAAGTTAGTTGCTTGAAATACATTAATTTATTATTATGGTAGTCGAAAATGACATAAAAGATTTAGTAGTCTGGAGCATCTAAAACAGCACTGCTTGCCTCCTTGACATTGAAAAATTTGTTGCATGCATGTGATAGCTCTTAAAAATGTGCACATAGCAGAAGTTGCAAATACGAACTTGATCAGCTAGGACAAAAAGTTAGTGTGAATAAATATTTTATCAACCAGAGTCGAGTGACAAAAGGACCGAATTTTACCATAAAAGGCACAAGTAAATTTTAAGTGGTAATCAAACCGATGATGCAAACAGACCAGCAATGTTCTGTGTTTCATTATCGCGTGGGTTTTTGTGCCATTGCTATCATAAACGAAGCATGATCCTTCTTCTGGACTGGTCCCAAGTCCTACTATAGTTCCCAGTGGAGTTGACCCAACTCCGCAGCCTATAGAGGAAAGATACTCTTGGCTATTTTCCATGCAGTCCTTATGTGAATTGAGAAACACATATATGCGATCATCAGCATCATCGTTCCTGATTCCATTGCGACAGCTTTGAGGGGGCAATCTTGTTGCTGTGGCCACTACTCTTCCAGATATATGTAACTCAAGGTCTTTATATGCATCAGATGCATAATTTGTAGAGCTGGTCTCTGTCCAAGAAATATCAGCATTTGCTTGCATTCTATAGTTGATGGACGTGTCTGTATTATTTCTCATATAACAGTCACCACGACCCACAGATTCATAAGAATTTAACTTCTCATGGAAGGCAGATGTTAACTCGGGAATCCTGTCAGCCAGACAGACCATACCAAAGAGATATCGGCCTGAAACCAAGTGCAATACCTCTGGAGTTTCATGAAAAGACCGCTCCTCAGCTTCAAAGCAATCAGGAAGAAGATCAAGTGAATCAATCCAAGGACCATAATATGCTGCACGTATTGCTGAGTAGAAGTCCCCTTCAAGTACATCAAAATAGCCTGTTCCAGTGACCACTTTGTTCTCTGACAATATATCATTGATAGCATATCTATACCACTTCAACCATTCAACAATCTCTATCTCCCTATATACTGTTGCATGTGACCTGTACACATAAGAAACAGAACACTCCCTTGAAAGTTTCTGTGCTAGCTTTTTCTGAGTCAAAAGATACCTATCGTAGTGAGCCCTCTTTCCGGCATCAGAGAGAATCTGCAACTCATGATCGATTATGATTTAAAGTCAGGCAAGAATCGCAATTTAAGCAACCGTCATCATCAACAGAGCAACAACCATGAAAAATCTCCAGTGGTGATATTTCTAGATAAAAAAATACACCTGAAAATAGCAAAGACAGGATGAACAATACATACAAACCCAAAAAGCACAGCCATGGGCACAGAAGTTTCAGCAAATGAAGGAATTTTCTTGCTTTAGCATTCCATGAAGGAAATATTACATCGCAAATTCTCATTTCAGGACTTGCACTACTTCCTGAAATGCAGTTAGCGCACTGAGTGCTGACATCTCCTCCACATTTAGAGCTCAAATAGGCCTAGTAGGCGATTACTGGAAGAGAACTGAATTTGGATTCACATTGAAGCCGACCAATAATAAAACCAGCTAATATCCTTTAGATAAAGGTCAATACTGAATATTGTCAACTTTTCTACATTGCCCAAGATTTAATCCAGTTCCCAATTCCCCTTCTCATAGAGAGAGAGAGAGAGAGAGAGAGAGATAGAGATGGGGGTGAGAGAGGGTGAAACCTAGCCAGAGAACTACCATTGTATGCCACAATTCAAGAAATCCGCGCTCCACCATACCCAAACAAGCAACAGGAACACTAGAAAATCAAATTGTCCGACCAACAGACGATCAATTCACATACCTCGTAAGCTGCAACGATCTGAACGAATCGTTGACAAGCCTCGGCATCGCTCAACGACCCGGCGATGTCAGGGTGAGTTTCCTTGGCCAATCTGCGGAACGACGCCTTAATTTCGGCGAAAGAGCTGGTCTCCGGCACTCCCAGCAGCTCGTAAGCGCTGCGCCCACCGAGCTCGGGCCGAGTCGAGTCCCCGCCGGTGCTGAGCCACCGCTGGGCTCCGCGGCCGGGATACAGGGGGGCGAGGTTGCTGGAATCGGCGGCGAAACCCACGTGGGGTAGCCGGTGGAAGTATTGGATCAGCCGGTGATGGTGGTTTCTAGCTAGAGAGGCCATGATCAATAATCATTGATTCTGCTGAATGAAACGAATGAGTTGGGAGGTGGGACTGAACTGCACAGCGGTGACCGATGAAATCAATAGAGAATGCATGGCTGATGACGTTAACGAAATTGAGTAGTGATTGTATTAGAATAACATTGCCGACTGCAACAAAAATCAGAACTTCCCGAGGTAATCCGGACGATTATCCTAAGTACAGTACACATGCTAGTTTTCTTGAACAGTTGGCTTTTTTTTTTTAAAGTATTTGACAATAATAGGAAATCATTTTTTTAAAAGCACATTATTATTTTTCGATATTTTGCTGATATGTATCATATAATGAGAAAATATTTCCTCGTATTTTTTAAGGAAAATTTACATTTAGCACTAGTAACCTGAGTGCAGTAGGGACGATCGGTCCCCGGGTGGTCATGACCAAGAACCGGCCGATGGGACCGGTTTCCGTTCTCTAGGACCGTGGACCGGACCGTCAAAGTTTTGGACCGGACCGAAACGGAACCGTCAGTCCGGTCCGATTCTTGGGCGGTCCAATTGGAGCGGGAAAATTCAAAGAAAAACCTAGAGAATTTCTCAAGACGATGACAGTCGTGAGCTCTTTTGATTGGTTTCTAGAAGTGCGGAGCTTGAAAACGAGTGAAGAACCCAAGCAAGCAGGCTTGGGGTAGCAAGCATAAACTTGACTTTTTTGGTCGCTCAGTCGTTTTCTTAGGAGAGCGAGAAATATAGGAGGATGGTGAGGCAGCACATGGACCTGGAAGCAATAGAGTCGAGGGTGGAGAAAAGTTCCTACTCCTCCTCCTCCTCCCTACCCTTCTATCGAGACTTCCTCCTCCTCTTCAACACGCCCTCATCTTCTTCCCAAAGTCCTCGGTCGAGTCCCTCGCCGCCCTCGATCTCCAACGCCTCGTGTCTTCCCACTTCAGGAAAACCCCCGCCCCCGCCTCCCATTCCCTTTCCCTCTCACAGAGATCTTCCTCCACTCCCAATGCCCCAGAGAGGTCGGATTCCTTACTCGCCAAGCACAAGTCCTCAGCTCCCATCATCGTCTGCCGCAAGCGCAGCTCCATGTCTGCTCAGCAACCCGTCAGCAGCGATCAGAAGCCCACATTGGACTCCAAGCTCGCACACGAACGGGGCTTGATCAAGATGAACGCCACTAAAGAGCGGTCCGTGACGGGGACAAGGAGCTTGAGGAGGAGCAGCAACAAGATCTTCAATTGCTTTTTTTCTTCTTTGTAGTATTTGAAAAATTGAATGAAACATACTTTTTGCCGAATGTTCCATCTAAGTCTTTATAATTTTTCGAGTCAGTTCAAGTGGGTCGGTCCAGTTCCGTCATATTAGGAATCGAGAACCAGAACGCCTAGGAACCGGTTCCATTTTTTGGAACTGTGAACCGGATCAAAACTTTCAAGAACTGGACCCACCCGGTCGGTCCAATCCGGGCGGTTCCCGGATTGGGCAGTCTATTGTGCTCACCCTTAGAGTGCAGCCAGTTAGGGGACCGAATACAAGCTCAATAGTACCTAGCTGCTTTAGGCCAGGCTTGAGATCACAGTACCCATGCTCGAAACCCCTCACTCCCTAAGCTCGGGTCCATGAAGGTCGAGCCGAGTTTAGGGAGGTTGAGTAGGCCATATTTTGCTATTAATATAAATTTTGGCCTATGTTAATCAACAAATGCAATTCGAAATAGGGGTCCATCACACGTTTTCGTATAAATGCTATTTTATGCACAAATATTCCTCAAGAAGTAGCATTAACCAATAAGATAAATTTAGTCTAATATTTCATTATTCAAGAAGATGATGCACAATAATACGATCACAAATATACTACTTCTTTCTCTTCCTTACACTATACTTGATTACTTTGAGAGCGACAAGAAGCTAATAAGTGAAAAAGTTAACTTAAAATAACAAAGTGATTATAAAAAACACATGTGAGTCTTTTGATAACAAAAATCAATAAATTGCATCACTAATTATGTTCACTTTTGCTAAAAAATTTGTCAATCCATACTTTTTTAATATTCGCATTGTTCACCATGAATGCGTTTTTAATTTGTTCATTTTCAACTAGAAAGTCAAAAACTGATCTAACAGGTAACTTCATCATATCCATCCAAGTTCATTACCTCATTATAAAGTTTAGAGTGATCGACATTGTCTTGACCCGACGACTTAATTGTCAATGCTATCTCTCCAAGTTGTTTTGAAAGGGTTACATTCTTATTACAACCATCGGAACATCTTTATCTTTTGTTGGACCTCTTTTTTGAAGTGGTGTTGTTTGTTAGAATTGTGGTAAGAGAGGATATCTTAAAAAGGATTACTTAAATTTGAAATACAAGAACGGTAATTTTACTATGATATTGTTGGCATAGCTAACTGTAATTTAGATAATATTGATTATGTCTTGTTTTGTCACTGATGATTCGTTATTTTGAAGTCACTATTGATCCGTCATTTTATGGATAGATTATGACTTTTGGTTATTCATTTCATGCTACACCAAATAAGAACTAGTTTATTATTAATCAGTGTACGAGTGGCAACAAATTACTATTGGGAAAGAATACTGAGGGCGATGTTGTAGATGTTGACAATGTCAAAATCGAAATACATAATGGTATTATGAGGATATTAATGGGAATGTGGCATGTTTTAGAATTGAAGAAGAACCAGATCTTATTGAGTGCTGGGGATTCAGGTAGTAGCCGATATACCTCAGAATGTAGATCTATTCAAGGTGCATTGGTAATAATTAAACGTATCAAGCATAGTGAATTGTATGAGTTTCAAGTTAAGAAAGTGACGAATTTCACCGCAAAGACGTAGGATGCATCTATTTGAGAGTACTAATTTTGGCATTTTCATTTGGGGTACATTGACAAAAGAAGCATGAAGCTTTTAAGTGGAAGGATCTACCGTGTGGTTATATTGTTAATAAACTGAATGTACGCAGGTGATGTGACTTAAATTAATGGCATAAAGTGTAGTTCAATTTGACTCTTACAGAAACTATGGAGATTGTAAAATTAATTCATTTCAACATTCGAACGTTGTCTTGATTTCCTTCAAGGAAGAGTACCAGAATTATGCTAACGGTTATAAATAACTATTCGAGGAAGAATTGGGTATATGTGCTTAGGCACAAGTTTGATGCTCTAGTCAAGATTAAGCAATTGAGAGTTTTGATTGAAAAAGTAATTAATACAACAATCAAGCATATGCAAACTAACAGTAGCATAGATTTTGCTCGAGGTTATTAAACGAATTTTGTTTGAAGATGGCATAGCGAGACATTGCACTAGTGCCAATAAGTCACAATAGGTTGCAAAGTTTATAAGTAGAATATTACTAGACAACGGCCCATGAAGGGCTCTTTAGTGCTTGCATGACTAGAGATTCTTGGCAGATGCGCTCAATACAATGAACTACTTATTAAGTAGATCCTCATCAACTAGGATTAGATGTTGGACTCTCAAAGAAGTGATTAGGAAACATTATTGATTATTTTATTCTTAGAATATTTGGTTGCATGTGTTATGTTTGAACTAGTTATGGTAAACATGATGGAAGGAAAAGAAAGTGTTTGTTCCTATACTATGGATAAAGTGAGTGGGTTATCAATTGTAGTCATCAAAATTAAATTCACCCGCTGTCAGCAGAAAAGTTGCACATAACAAGGTTCCAATATTTCTAGGTAGAGTGTTTGTGGCAATTTTCAAATAAATCTAGATGGTTTTAAGCTTGATATAGAGTTGCAACTAGAAACTCTGGAGGTTGTAAGTGCGTTTGTCGTAATCGACACATATTAAGCATGTAGTCAGGTGGAGCCTATAAAACCAATGATGGCTGAAACTATTAAGTTTGACGTAAGTGTTCATTTGATCTCTTGACAAACATAGATACAATACCGATTTTGCTTTACATGTAGTCAAAGAGGTCATGTTAGAAAATTCATGTGGAGTAATTAAAACTGTGTGTAAAGTTGGTGTTCCAACGAGATCCATGGTTATGATGAAGTTCAAGTAAGACTTGGACTATGAAGTGAATGTGGTGGTTGAGTCCATTAGGGATTATGGGAGAGTAGCTCAAACGTTGAGTTAATGTGCAAATTATTAAAAATATATCTCGAATTTGAGCCCAAAAAAAAACTTTTTAATTTAAGTAATTTTATTATTTTAGTAGGTTTCTTGTTGAATGTTTTCCTAAAAAGAGATTTACTATTTTGAATATAATTATTATCTATGTATTAAAAGTGTATTTGTTATGAAGTGAAAAGCATCAAAGAGTCGACTTCTTGTGATTTACACCTTGAAGGTATTCAAGAATGTTGAAGCGAACAAATCTTATGATTTACACCTTGAATTATTTTGTGAAATTACGAGATTATTTCGTGAGAAATTATGGAGTTAAAGACCATGTGTGTTCATTGGATGTAATTTGAGGTTATGATATATTTATAATATTTGAGTAATTCAAGTAAAGTTTCTTTACTATTCTCCATATCGATATAAGTCACATTGATCACACCATGTAATATGGTATTCGATTTATTTTTATTTTTTGTAATTTGTAATTTGATCACTTGCTTTCGTAACATATGCAACTATCTCTTGTGATCTCGTTTCACATAAGGCTCTCTTCGTATGTGTTTCTTAAAATGATTATATTTATCTATAACTAGTGTGATAAAGGTCATAATTGGTGCAGCCACACCCATCATGGTCACTTGGATTTTGTCATTATCCATTTGTATAAAGCACACTAATTTTGAGTACTTACATGTTCTTCCTAATCCACAAATTATAAATAAAAGGGATAAGTGCACCGAAAGTCCTACAACTTGGCACAAAAGTGCAAGTGAATCATAAAACTTACAAAAAGTACAATCGATTCCTAAAATTTGTTAAGTTGATTCAATCAAGTCCTTTCATTAATTCCATTTAATTTGATGAATAGAGAATGTTGACGTTTTTTTTTTCTTTGGGACGTCCACGTCAATATTTTATGCTTGGTAAATTAGGCGAAATTAACGAAGGACTTAATTGAATTAACTTGACAAGTTCTAGGATTCGATTGCACTTTTTGCAAGTTTTAAGATTCACTTACACTTTCGTACCAATTTGTAAGACTTCTAGTTAATTTATCTCAATACAGGTAAAGTACTTGAGAGGAGTCATTATTTGGGAGAACACCGTCAAATATAATATAAACCGATTATCTTCCAAAGGAGCATGACCTTCCACAACAAATTAGAAGCTAAAACAGCATTTAGAAAGTAGAGATGAGTATCGATCTACGGTTGACCTCAACCAACCTTCAACTAGGCCAATCCAACCAGTCCTGGTCCGAGTCACAAGGAGATTGGGATAGGCTTTAGTCCGGAGATCGGGTTAGTCCTTAGTCCGGAGATCGCTAGACCCTGCACTACGCAAGTTAGTCATTGATCCTAAGACTTTAGGGTTAGTTCCAACCCAAACTAATCTTGTACCTATTATATATATATATATATATATATATATTTGTCTACTTTAAACCTTGTTGTCTCTACTCCTATTCTTTATTATGTAAATTTGCTACCTAAAGTAGAAAGTAGAAACTCAATTAACCCAGCCCTAATTCAACTAAAAAAATGGAAACTCTCTTCGCTCACCTCGCTACTTCGCTTGCCTCAGCCTTGCTCATCACTTACCTTGTGAAAGCAGCTCAACTAGTGAAATCACTGGCTTTTCTTAGCCTGTCTCACAAATGTAGCTCACTCACTTCGCTATCCTTGTCCCACGAATGCAACTGAGCTAGTGAGTTCCTATTTTACATTTGATCTAAGAGTTTCAAACTCACGTGCTTTGCTAATTTGTGTTGAGTATTCAATACTTGTAGGTGTTAAATCATGTATTGACTTTACTATATTTGTCGTTCATTTTGGTAATTCATTTATACATCTTATGAATGTATTCTCTTTTTTCATATGGATTATTTTGTGGATGAGATTATTACCATCAATAAATAGAGTTTACATATTGAATTAAATTAATATTAGCAATGAGATGTCCTAGCAATTTCACTATAATAATTTCAATTTAAAAAATTTAATATTAATTATGTGCATTGTTTTTTAATTTTTCGATATTCAAAAGTTAAAGTAGTCATTTAAGAATGAACAAGATATGAGGTTGTATAAATCATGATTTATATTACGTATTTTGAATTTCTTATGATGTATGGTATAATTGTATTTTTTTGTTTGAATGTTTAATTGTATTTCACATGCTCGTTTTTTATAGTTTATGTTTTTAGCAAATGGAGATTTATGTTACTATCTTATCTTAGATTTATGTTTTATATATATATATAGGTGTTCATAATTCGATTACTCAATATCACATTATTGATTTAAATGAAATTTGAAAAAAAAACATGTTTATCCTTTTAAAGAATACAAAAAAATGAAAAAAAAAAATAATTGATTGGTCCTGAGTTGACCGTAAAACAATACCAAATCCACAAGGTCGGTCCGGTCCTCGATCCCAAGCTCAATAGATTGGTCTCTGATCCGATCCAATCCAGTCCTTGTTATAGGTCCAGTTCGGTCTTCAATTCCCGATCTCCAAAATTGGGCACCAATACTGTACGGGTTGATTTTTAAGTTAAGTACTAGACTGGCCCAGCCCAAATCATGCTCAACCCTATTAGAAAACTAGGCCCTATCTATATGAATTTGCAGCTATACACAAAATATGCTACTAACCACACATGTTGTCTAAGCTTTATGTAACATAGGAAAGTGCCACCAGATTCCCCTCAAGTCGACTTCTATGCCAAGCATCTAAATTGGTGATAGTCTCAATCCACATAATTTTCCGATGGACTTTCTCAAAGTTGAAATTTACCATTCACTAAATCCTTCGAAAATACAGTTATACTTGCATATTATACAAGGAAAAAAAAAACTCCCAACTACATCTCTTTACCTCAGGTGCTGAACTTTCGAGGATGATTTGCTTAGCAATGAGACCGTTTCTGTTCCAGGATCGTGCTCTCACAACCAAACTTTACAGTATAGTCACGAGATGCTTGAAAAAGATACGAGTCAAATTTCGAACTTCTAGTTGGAGAAGCGTTCTGAAATTCACATTCAACCATAATCCAGAGCGACAAAGAGTGAGACCTTGGATGTCCGAATCGCGAGTGACGGGCGGGATCGAGGAGCGAAACGAGCTTATCACTGGAGGATTTGGGTGGAAATCAGATGAGAATAGCCTTGCGAAAGTCAGCCTCTCTAATATAATCGCTGTCGCGGCTAAAAGAGAAGCACGAGGTGACGACGGAGAGGGAGGAGGAGGGGGAGCTTTGGAGGCGAAGAGAGATGATCGAGAAGGTAGAGATGAGGAAGGGGAAAGCATACAGAGACAAGGAACGTTCGGCAAAATGAGCTGGGGCTGCGTGAGTTTTTTTTTTTTTTTGGCAAAGGTAAGGATTTGTATTATTTTGTCAAGTGAAATATACAATAAGGATATAACCTGGCACCACAAAACTTGCACTCATAATGACATTAGGCAATGTCAGTTAAGAGTAACAGGGTACCGTGGTTTCTAACTTCAAATAAAGTTGAAAGCCGAAACATTTTACCAAACATTGGTGGGGCTGCGTGAGTTGAGAGTCAGGCAAAATGATTTTCGCTTCTGAAATCACTCCATTGCATGAAATAACCATTTTACATTTCTTTATTATAAGAATAAAGAACGTAATTATAAATTGGTTAGAACTCTTAACTTTTAGTTGTAACGTATTTCTTTATCTCTCGTTAGACAGAACGAAGTTATAAAAAGATTGTTAGCTATGTTATTTTCACAAACCATTTTCAATTTAAAAATTCCTTCATTAATGTGCAGGCACTGTTGATGTAAGTCCATGACAATAATGCCAAATGTTTTTCACGTTTTACGGGAAAAGATAATACACAACCATCCGCATCTCGCACAACATGATTTCGGTTTTGCATGATACTCAGAGATTGCACGAGGATACCGATGAAATGCATCATTCGTGTGGCTTGTCCAGCTGAGACCCAACTCTTTTCCTGTGCATCCTTGCCCTCCCCTACACCGTTCAGCAACATACTATGCGGAATTCGTCCATGTGCACTAGGTGGTTTGTGGAACTTGATGCAAACAGCGCAATCATCCTGGTTTGCCAAGAGCAAACGTGCATGCAGAATTCTGGTATAAACGCAAACCAGATGGTTGGTTTTGATGTCAGACTTGCTGACTGCTACACCATAGCACACTCCGTCCCTGTTTGAACTCTAAAACTGATTCAAGCTCGTTTTTGTGAGCATGTAATCATCCTACCCTGCACCGCGCATCTTCACATGGAGATTTGAGCGTAAACCTGCGCCCAAGCTCCTTGATATGTAGTTAGAACAAATGGTCCTCCAACCCAAAGACCACACTCTTACCACCTGATTTCTCAAACGTGCTATGTTGGTCATTTCAAACGTTCCCATGCAAAGTATCACACGAACAAAACGATGCACAAGAGGCCACAGTAGTCCAATTCAGAATCATTTGACATTATTCCTACGATTTCCATCAGAAAGATAATACATTCATCATTTCTATAGAGATACCAGTAGCTGCACGGTGTGCAGCATGTTCATCGTTCCAGTAGAAAGCTGCCTAAAGGCAAACCTACTTAACATAAAGCCGTCTCTTAATCTTCTAAAGAGGGTAACCCAAATGCCACACTCAAGCCTAAGCGTTTTCACATCCACCTCTGTTTCAGTTACTGCGATGAGGTCAAAACGTAGGGGCTCTCATGCCAAGGAGAGGGTGCGTAAAAATTCCTAAGATACCCAAAAGCGCACTACATTTGAACTTGCTTGTAAGTGCAGCAAAACTTCTCAATGCGTTCTTCAATATCAGTTCCAAAAACAACATTTCTTTTTGCTTGAGAGCCAATGTACAAAGACCAAATGTTTCCTTACATTAAGGTGAAATTATCAAACATCTCATGATGCAGCAGGAAGAGTAATACAAGTTTTTGATTGCTCGCAATGTGAAGTAGCCCAAAAAAGAGATTCCCTCAAGACCTATACATAGATCTCCTTATTTGCACGTAAAACACCAGCATAGGTTTAAGCTACATCAGGAAAACAGCATCAACGATAGAGACTCTCAGATCTCAGATTCTCAGCAATTTCTGTTTCCCAACGGTCTCCATTCTCAAGCAATTTCTCCTTATCATACAGAAGCTCCTGCAAAAAGATAGAACACTTAAGAGTCAGATCATAGAGAGCAGAATATAGCTATTAAGTGTACTCAGGTAACAGTAGCTTATATACCTCGTGAGTCTCAGTAGCAAACTCAAAGTTAGGTCCCTCGACAATGGCATCAACAGGGCATGCCTCTTGACAGAATCCACAGTAGATGCACTTTGTCATGTCAATGTCATACCTGCAGTATTAAAACAATATATGAGAGAGAGAGAGAGAGAGAGAGAGATGGCATAAGGGAGAAAAATCCATCACCTGGTGGTTCTGCGGCTTCCATCTTCTCGTTCCTCAGCCTCTATGGTAATTGCTTGAGCTGGACATATCTGGAAGGAAAACACACAATTGCATCAGGTAGCCACCAAAACCATGAGTGGTAAAGGCTAAACCGACATTGTTATCATTCATTACATTTTCCCAGCCGGATGTAAAAGAAACAGATTCTTTTTCTGACAGCCAAGATAAATAATGCAACTTTTATGCACTAGATTAGTTTTCAACTAGCGTGGCATGATCAATCATCAACAGGCACACCATTATTGATGGTCAAAGGGCAATAACAGTCGACAACATTCCACTTAATATAAGAAACAATACCAACTGGCTACCAACAATTAGCTGCATCACAGCATCAACATAATTGTATAAGACAATGTATACATACATAAACACATTAATTGCACGTATTTTTAGCTAAGACAAACCACACTACAAAGAAGCATCAACAGCAAAGGGCTGAAGGTCCAATTGTTAATTCCTTTTGCAACAGAGAGGCAATAATGTATAGCCCCATTCTTCCAAGCAGGAACAACTAAAAACTCCTACGACCATTTTGCAAATATTCCAGACTCTCTTAATCAATGGATATATTTAAACTAACCGCTTCACAAAGTTTACAGGCGATGCAACGTTCTTCCCCGGTTGGATATCTGCGAAGTGCATGTTCACCTCGAAATCGGGGGCTCAAAGGTCCCTTCTCAAAGGGATAGTTGATCTAAAAACACAAAATGTATCAATACTAGAGTCAAATACGATCACATCCTAAAAATTGTATCTATGCATCGTGCTTACAGTCACTTTCGGTTCAAAGAAGTATTTGAGTGTCAGCATCAGGCCTCGAACCATTTCCGTGAGAAATAATGTATTGATGCTTCGCTCAAAAACTACAGATAATAATAGGATTAGTCTTAACCCTGTGGAAAGAGTGACCTAGAACCAAACTGCAACCAAAAATAGATAAATTACCAGAGCTCCAGTCCTTGGAGATTTCCTTAGCAAGTTGTTCTCTTTCTTCATCATCTGCAACACACAACCGAATGATAATGGCTGAACATAAGAACTCCTCAACATAAGCAAGAAATCACATGTTCGTAAAATAAAGCAGTTAGGGCAGGAGGTAATTATATATGCACGTTTCTAGAATACATTCCAACTATGTGTACAATTTCTCCAACCTCCCTCAAATCTATTTTCAATAGTTTTTTGCAGCTACATGCAAGACATAACAAATCAATTAACAAGTAATTAAATTTGGGAAATCCCAATTTGAATTTGTCTAGTTACGAAATGGAGGAGGCAAACCTTTCTTAGATGAATATGAGCATGGTTTGGCACGAAGCCCATAGGGATGAAAGTTTTGCAATGCTTGCCCTGATACAACCTAAAATAGCGAAAGCAAGAGAAGAAAAATCCAGCCATTAGATGTCAAATAAAAAAGGGGAGAATAGCAGAAAGATAATAAAGAAACAGGTGCTCCATAAACTTGCTTATAAGGGAGAAGGCAGCCGAAGAATGCAGTCCATAAGATACTTCGGAAATGCAAAAAAAAAACCACCACTCATATCTTTACTTGTAATCAGAGAAACCAGAAGATATTTAGTTAGAACACTTTGGGTCATGAAACTGAACTTTTCTTCCTTTTATTGTCAACGTAGAGTAACTAAAATCTAGATTAAACTAACCAAAACAACTAACTCAACTTGACTAAACCAACCCTTAACAGAGGGAGGAACTTCATGCAGCTAGAACACATCTCAATCAGGCAACTGTTGCACCACCTGATTTTGTATCCCTAGCTTGAGCATCAATCACTTTTTTCAAACATGCTGCAAAGCCTCCACATCATTTCTTCCAAAAACAAATAATAGAAACGTGCTCTTTATGAACTTCTAAAGCAGGTAGAGCGGGTGCAATAAACATTCAAGATCAAAGTAAAGGTCACAGAAATTCAATTAACTTTTCTTAAATGTATGAGAGAATGTAATGGTCCAACCAATAGTTGCAAGTATCTCCACTTATACAGCCACACTGAACTCCATATAATTTGGACAGTGTCACCAGGCCAGTATTTTCCACTACCTTTTTAACTCTAATTTTTCTAGATGTAGATTTAGCAGCTGTTTGCTCATTATTCACTGTCATACCTGAACTATTTTACAGTTCAATGTTGTGACTAGACAAATCTTTTTCTTTTTTCAATTCAGTAGTTCCATTTATATAACTAATTGGACGTGTTTAAGTGGACGCCAGTTGTCATTAAATGCTGCGCTGGCATCCGTCATCCAATATTTTGTTAGCTGGTTTATGAAATTTAGAAGATTAGTTTGCGGCTTCCCCCCCCCCATACAAAGGAATGCCTAATTCGCTAATTCGACATGGTGCCTAATTCCTTTCTACCTAGTGGACGCCAGTTGTCATTAAATGCTGCGCTGGCATCCAACATGTCATCCAATGTTTTGTTAGCTGGTTTATGAAATTTAGGAAGATTAGTTTGCGGCTTTTTTTACCCTACACAAAGGAATCCTGCCTAATTCACTAGTTCGACATGGTGCCTAATTCTTTGCTACCTAGTTGGTAGCAGCAATCTCAAATCCACTGTAAAGGGTAAGTGAGAATGCCACCAGGCATCTATGGACGCACTCTCTTCTTCCTAATTCCTTAGCGACATATGTGCATTTAACTCCCATCATCCTCATTTCAAAGCATAATAGATCTGATCTAAGCAAAGCATGGATGCAATCTTTTCTCTCCAATAGCTTAGCTAGATGACATGTGACTTAAATTCTTCCAACACAATTGAGAAAATGTTTAATGTGTTGTTTCAAACGTAAAAGCTTTGCATATCTTCCAATGCAACATTCAGTTAGTTCAAATAGAAATCTGTTGGCTTCACGGTTCTCCTCCATTGCTAGACTCACTCTTTAGGCCATTAGCAGACAAGCTTTCCCATTTCTTCTTGTTAATCAGCTGAATGTGAGAAATGGCGAGCGAGAAAGAAGCAACTAAGCATCTTTTTCGAAATTTCTTTTTCGGAGGAAACCAACTCATTAACATCCTCTCTATCTTCAGTCCACTCAACATGTTATTACAAATTATGGATTCCACATAAAAAGAAGGGACAGAAAGTTTCATCTGGCCTCGCAGAATTCCAAATCGATGCCGTTTCGGTCGGAATCAAAAGCAAACAGAGAAGGGAAACAACAGGACATCATGCCATCGCGACTAATTCAAAACACAACGAGCAACCAAGATCGGTTCTACTTCAAACCCCTCGTAAATATCCAGAAAATGTAAAAACAAAATGGTATTCCAACCACGCGGACAAACTCGAAGCAACGCCATCTTTAGATCCGCAAAAACAGAGAAAGATGTCAAATTCGAAGCATCAAACGACCTGCTCCACCGAACTTCTGGGAAACGAGACGGCTGCCTGAAATGGGGAAAAGGGGGGGGAAACTAGGGTTCCACGAGAACTTACGAGCTGCCGGGCCCGAAGAGCCTGGAGAGACTTGCGAGCCAAGATTGAAGCTGCCATTTTTGCTGGAGCGAGTGGCGAGCGAAGGGAGAAAGAGGAGAGAGAGGGACACAGAGATTTGGGGAAACAACGAGATTTTGCTCACGCAGCAGCTACAGGAACGGGAACGCACCACGCGACCCCTTTGTGGCCGCTTGCCGACCGGTGCAAGGCGGTTCTCTAACCCGCTGGCCCGGCCCGATTCGGATCCATTCAGTCCGGTCCGGCCCAGCCCATGAGGAATGGGCTTTTCTCTCATGCAAGCTAGAGAGCAAAAATCACTGGGCGATTATTGCAACCCTACCATCATTTTCTTTGCTTTATTGGCAATTAAAATCCCAAAGTAAACGTTCTCTCTCTCCCCTTCACTCCATATAATTCCATTTAAGCTCCGTTCATTTCACCAAAAATACCTTTCAAGAAAATATTTTTCGAATTTCCCGACGTTCGTTTTACAGAAAATAAAATAATTAAGGAAAATATTTTCCATCAATGGAAACAAGACTTTCAAAAGTGGAGAAAATATTTTTCGATTTTCTGAAAGGGAAAAACATTTTCTGTGTTCTTTGTTTTAAGGGAGAAGAGATTTAAGATGCCAAGGAAACTTACCGAGGAATGTGAGAGTTGAGAATGCGAGGCTATGTAGTGATTGGCCGGAAATTGTTAGAGGCAACAATGGAGATGGTTGAGAGGAAAATCGGCTCATGTCTCTAAGTAGTTACCTCTCTGGCTTTCGTAAGTCGCGAAAGATACCCTATATCAACATAGCAAACATATAGAACACAAAAATGGATCAAAAGGGATTTGCACACATGATTTGGAATCCATCGTTCTTAATGTAGAGTAATGACGATCCATTCATGTGCTTCTCCTTTATAACCCTCTGTATCACTGACTCAATGATTCACAGATACTTATGTAAAGTTAGTTGTGCATCAGAGTTGAAAAGAGAGACTTGAATACTATTTATAGAGTTTTAAGTCATAGGTCCTCTTATCACAGGCTGGGCTTTACTTGACTCACACAAGCCAATTTCAATTGCATCTAATTTATCATGCATTAAAAAAAAATTACAGCTTTTCCTTTTGCTCACTTGGTTTACGGTTTTTTGTCTCACTATTCTGTGTTATGCCTCAGCGAACGTGAGGGACTGTACGAGAGAGAAGAGAGTGGGGCCTGGTGCATGGGCTGAGGAAATGGGCTGGACAAAAAAAAGTAAGAAAGCTAGGCCCAAGGGAAGGAGAGATGAGCCGGGAGTTAAATAAGGAGAAATGCGATTGGGCCGGGAAAGGGCGGGAAAAGGGCGTTAGGCCCGCGGGGGGCACGGGCATTAAGAGCCCGCGTGGGCTCGAGCCCAGTCCTTTCCTTGTTCTTCTTTTTTCTTTTTCTTTTTCTTTTTCTTTAACATACTTATGCAATTTTATTTTCTGAAAAATAGATAATTTACTAGGCTGAAAAATAGGGTGTAAAGAAAGACTTTAAACCCTATTAATCAGTCATGTGAGATACTTATATTTAACAAATATGTCTAAATTAGCATTTAATATAATTACCTAACTTTTTCACACAACTTGAAATATGATCTTTTCATAAATTATACAAAGTACCTCACTTTTTTATGAGATACTTGGATGTCACTTTATCCTCAGTGGTTTCATTTGTGAATACAAACTGTGCTTAGACTTTGCAAAGTTCTAAGAAGTACACTCAAGATTAACGAAATCATAGAATGTTCAGGCAGCAAGCCCCGAAAGTTCTTTAATGGCTTCTCGGAGTAGCAGTGTGTAGGACAGGAAGATGGATTGTTTTCAAACTGAAAGGGGAGGAGAGAGCTTGTGTAGAGACAACTGAAGAAGGTTAAGGTCAAATGACATGATTACTGAATTTCACAATTGACAGATCATGGTTGATGAAGAGATGCTACCATTGATTATAATTAGGTGCTTTATTAGCTACTGCTTCCATAGTCATGCACCGAGTCCCCATGAGCAGAATTATCAGTTCTTCAGGATACCGGGTTTAGTAGCGGGGAGTGTGGGTGTTGGAGTCATCGTTCTTTGGCTAGCATCGAATGGTACTAGGTAGCTAAAGATTAGATATATGTGGTCTTCGCTGAAAAATGAAGACTAAGACAGGACTTTTATGGAAAATAAAATAAAAAAAACCCTTTCTTTATCGGATTGACAAAGAAAGAAACCGTCTCCTTACGCCCTCATGCTCAACACCTTGCTCAGACAGCTAATAGCGAACGGTTTATCGCACGTTCAGAAGCTTCAAGGAACCAGGCACCAGCTCTTGATTCTTCCTTTAGCCGGCGTTGTGCGGGCACTGGATGGAAAAGACAGAGAAGGGAAGAACCCACCGGAAGGGCATACCTCAAGGAGCACCAATCTGCCCTGGCAAACATCCGAATAAAGGAAGGCCGTCGTGATAAAGAAATGCTTGCCTTATTTCCAAGGAAGAGAAAGAGGAAAGAGAAAATGGGCCAAATCGCCTTATAGAGAAGAAACTCTTAGAAGGAAATGCTATTAGTGCCGGTGAATCGATAGGTTCACTTTCAGCCTGACCTTTTAGGTAAGTGAAGTGGAAAAATGAAAATGAACCCCAAAATAATTAATGCATGTTCATATTTTTTGGGAATATATTCATTTTGGATTTTCAATTTCTATTGTCAAATTGACAAGTGCTGATATTTACTTTTAATAATATTGCACTTTCCTTTCTCAGTTCAATGAAATTCAAAATAACTATAAAGTTGCCAAAAAAAAGTCATAAATCTATTAAATTTGTGAAAATTCAATCCTAATTTTTTAATAATTTAAACTTAATTCTTTTAACAATTGCCAATATGGTCCATCCAATCAATTTTGACCAAAATTGGCTGAAACAGATGCCAACCATCTTGTTGCTGCTAATGTAAATTTTGCGATTTTTTTTACTATGTTCTTTTTGCTCCTTTTGATTTCTTTTCTTTATCATGAACATCGAGGGTTGCTGAACCTTCGTTGACCACTAAGGCAATGGCTTGTCGTCTCTCGCCTGTGGTCAATAAGGGCAACACTTACCCAAGCAAGGTAAAGCCAGCCTCACATGTGGCTAGCAAAGGGGCTCTCTCCCAATCCTATATGGTCACCAAAGAAAAGTAAGAAAAAAAATAGATAAAGGTAAAAAAAAAGGAAACTTTTCAGGATTTTTTTATTAAACATGTCGACATTAGAGCACACAACATCATATAGGAAAGTTGATGCTTACTAAACATTATGTTAGTGTTTTTTTAGTCAAAATTAATTGGAATTACTACATTTGTAAATCATCAAAATAGTTGGACTAGATTGATATAAATACAATAGATTAAGGAGTTTTCTTGGTAATTTCTCCTCCAATGATTGGCGATGCTCAAGCTTATAAACTCAAAGAAAATATTCCAAATTACAACAAGGGATTTAAATAAAACAATTATATTCTTAATCCTAACGATAGAAAACAAACCAAATTGATACATAACTAATCAGAATTGATTCTTATCTCTCTTTTTAAAAAATTAAATCTTTCATATTCAATCATGACAGCAGATAGAAGTACATATGTTAACCCCAAAAACTTGGACAAACCCAAGGGACTAGTTCACGTATACAAGAGCGGGCTCACTAACTTTTGTAAATAATACCATGTTTCAATTTTCCAAAAGTTTCCAAGCCCGGTTTGCAGTAGGGGTAATCAGGTCTAGGGTGGGTAAGTTCCAAACCTGGACCCTGTACTAGACCCTATTATAATCTATTCCATTTTTTTGGATCATGTACCCGACCCTGTTTGCATTGGATCCTGTACCTGATCCACCTTGTTTTTCCGGTCTGGTTCCAGGGTTAACCCTGTTTTATATTGGAACCTATTTTGCAATCGTCCATCATATACGACTTCAAAATTTATATTAATATGTAAGAAAATAAAATAATTCTTCTAATTTATATTGAAATATTATCACTTGTAATTAATAAGTAAATAAACTATGTCACTAAACAAAAAGCAAGGATCCACAAGACAATTTATCATAAACAAAATCATAAGGTAAAGCAAAAATCTTAACATTACATATACATTAGCTACAAACATGGATCTAACTTTACTCTCATTCCCACAATACTACAAGAAGCTTTTCATTTGTCTAAAATGGTTAACAAATCTTTGGCGCAAACATAACTCATCCAAAAGTGAAATCAGCATAACTTATCATCCAAAAGTGAAACAAGGCGAGTCAATCCATGCGACGGGAGCTGGCAATGGCGCGACGAAGGAAAACACTGTGAAGTCTATGGGTGTGAGAGGTAAAGAAAGAAACATGGGAACAAATTAGGGTTTTGGATTTTTGGGTTGGCTAACAAACCGAATCTTGAACCGATTCGGGAACCGAGTTTATCCAATCTAGTTGCACACCTCCAATTTGCAAGCCTAACCCGAATTTAAACAAATAGGCTCATCCGAACTAGAATAAGCAGTTCTGAGCCTAGCCCAATTTTTTTTTTAAAAAAAATTAACAACAGATTAATTATTGCATTTTATAGCTCAAAATCACTTTTCGTTTGTTTATTGTTTTAGCTTATCTATGACTTCATTAAAGTGTTTCGAGTGTACATAATGTATTTCTATTATTTATCTTTTTAAAATTTGTAGCATTTTTTATTATTATAAATTTTTTCCTCCCAATCTAAAACATTGCGGGCCTAAAAGAAGTCTTAGACTGTCCCAAAGGAAAGGGGGAACCCAAAATTCAAGCCTGGGCCCTATTCAGGCCAGTTTAGACTTTCAAGCTTCTGATCGTTTTTTGCTCACCCCTATTCATTAATTTTTAGCACCTGTTAATCACCTCTAAAAATGAATTACTTATTTTTTCATTAAGCAACTTGTCAAATGTCTAACGGTCCTTCCCATGAGGAACGTTTATATGTAAACCTCGGATAAAGTTGCTTCTCCTTCTAGAATCATATATGCATCCTACTTATCCTAAATTAACCTAATTTTGGTTACGACCCCAAAATGAGAAACGTCAAACTATAAATAGAAGAGACAAATCGGGAGTCCAATACAGTAATTTTTGTGGGGCATTCACTTTTATGTCATAGTTTTCTGAGCAATCATTAAGTGTTAAGACAATTAAAGCTGACTACTTAAAGTTACAGAGTTGCCGACGTAACTTAATGATGTTTTAAAATGTTACGACGCTTAAATGACCATTTGAAAAGTTGTGGCATCAAAATGAATAACATAAATGTTATGACGCTTAAATGACCATTTGAAAAGTTGTGGCGTCAAAATGAATAACATACAAAATTTACAATACTTTTAATGTCCTCATCTCAACAAAACGAGACTCACTCGGCTAATAAGATCGAAAATTTGATTTTCACGACTAACTCAAACACAAACATATTATTCTTATATAGGTATATTTTCATTTCCGGCCTTATGGAGAAAGCTGGCATATTCTTTCCCTCTACCCTGATATAAGGCACCTAAGAATATTTCTAAAGTAAAAGAAAGTTTAATAAGAAATAATAATAAAAACTATGTCAAGCCCGATCAGCAACCATGGACCACAAATTCCTTCCCCGGCGGATGGGTAAAGGGGAGAACCCCCCTTTTTATGCCCCTCTTCCGGAAGAAAGTAATAAATTCAAAACCTTTGGTCACTCCATCACATTCCTATCACTCGCGAGCTGTCCAAAGAGAGGGAAAAAAATTTCCATCTTACACCACAAAATAATATTTTCCAATTGCAAATTTCCCCCCACCCCCTAATTTTTTTTTTTTGTAAATTCGCCCCCCACCTACCCAAACGAAACATACATGAGCACCATCACTACCTTTTCATATAAACACGGATTAGCAAATGTGCACATGCAATTCATGTATGCGAAAAAAATTCATACAAAATTTCAAACAGATTTATCGAATTTTTAAATACTTGATTTATTGAATGATGGAAAGAAATTATTCGAGAATACACAATTTACAAAGAAAATGTATGATAAGATGCGAAGATATACAAATATTACAATATTTGAAATCTTTGAGGAAGAGAAGAAAATATTCAAATCTTACTTTTAAGAATATCTAAGGGATTATCTGGAACTATTAACTTACACATTTGTCTGCGGATTCGATACTTGTATAGTAAATTATTACGGACGTTATGGGAAGGAAAAAAAATTATGATTCCCTGATATTAGGGGGCTATCTATACTCTCTACAATAGTATAGATTAGCCATTCATTGTAAAAATAATGCAAGTGGAAGAATAATCCATTATTATTATTCACAAAAATCCATCACGTTCGATCATCGTGCATGCGGATGTGAGCTGCCTTTGATTATGTGAAAGTGAAACCTTGTGAATTTGAATCCGTCCACCTTTTAAGAAATCATGCCCGCGCGGATGCGTGCTGACATGTTTGCTAATACATTGCCAAACTTGATGCCCCCTTTGAAGATACATATACTTTATTGATAATTTCATGCAAATAGTTTCAACTTTTGAAATAAAAATGTGGCGAAATTAAAGAATTTTTCTCCCAAATTCTCTTAGAAAAGAAAGGAAGCATGTATTTTAAAAAGAAAGAGATAATAATTGGATTAATGGACGAGGAATATTGTCGTGGAAGTCGCTATGTTTGATTTTGTTTAGAAGATCTACTTATCTTTTAATTCTAAAGCTATAAGTATAATTTAAGAAAATTTTCAAGATGCTATTTTATGGGAAGGATGATATTTTTTGCTCCCTTTAGGTAGCTATAGGAGGTATCTTGCGCATGCTTCCTACTTTAGGACTTTTTATGGGTATTCACTGGCTTGCATGAACTTCTAACTTTCTTTTCTTTTTTCTTCTTATAATTTAAAGACACAAATGAAGACACTCGTCTACCTAAAGGCTCGGGATTTGAACAAGATGACTTCTGGTTTATGAACTCAAAATCTCCCGATTCCCTGGCCAGTTGCACCAGTTTTGGGGTTGTACTTATGTTTTCGCATGTGCTACTTAGACATCATAATGTAACTCTTACCTAATGTTGAGACAAAGTATTCTTCTTTGGGGAAAAAACGATGGAGAATTTTTTTTGACTAATAAGAGTCAATCATCTCAATTCCCATTGTTCAACAAACTAGCCCAACTTATCCTAATCACATGCTTCATTTAATATAACTCTTTTTCTAAGGGGTTGAGAAAATACTTTTAGAAAAGGATTACATCCAAATTTATCTTAATTTCATTAAAAAAGAATTCAACTTCTTTTTATAGAGACGTTGATGTTTGAGTTACTTGAATACCCGATTAATCTCATGATGTTGCACTTTGATTCTAAGAGAAACTTTTAGGTGCTTCGGAAACACATAGTTGCCATCCACTCACAATACACCAAAGGTCACTAATCTTGACTTTTTCCTAATCTCATCAAATTCATAATATTTCAAATGTCGAATTGACTTGGGTTTAGGGAAAGATTATCATTGCTTCGTACCTTATGTCTGTGACCTAGGAGGAAATGAATATTTTTATCACGGGCCCAAAGCAGTCATATATAGAATAAGCAGATAATACACATTTTCCCCCTAAACAAGATCACATATCTTTAGTTGTTAATATGTACAATATATTAATCTTACGCATAAATGAGAATGAAAACCTAATGGTCTATTTTAATATGGAAGAGAGGTTTCATTTTTCCCCACATTAATAGTTTCATAAGGGTCCCTCAAACTATACAGAATGAAGATAAACATGTAATTATCTGTTGTATTATGTATTTATAAGGGACTAAAGGTCCCGACAAAAGTTCATTATAATATGCAAAAATAAGGAAAGATACGTAATTAAATATTCTTAACAACATGTAAGTTCAGGATAAATCGATTTAGCAAATAAACAAATATTTACAGACTGTTATGCTCAAAACTTCTATTGATACATAAAAGAAAGCAAAACTTAAATTACGACAAGGTGAAATTTATAAAAAAAAATAGAAAAGAAAGTTGAATGATTGGATAATGAAATAAACAGTTACTAATTTTTAACCCAATGTTTAATGTGGTTCATAGGTTTTTAGTTTGTTCAATGTAAACCGTTAACTTTAATTCAATAGGTAAAATGGTGCTTGAATTGTTAATTTATTTAATGAGGTCCCTAAACTTTTGGTACATATTCAAATTAGTCCTTGAACTATATGAAAATATTAAATATTATTTCCGAACTTAAATTAATTGAAAGATAATATTAAATATTTCCATATACTTTAAAGACTAATTTGAACATGTTTCAACCGCGGATTGCATCGAACAACTTAACAATTAGGAAACCACATTGACTATTGAGTTAAAGTTTATAGATCATTTGTCTCATTTGCCCTTAAATGATTGAAGTACTTAATTTTTTTGACTCCCGCCCCATTATGTATCACAATGGGTGTCTATCAGGCAATGTTTAGTTTACCTTACATTGTAGCACCCTCCACGATCATGCCAATTAAGTTTGATGGATATTGAATAAGGTCAACATGATTAGATATTTTGTTTGAATAAAAGAACTCGATTATGAAGATTAAAAGCATGAAATCTTTATATAAGAAGCCGTGAAAGTCTAATAACGGAAAAATAGAACTTTTTTTTTATATCTTTTTTTGTTTCAATTTCTAGCATGGTGAAATTCGGAGAACGTGGCACAGTATGCGCAAATCCAAGTCATTGACAAAGCTAATATAATCAACCTACATTTTTTTCTTACTAAAGGCATTTTAGAGTTCTCTCTTAATTTTATCAATCATTAAAGCTCCAAACAAGCAGACAATATATTCTAATTCAACTTCCATCTTTAATTCACAAGGAAATAAATTGACAAATCATGTCCCAATTCACAGAGATAGAATTCTATGTACACGCAATCACCCGCTTCAAAATTTCACCAGATCACAAATCTTCCGGACACTATCATTTTACTTTATCTTATCAATTACAAAAGGAGCCTCAGAGGAATTAAGACAGCTCTAATTTTTAAATACCCAGAAAAGAAGAAGAAAAAAAGGAACATGAGAAACCCTTGGACATATATAAAGGCACATCCTTTTATTCGTTCAAAAAGTTCTCTCTTATGTGCATCGGGTCTCCATGTTCTGTGCCTGGAGCCCACTTGTGCATGCCAGAATCCACTCCCGCGGGCAGCGAAAGCGAGAGCGGCGAAGGTGAGGAGACCACCCCCACCTTCCCCTTCTCTCTTTTCACCTTTTTCTTTCTTTTAACTCTCGTTTTGTCCACAGATGTGGCCGGCTCTCGCGCTAACACACCATCCCCCACTTTGCTTTGCTCTGTTTTCTCTCTTCTTTTTAATCTCGTCGTCCCCCAACACCAACAACACTCATTTTGGACCGCCTGCAAAAGTAGAAAAACCCACTTCCCCATCTCCCTCCCTCTCTCTCTCTCTCTCTGTCTCTCTGTCTTGGTGCCCTCCGTTGCAGTCCACTTTACTTCTCTAATATCTTCCACATGTCTCTCTCTCTCTCTCTCTCTGAGCTTCTGACCCCATTCAAATTATTTCCTCTCTCTCTCTCTCTCTCAGCCTATAAATCCGTCTCTCACTCCCTTCATTCCTTTCTCCTTCGAACAGGCATTCTCTCTCGCAATCTCGACACCCTTTAGCCCCACATAACACAAACTCCCTCTCTCTGTCTCTCTTGTTGAAACTCTGAAAATGGAAAGGCTCTGTTACAACGACAATGCAGAGGAAGACGAAGACGAAGCGTTGTCGCTCTCCGACCTCCCGCTCCATTTGGCCAACGAAGACTCCCGCGCCGGTGGCGGGTCGAGAACGGAGGAGGATCGCCGGGATGATCAAGATCAAGCCGGGTCATGCGGGACCGAGGACCAAGAGTTCGACTTTGGGTCGCGGGCCGCCGGGTACGTCTCTTCTGACTGGCGGATGTGCGCGGCCGACGAGCTGTTCTTCCAAGGCCAAATCCTCCCTCGTCGCCTCTCGGTGAGCTCGGACTCCGTGCGGGTTGAAGCGAGAAGATCCGTTTCGAGGTCGGATTCCTTGGAGGTCGGGTCGATTAGCACGCGGGTCTCGAGCATGGGCAGCAGCAGAAGCAACAGCTGCGGGAGCAGCCACTACTCATCCTCATCGTCGTCGCGGTCATCGTCCATGACGAACTCCTCAAGAGCCAACTTCAACCGGCTCGACCCGTTTCGCGCCCACCCGAGCCCGAAGCCCCAGATCGGGCCTTCCCCGGGGAAATTCAGGACCCGCAACCAAAAATCGCCCCCGTCGTCGATGTGGGAGTTCTTCAGGCTGGGCTTGATCCGCACGCCCGACATTGGACTCACCGAGTTGAAGCTCCGCAGGAGCATGGTCAATGGCGGTGCCGACAACCAATGCTTGATAAGCCGCAATAGCAGCAGCAGCAGCGACAGCAGCGTCAATAATGGAGGTCTCGGAACCGGCGTCCGGGTCAAGATCAAGAACGTGGAGGAGAAGACGGACGACAAGAAGAAGAAGAGCAAGAACAGAGAGGGATTGTTGAACGGGTCGTTTCTCGGTGGTTGTAGGTGCTCGGTGGACGCGGTCTCCGCCAGCGTCTTCGCCGTGAAGAGCGGCGGTCAGGCGAGAGCGAGCAACGTGGAAGACGATGACCAGGTTGTCGGGAAGATCAGGTTGATGACGACGACGGAGGCGAAGAGGAAGGCGTCGCGTCATCGAACGTTTGAGTGGATAAAGGAGCTTTCGCATGCGACATATCCTGTCGATTCGCGATCGGGATGAAATTGCTCTCTCCCGCATGCAGCTTCTGCTTTAATCATTTGATCTCTTTTCCTTTTGTCGTAATGTATCTTTTAGTCTAAATTTCAATGACTTTTCATATGACAAAGACGCTTAAATCACCCTCCCAAAAATTAATATATCTCTCTCTATCGCAAATTTTAACCTGTAATGCAATGCAATAAACTTCTTTCCAATGCTTAAATTTGACTTATCTATCTATTATAACACCGACGGCAATTATTGTTTTACTTGATAAATCCTCTTAATATTCGAAGCATTACTTCTGATGTGATGCTTGGGAGTCATATCACAAGATATACATTTAGTTAAGTTAAACGGAGACATCACTCATGGTGTAGAAGCAAAATCATATATCATTGTACATGTTTACACTCGAAATAGCCATTTTAAAATCTTTACTTTTCGATATTTTGTCGCAAGAAAAGCAACATTATGTTAAGTGATATGCTAAACCGTTGCTCTAGTGCCCAACATTTATAATCTCTTATATATTATCGCGTGTCAATTCTATTGACCAACTTTATCACATCTGGCATTTCATTTTTTTTCGAGAATCGTGCAAAAGAAGCATCTTCAAGACTATACTAAACCAAACCAATCAAAATCGTAAGAAACAACTATTCATATGATGAATCTTGCCCATTCAAAATTGTTGACTATGATTAGCAAGCGGTAATGATTAGCAGGAGAGCCTCTAGGAGTAATTTCCCTCTTTCTTTTATGGGTTCTTTTGGAATAAAAGCAATGGTTGAGAGGAGTAGGCATTCATTTTGTTTCCTTTCTTGTTTTTTTATGGGTTGGCAGATAAACTAATGATTGAGAATGTAAGAGCGTGATGGGAGGAAATGATACAACGTCAGAGGTTGCGGTGTTAGTGGCGGTGCATGTCATGATTAAGGCGTGACTATTCGCATTTCCTATGGCGCTTTTTCTCCCTTTCCGTGGGATTGTGGAGAAGGTCTTATATCATGCGTTCATCAGCTCACTCAATCTCGACCGTCTAAACTCGTGGAGCCCACGTAGATCAAGCGGCTGAGGTCGAATGGGCTTGTGAACATCCGGCGGAGATTGTGATAATCTGTGTGGTCGTGGGAGGGGGTGGGGGTGGTGGTGGTTGATCGTGTTTGAAATGACTTCTGAGTATATCCAACCAACTCTTTTTCTATTCTCGACCGTGTCAAAGCGGGAAAGCTCACGCTCGCACAGCAAATTAGAGAAAAGACCACGAGAACTCGAGAAGCATGGGAAAAGAAGTTGGGGGACCAAATTACTTTCGGCCGTCGAAGGAGAAGCTAACCATTAAGATGTTTTTTTTTTTTTTTTTTCAGGCAAAGGGAAAAACATGAGAAAATTCACTTAGGGCACGTTTGGTAACCATTCTCGTTCCAGAAACAGTTTTTTTTTATAATGAATTTTTTTTTTAGAAATGGTTTTCGGATTAATTTTTAGAAAGACAAATTTCTGTCTTTGGAATAGAAAAAGAACATAAATCTATTTGATAATTACATAAAATTTTTCGTCCCAATACTAGAAAAATAAAAAAAATGCGGTGGCCGGCGACGACCGGCAACCATCGGCGGCGGTGGGGGCCGATGACCAACGGCTGACGGCTATGACCGGCGTCGGGCAGCGACGGCGACCGGTGGCGGAGGCGGTAGCTAGCGATCGGCGGTTGGGGCTGATGATCGGCGGTTGACGGCGACGATCGGTGGCAGGCGGCGACGGTGGCCGGTGACCGGTGGCGGCGACCGGCGATCGGCGGCCGATGGTCAGACCAGCGGCGAGCGGCGACGGTGGCCGATGACCGGCAGCGGCGGCAAACCGCGAACGGCGGCGGCGGCAAGAGATAAAAATACAATACAAACAAATTAGCTTATTATTTGGTACTGTACATTCTTCTCCCAGAAATTGAGAACCAAAAATTTTTTGGTTCTCATTTCTCGTTTCAAATCCATCCCCAGCCATTTTTTCATCCCGAGAACATAATGAAAATAAGAATTTGCCAAACAAGTTTCTTGTCCCAAACTCATCCGGGGACAAGAAATTGAGAATGAGAATGTTTACCAAAAGAGCCCTTAGTAGAAGGGGAAAAAAATTGGGTTTTGGGGATAGAGGAAGGAGAAAAAGGAAGGGGGGGGGGTAGGTTTTCGACTAATGAAAATGGTAGTCCCTTTGAATGTCCGACTAATCTTAATATATTTTACGAAAATGACACAAATAGTCCCTAAATTTTTGCCAAATGTGAGATTTAATTCTTGAAATTAAATTAATGTGATTTTTGAACTTTGACTTAATTTGATTAATGAACTTTTAATTTGTTCAATATGATTTTTAAAATTTTAATACATGTTCAAAAAAAGAGGTGAATGTGGCTGAATAAAAACCTAAAGGTACCATAGCCTTTTACTTTGGAATTTTTTTGTTATTTTTGGGTGTATTTTACTTTTCTAATTTTCTCTTTTTTGTCTTATTTCCTTTTCTTCACCCTTTTGCTATTGATTGGTCATTGTCCATAGGCAATGGTCGGCCACTGGCCATGCCTAGACAAGGTGGCCTCGCTTGGGTGAGGGTCGCCATTGCCTTTCACTGTTGAAGCACAATTGGGCTTGGGTGAGCCTTGGCAAGGGTTCCCCTTGTCAAATCTAGCGAGGCTGGCCCTCACCTAGGCTAGAGAAGTCTCACTAGGCATTGCCTTGGCCACGCAACAGTCAACGAGGGGAGCCCTTGCCTGAGCTTGCTCCAACCTGGGCAAGGCTAGGCCGCTCGGGCATGGCTGATGGCTGGCCATGCTTTTTTGCTCCAAATTTTTAGGAAGAGAACGCATCATAGTTGGAAGGGAGCAGCCCCAGCAATACCGTTGCGTTGGCAATGGAGACTTTAGCGAGCCATCTTCATCGCCCCTTCACGTTGAGGTCCCTTGCTCTCTCTTCGTGCAGTGTGTGTGTGTGTAGTGTGGGGTGGAGTTCCGCTCTTAAACCCTAACACATCCATCGTTGCGTCTCGTCTCCATCCATTGAAGCCGTCACCCACTGCCCATATCACCATCGCATCCGTCGTCTGGGTCGCACAACCCCACAAGCCCCCCCTCCCTCGCTCTCTCTCATTTGTATACCCAAGACGACCTCGGATCTCAAACGTTGTCAAGCTTCAACCTTGGATCGACGGAAGGCATGTTCTAAAGCGTTGATCTCAAATCGGAGGCCTATTGACCCTTGACATGGGGTTAGATTTTGCCGCCAACCAGCGCCCATTGCGAGAGAGATGTTGATTAAACAATAGTTATTACAAAACAAAAAGCAAAACGATACAACAGCATTGTTCTGTCGTATCTTTTGTGCAACAGATAAAATTATCACCTTAGTCATCAATAGCCATCAATACAATAATACATAAAGCAAGCGCGATGATTTGAACCAAATTGTTGAATGGGAAGGAAAGAAATACTCGCGGAAGCTTATAACATATCCCTAAGATGCACCTTTAATCCATTCTTAATTGTAGACTCTAGTAATTCCTGCATGTAAATTTGATGGATTCTAGCATATGAACAATGCAATATATTCCAATTGTAGGACCTCAAATATCTTAGATAAGGAGTTGTAAGCTAGTAGCGCCTCAAATTTTGCCAATCGAGGTCCGCCAGCTAGTAGCGTCTTGTCTTGCAGAATATTCTTAAATCCTCCAGTAACCTATGGAGACACGAAAGCGATTATAAACTGAGATACTATATTAGAGTCAACACCAATCAGCTCTAGAAAACCTAGTTTAATTACATGAAGACTCAGGTAGTTGGAAAAGTCAGCTACCCAAGCGCAAGTGTGAAGCAAATTGGTCTACAAAGCTAGAAAATGTAGGTCCAGGGAATCTATTACACATGAGGTGAATTGGCATCCCACAATGGCCTTTCAATTTGCAGACTTATTTTTGGCGAAGTCCCAAATCATTCATCAATTAATTTTCAACGCGCACGTAATCTTTTTTCAAGATGCCATCATGATACTTATTTGACGTTGTTGTTGATTAACGAGGTCATATTCTTGCCAGTAATGGCATGATTCCATTTGAGGATTAATGGCGTCAGTATGTATGCAAATGTCGTAAGAAATCAAGATGTCATAAGTATGCATGCAAATGTCAATGCAAAACTCAATCATGATTTGAGAAAAACGACATGGTAATAAAATGGTAATTTGAAATTCAAGCATCACAAGAAAATAACATGACATGGCAACAACATAGCAACAAAATGACATATATAATGGGAATATGACATGACTTGACAAATTGATATCCACACATAATGATAAATATAACATGGTAATGACATTGAAAATTCAATATGCAAATATAATAAGAAAACAACTTGACTTGGCAAATTCCAAGTTCAAGCAGCATCAGAAAATGACATGATAAATTTTTAATTGACAATATAATCAGAAAATAAAATACATGGCAACAATCCCATGGAATGTGATATGACAAGTCATATTCAGATCATAATGGCGAACCGACATGTCAATAATCATATGTAATGTGACATTGCAAATCTGATGATGAAATGACATGGAAATAATGACATGCAACATTCACATAAGGCTGTGCTTATATTAGTCTTGCGTACAAATTGTATTTAGTACAATAATCAGTACAGAGTTTGGAGTTCTTTGTGATGGGAAAAATTATAGACGCTAACAAAGGGTTAAACGCCACAAGAGCATTGAAACAATCTAGATCCACATCAAGGTTCACTTCCGCAACTGTTAAATGCAAAGCATGGTTAACCCTGAATCTAACACGATCTTTTCTTAATCTGATCGCTAGGAGTGCTTTAATGAAGATGAAGCCCAAGTAGGGATTCCAGCCCAATCGATCCACCCGGCTTTATGTTCCGGGCCTGGGCCCGATCAGCCCATCAAAGTGGGCCGCCCAGCATTCACCTCAATTAGGACAAGGGGAAACGAGCTTGGTTGGAAGTTTGACGTCGCTCTTTGTGGACTTTGACTCTGAATGAATCCGCATGTATTTGCGACGGTCGATTCTAATACCTTAACTCGAATACAAGGTTTCTGCAGTCTGCACCACATGCGCAATGATTTTTCCATGCAGCTGTCTTGAAACTTGAACAACCGTTCGCTTGGTCACCCACCTTCCGGCTGCTTCACGTAACTGATACTGGCTGTGATGAGTTGATCTTCCCTCACAAGTGGTAAAAGAAAAGGAGAGGAGTTCACGAGCAATTGGTAAGATGAAGTTGCAGTTTGCATTCTCGTCCCTGAACAATTTAATTGCTAGATAAAATGAATCGAGCTACATCACATGATTCATGCTCTCACTCCAAATTGACAAGGACTAGTGCCGTAAATGGCAGTTTAAAAGGATTTGTTGATGCCAGATTGATGTCTTTGTGGAAGGAGGGTGGAAATAGGACTTAAGGTTTCGACCGTCGGTTATTGGAGGGATTAAGGTTTTATTTTGGTCTGTTGACGACTCGAGTTTAGATAAAAAAAAGTCACATCAAGTTTAGGTTTCCTGTTAGTGCGAATCGGGCATCGAATACCACGCGTGGGAAATGACTTAAGAGCCACGCATGCTGGATTTCCGACCCCTAAATTTCACCATGAAGCTTTTTTATAACCTTAAGTCCTGGTTGATCATAATATAACCTTGAGACTAACATCCAAGTTTTAAGTCAAGTTTCACAACTGTCTAAAACAAAAAAAAAAAGAAAAAGAAAAAAAGAAAAAACACAGAGGATGTTTTCAATATAAAAATGTGTTTGTGGGTACTTGATATCTATAGCGCTATGTTATATCGTTTCCTATTAGGTTCGCACAAGATGGGAGATTGTTTTGTTTGGCTGCATTAACCCGATAGTGTTCGGGTTGTTATTGTTGTTTCAACAAGGTGATATCGAAGCTTTGGTTCTTGTTTGATTTTCTTTGCCTTATGCTAAACGATGGAAACAAATACAGGTAGGATGGTTACATTGAATGATTCAAATATCATATTTGGAAAGGGAAAATGGATGATCTTTTGTATGTAAATGATTATTATTTGCCCATGTTTGCTAATGAGAAACTCGAGAATAAAATTAATGCTGAATGGACTATGTAGTGTGTGGTTACATTAGGCAGTGGGTGGGTAATAATGCTTTGAATCATATCATTGAGGAAACACACGCACATAGTTTGTTGGGTAAGCTCGAACAATTTGATGCTTGAAAGACTGGGAATAACAAGTTATTTTTAATAAAACAGATGATGGCTTTGAGATTTTAAGATTGTACTCTTCTTACTGATAATTTGAATTCTTTTCAAGGAATTATATTAAGCTGCAATGGAAATCAAGTTTGATGATGAGATATAAGCATTATGGTTCCTAAGGTACTTTATCGGATTCATGGGAGATGTTTTAGATGTCTTTATCTAGTTCAGCCCTGGATGGCACAATTACCATGGATTTAGCCAAGAGTAGTATCTTGAATGAAGCGACGAGAAGGAAAACATATGGATCCTCATTTTCACATTCCAATGCCTAGATTGTTGAGAAAATGGGAAGAAATGACACTTGAGGTTAGAAGAATAAGAATAATAGCAGAGGCAAATCCAATAAATTTGTAAATATTGAGTGCCATTATTGCTACCATAAGGGACATTTGCAAAGGTATTCCTGTCAGTTGAAAAAGGAAAAACATAAAGATAAAAGCAAAGGAAAGAAAAATGATAATGATAGCGATGATAATTGTGTTGCTATACTTTCAAAAAACTTTCTCATTGTCTTTGATGGAAATGTAGCAAATCTTGTATGTCATGAGATCGGATGGGTAATTGACAGTAGTCCATCTATTCATACTACATATTGTAAAGACTTCTTCATATCTTATAGGTCCGGTGACTTTGGATATGTTTAGATGGGAAACAATGGACTGGATGAAGTTATAGGCATTGATGTTGTGTGCCTACATACTAATGATGGCACGAGATTAGTATTAAATAATGTTAAATATATACCTGATATTCGTTTGAATTTGATTTCCACATGCAAGTTGGATGATGAGGGGGTATTGCAACACTTTTAGCAATGGTCAATGGAAGCTCACTAAAAGTTTGATGGTTGTAGCTAGAGGTAAAAAAAATGTTATTTGTTGTACATTATGCAAGCAAAGTTGTCCATAGACAAAATTAATGCTGTATAAAGCAAAGAGACAGTTTAATTATGGTACAAGAGACTCAGTCAGGGAGAATTGCCATTTAAGTCCTAAACCTTTTGCTACTTTGCCGATTGAGTCCTAAACCTTTTTTTTTATGCCAAATAAGTCCTAAATTTTTTGCAACGTTGCCGATTAAGTCCTTCCGAAGGATTTTGGCTGGAAAATGCTGATGTGGCGACGACGTGGCGTGCTGGACCTCGCTGGCGACGACGTGGCAATATATATTTTTCTTTTTTTTTTCTCTTCTTTTTTTCCTTAAACGTGCTTGGCTGGCGAGCTCCGGCGGTCGGCGGAGCTCGGTCGCCGGCCGCGGAGGCCTCCTTAGCCCTTGCGGCCCTCGCCGGTGGCTGGCGAGGCAGCCCTCGCCCAGATCTGGGTGGGGCTGCCTCGATTGGGCGAGGGTTGCCCCGCCCAGATCTGGACGAGGGCCGCTGGGGCTGGGGGCGAGGCAGCCCTTGAGGTCCTCTCCCGCGGCCGGCGAGCTCCGCCGGCCAAGCTCGTTTAAGGAAAAAAAGAAGAGAAAAAAAGAAAAAGAAAAGAGAAAAAAATAGAAAAAATATATATATTGCCACGTCGTCACCAGTGAGGTCCGGTGCGCCACGTCGTCGCCACGTCAGCATTTTCTGGCCAAAATCCACCAGAAGGACTTAATCGGCAAAGTTGCAAAAGGTTTAGGACTTATTTGGCATAAAAAAAGGGTTTAGGACTCAATTGGCAAAGTAGCAAAAGGTTTAGGACTTAAATGGAAATTCTCCCGGCTCAGTCATATTAGTGAGACATGTTTATCAATATTGGAAAAAAAGAAGCTCCTTTCAGGATTGAAAAGTTCAATGCCGAAGAAGTGTGCTCATTGTTTAGTAGGAAAATGGAAAACAAAATAGAGTTATATTCAAACGCTCCCCTTCATTGAGAAAGTTAAGTATACTTGATTAGTGCATTCTGATATTTGTGGTCCTATGATGACAAAGGTACTGGGTGGGCTCTCTTTATTTGTTACTTTCATGATGACTATTCAAGAAAACTTTGGATTTATACCTTAAAAACTAAAGAAAAATTATTAGATGTTCTTAAGCAGTTTCAGGCTTTAGTTGAGAGACAGACTGTAAAGAAGTTGAAATGCATCAAACCGATAATGAGGGAGAATATATTGGACCTTTTGATGAATATTGTAAACAATAGGATATTCAACATCAAAAGACACTTCAGTTAAATGGCTTCGCTGAGAGAATGAGCAGAACATTGGTTGAAAGGGTAAGATGTTTACTTTCATAATCAAAACTACCAAGATCCTTTTGGGGTGAGGCTTTAATACAGTTGCACATGAATTGAATCTCACTCCATGTGTTCCTTTAGAGTTTGATGTTCCCGATAGAGTTTGGACATACAAAGATGTTTCTTATGATTATTTACGTGTCTTTGGGTGCAAGGTATTTGTGCACGTTTCTAAGGACGAGAGGTCTAAACTTGATATAAAAACATGACATAGTATATGCATTGGCTATGGGCAAGATATGTTTGGCCACAAGTTCTATGATGTGATTGAGAAGAAAGTTGTAAGAAGCAAAGATGATGCGTTTGTGGAAGATTAGACAATACATGATATTGAGAAATTGGAGATTATTTCAGTGCCACTTGTTAGTGATGATTTGATTGACTTGGATTTGGTTCCTTATACACATGTTCCTACACAGGTTGATGATGAACAATTAAAGGTGAATGTTCTAGACAATGCACATGTCCCAAAACATGTTGAAACAAATGATATTGTTCCTGAACTTGAGGCTATATTGGATGCTCCACTAGATATTCTAGTTCGGAGATCTGTTAGAGACTGATGCATTTCCACTAGATATTCTACAGATGAGTATGTATTATTGATTGATGTTGGTGAACCAGAGTGCATCACAGAAGCAATAGAAGTGAGTGCAAAAGTAAATGGCTTCATGCCATGTAGGATGAAATGTAGTCACTTTATGATAATCATACTCTTGAGTTAATGAAGTTGCTTAAAGGCAAAAGAGTTTTGAAGAACAAATGTGTATATAGGTTGAAGCAAAATGAACATACTTTACAACCACGATACAAAGCTAGGTTCATTGTTACGAAATTCGGTTCGAGAAAATGTGTTGACTTTGATGATATATTTTCTCTGGTGAAAATGTCTTCTACTCATGCGGTTTTAGGCTTAGTAGCTAGCCTGGACTTGGAAATTGAGCAAATAGATGTCAAAACAATCTTCCTCTATGGTAACTTGGAGGAAGAGATATACATGGAGCAACCAGAGGATTTCAAAGTGAATGGAAAAGAAGACTATGTGTGCACGCTAAAGAAAAGTCTCTATGGCTTAAAGTAAGCATTGAGACAGTGTTACAAAAAGTTTATGTTGGTTGTGATTGAGCAAGACTTTAAGAAGATTTCATCAGATAATCGTGTGTTTGTCCATAATTTTTTTAATGATGACTTTATTATTCTCTTGCTTTATGTTGATGATATGTTGATTGTTGGAGGAATGCTTCACGAATTGAGTTATTGAACAAATAGTTGAGCAAGTCTTTTTCTATGGAAAAACTTGAGCCTAGCAAAACAGATTCTTCACATTAGAATTACTTGAAATAGAAATGCTAAGAAGTTATATTTTTCACAAGAGAAGTACATCGAGAAGGTTCTTCAGAAATTTCACATGGACAAAGCTAAAGTGGGTAGCAATCCTCTTGCTACTCACTTTAAATTGAATATGAAGTTGTTGACACCTAATTTTTACCGATCTGGCTAATTCTGTTTAACTTAGCTTTAGAGAGAATTGTTGTTTAATTAGAGCTAGAATTGCATTTGTTTTATTACTTTTACTCTTATTATTACCATTTAAAAAAAAGAACACCCATCTTCACGTGAGCTTTTTCTTTTCTTTTCCTAGGATCCACGACCCATTTTCTTCCCTGAGGTCCACGAACTCACCTTCTTCATGGCCCACGAGCAACCTTCCTTCTCTCTCAGCCCGTGAGCCCATCTCCCTGAGGATAATCCCTCATTTTAAAAGCTCTAGGACCCCTGATATGCCGCGGCTATGCAGAGAGGAAGGAGGAGGGACAGAAAAACATGGGATAAACTCAGCTATAGAAAACCAAGGAGCGACAGTCAGCATTCTCACGGGCGACTCTTGGCCTTCCTCACGTAGACGACCTCCTGGTTTTCTTCCTCCCCTCGTGTGGATTTCCTTTTGGCTCCATCGTGTTCTTCATCACTCATTGGTAAGCTTTTGTCACAGCCACACCATAGCCATCAAAAGCGTTCCCTAGGATCATGATTAGACCATTCCATGGATGAATGATGGCTTGGCTCGAGCTTGCCCAAGCGCGCCTCTTCATCTTCATCCCTGAATCGTGTAGGGATTTTTATTCCTCGCTCGCTCTTTTCCCTATCGCGCTTGGTTTTCTTTGGATTCTCTGATTTAAAATGTTGATCATTGGTCTGGTCGATCCTCGAGCCTCGATAGTTTTATTTTCATTTATGTTATTTTACTTTATCTCCTATTGTTTATTTCGGATACAACATTTGGTTTGGTTTTGTTCTTGCTGTGTTTTGATTCCCTGGTTATTGTGTTGACTGAGCGGTCCGAGTATGAGGTCTCGTCTCTGTTGATGATGTTTTTCTTGGTCTGTGTGCATATTGCTAGTTACTCTTAGCGCTTCATAGGTTGAGACTTGCGCCATTTCCATTCGGAAACCATTTCTTCTTCTCTCGCACGCCAAGTGTTCACTCTGGTGTGTATGTGAGTTTAGTTTTCACCCATTGCCATTGTTGGTATGTTTCTACGTTATTTTTGCGTTTTCGTTTCGATTTTGCCTCACGGGCTCGTCATGTGAGCTGTGGAGTCGACCCTAGAACGTCGAGGTCACTGGTTTTGGCCTCAATCGGCGATGGCGTGGCGAACCAGAGTATCTCCGGCGAAATCGGTGACATTGGAGAACCAGGGTATCTCCGGCGAAGACAGAAGCATATTCAACGTTCCTCTCCCCACGTTTGGGCCTGCTCAGGTTGTTGGGTTGATCGCTCAGCCCACGAAGGCAGGTCCATCCATGCGAGCTTGGGCCGACGTCTATTTATTTTGGGTTGTTCGTGCGTGAGGGATGGGCTGAGAGTGGCGATGGGCTTGGAACTGGCGTGGAGGGCTTTCTTGTTTTAAAAAAAAAAGAAAAAGAAAAAGCTGAGTTGGGCCCAAATCGAGCCCAACCCGTGCATCCGTTTTAAGGAATACAAAATAAAAATAAAAGTGAACTGGACCCATTTTTAGGCCCAGTCCTCTTTGCCATTTTAAAAGGGGCTGGGTCTGTCTGAACCTCATCCGGTTCAGAGCCCGACCCGGTTTCGATTATTATCATTATTATGATATAATATTTTATAAATACTTCCCCATTATTAAAAAAGTCAAAAAAATATAAGAAATTTTGACAAAAAGAAATATTTCAAAAAATAAAAAGGGTTAAAATAAAAATATATTATTATTATTATTAATTATTAGTATTAGTATTATTAGTATTTATTATTATTTTAGTTATTATTTATTATTATTAAAAAATAATAAAAAATAATAAAATTAAAAAAAATTCGAAAAAAAGAAAAAAGAAAAAATGGAAGTTTGGATTAGAAATGCTAGTTTTCCCTAAAAAATCAATTTCCAATCTTAGAGTTGGCCTTTGTTAATCAATTAACAATACTTTTCTTCATATAAAAAAAATCAAAGGATTAGGATCATTTAGACCATCGTGTGTTTTTGTTCCTTAGCCTATTGCATGTCTAATTTAATTTCTTATGTTGGCATTAGATGTATGATTAGGCTCACCATGATTTGATATTTATTCTGAATTGAATGCTAATGTTAAATCATTTGAATTTAGGTTAGTAGAGTTTTCGCATGGTAGTGATGATTACAACTATGGCATGCTTAAGTTAGGTGGCGGTTGACCGATGTCCTTTCCAGTCCTACTATTGTAGTGTTTTACCCTTAGTTCATTATGATTATGCTAGCTTAGATGAATGATTAGGCTCATATATGCTTAGTTTAATAAAATCTATTTTGATTTAACATCTTTTAGTAATGAATGATTAATGTAGTTTAGTATAGATATCATTTAAATCAACTTACTAGATTTAAGTCGACACTTAGTTTTAAGTAATTAGCTTCCGAGGGATCATGTCTCGAGGCTTATAACAAGGCCATGTATTTCTAAATACCCGACGAGTTGTGGGTTTTTGTTTTTTTTTTGTTTTTTTCCTCGTTCTTTTAGATAGTTGCACCTAATTACTTGTGTGTTTATTTATTGTATTCTATTTTAATATTTTGATTGCTTAGTTTTTGCATTGCTTTTCAACAAGTTGCGTGTTAATTTCTTTTCAACACTTAGAACAATTGCATGTACACTTTGTGGCTATAGATGACATTCTAGGACTTAAAAGACGAGCAAGAGTGCATGATCAGTTTAGATTAAACTACCAACTAGTTAGGTACCGAAAGGGCATCAATAGATTTGTTAGCGTCAATAAGTCCCCGTACCCTAGAAATATCTGGTTGCGTAGGAAGTGAAGCATTTCTCCCGTGCTTTCACTTGGACTAGTGGCGACTCCTAGAAATATTTTAGGTTGTGCAATAATCATTTAAAATTAAAATGCTTTAATGTCATGCGAGGTAGGACTTGGGAGAGTCCATGCCCGTAATTGACGAGCTGAATCGGATTACGATTAGACGTTGCTTTTAAGCCATCTTTTGGAAATACCGATTCGGATCTCTTTACGAGCGATACCTCTAAACCTACTTTAGGACTAATCCCTCTCACCTGGGGAAGGTTCGGGTAGGTCGCGACAGCTTGGCGACTCCGCTGGGGAGTGGATTTAGGCCGTAATGAACTTGTTGGTTATTATCTAATTTGGTTTATTTGTAGAGCGTATGCATGTCAAAGTCACGTGGAAAGCAAGGTTAGTCCACTAATGATGTGTTAAATGTTATTGTAGGTTGGAAGTTATAAGGGGTGGAGTGGTTGTATACCCATTGTGTTAGAGGAAGATCTATCGATGATTTTAAAGATGACAAAACTCTACAACAAAAGGACAAACTCTGTGATCTAACATGGAGACAAGTGGTTAATCGTGGCCAGATCTTTATCATCTGAAGAGTTGGCAGATCTTGTATGATCTTGGAGTTATCAAATCTTTATCATCTGGAAGTGGCCAGATCTTTATCATTTGGAGAGATGTCAGACTTATATAGTCTGGAGGTATTCAGATCTTTATCATCTGAAGGTTCTCAGATCTTTAACATCTAAAGGTGGTCAGATCTTTAAGATCTAAACGCAATAGACACGTATTGTCTGGAAGATGGAATTATGTTGACTGTTTAAGTAAGAGGATATTCTTACGACTCTGATGCTCGTGGATTTCAGATAGCATATTTGTAGATCAACAAGATTGATTACTTCCAAGAATATGAAGTTTATTATTGGCATATTGGATTCTCTGAAGATAGGGTAAATATGACAAATATTCACTTATGGAAATTATGATCCTAATTGTATGGGCGACCAGGATTGACGGACTCTTTACACTATCCGAAGATAGCTTGATATAATCCTGATTCTGTCCAACGGGTTGATTGGAAGAATTCCTTTGGAAGTGCCAACAGTCGTATTGGCATGAAGGAGTATTTAAGGGAGATATTTCAAAGCTGTTTAGAGAGAGAACAAGAGTGACAAAAATATAGAAGTGACGAGAGTCCATTTCATAAGTTTAGAACTGCTTATTTACTGTGCGCTTACATTGTAAACAAAAGAGTGTTACATACACTTGCTGTGAGAGCAGAAGACTCTGTGAAGTCTTAGATCTGATTTGTAACTCTTTTGATTCATAGTGGAATCTAGCCGATAGGCTGTCTGCCCGAGAGAGTGGACGTAGGCTTGAGCTAAGCCGAACCACTATAATTCTTGTGTCTTGTTCTCTACTCTCTTAACTCTCTGTTTGTGTTTTCGTATATCACGCTTCACACGCTGTGTTTTACATACTTCCGCAAAAGATTTTAAAATCATCTATTCACCCCCTCTAGGTGATCGCACTAGATCTTTCAATAGGTATTAGAGCCTTGTGCTTGTTTCTGAAGTGTTTTTACTTCTGAGGTAAAGATCTATGTCTAGTGTGTTTGTACCAGGAGTGATGGAAGGACATAATACTATCAGAGCTCCTTACTTTGATGGAAAGGACTACAACATTTGGAAGAACAAAATGAGAGCATTTCTGAGATCAAAATATCCACTAGAATGGGATGTTGTTGAAAGAGGAGTAAATCCCACATCAACATCAAACTCAGAGAAAAATGCTGTAGAAACTGGAGAGATGAATCAAGCTGAATTCATCAGAAGACAACACATTGATGCTAAAGCTATTTATTCTTTATACTGTGCTTTGTCTCCTATATAATATAATCGTATCTCTTCTTGTGCAACAACTAAATAAATATGAGAAAGGTTGAACATCACCTTTGAGGGAACTGACCGAGTCAAGGAAACAAGAATCAACATTCTACTTGGTCAATATGAAGCCTTCAAAATGAAACCTGGAGAAAGCATTTCTGATATGTTTAGTCGCTTCACTAAGATTGTCAATGGTCTCGCATATCAAGATCAAATTATTTCTGGACCGATGAAAGTCAACAAGTTACTTCGTGGACTCTCAAATGAGTGGGACCAAGTGAAAATCATTATCAGAGAGACACAAAGGATTCAACCTCTATCTGTTGATGAGTTGATTGGAACTCTCCAATCTTACGAAGTTGAAAGATCCGTTGAACAATCAGACTTGAAAGGTAAGAAATCCATAGCTTTGAAATCTAATGAAGAATGTCATGATGCAGGATCAAATGAGACCTTGGATGATGAAGAGATGGCTCTTCTAATGAGGAAGTTCAAAAAATTGAATAACAAAGGAAGAAGATTCAACTCAAGAAATTCTAGCTCACAAAATTTCCAGAGAAGACAACCTGAACAAAATTTCTAAAGAAGACAGCCCAGACGGAATTTTCAGAACAGGCAGTCTTGGAACAAAGAATCCAGCAATGAAGTTACGTGTTACAATTGCAGGCAGAAAGGACATATTAAACCCAACTGTCCTTTATTGAAACGAAGCAATGGTAGAAATGAAAAATATAAGAAAGCACTGAAAGTAGAATCCTGGAGTGATGCAGACAGTGATGAAGAATATGGAAACATCTACTTAATGGCAAGATCAAATTTTGATTCAGAAGTAAGTTCTGATTTAGACTTAGATTAGGATGATGAGGTAAGTAACTATCAAATTCCTATTAAAGTATCTAAGTATATTGATGAGTTGTGCTCAAGTTTGGAATCTTCTTTGAATAGAATTTCTGAGTTAAAGAAGGAGAACTTGAGATTTTAGAAGCAGGAAAAGGTTTGATATGAAAAATTTGAAAGCTTGAGTGAAAAACTAACTGCTACGAAGGAGAAATCCAATTCTCTTGAGAAGCAGGTTGTTTGTCTCAAAGCGGACTTATCAAATATTTCAAAGAAGTTTTCAAATGGTTTTGAAAAGCTTGATAAACTTCTTTCAATTCAAAGACCTTATTTCAACAAAGCCGGTTTGGGAATGATCCCTGAAACTACTCCCTTGATTGATTTTTCAAAGGTGAAGGAAAGGCTTGAACGAAAACCTTCAAAGGCTGTTTATAAAAATCATTTTCAAAAAGTTTTTGTAAAGCCTAGTGGAAGAAGTTCTCTGAAGTGCTCCAACTACAATAGCTCAGAACATCTTGAAAGAGACTGTCCTTTATTGAAAAGATTAGTGAAGAAAAACTGGTCAAACTTTGCTTATACTAACTATTCTGGACCCAAGAAAGTCTGGATACCAAAGAAAACGTGAGTATATTTCTTGTTAACAGGTTACCATCAAAAGAAAATAGAAATGGCACCTGGACAGTGGATGCTCAAGGCACATGACAGGTGATTCAAGCTGTTTTGTTAAGCTAGCCAAAACAGAAGGAGGAATAGTGTCTTTTGGAGGAAAAAGCAAAGGAAAGATAGTTGGATGTGGAAATGTGCAAATTGGGAATCTGACTATCAAGGATATTTCCTTGGTGAAAGGTTTGAAGTACAATCTCATCAGTATTAGTTAATTGTGTGATGCTGGTTACAAAATTCAGTTTCAAGAAGGTATTTGCTATGGTTCTTGCAAGGAAACTTCACAATCCTTCTCGGGTAAATGTCATGGAAATATCTATCTACTTGATATAAATCCAGATAGTTCGCAGTGTTTGTTATCTGTTCTAGATGAGATAAATCTATGGCATAGAAGACTTGGACATGCCAACATGAAACAGATTGCCAAGATCTCTTCCAAGAAGATTGTTCGTGGCTTCACTAGATTGGCTTTTCAAAAGAACAACACGTGCACATCTTGTGTGTTGGGAAAATAGGTCAGAAGCTCTTACAAGTTGATAAATCAATTATCAACTGACCGTGTTTTACAGCTGCTCCACATGGACTTGTTTGGACCTACATGAACTCAGAGTATTGGAGGAAAGACTTATTGTCTAGTAATTGTTAATGATTATTCTCGGTTCACATGGGTTTATTTCTTGGCAAGTAAGTCAGATGCTATTTCTTACTTCACCAAGTTTACCAAGAAAGTTCAAAATGAGAAGGGCTATACTATTTCACAGATTCGTACTGATCATGGAAAAGAATTTGAGAATCAAGAGTTTGTCAAGTTTTGTGATGATGCAGGAATTCAACATGTATTTTCTTCTCTATATACGCCTGAGCAAAATGGGGTTGTGGAAAGGAAGAACATGTCATTACAAGAGATGGCCAGAACTTTGCTTATTGAAAGTTATATGCCTTCACAATTCTGGGCTAAAGCTATATCTACAGCATGCTACATCATCAACAGAGTTTATCTCAGGCCTATCCTTGAGAAGACGCCCTACGAGATCTACAAGGATAAGAAACCTATTGTTTCCTACTTTCGTATCTTTGGTTGCAATTGCTTTATATTGAAGAATCCTAATGATAATGTTGGTAAGTTTGATATGAAGTCAGATGAAGGAATCTTCCTTGGATACTCCATGACAAGCAAAGCCTACAGAGTCTTTAACAAAAGGACTCAAACTGTGGAAGAATCCATGAATGTCAAGTTTCATGAAGATACTCAACTACATTCACTTCAATCGTAGCTTGATGTTCCAAATTACTCTCAAGACGCCTCAACTACCTTCTCTAATGAGGAAGCTCAACAACTAGAAGACGAAACTCTATCAGCTGAGACCAGGAGATTGATTCGTTCAAATTGGAGACATAAGTCTAGTCATCCAACCGATCTTATCATTGGAGATCTTAATGAAGGAATTCGAACAAGGGCATAGATACATGAAGAATCCATTGCAGTAGCACTTGTGTCTGAGGTTGAACGAAAAGGTATAGATGATGCCTTACTTGATGAAAGTTGGATTGAGGCTATGCAGGATGAGCTCAGACAATTTGAAATAAATGATGTTTGGGAGTTAGTTCCAAAACCAAAAGGAAAGTCTATTATTGGAGCGAAATGGGTGTTTAGAAACAAATTGGATGAATAAGGTAAAGTTGTCAGAAACAAAGCCAGACTGGTTGCAAAAGGAGACTATCAACAAGAAGGAATTGATTATGATGAAACTTATGCACCAGTAGCAAGGTTAGAAGCTATTCGACTATTGTTTGCCTTTGCCTGTTACAAAAATTTCAAGTTGTTCCACATGGATGTCAAAAGTGCATTCCTGAATGTATTCATACAAGAGGAGGTGTATGTTAAGCAACCCCCTGGTTTTGAAGATCCGAAGAAGCCAAGTCATGTGTACAAACTAAAGAAGGCACTCTATGGTCTGAAACAAGCTTGCAGAGCTTGGTACGAAAGGTTAAGTAAATTCTTACTTAAGAATGAGTTTGAGAAAGGCAAGGTAGATATAACCTTATTTGTCAAGACTGAGGGCAAAGATTTTTCTTTTAGTCCAAATATATGTTGATGATATTATCTTTGGCTCCTCAAATGAAACTCTTTGCAAAATTTTTTCAAAAGCTATGCAAGATGAGTTCGAAATGAGTATGATGGGAGAATTGACATTCTTTCTGGGCTTGCAAGTCAAACAATCAGAGGAAAGAATTTTTATTCATCAAGAGAAGTATGCCAAGGAGATTGTATCAAAGTTTGGGTTAGAAAACTACAAGACGACAGAGACGCCCATGTCAAGTACGTTGAAACTTGATGAAGACATCGATGGAAAACAAGTTGATCAGAGACTTTATAGGAGTATGATTGGATCTCTTTTATATCTAACAACATCTAGACCTGACATCTTGTTTAGTGTATGTCTATGTGCTAGATATCAATCCAATCCAAAGGAGTCACATCTCAGTGCTGTGAAGAGAATTATAAAGTTTGTGGCAACTACTTCAAAATTTGGATTGTGGTATCCAAAAGATAGGGACTTCACTTTACTCGGATATTCAGATGCTGATTTAGCAGGCTGTAAGCTAAACAGAAAAAGTACTTCAGGTACTTGTCAGCTGCTTGGAGAACGACTTATCTCTTGGTTATCAAGAAAGCAACGCACTGTTGCTCTTTCAACAGCAGAGTCAGAATATGTTGCTCTTGAAAGTTGCTATTCACAGATTTTATGGATGAAGCAACAGCTTCGTGACTTCAAAATTCCAAGTTCATGTATAGAGATCAGGTGTGATAGCACCAGTGCTATGGATTTAACTAAGAATCCTATCTTGCACTCTAGAGCAAAACATATTGAAATTCGACATCACTTTATACGGGATCATGTGGAGAAAAAGGATACCAGAGTTACCTTCATTGATTCTAAGAATCAGCTTGCAGATATCTTTACAAAGGCATTGGATAGGAATTCTTTCGAATTCATACGGAGCAAGCTGAATATTTTATCTTCTGATGATTAAGATTAGTTGTTCTTACATGGTTCAGATCTTACATGCTTCACATCTTACGGGCTTTAGATCTTACATGCTTCAGTTCTTACATACTTCAGATCTTACAATATTCAGACGATCCAAGTCTTCATCTATGATATCTTATGACTTCGGACTTTATGGTATGAAATTTCCCGCCACAAGCTCATGAGGTAACAAGTATTTTTATCTTTAGTATGAAAAGGTATGATCGTTACATGCGGCATATTTACTTACCTAATTGAATCGTTGTGTGATATATGCATCCCTTGGTTGCTGAATTGTTGTTTTGATATTTTCCAAAATACAGTTTTCTTCTGGAATTTCGGAAGGCACTCTTTTACTCCTTAAACCGTTTGGGTTTCTGCCTTTTGCGCAAAGTCTCTTCGTCCTTCTGAAACCTGAGCAGTTGCTTTCTTCCGAAAGCTTTCAACTTTTTGATTGTTCAAACAAAGTTTTTTTTCTATGATTGCAAGTATGTCTCAATCAAGGAAGTCTTTAGGCTTTACTGAGAAAAGGGTAACGTTTGCTGACGTTCCTCAGACTAGTAGGCCCGGGATTTTGTCACCATCATCTACGACAGAGAAGCACTTAGGCAAAGGGAAGTCAGTGGTATATGCACCAATTCCATCAAAGAATCCTCTCATCCTTCCGGATGATGATGATGACACTATCACTATTGCTGAATACATGTCCTGGCATGGGAAGTCGATCATCATTCCATCCCCACATACCTCAGGAAAGATTCCAGTTGAAGCTGAACAGTCTGCCTTCCGAAACTGGTCTAATCAAAGCAATTTGGGCAGCACCAAGACAGGGGGAGTTGTACTTTCTTTCCCTCTTATCAACAAGTCGATGCTCCGTGCTTTTATCACATCCCTCAGTCTATTTATGCTGAAGCTCTAGCCCAACCAAACCATTCTGACGAGTTCAAACAATTGCTTGTCCTTATTATTGGCTTAAAGTCTCGTCAATCTGATTTGGAGCTTGCTTTATCACAATATCAGAATCAAATCAATCTGTAGATTCAAGTGCTTTACTCCATGGTTCAAGAATTTTCTCAGCAGATTGACAAGAAAGTAAATATTGATTAGTGGGCTGAGACGATCAAGAAGCTTGAGTAGACTGTGCAGTCGTTGGATTCTCTTCATTTTATTCGTGTTCCACCCCCTTCTTAAACTTTTTGATTATGACAAAAAGGGGGAGAACAATGTAGATTATCCTCTAACTGTCTTTGATTTGATTTGGTGTGGATGTGGATATTATTTTTGATGTGGTGAATGGTGATTGGATGAATGGATGGTTGATTCAGAATGTTGTTTGACTGCATTGTTTATCATTTGTTTGAATAACAGGGACATTTATGAATGGATGGCTGATTCAGAATGTTGTTTAACTGCATTGTTTATCATCTGTTTGAATAACAGGGATATTACTTGTTACAACTAACTTTAGTCTGTGGATGCAGGTCAGATAAAAATGGCTTTGCCTTTTTGTGAGGAATTGTTTTATCTAACATCTTTTTGTTGGTGCAGTATATATCTACATGAAGCTTTTATCATTTTCAAACTGGGGGAGATTGTTTGAAGAATGATAGAAAGCAGATTTTATAAGATTAGATATTTGTTGTCAAAATAGTTATGTTGCAGGGAGTACAATCTCAAGGAGATACAATCCAAAATCTGCAGGATCATTTTGTCATCATCAAAAAGGGGGAGATTGTTAGGGAAATATCTATTGATGATTTTGAAGATGACAAAACTCTACAACAAAGGGGAAACTCCGTGATCTGATATGAAGACAAGTGTTACTTGTGGCCAGATCATTAACATTTGGAGAGTTGGCAGATCTTGTATGATCTGGGAGATAGTCAGATCTTAACATCTGGGAGATAGTCAAATCTTAACATCTGGGAGATAGTCAGATCTTATCATTTGAAGGTAGTAAGATCTTATCATCTGAACACGTATCATTTGGAAGACAGATTTGGTAAAATCTAGGAAGTCGGAATTATGACGACTGTTTGAGTAAGAGGATATTCTTACGACTTTAATACTCATGGATTTCAGATAGCATTTTTGTGGATCAACAAGATTGATTGTTTCCAAGAATATGAAGTTTATTATTGGCATTTCGGGTTCTCTGAAGATCGGGTAATTATGGCAAGTATTCACTTATGGAAACCAAGATCCTGATTGTATGGGCGACCAGGATTGACGGGCTCTTGACTCTATCTGAAGATTGCTTGATATACTCCTAATTCTGTCCAACGGGTTGATTGGAAGAACTCTTTTGGAAAGTGCCAACGGTCGTATTGGCGTGAAGGAGTATTTAAGGGAGATAATTCAAGTCGTTCAATATACGAGGAAAAAATAGAGTCGCTGACGAGAGTTCATTTCATAAGTTTAGAATTGTCTATTTACTGTGAGCTTACATTGTAACAAAAGAGTATGATACAGACTAGCTTTGTGAGAGCAAAAGACTTTGTAAAGTCTTGGACGTAATCTGTAACTCTTTTCATTCATAGTGAAATCCAACCGATAGGCTGTCAGCCCGAGAGAGTGGAGGTAGGCTTGAGCTAAGCCGAACCACTATAAACCTTATGTCTTGATCATCTTTCTTAACTCTCTGTGTGTGTTTACTGTTCTTGATTTATCACTCACATATCACGCTTCACACGCTGTGTTTTACATACTTCCGCAAAAGATTTTAAAATCACCTATTCACCCCCCTCACTAGATCTCTCAATCCCAAATCAACATCAAGTTCAGAGAAAAATGCTGTAGAAGCTGGAGAGATGAATCAAGCTGAATTCATCAGTAGACAACACATTGATGCCAAAGTTATTTATTCTTTATACTGTGCTTTGTCTCCTATATAATATAATCGTATCTCTTCTTGTGCAACAACCAAAAAAATATGGAAAAGGTTGAACATCACCTTTGAAGGGACTGACCGAGTGAAGGAGACAAGAATCAACATTCTACTTGGTCAATACGAAGCCTTCAAAATGAAACCTGGAGAAAACATCCCTGATATGTTCAGCTGCTTCACAGAAATTGTCAATGGTCTTGCATATCAAGGCCAAATCATTTCTGAACCAATGAAAGTCAACAAGTTACTTCGTGGACTCTCAAATGAATGGGACCAAGTGAAAATCACTATCAGAGAGACACAAAGGATTCAACCCCTATCTGTCGATGAGTTGATTAGAACTCTCCAATCTTATGAAGTGGAAAGATCTGATGAACAATCAGACTTGAAAGGTAAGAAATCTATAGCCTTAAAATCTAATGAGGAGCTTCATGATGCAGGATCAAACGAGACCTTGGATGATGAAGAGTTGGCTCTTCTAATGAAGAAATTCAAAAGATTGAACAACAAAGGAAGAAGATTCAACTCAGGAAATTCTAGCTCACAAAACTTCCAGAGAAGTTTACCTGAGCAAAATTTCCAAAGAAGACAGCCCAGATGGAATTTTCAAAACAGGCAGTCTTGGAAAAAAGAATCCAACATTGAAGTAACGTGTTACAACTGTAGGCAGAAAGGACATATTAAACCCAACTGTCCTTTACTGAAACAAAGCAATGGGAGAAATGAAAAACACAAGAAGGCACTTAAAGCAGAATCCTGGAGTGATGCTGACAGTTACGAAGAAGTTGGAAACATCTGCTTGATGGCACGACTAAATTCAGATTCAGAAGCAAGTTCTGATTCAGACTTAGATTAGGATGATGAGGTCAGTAACAACCAAATTCCTGTTAAAGTATCTAAGTACATCGATGAGTTATGCTCAAGTCTGGAATCTTCTCTGAAAAGAATTACTAAGCTAAAGAAGGAGAACTTGAGACTTCAAAAGCAGGAAAATGTTTGGTCTGAAAAATTTGAAAGCTTAAATGAAAAACTAGCTGCTACGAAGGACAAGTCCAATTCTTTTGAGAAGCAGGTTGTCCGTCTCAAAGCAGATTTTTCAAATATTTCAAAGAAGTTTTCAAATGGTTATGAAAAACTTGACAAACTCCTTTCAATTCAGAGACCTTATTTTAATAAAGCTGGATTGGGCATGACCCCTGAAACTATCCCCTTGATTGATTTTCCAATGGTAAAGGAAAGACTTAAACGTAAACCTTCAAAAGCTGTTTACAAAAATCACTTTCAAAAAGTTTTTGTAAAGCCTAGTGGAAGAAGTTCTCTAAAGTGCTCCAACTGCAATAGCTCAGAACATCTTGAAAGAGACTGTCCTTTCTTGAAAAGATCAGTGAAGAAAAACTGGTCAAACTTTGTTTATACTAATTATATTGGACCCAAGAAAGTCTGGGTACCAAAGAAAACGTGAGTATTTTTCTTAGTAACAGGTTACCATCAAGAACAAATCAAAATGGTACCTGGATAGTGGATGTTCAAGGCACATGACATGTGATTTAAGCTGTTTTGTTAAGTAAATCAAAACAGAAGGAGGAAAAAGTGTCTTTAGGAGGAAAAAGCAAAGGAAAGATAGTTGGATGTGAAAAAGTGCAAATTGAGAATTTGACTATCAAGGATGTTTCCTTGGTGTTAGTCAATTATGTGATGCTGGTTACAAAATTCAGTTTCAAGAAGGTATACGCTATGGTTCTTGCAAGGAAACTTCACAATCCTTCTCTGGTAAGCGTCATGGGAATATCTATCTACTTGACATAAACCTAGATGGTTCGCATTGTTTGTTATCTATTCAGGATGAGATAAATATGTGGCATAGAAGCTTGGACATGCTAACATGAAACAGATTGCCAAGATCTCTTCTAAGAAGATTGTTCGTGGTCTTCCCAGATTGGCTTTTCAAAAGAACAACACTTGCACATGCTGTGTGTTGGGAAAACAGGTCAGAAGTTCTTATAAGTTGATAAATCAAGTATCAACTGATCGTGTTTTACAGCTGCTTCACATGGACTTGTTTGGACCTACTCGAACTTAGAGTATTGGAGGAAAGACCTATTGTCTGGTAATTGTTGATGATTGTTCTCGGTTCACATGGGTTTATTTCTTGGCAAGTAAGTCAGATGCTATCTCTTACTTTTCCAAGTTTGCCAAGAAAGTTCAAAATGAGAAAGGTTATACTATTTCATGGATTCGTACTGATCATGGAAGAGAATTTGAGAATCAAGATTTGCCAAGTTCTGTGATGATGCAGGGATCCAACATGTGTTCTCATCTCCATATACGCCTCAACAAAATGGAGTTGTGGAAAGGAAGAACATGTCATTGCAAGAGATGGCCAAAACTCTGCTTATAGAAAGTTACATGCCTTCTCAATTCTGGGCTGAAGCTGTATCTACAACATGTTACATCATCAACAGACTTTATCTCAGGCCTATCCTTGAAATGACACCCTATGAGATTTACAAGGATAAGAAACCTATTGTTTCTTACTTTCGTATTTCTGGTTGCAATTGTTTTATATTGAAGAATCCTAATGATAATGTTGGTAAGTTTGATATGAAGTCAGATGAAAGAATCTTTCTTGGATACTCAATGACAAGCAAAACCTACATAGTCTTTAACAAAAGGACTCAAACTGTGGGGGAATCCATGAATGTCAAGTTTTATGAAGATACTCAAATACATTCACTTCAACCACAGCTTGTTATTCCAAATCACTCTCAAGACTTCTCAACCATGAATTCTCATGAGGAAGCTCAACAACTAGAAGACGAAACTCTATCAACTGAGACCAGAAGAATTCTTCATTCAAATTGGAGACATAAGTCCAGTCATCCAACTTAACTTATCATTGGAGATCTTAATGAAGGAGTTCGAACAAGGGCACAGAGACACGAAGAATCCAGTGTAGTAGCCCTTGTATCTGAGGTTGAACCAAAAGGTATAGATGATGCTTTACTTGATGAAAGTTGGATTGAGACTATGCAGGATGAGCTCAAATAGTTTGCAATCAATGATGTTTGGGAGTTAGTCCCAAGGCCAAAAGGAAAGTCTATCATTGGAGCCAAATGGGTGTTCAAAAACAAATTGGATGAAGAAGGCAAAGATGTCAGAAACAAAGCCAGACTGGTTGCAAAAGGATACTCTCAACAAGAAGGAATTGACTATGATGAAACTTATGCACTAGTTGCAAGGTTAGAAGCTATTCGTTTATTGCTTGCCTTTGCCTGTTATAAAAATTTCAGGTTATTCCAAATGGATGTCAAAAGTGCATTCCTGAATGGATTCATACAAGAGGAGGTGTATGTTATGCAACCTCCTGATTTTGAAGATCCAAAGAAGCCAGATCATGTGTACAAACTAAAAAAGACACTCTATTGTCTGAAACAAGCACCTAGAGCTTGGTACGAAAGGTTAAGTAAATTCTTACTTGAGAATGGATTTGATAAAGGCAAGGTAGATATAACCTTGTTTGTCAAGACTGAGGGCAAAGATTTTCTTTTAGTTCAAATATATGTTGATGATATCATCTTTGGTTCCTCAAATGAAACTCTGTGCAAGAACTTTTCAAAAGCAATGCAGAATGAGTTCGAAATGAGTGTGATGGGAGAATTGACATTCTTCCTAGGCTTGCAAGTGAAACAATCAGAGGAAGGAATTTTCATTCACCAAGAAAAGTATGCCAAGGAGATTGTGTCAAAATTTGGCTTGGAAAATTGCAAGAAGACAGAGAAGCCCATGTCAAGTACTTTGAAATTTGATGTAGACATCGATGGGAAACAAGTTGATCATAGACTTTACAGGAGCATGATTTGATCACTCTTATATCTAACAACATCTAGACCTGACATCTTGTTTAGTGTATGTCTATGTGCTAGATATCATTCCAATCCAAAGGAGTCACATCTCAGTGCTGTGAAGAGAATTATAAAGTATGTGGCAACTACTTCGAAATTTGGATTGTGGTATCCAAAAGATGGGGACTGCACCTTACTTGGATATTCAGACGCTAATTTAGCAGGCTGTAACCTAAACAGAAAGATGACTTCAAGTACTCGTCAGCTGCTTGGAGAACGACTTATCTCTTGGTTATCAAGAAAGCAACACACTGTTGCTCTTTTAACAGCAGAGTCAGGATACGTTGCTCTTGGAAGTTGCTGCTCACAGATTTTATGGATGAAGCAACAGCTACGTGACTTCAAAATTCCGAGGTCATGTATAGAGATAAGGTGTGACAGCACCAGTGCGATGGATTTAACTAAGAATCCTATCTTGCACTCCAGAGCTAAACATATTGAAACTCGACATCACTTTATACGAGATCATGTGGAGAAGAAGGATGTCAAAGTCACCTTCATTGATTCTAAGAATCAGCTTGCATATATCTTTACAAAGGCATTGGATAAGAATTCTTTCGAATTCATTCGGAGCAAGCTGAATATCCTATCTCCTGATGATTAAGATCGAGTCGTCTTACACAGTTTAGATCTTACGATGGTTCAGATCTTACATACTTCAGATCTTATGATGCTTCAGATCTTACGATGCTTCAGATCTTACGACACTCAGATCTTACGACATTCAGACGGTCCAAGTCTTGACATCCCTTCATCTATGATATCTTATGACTTCGGACTTTATAATATGAAATTTCCCGCCACAAGCTCATGAGGTAAAACGTATTTTATTTATAGTATGTTGAGGTATGATCATATTTACTTACCTCCTTGAATCGTTGTGTGACATACGCATCCCTTGATTGCTGAATCGTTGTTTTGGAATTTTATGTTTCTAAAAATACAGTTATCTTTTGAATTTCGAAAAGCACTCTTTCAGTTCTTAAACCGATTGAAACTCTGACTCTTTGCCCAAAAAGCTTTTGTGTTCTTCTTAAACCATAACAGTCTGTTTTCTCTCGCTTTCTCTCTTCTGGAAAAAGCTTTCATCTTTTTGTTTCTTTACACAAAGATTTTATCCACGACTGCAAATATGTCTCTATCAAGGAAGACTTCAAGAACTGTTGAGAAACGAGTGACGTTTGCTGATGCTTCTCAGACAAGTAGGCCTGAAAGTCTGTCAACATCAACCTCAACCAAAAAGCAATTGGACAAAGGAAAGATAGTTATGTATGCACCAATTCCAACAAGGAATCCTCTAGTTCTTCTTGATGAGATTGATGATGATACTCTCACCATTGCTGAATACATGTCACGGTATGGGAAATCGATCATCACTCAATCTCCACTTAACTCAGGAAAACTTTTAGTTGAAGGTGAACCGTTTGCCTTCCGAACTTGGACTGATCACAACAATTTGGGTAGCACTACGACAGGGGGAAGTGGTACTTTCTTTCCCACTTATTAACAAGTCGACGCTCCATGTTTTTATCACATTCCTCAGTCTATATATCCTGAAGCTCTTGCACAGCCAAATCATTCTGACAAGTTCAGACAATTGCTCGGACTTATTATTGGATTGAAGTCTCGACAATATGATTTGGAGCTTGCCTTATCGCAATATCGGAATCAAATCAATCTGCAGATTCAAGCTCTTTAGTCCATGATTCAAGAATTTTCTTAGCAGATTGATAAGAAAGTAGAAGTTGATTAGTGGACTAAGTCGATCAAGAAGCTGGAGCAGACTGTGCAGTCGTTGGATACCCTTCACTTTGTCCGTGTTCCTCCCCCTCTTAAACTTTTTGATTATGACAAAAAGGGGGAGAAAAGTGAAGATTTTGACTTTGTTTTGACTTTGACTTGTTTGACTAGCTTTTGTGTGGATATTTTTGATGTGGATGGGTGATTCCTTGATTGGATGGATGAATGGATGCATGATTCGTGATGATGATTGATTGCACTGTTTGTAGAAGTTATTTTCTCTTATGTTTGAATGACAGGGACATGTATGTTTGAATGATAGGGACATGTATGATATTTGTTTATTGTCAAGACTAACCTTGTCTTGTGGATGCAGATTATACATAAAGGATTATGTTTTATATCTGCTTATGAGATATTGTCTTTATCTAACAATTTACGTTGTAGAATATATTTCCAAAATCTGCAGGATCGATTTTTCATTTTCAAACATGGGGAGATTGTTTGAAAGATGACAGAGAGCAGATTTTAGAAATATAAATGTTATTATTGTTGAAGTGCTATGTTGCAGGAACTAAAATCTCAAGGGAGATACAATCCAAAATCAGCAGGATCGTTTTGTCATCATCAAAAAGGGGGAGATTGTTAGAGGAAGATCTACCGATGATTTTGAAGATGACAAAACTCTACAACAAAAGGACAAACTCTGTGATCTGACATGGAGACAAGTGCTTAATCGTGGCCAGATCTTTATCATCTGAAGAGTTGGCAGATCTTGTATGATCTAGGACTTATCAGATCTTTATCATCTGGAAGTTGCCAGATCTTTATCATTTGGAGAGATGTCAGACTTATATAGTCTGGAGATATTCAGATCTTTATCATCTGAAGGTTCTTAGATCTTTAACATCTGAAGGTAGTCAGATCTTTAAGATCTGAACGTAACAGACACGTATTGTCTGCAAGATGGAATTATGTCTACTGTTTGAGTGATATTCTTACGACTCTGATGCTCGTGGATTTCAGACAGCATACTTGTGGATCAACAAGATTGATTACTTCCAAGAATATGAAGTTTATTATTGGCATATTGGATTCCCTGAAGACGGGTAAATATGGCAATTATTCACTTATGAAAATCAAGATCCTGATTGTATGGGCGACCAGGATTGACGGCCTCTTTACACTATCCGAAGATAGCTTGATATATTCCTGATTCTGTCCAACGGGTTGATTGGAAGTGCCAATGGTCGTATTGACATGAATGAGTATTTAAGGGAGATATTTCAAAGCTGTTTTGAGAGAGAACAAGAGTGACAAAAATATAGAAGTGATGAGAGTCCATTTCATAAGTTTAGAACTGCACATTTACTGTGCGCTTACATTGTAAACAGAAGAGTGTTACATACACTTGCTGTGAGAGCAGAAGACTCTGTGAAGTCTTAGATCTGATTTGTAACTCTTTTGATTCATAGTGGAATCCAGCCGATAGGTTGTCAGCCCGAGAGAGTGGGCGTAGGCTTGAGCTAAGCCGAACCATTATAATTCTTGTGTCTTGTTCTCTACTCTCTTAACTTTCTGTTTGTGTTTATAGTTATTCGTATATCACTCGTATATCATGCTTTACATGCTGTGTTTTACATACTTCCGCAAAAGATTTTAAAATCACCTATTCACCTCCCTCTAGGTGATCACACTAGATCCTTCACATTGTTTTGTAGGTGGTGTAAGGGTGTATGGAATGTATGTGAGGTTTATATAGAAGTGTTGATTGATTTTAATACAAATGCATGACTACACTTGCATCACTACACTTCGCACACACAACCTGCGCTCAAAACCTCGATCGCAATTAGAAGCTATTAGGAGGTGTTGGGAAATGGATCTGTGTGGGGTAAAACCCGTGTAACCCATTTCTAAATCTCGCTCACTCTGATTAACAAAAAGTGCACTGACCGACGATAGTAGCGGGAAGTAAACTCTTTTTGCTTAATCAAGTAGGGACCTTAAGCCTTTTAGAATCCCACCCTTAGGTGTCAAACCATCACTAGTTTTCATGCGACATGTCTTTGTGATTGCTACACTCTTTTCGATGGGTTTGTGAGTATCGTTCGAATTTTTCTTCATTTACTATTTTTGCTCAATTTTATTCTGGTCTCAAGAATTAAATTTAACACGCGGTGGATGGTCATAATGCCTTTCTAGGTCTTAGGAAAATGAATCTCCCCGAACTCCGAATTATTCCGACATCGAGGGCGCTCAGAAGCATGTGGGAAGGGCTCAATCGAGAGAACAAGAGATATGTCAAGAAAAGAATTGGATACCTCGTCTCACTTATATATATGGAGCTGCGAGTAGCGATGATCAAGGTGTTAACCCATTTTTGGAACCATACGACACCAACGTTTGTGTTTGGTCATTGCAAACTAACCCCGACCATTGAAGAATACGATATTGTCAGTGGTAAAACTCATTCTCTAGGATTAGCCAAACCCCTTATCGAATTTGATCCCATTTCCCTTTTGAGTGAGTATCTTAGGATTGAAGCATCTCAAATCACATTGATTCTTAGAGCAAATTCCAATGCCCTCCCCTTGACATTCTTGGTCCAACATTTTTCGAGTCTGCCTAAAGAGGCTGGCATGCGTATAGCAAAGGTCTTCCTATTAGCTTCTTTGGTTTCGTAATATTTCCATTCACCAAGAAATCCATGGATCCTTTAGTTGTTTTCATTGTCAAACAAGCTTGTTTATACAAAAGATTCACAAATATGATCTTAGGTGAAACCTTCGTGTCGCTCAATAGATTCAAGAAAGAGAAGATGGGTACATTTAGAGCCCCTATAGGTTTACTCCAACTCTAGTTTGTCTCTCACCTAAAAGAATTCGGCTTGCATATGCAAAACCTTTCAGTTTGCCAAGAACTCCACACAATTTTGCGATAAAGAAAGTGTCTTCCCATATTGGTCTTTTTCTGTTTGGTACAACTTCATAAAAAAGCTCACCCCAGCCCAAATCCAATGGCATGCTCGTTGGATCGGATCTCCAGAAGTACGCTTAGATGACTAGTTCAACTACTCAATTCCTCTTTTGGGACTAATTCGTCAATTTCGCGTACTTCAGGATATCCCTCCACCTCTAAGGCCTGGGTTATTTCGCCTTGATCGTTACAACGAGGGTGTCACAGATCAAACTACCGATTGGAAAGGTATCGTGAGGACCATCGAGGACACCTGGTATGACTACCGCTCGACACTTGTCATCCGCACTAATGGAACTGAACTCGAAGGAGAGATGAAGGCACACCATGCAACGGAAAATTATATACGTCACCACCCTGAGCCTGAGCTTAAGATCGATCTTCCCGATGTCTCTAACAAGTTGACTCAACAACGAGCCTTAGTCGAGCAAGCTTTGAGGGAGCGGGATGAAGCTTTGGCCCGAGTTGAGTGTATAGCCAGATAGAACAAGCGCCTCCGTCGGTCACTTCAAGAGAAACCCAATTAGGCTTTAAGTCATATTCCATTAGGCTTTTCTTTTCATGTATTTACTCCGGGTTTTGTCATGCAAAGTGTCGATGTTTCACTTATGCCCTAGCGGATGTATAAGAACGATGATTTGCTGTTATATGTAATTTTTCCTATTAGTATTTTTCTTCTAAAAGTCTAATGGAATATACGAAGAGGCATTTTGACCAATCACCGCATGTTACCCTTTTAATTGTATAATTTCTCGACATGAAATTTTGATAAAAATCTATTTATGCAAGGCCGGACTTGAAAGGGATTCAATTTGTATAATTCTTATCCATATTTCGTTTCAAGAAACAATAAAATTGAAAGGGATTCAATTTGTCTTTCATTCCATTACTATGTACTCATTTTCTATTCTTTCCTTTCCTTTTTCCTTGTTCTTACAGTTACCAATACGGCAGAGAGAAGATCCCCGATATGCACTCGATTAAGAACCAGAATGGAATGACAAGATTTAGAAGCGCGGTTTGCAAGGTTGGAGGATCAATTAGCCCAAGTACTCAACAAGTTGGTAGAGTTAACAACTTCCATCCCACACGTTGCGACTAGGGCGCCACCCACTCATAATGCTGAACATGAGAGGATTGAGGAAAGCCCTATGGTAACCCTGGTCGTCGTGCAAATCGATCCCTCACCGCCAGAGGAGAGTAAAGCCTCTAAGGATGATGAAAGCGCCAAGAGGCTGTCTAGAATTGAAGAGCGCCTTTGCGCACTCCAGGGATACCACATGCAAGGAATTGGCGGTGTGTCACCCTTCGCCAAAATGAATGTCCTAGAAACCTTTAAAGAGCCTGACTTTGTAAGTACGACGGCACCGGATGCCCGACAAATCACCTGAACTATTATGTAAGGAAGATGGCGCGTTATTCTAACAAAGTCCCACTCCTTATCAACACGTTTCAAGATAGCCTGCAAGGCTCGGCACTGACTTGGTTCATAGGGTTGGATACTGAGAAGTTCTTCGACTGAGAGGATCTGACAAATGAATTCTTTCAGCAATACAAGTTCAATTCCGAGATTGCCCCTACTAGGGACGGGCTTACCTGTATTGAGAAAAGGAGAGGTGAACCCCTCAGAGCCTTTGCCCAAAGGTGGAAAGGCATGACAGCACAAGTGAAACCCTCACTGGATGAGATTGAGACCATGGAGTTATTCCTAAAGGCACTTCCCCATGAACAAGCCCATAGGCTCTACGCATCGGGTTGCCTCACTTTTGCTCATTTGGTGGATATTGGCGAAAGAGTAGAATGGACAATGTAGGACGAAAAACCACCAAGGGAAGTAACAGAAGGTTTCCACAAAGAAAAGACAAAGAGCCCATCAACGATGTGGCTTTTATTCAAACCATCCATCCACCAAGCTCATTCTCAGCTTCTGCTCAAAGACCGGTCATCATACGGGGGGACACACCTTCACGTTACAATCAGGTTAAGAGGGTTCCTCAAAGGCAATTCACTCCAATGCCGAGGCCTCTGTCCAAACTATTGCCGATGCTCCTTGACAGGAGAATGGTGACAAAGGAGGTCTCTAGAGACAATCCTCCAAAGTTCCATGGTTTTGACATGACTAAGACCTGCGACTACCACATGGGAGAAAGGGGACACAATGCCGACAATTACTACTCTCTCAAAGTGAAGGTCCAAAATCTGATTGACAAGGGCATCCTATCTTTCAAAGAAGCTACATCCAATGTGCAAAGGAACCCTCTACCCAACCACCCCGAGAACGTCAACTTGGTTTCACAAGGATCGGACCGTAAAACATGAATTTTCTCAGCAAACGTCACCAAACTGCATGAGGTGATGGAAGCATTGCGACGGGATTGGATGTCTTACAAAGAAAGAGAAAGTCCATTGTATCTATAGGGCGATCGAGTGAGGCATAATTTGTCATGGGGATGAGGATTGGATGGTCACCATGATGACTCCAGTGGTGATAGAACTAGGAGCAGATAGCTATGAAAATGAGTCAGAAGGAGAGTACGCCAGGTCAGCCACAGTAGAGGAAGTGGCAAAGAGTTTGTCGGAATGTCACTTTACGCTAATGGTGATTGAGCTAGCACTTTTGAGTGACTATGAACCAATAATTTTGTCGGCCGTACCGGAGTTTGACATGAAGACCGCCCCGTGGGATTACGGTACCGGTGAAGTGGACGCTGTTACGAGGTCGGGACGTTGCTACGCACTCGTTGGTGCAGTTGAAAAGAAGGCCGTAATAGACGAAGAGGCTGAGCAATTCTTGGCAATTGTCAAGACGAGTGAATATAATGTGGTGAATCAATTAAGAAAAATGCCAGCTCAGATCTCCCTGCTGGATTTGTTCAAATCTTTTGAAAGCCACAAGAACGCACTTCTAAAGGTGTTGAATGAGGTGCACGTTCCGGAAACGATTGAAGTGGGTCAATTAGAAGAATTTGTGGGGTCTATCCTCTTGAAGGACCAAATTTCATTTTCGGATGAGGATTTTCTGCCAGAAGGACGTTGTCATGCGAAGCCCTTGCATATCTCGGTGAAATGCTGTGACAGGATCGTCGCAAGGGTATTGATTGACAGTGAGTCTGCATTGAACATTTGTCCCCTAACCACTCTCCATCGTTTAGGGGTGGGCATGGAAAAGCTCAAGACTGCTAGGACGACAGTCCATACTTTCGACGAGATGAAAAAGGAAGTTGTTGGGGGAGATTGAGTTAGAACTCATTATCGGCCTGACTCTATTTGAGGTCGTGTTTCAGGTATTGGATATACCGAGTGCTTTCAACTTTCTGCTGGGAAGGCCTTGGATCCATAGTGCTGGTGCCGTACTGTCAAGTTTCCACCAAAAGGTGAGATTTGTTGTTGGTGGCATGCTTATAACGGTACATGGAGAGACAGATTTCAAAATATTCCAAGAAACCGTGATTCGGTACATCGAGCCTGGCTCTAAAGAAGAATCAAGTTACCACACTTTCGAACTCTTCTCCATGATCCATGTTCTTGTTGGGTCAACTATCCAGCCGCCCGGGATACCTAGGCCATCTCTAATGTCTGGAAAGTTTTTGCTTGGATATGGCTACATTCCTGGTGAAGGCTTGGGCCCACATAGACAAGGTAAAGAGAGTCCATCGAAGCTGGCAAAAATTATAAAAGGGCGGGGTTGGGTCACCAAAAAGATCAAGAAGAAGGAATCAGAAATGGTAACCATGAAGCCCTTAAGGGTCACGGATGCCAAGTTCCTTCAGAAAATCACACAAATCCAGGGAATGGACAGGCCCATGCAAACCGGGGTGCCCATGTTGGTCGAGGAGTTGGTCGAGGAAATCAAGGAGGTCAAGGAGTCAGGCGAAGAAACCAAGAAGGTTGGGGTATAGGCGAGCCCTGCAACGAAGAAGCGAAGGAATCCCAATTTTTCTTTCCTCCGCCGCTGACCGATTTCTTTATCAAATCCAGCCGACTATTACAAGATGAAGACGGAGCTATTGAGGGCATGACTAATCTATTCGAATAGGGGTTTGTTTGTGTCACTCAGCGGATGAAGCCGGGCCATCCGGAGATACTACTGATTCCTCAAAGTAGGATCGTGTCTTTTTCTTTTGGCTTTTACTTTTTTGTTTTTAGGAAAGAATGGACACTATTCAGCTAGTGTGGTAAGTAGACTCTTGCTATTGCTAATACTTTGAGAAGTTTTTTTGTAATATGACATCATTACTTAATGAGAATATTTGCATATTTTAAAGGCCTGTGGAAGTACCTCAAACAGTCCTATGACGAACGATCATATTTCCTAAGTGCTGGACTTCAACGCGCTTTTTCTTCGCCCACAAATGCCAAAAGAGGCTGGGACTATTTCTTGAATATTAAACGTGAAAATATTTTGAAAAAAACTCATGTCATGCATCACCTGTCATCAATTCATGTATCACTTGTCATCAATTCATACTAACTGATTGCATTGCATCTTAGGCATGACATTATGCATTCTTTTCATAAGAATGCGCATGACTTGAAGCCTCTGGAAGAAATTGCCATGAATTTCCGATAGCGAAGAGAATGACCAGGTAAGGGTCGAGCGTGAATGGAGCCTCCATGAAGAGCCGAAGCCGTTGACAACAGAGGCAACTGTCACTGTAAACCTTGGCAATTCCGAAAATGTGAAGGAGGTAAAAGTCGGAGTCGGTCTGTCAAAACTTGAAATGGAGGAAATGGTCAGTCTATTGAAGGAATATCAGGATGTGTTCGCATGGACCTATGCCGACATGCCGGGGCTTGATCCAAAGATTGTAGAACATGCCCTACCCATCGATCCAACTGTTCCGCCACGAAAGTAGAGACTCAGAAGGACGAAACCTGAATTGTCCAAGAAAATTGAAGAAGAGGTAATGAAGTTATTAAACGTAGGGTTCATTGAGGTCTCGCCTTATCCTGATTGGATTGCAAACATCGTCCTTGTGATGAAGAAAGACGGGCGAGTCAGGTTATGTGTAGACTATCGAGACCTGAATTGATCCAGCCCGAAGGATGACTTCCCACTCCCCCACATTGACGTCTTGGTCGATAACACCGCCGGTTTTGATCTTTTCTCTTTTATGGATGGTTTTTTGAGGTACAACCAGATTCGAATGAAGGAAGAAGCCAAAAGCAAGACCTCATTCATAACCCCGTGGGGGACGTTTTGTTACAAGGTAATGTCGTTCGGTCTGAGAAATGCATGGGCAACGTACCAAAGGGCCATGGTCGCGTTGTTTCACGACATGATGCACAAGGAAATTGAAGTGTACGTGGACGACATGATAGCAAAGTCAAGGCCAAGGGAGGATCATGTCGTTGTTTTGAGGAAATTGTTCGACTGCCTTCGAAAATTCAAGCTCCGCCTTAATCCGTCCAAGTGTGTGTTCGGGGCAAAGTATGGCAAGCTGTTGGGATTTGTGGTAAGTAATAGGGGGTTGAGATTGACCCGTCGAAGATTAAAGCCATATGTGAATTGAAACCTCTCGTTATTGTTAAAGAAGTATGAAGTCTATTAGGAAGACTGAACTACGTGGCAAGGTTCATATCCAACTTGTCTAAAACCACCAAACTGTTTTTCAGGCTCCTAAAGAAAGATGCAAAGGTTGAATGGGGAGATGAATGCCGAGATGCCTTCGAGCAGATAAAACAATGCCTCACTAACTCGCCGGTATTAGTTCCTTCGGTCCTAGGTTTTCCTTTGATCTTGTATTTGACTATTCATGGGGAGTCGCTCGGGGGCATGTTGGCTCAGAAGGGACCCAATGATGGGAAAGAGCGCGCAATATACTACCTCAGCAAAAAGTTCACCATCCTAGAGACGAATATTCAGAAGTAGAGAAGACATGTGTGGCTCTAATTTGGCCGTTGCGTAGATTACGCCAGTCACTCTATATCATCAAATCCTGCTCGTGACAGAAAAGGATCCCATTAGATACCTGATTGAAAAGTTGGCACTGGTAGGAAGACTGGCCAAATGGCAAGTCTTAATCTCTGAATTCGATGTGCAAAGCTTGACTCAAAAGTCTGTCAAAGGAAGAGCCATAGCCGATATGTTAGCGGAAGCGCCACAGGAAGTGGAAAGCGCCAACGAAGACAGCAACGTGGAAGAGCGGATCCTCGCAATAGAAGACGATAAATGGACCATGTATTTTGATGGCGCTGTCAATTTGTCCGGATCTGGCAATGGAGCCGTGCTCATCTCCCCAAATGATCAACATTACCCTGTTTCAGCCAAATTGGTGTTCCGTTGTGTTAGAGGAAGATCTATCGATGATTTTAAAGATGACAAAACTCTACGACAAAAGGACAAAACTCTGTGATTTGACTTGAAGACAAGTAGTTTGTCGTGACCAGATCTTTATGATCTGGAAGTTGCCAGATCTTTATCATTTGGAGAGATGTTAGACTTGTATAGTTTGGAGGTATTCAGATCTTTATCATCTGGAGGTTCTTAGATCTTTAACATCTGAAGGAAGTCAGATCGTTACGGCATCAGACACGTATCGTCTGGAAAGCAGATTTGGTAAAATCTAGGAAGTCGGAATTATGACGACTGTTTGAGTAAGAGGATATTCTTACGACTCTGATGCTCGTGGATTTCAGACAGCATATTTGTGGATCAACAAGATTGATTACTTCCAAGAATATGAAGTTTGTTATTGGCATATTGGATTCTCTGAAGATCGGGTAATTGGGGCCAGTATTCACTTCTGGAAACCAAGATCTTGATTGTATGGGCGACCAGGATTGACGGACTCTTGACACTATCTGAAGATTGCTTGATATACTCCTGATTCTGTCCAACGGGTTGATTGGAAGAATTCCTTTGGAAGGTGCCAACGGTTGTATTGGCATGAAGGAGTATTTGAGGGAGATATTTCAAGCTGTTCAAAAAGAAGAGAAGCTGACGAGAGTTTAATTCATAAGTTTAGAATTGTCCATTTACTGTGCGCCAATTATAAACAAAAGAGTGTTACATATACTTGCTGTGAGAGCAGAAGACTTTGTGAAGTCTTAGAACTGATCTGTAACGCTTTTGATTCATAGTGGAATCCAGTCGATAGGCTGTCAGTCCGAGAGAGTGGACGTAAGCTTAAGCTAAGCCGAACCACTATAAACCTTGTGTCTTGATCTTCTCTCTTAACTCTCTGTGTGTGCTTACTGTTCTTCATATATCACTCTCATACCATGCTTCACACCCTATGTTTTATATACTTCCACGAAATATTTTAAAATCACCTATTCACCCCCCTTCTAGGTAATCGCACTACATCTTTCAATTGGTATCAGAGCCATGTGCTTGTTTTCGAAGTGTTTTACTTCTAAGCTAAAGATCTATGTCTAGTGTGTTTGTACCAGGAGTGATGGAAGGACATAACGTTGTTAGAGCACCTTACTTTGATGGAAAGGACTAAAACATCTGGAAAAACAAAATGAGATCATTTCTGAGATCAAAAGATCCACTAGAATGGGATGTTGTTGAAAGAGGAGTAAATCCCAAATCTACATCAAATTCAGAGAAATATGCTGTAGAAGATGGAGAGATGAATCAATCTAAATTCATCAGAAGACAACACATTGATGCTAAAGCTATTTATTCTTTATACTGTGCTTTGTCTCCTACAGAATATAATCGTATCTCTTCTTGTGCAACAGCTAAAGAAATATGGGAAAGGTTGAACATCACTTTTGAAGGAACTGATAGAGTCAAGGAGACAAGAATCAACATTCTACTTGGTCAATACGAAGCCTTCAAAATGAAACCTGGAGAAAGCATCTCTGATATGTCCAGTCGCTTCACAGAGATTGTCAATGGTCTCGCATATCAAGATCAAATTATTTATGGACCAATGAAAGTGAACAAGTTACTTTGTGGACTCTTAAGTGAATGAGACCAAGTGAAAATCACTATCAGAGAGACACAGAGGATTTAACCTCTATCTATTGATGAGCTGATTGGAACTCTCCAATCTTAAGAAGTGAAAAGATCTGATGAGCAATCAGACTTGAAAGGTAAAAAATCTATAGCCTTAAAATCTAATGAAGAATTTCATGATGCAGGATCAAATGAAACTTTGGATGATGAAGAGATGGCTCTTCTAATGAAGAAGTTCAAGAAATTGAACAACAAAGGAAGAAGATTCAACTCAGGAAATTCGAGCTCTCAAAATTTCCAGAAAAGACAACTTGAGCAAAATTTTCAAAGGAGACAGCCCAGACAAAACTTTCAGAACAGGCAGTCTTGGAACAAAGAATCCAACAATGAAGTAACGTGTTACAACTGCAGGTAGAAAGGACATATTAATCCCAACTATCCTTTACTGAAGCGAAGCAATGGGAGAAATGAAAAACATAAGAAAGCACTCAAAGCAGAATCCTAGAGTGATGCTGACAGTGATGATGAATTTGGGAACATCTGCTTGATGGCACGATCAAATTTGGATTCAGAAGCAAGTTATGATTCAGACTCAGATCAAGATGATGAGGTTATTATCAAGAACAAAACAAAATGGTATCTGGAAAGTGGATGTTCAAGGCACATGACAGGTGATTCAAGCTGCTTTGTTAAGCTAATCAAAACAGAAGGAGGGAAAGTGTCTTTTGGAGGTAAAAACAAATGAAAGATAGTTGGTTGTGGAACTGTGCAAATTGAGAATCTGATTATCAAGGATGTTTCCTTGGTGAAAGGTTTGAAGTACAATCTTATCAGTATTAGTCAATTGTGTGATGCTGGTTACAAAATTCAGTTTCAAGAAGGTATATGCTATGGTTCTTGCAAGGAAACTTCACAATCCTTCTCGGTTAAGTGTCATGGAAATATCTATCTACTTGATATAAATCCAGATAGTTCGCAGTGTTTGTTATCTGTTCAGGATGAGATAAATCTATGGCATAGAAGACTTGGACATGCTGACATGAAACAGATTGCCAATATCTCTTCCAAGAAGATTGTTCGTGGCCTTCCAAGATTGGTTTTTCAAAAGAACGACACTTGCACATCTTGTGTGTTGGGAAAACAGGCCAGATGTTCTTATAAGTTGATAAATCAAGTATCAAATGACCATGTTTTACAGCTGCTTCACATGGACTTGTTTGGACCTGCTCCAACTCAGAGTATTGGAGGGAAGACTTATTGTCTGGTAATTGTTGATGATTACTTTTGGTTCACATGGGTTTATTTCTTGGCAAGTAAGTCAGATGCTATTTCTTACTTCTCCAAGTTTGCCAAGAAAGTTCAAAATGAGAAAGGTTATACTATTTCACGGATTCGTACCGATCATGGAAGAGAGTTTGAGAATCAAGATTTTGCCAAGTTTTGTGATGATACAGGGATTCAACATGTGTTCTCATCTCCATATATGCCTGAACAAAATGGAGTGGTGGAAAGGAAGAACAGGTCATTACAAGAGATGGTCAGAACTCTGCTTATAGAAAGTTACATGCCTTCTCAATTCTGGGCTGAAGCTGTATCTACAGCGTGTTACATCATCAATAGAGTTTACCTCAGGCCTATCCTTGAAAAGGCGCCTTATGAGATCTACAACGATAAGAAACCTATTGTTTCCTATTTTCGTATTTTTGGTTGCAATTGTTTTATATTGAAGAATTCTAATGATAATGTTGGTAAGTTTGATATGAAGTTAGATGAAGGAATCTTTCGTGGATACTCCATGTTAAGTAAAGCCTACAGAGTCTTTAACAAAAGGACTCAATCTGTGGAAGAATCAATGAACGTCAAGTTTCATGATGACACTCAACTACATTTACTTCAACCACAGCTTGATATTCCAAATCACTCTCAAGACTTCTCAACCATGAATTCTCATGAGGAAGCTCAACAACTAGAAGAGGAAACTCTATCAGCTGAGACCATAAGATTTATTCGTTCAAATTGGAGACATAAGTCTAGTCATCCAACTGAACTTATCATTGGTGATCTTAATGAAGGAGTTCGAACAAGGGCACAGAGACACGAAGAATCCAGTGCAGTAGCACTTGTGTCTAAAGTTGAGCCAAAAGGTATAGATGATGCGCTACTTGATGAATGTTGGATTGAGGCTATGCAAGATGAGCTCAAATGGTTTGCAATCGATGATGCTTGGGAGCTAGTCCCAAAACCAAAAGGAAAATCCATTATTGGAGCCAAATGGGTGTTCAGAAACAAATTGGATGAAGAAGGCAAAGTTGTCAGAAACAAAGCCAGACTGGTTGCAAAAGGATACTCTCAGCAAGAAGGAATTGACTATGATGAAACTTATGCACCAGTAGCAAGGTTAGAAGCCATTCGACTATTGCTTGCCTTTGCCTGTTACAAAAATTTCAGGTTGTTCCAAATGGATGTCAAAAGTGCATTCCTGAATGGATTCATACAAGAAGAGGTGTATGTAAAGCAACCTCCTGGTTTTGAAGATCCGAAAAAGCCATATCATGTGTACAAACTAAAAAAAGCACTCTATGGTCTGAAACAAGCTCCTAGAGCCTGGTATGAAAGGTTAAGTAAATTCCTACTTGAGAATGGCTTTGAGAAAGGCAAAGTAGATATAACTTTGTTTGTCAAGACTGAGGGAAAAAAGTTTCTTTTAGTTCAAATATATGCTGATGATATCATCTTTGGCTCCTCAAATGAAACATTTGCAAGAACTTTTCAAAAGCGATGCAGAATGAGTTCAAAATGAGTGTGATGGGAGAATAGACATTTTTCCAGATCTTGCAAGTCAAACAATCAGAGGAAGGAATTTTCATTCACCAAGAAAAGTATACCAAGGAGATTGTGTCAAAATTTAGCTTGGAAAATTGCAAGAAGACAGAGACGCCCATGTCAAGTACTTTGAAACTTGATGAAGACATCGATGGGAAACAAATTGATCAGAGACTTTACTGGAGTATGATTGGATCTCTTTTATATCTAACAACATCGAGACCTGACATTTTGTTTAGTGTACGTCTATGTGCTAGATATCAATCCAATCCAAAGGAGTCATATCTCAGTGCTATGAAGAGAATTATAAAGTATGTGGCAACTACTTCAAAATTTGGATTATGGTATCCATAAGATGGGGACTTCACTTTACTCGGACATTCAGACGCTGATTTAGCAGGCTGTAAGCTAAACAGAAAGAGTACTTCAGGTACTTGTCAGTTGCTTGGGGAATGACTTATCTCATGGTTATCAAGAAAGCAACACAGTATTGCTCTCTCAACAGCAGAGTCAGAATACGTTGCTCTTGGTAGTTGCTGTTCACAGATTTTATGGATGAAGCAACAACTGCATGACTTTAGAATTCCGAGGTCATGTATTGAAATCAGGTGTGATAGCACCAGTGCAATGGATTTAACTAAGAATCCTATCTTACAGACAAAATTAAATAATATTCCTAATATAATTTTCATTAACACGTTTTAGCAAATAATTATTCATTTTTGAATTTTCACTTTATTTAAATGAAATGTAACGAAATGCAGTGCGTGAATCTATTCAATTTCGTTTGTTTTTTAATATGCTTGAAAGACACCGCCAAGGGGACGTGTTTATATATCCATTTGGTGAAACATAAAGAATATGAGGAAATTAAAGCTCCCTTGATAGCTTCTAGGAGAGAGGTTAGACAGTGATATGCGATCCTCGTGCTATCCTTCGACATTGTAACTAAAGGCAGTGAGGCATTATCACACGATTGCTGCATGCAAAATGCTAATATATTTGACTTCCTGTTTATTCTTTAAGTAATTAAGATTTTCGGGCATCTTCATATCCTCCTTGAGCTTCGTTGCTTTATAATGTCTCCATCCTATGTGCTTGGTTGGTCCTGTCTCCGTTATCTATCTTGTGTTAATATCATTTTTCTCCTTTTTTTTTTCTTTTGAACCAGCAATTACGTATGCCTCCGATTTTTATGAAATACTTGGTGTAAACAAGGATGCAAGTCCTTCTGAAATCAAGAAAGCATACTACGGGGTATGTTTGTGTCCTCGATGTGCTATCTACCGTCTCATATCAATTTCTTCACCTCTTTGGTGTTTCTGGGGATATGTAGATTTCTTTACATGGATTCTTCTTCTAGAGCAAAACATATTGAAATCCGACATCACTTTATATGGGATCATGTGGAGAAAAAAGATGTCAAAGTCACCTTTATTGATTCTAAGAATCAGCTTGCAGATATCTTTACAAAGGCATTGGATAAAAATTCTTTCGAACTCATTCGGAGCAAGCTGAATATCTTATCGCCTGATGATTAAGTTCAAATCATTCTACAAGCTTCAGATCTTACATGGTTCAGATTTTACGATGTTCAGATCTTACAACATTCAGATCTTACAAACGTCTCAGACGGTCCAGGTCTTGACATACCTTCATCTATGATATCTAATGACTCATGACTTTATGATATGAAATTTCCCACCACAAGCTCATGAGGTAAAACATATCTTTATTTTTAGTATGTTAAGGTATGATTGTTGCTTAGCGTTTATTTACTTACCTCTTTGAATCGTTGTGTGATATATGCATCCCTTGATTGCTGAATCATTGTTTTGGAAATTTTATTTTCCAAAAATACAATTATCTTTTGAATTTTGAAAGGCACTCTCTTACTCCTTAAACCGATTAGGATTCTGCCTCTTCGCTCAAAATCTCTTCGCTTTTCTGAAACCCTAGCAGTGTTTTTTCTCGTTTTCTCTCTTCCGAAAAAGCGTTCAACTTTTTACTTGATTCAAACGAAGAACATCTCTTCGACTACAATTATGTCGTTGTCAAGGAAGACTTCAAGTTCTGTTGAGAAGAGGGTGACGTTTACTGCTGCTCCTCAGACAAGTAGGCTCGAAATTCTGTCAACGTCAACTACGACCGAAAAGCACTTGGACAAAGGGAAGATAGTTGTGTATGCACCAATTCCGACGAGGACTCCCTTATTCCTTCCTGATGAGGATGATGATGATACTCTTACTATTGCTGAATACATGTCTTGACATGGGAAATTGATCATCACTCAATCCCCACATAACTCAGGAAAGATTTCAGTTGAAGCTGAACGGTCTGCCTTTCAAAGTTGGACTGATCAAAGCAATTTGGGCAGCACCAAGACAGGGGGAGTTGGTACCTTCTTTCCCACTTATCAACAAGCCGATGCTCCATGCTTTTATCATATTCCTCAGTCTATTTTTGCTGAAGCACTAGCACAACCAAATCATTCTGACGAGTTCAAACAATGGCTTGGACTCATTATTGGTTTAAAGTCTCGACAATTTGATTTGGAGCTTGCTTTATCGCAATATCGGAATCAAATCAATCTGCAGATTCAAGCTCTTTACTCCATGATTCAAGAATTTTCTCAGCAGATTGACAAGAAGGTAGATGTTAATCAGTGGATTGAGTCGATCAAGAAGCTGGAGCAGACCGTGTAGTCATTGGATAATCTTCATTTTGTTCATGTTCAACCCCCCTCTTAAACTTTTTGATTATGACAAAAAGGGAGAGAAAAGTGTAGATTTTGACTTTGACTTGTTTGACTTGACTTTGTGTGGATATTTTGATGTGGATGGGTGATTGCTTGATTGGATGAGTGAATGGATGATTCGTGATGCTTGATTAGAAGGATATTGTTTATTTATAAATTGTCAAGACTAACTTTGTCTTGTGGATGCAGATTATACAGAGAGGATTATGTTTTATATCTGCTTATGAGATATTGTTTTTATCTAACAATCTGTGTTGCAGAATATATTTTCAAAATCCGCAGGATCATTTTGTCATCATCAAAAAGGGGGAGATTGTTAGAAGAAGATCTATCGATGATTTTGAAGATGACAAAACTCTACGACAAAAGGACAAAACTCTGTGATTTGACTTGAAGACAAGTGACTTGTCGTGACCAGGTCTTTATGATCTGGAAGTTGCCAGATGTTTATTATCTGGAGAGATGTCAGACTTGTATAGTATGGAGGTATTCAGATCTTTATCATCTGGAGGTTCTCAGATCTTTAACATATGAAGGAAGTCAGATCTTTAAGATTTGACGGTATCAGACACGTATCGTCTGGAAAGCAGATTTGGTAAAATTTGGGAAGTCGAAATTATGACGACTGTTTGAGTAAGAGGATATTCTTACGACTTTGATGCTTGTGGATTTCTGACATCATATTTATGAATCAACAAGATTGATTAATTCCAAGAATATGAAGTTTATTATTGGCTTATTGGATTCTCTGAAGATCGGGTAATTGTGGCAAGTATTCACTTATGGAAACCAAGATCCTGATTGTATGGGCGACCAGGATTGACGGATTCTTGACACTATCTGAAGATTGCTTGATATACTCCTGATTCTGTCCAACGGGTTGATTGGAAGAATTCCTTTGGAAGGTGCCAACGACCAGGATTGACGGACTCTTGACACTATCTGAAGATTGCTTGATATACTCCTGATTCTGTCCAACGGGTTGATTGGAAGAATTCCTTTGGAAGGTGCCAACGGTTGTATTGGCATGAAGGAGTATTTAAGGGAGATATTTCAAGCTGTTCAAAAAGAAGAGAAGCTAACGAGAGTTTATTTCATAAGTTTAAAATTTTCCATTTACTGTGCGCCAATTGTAAATAAAAGAGTGTTACATATACTTGCTGTGAGAGCATAAGACTTTGTGAAGTCTTAGAACTGATCTGTAACTCTTTTGATTCATAGTGGAATCCAGCCGATAGGCTGTCAGCCCGAGAGAGTGGATGTAGGCTTGAGCTAAGCCGAACCACTATAAACCTTGTGTCTTGATCTTCTCTCTTAACTCTCTGTGTGTGCTTATTGTTCTTCATATATCACTCTCATACCACGCTTCACACGCTGTGTTTTATATACTTCTGCAAAAGATTTTAAAATCATATATTCACCCCTCTCTAGGTGATCGCACTAGATCTTTCACCTTGCACCAATAATATCACAGAATATGAAGCTTGTATCCTTGGTCTTCAGACTGTCATAGACATGAAAATTCAGAGGCTGCAGGTTTACTGTGACTCGGCTCTAATCATCTTGCAAACCAAAGGCGAATGGCGTACAAGGGATCCGAAGTTAATCCCGTACCATAAATTTCTTGAAGAGCTGGTGAAAGAATTCGAAGAGATATCATTCGCCTACTTGCCTAGATCACAAAATCAATTCGTCGATGCTTTGGCCACATTGGCATCAATGCTGCATGTAACTGGTGGTTTGGACATCAAACCTTTGAGAATTGAAATTCTATACGTCCCGGCTTATTGTATGATGGTAGAGGAGGAGCCTGATGGCAAGCCATGGTATTACGTTATCATGAATTACCCGCGGAATAGAGAATTTTTACCAGGGAGCGAATCGTTTGACCGAAAATATTTGATGAGACTCGTACATAAATTCTTTATTGATGGTAATGTGCTTTACAAGAGGACGGTTGGCTCGATTCTGTTGAGATGTGTTAACGCCAGGGAGGCCAACCTCCTGATGAAGGAAATGCATGAGGGAGAATGCGGTCCTCACATGAATGGACATCTACTGGCCAAAAAGGTTATGAGACTTGGTTATTTTTGGCTTACCATGGAGACCGATTGTGTACGACATGCACGTTGCTGTTACCGATGCCAAGTTTATGCAAACAAGATTAATGCTCCACCGAACGAGCTCCACCAGATGGCCGAAGCTTGGCCATTTTCTATGTGGGGGATCGACATCATCGGGCCAATCAATCCCAAGGCGTCCAACGGCCACCGATTCATATTGGTGGCGATTGACTACTTCACAAAATGGATCGAGGCCAACTCTTATGCAAATGTCACTGCAAAGGTGGTGTCCAGATTTATTCGGCGAGATATACTTGCCCGTTACGGGGTCCCTGAGGCAATTATCACAGACAATGGTACAAACTTGAATAATAAGGTCGCGGATGATCTATTGGGCAAGTTCAAGGTTTGTCACTTAAATTCATCTCTACATCGACCACAAATGAATGGAGTAGTTGAGGCAGCAAACAAAAACCTGAAGAAAATTTTATCAAAGACGGCTGAGAACTATCGTGATTGGCATGAAAGGCTCCTGTATGCGTTAATGGCTTATCGAACGTCAGTTCATACTTTGACCGGGGCTACGCCTTTCTCATTGGTTTACGGCATGGAAGCAATTTTACTTGTTGAGCTAAAGATACCTTCGTTGAGAATCCTCTCACAGGCAGAACTTTCTGAGGCAGAATGGACTCGATAGAGGCATGAACAGCTGAACATGATTGATGAAAAGCGACTACAAGCTATATGTCATGGCCAGTGTTACCAGAAGCGAGTAGCAAAGTCGTTCCAATGAAAGGTTCGTCCCAGGGTCTTCGAGGTCAACGACCTAGTGTTGAAGAAGACTTCATCTGTCTTACCAGACCCTCGGGGGAAGTTTGCCCCAAATTATGAGGGACCTTATGTAGTTTAAGAAGGTTCTCCTCGGAAATGCCTTAGCTTTAAGTTGAAATGGACGGCCGTGAACTGCCGAAACTTGTAAATGCGGATGATGTTAAGAAATATTTTCCTTGAATGAAATCTTGGCCATAAATCCATTTCCTTTGTGATTCAGAGCATTTAGATTTCGAACATTCATACATTACACTCATGCATTTTCATATCAGCATGCTGTTTGTTTAGATTTAACTTGCAGGAGAAAAGTCGGGGTGATAAGCTTTTGGGGTTAACCATTAGCAGTCGCGTTACCTAGGAAAGGCGTTGGCGCACTTGTGTCAAGCTCAAGGGTAGCGTCGTATCGTCTCAATTCTTAATCTTCAAGGTCATTTAGATATAATGCATTCACTACATCGTAGGTTCGCTTGGTAACTGCCGAGGAGGCCGGTGAGTGTCCCTTCCTCTAAAGAACTTTTCTTATGAGGGCGGAAATAAAAATTGTTAAAGCACAAAAAAACTTTACACCTTCCCCAGTTTGTGATAAGAAAGATGAGACTTGGGGCAAATCTTTAGCATTTACCACACCTGGAGGATGTGTGACGTAGATATGTCAATCTCAAGGGTAACACCGTTTCGTCCCAGATTGTTCACTTTTGAGATCATTTATTGACCTAGTGTTTTTACCATGTCGCAGGGCTAATTCGATAGCCATCGGGACAGGTAAGTATATCTCTCTCCAAAACTCTTTTCATAAGAGTAGAAGTGAAAATCATTTGAAATACAGAATGGCTCTGTGTTTCCCCAAGTTTGCAGCAAAAAGATAGTGTGAGACGAATTAAAGTCATCTTCTTTTGAAAAAATGCAAATGATCAGTATTTTGGCTCGTGCATCTTGCATCAAAATCTCAATGGAGGATAGTTTGAACAAGTGTTTTGGAACAAAAATGAGCGTTGATTATGTTATACTGGAGTCCTTAAAACGATGAAAGGCAAGCCCCGTCCAAATACATCCCTAAAACACTACGAGGGTTGAGTGAAAGAAGAAGGGACCTTATCTTAGGACAATGGATTTATTTGCAGCGAATACATCGATCAAAATGACAAAATGCCTTTCTTTCAATATCCCACACACTACATAACTCTGGCTAGCCACTTTGAGCCTGGAAAAAGAGAATTTCCTCAAATATCCCCGTCGAGAACCACCCTAACACCGGGGCAAATTTAGGAGAACATGGTCGAAAAACAAAAAAATTCAGGAGATCATTTGGTGAAAAGATCTAGAAAGATTTTATTGCATCCACTTGCATTAATCTTTTTGTGGTAGCTTCAGGTGGATTCTCATGGAAGCTCAAAGCATTCCGAAGTGAAGAAGAGCATTCATTTCTCTATCCAAACACTTATACCCTTTGCTTAGCCAAGTTGAGCCTTGAAATTCTTTTCCAAAACCTAAATGGTGATTACATCCCCACACTAGGGCAAGGCACATGATTTACCAGAAAGAATGATAATAGTTGAGAATGTCTTGAGAGTCATGAAAGCGCGAGGAAAAGAAACCAAATTAGGGGGCATGAAAAAGCAGTATGTCTGGTAAAAGCAAGACCAATACTCGTGAAAATGTATCTAAAAAGATACATCAACAATAGCACTCATGAAAGATGCCCTCATGCAAACGCTTAAAGAAGAGTAAAGCTCTTATACCTAAAAATGGCTAGTTGATGGACTCTCTAGACAAGTTGACTTCAAGCGTCAAGTAAAAATAAAAATAAAAAGAAAAAAGGAAGAGGAGGAGGAATTGAACGAGATGGTAATGATGTCTAAGTAATCACCATTTTCTTAAACCTCTCTAAAGATATAAGCCTTTCAAGCCTCACCCTAAACCGACAATACAACCTCTCCCGAAGTCTCTTCTAATTGGGATGTCTCGAGTAGATGTGAAGAGTTCACAAAAAGGAGCTACTGCTCAGAGAAGTGGAGGCAATCATTTCTTATCTTATCTTCAAGGTTCTTGACTTGTAAACCAAAATGAAGATGAAGTTGAATATTCTTTCTTGACCTGAAAATAACCACCTGTTATGTAAGCCCATGACCTCACTCACAATACGGTCCTTATGAAGACCTTTTTAATTGATCAAGGTGTGTTCGCTGCAAACATTTCCAAAGGCCTTTCACATAGGTTATGGGAGATATTTCCAATAGACAAAATGATATCCCACATCAACGGATGGGATCATAAGCCATTTTGAGAGATTGCGAGAAGACCTTTCTGATTAAGATACCCTAGTTCAGCATCTTTAACATGCTCATTCAAATGAATTGAAATCACTTTGTTTGAAACTCTCCTCCAAAGGAACTTTGAAAAATTGATGGCAATAACTACAAGTTAATTGACCATTACTTGAATGTCATTCAAAATCTTTACATTGACTGTATATAATAAAAAAAATTAAAATTCACTTGCTTTACTTATACAGTTTTGGTTTGACTTGCAGTTGACACTAAACGCCTGGTGATGTCAAGTATTCCCAGTACCTCCAAATCAGTGAAACCCGTTTCTACCACGGTGAGACTCAAAACCGTCAAAACCCGTTTTTACACGGTGAGACCCTCCACATTAGTCGAAACCCGTTTCTATCACGGTGAGACTCAAAACCGTCAAAACCCGTTTTTAAATGGTGAGACCCTCCACATCAGTCGAAATCCGTTTTTACCACGGTGAGACTCAAATTCGTCAAAACCTGTTTTCACCATGGTGAGACCGTCCACATTAGTCGAAACCGTTTCTACCATGGTGAGACTCAAATCCGTCAAAACCTATTTTTACCACGATGAGACCCTCCAAATCAGTCGAAACCCGTTTCTACCACAGTGAGACTCGAATCCGTCAAAACCTGTTTTTACACGACCCCTCAAATCACTTAAAAGCCAATTTTACATGGTGATACATTTAAAGAAACCTCTTACCTTCGACAAAGAAATCTCATCAAGTTCTCTCGCGGTATCAGGTAAGTACTTCTTCTATCTCCAATGTAAATAACGAGAAAATGGAAAATGGAAAGATGAAAGTCAAAATGTTTTATGCCACTTATCGACAAAAATTAGGCGTCTCTTATCATTGAATGATACCTCTTCGAGCTCCTCTTCAAAGAGGGGTAGCTGTTGACACCTAATTTTTACCGATCTGGCTAATTCTGTTTACCTTAGCTTTAGAGAGAATTGTCAATTAATTAGAGCTAGAATTACATTTTTTTTTATTACTTTTACTCTTATTGTTACTATTTAAAAAAAAAGAACACTCATTTTCACGCGAGCTTTTTCTTTTCTTTTCCCAGGATCCATGACCTATTTTCTTCCCCAAGGCCCACGAACTCACCTTCTTCATGGCCCACGTGCAGCCCTCCCTCTCTCTCAGCCCGTGAGCCCATCTCCTTGAGGATAATCCCTCATTTTAAAAACCCTAGGACCCTTCATATGCCGCGCCACGCAGAGAGGAAGGGGGAGGGACAGAAAAACATGGGATAAACTCAGCTACAGAAAACCAAGGAGCGACGGTTAGCATTCTCACGGGCGACTCTTGGCCTTCCTCACGCAGACGACCTCCTGGTTTTCTTCCTCCCCTTGCGTGGATTTCCTTTTGGCTCCATCGTGTTCTTCATCACTCATTGGTAAGCTTTTGTCACAGCCACACCATAGCCATCAAAAGCGTTCCCTAGGATCATGATTAGACCATTCCATGGATGAATGATGGCTTGGCTCGAGCTTGCCCAAGCGCGCCTCTTCATCTTCATCCCTGAATCGTGTAGGGATTTTTATTCCTCGCTCGCTCTTTTCCCTATCGCGCTTGGTTTTCTTTGGATTCTCCGATTTAAAATGTTGATCATTGGTCTGATCGATCCCCGAGCCTCGATAGTTTTATTTTCGTTTATGTTATTTTACTTTATCTCCTCTTGTTTATTTCGGATATACCATTTGGTTTGGTTTTGTTCTTGCTGTGTTTTGATTCCCTGGTTATTGTGTTGACTGAGCGGTCCGAGTATGAGGTTTCGTATCTATTGATGATGTTTTTCTTGGTGTGTGTGCTTATTGCTAGTTACTCTTAGCGCTTCATAAGTTGAGACTTGAGCCATTTCCATTCAGAAACCATTTCTTCTTCTCTCGCACACCAAGTGTTCGCTGTGGTGTGTATGTGAGTTTAGTTTTCACCCCTTGCCATTTTTGGTCTGTTTCTACGTTATTTTTGCATTTTCGTTTTGGTTCTGCCGCACGGGCTCGTCATGTGAGCTGTGGAGTCGACCCCAAAACGTCGAGGTCACTGGTTTTGGCCTCAATCGGTGACGGCGTGGCGAACCAGAGTATCTCCAACGGAATCGGCAACGTTGGCGAACCAGGGTATCTCCGGTGAAAAGCATATTCAACGTTCCTCTCCCCACGTTTGGGCCTGCTCAGGTTGTTGGGTTGACCGCTCAGCCCACGAAGGCAGGTCCATCCTTGCGAGCTTGGGCCGATGTTTATTTATTTTGGGTTGTTCGTTCGTGAGGGATGGGCCGAGAGTGGCAATGGGCTTGGAACTGGCGTGGAGGGCATGGTTCGGGCTTTCCTGTTTTAAAAAAAATTAAACAGAGAAAACCGAGCTGAGCCCAAATCGAGCCTAGCCCGTGTATCCGTTTTAAGGAATAAAAAATAAAAATAAAAATGAACTGTACTTAGGCCCAGTCCTCTTTGCCATTTTTAAAAGGGGCTGGGTCAGTCCGAACCTCATCCAGTTCAGAGCCCGACCTGGTTTCGTTTATTATCATTATTATGATATAATATTTTACAAATACTTCCCCATTATTAAAAAAGTAAAAAAATATGAGAAATTTTGACAAAAAGAAATATTTCAATAAATAAAAAGGGTTAAAATAAAAATATTTTCTTATTATATATTATCTTTTTTATTTCCTTTTATTATTATTAATTATTAATTATTAGTATTAGTATTAGTATTTTAGTCAGTATTTATTATTATTAAAAAATAAAAAAAAATAAAAAAATTTCGAAAAAAATTTCGAAAGAATCAAAAATGGAAGTTTGGATTAGAAATGCTAGTTTTCCCTAAAAAATCAATTTCCAATCTTAGAGTTGGCCTTTGTTAATCAATTAACTATACTTTTCTTTATATAAAAAAAAAATCAAAGGATTAGGATCATTTAGACCATCGTGTGTTTTTGCTCCTTAGCCTATTGCATGTCTAATTTAACTTCTTATGTTGGCATTAGATGTATGATTAGGCTCACCATGATTTGATGTTTATTCTGAATTGAATGCTGATGTTAAATCATTTGAATTTAGGTTAGTAGAGTTTTCGCATGGTAGTGATGATTACAACTATGACATGCTTAAGTTAGGTGGCGGTTGACCGATGTCCTTTTCGGTCCTACTATTGTAGTGTTTTACCCTTAGTTCATTATGATTATGCTAGCTTAGATGAATGATTAGGCTCATATTGCTTAGTTTAATAAAATCAATTTTGATTTAACATCTTTTATTAATGAATGATTAATGTAGTCTAGTATAGATTTCATTTAAATCAACTTACTAGATTTAAGTCGACACTTAGTTTTAAGTAATTATCTTTCGAGGGATCATGTCTCGAGGCTTATAACAAGGCCATATATTTCTAAATACCCGACGAGTTGCGGGTTTTTGTTTTTTTTTTGCACCTAATTACTTGTGTGTTTATTTATCGTATTCTATTTTAATATTTTGATTGCTTAGTTTTTGCATTGCTTTTCAACAAGTTGCGTGTTAATTTCTTTTCTAGATTAAGTTAGCCTTAGGTTAGAATTGCATGAAAATGGTCTTATAAGAACAATTGCATGAACACTTAGTGGCTATAGATGACATTCTAGGACTTAAAAGACGAGCAAGAGTGCATGATCACTTTAGATTAAATTACCAACTAGTTATGTACCAAAAGGGCGTTAATAGATTTGTTAGCGTAAATAAGTCCCCGTACCCTAGAAATCTCTAGTTGCGTAGGAAGTGAAGCATTTCTCCCGTGCTTTCACTTGGTTTCTAGCTGACCCTAATAGGCTAGTGGCGACTCCTATAAATATTTTAGGTTGTGAAATAAATATTTAAAATAAAAATACTTTAATGTCACGCGAGGTAGGACTTGGGAGAGTCCATGCCCATAATTGACGAGCCGAATCGGATTACGATTAGACGTTTCTTTTAAGTCGTCTTTTGGAAATACTGATTCGGATCTCTTTACTAGCGATGCCTCTAAACCTACTTTAGGACTAATCCCTCTCACCCGGGGAAGGTTCGGGTAGGTCGTGACAAAAGTAAAATCCTACGATTGATAAAGAGAAAAAAGATATGGAAAGCATTCCATATGCCTCGGCTGTGGGAACATTGATGTATGCAATGGTATATAAATATCTAGACTTGACTCATGCAATTGTCATTGGTAGTTGTTATTTATCAAATTCGAGAAGAAAGCAGTGGAGCGTGGTAAAGTGGATCTTGAGGTACCTATAAGGAACATTTAGTTTGAAACTCAGTTTCAGGATTGAGTTAGTTGGATACACAGATTTTGACTTGACTAGAGATATTGATACTTGTAAATCTACTCTGGTTATTAAATTTCTTTTGCTAGTGGTTTGTATCATGTAAATCAATTTTGCAAAAAAGTGCCGCACTTTCTATAATCGAAGCTAAATTTATTTGTGTTGACTGAGGTTAGTAAAGAGCTGATATGTCGGAAGAAGTTCTTTGAAGAATTTGGGTTTAAGCAAAAAAGGTATGTATTATTTTGTGATAACCAAAGTGCAATTCATCTTTGTAAGTTTCATCTTTTCATTCTAGATTGAAAACATATTGATGTTAGATATCATTAGATGTTCTAGATCAGAAGTTGTTGGAACTTGAGAAAATTTTTACGGACCATAATGGTTCCAATATGATGATGAAGACTCTACAGAGGGAGAAGCTTAAATATTGTTGATTGATAGTAGGGATGGTAAATCCCTCCACATTGTCGTGAGGGGAAGATTTGTTGATGGGTTTACTCCCATATGAAGAAAATCCAATAAATTGCAGGCCCAAAGGCTTGAGCCCATATGATAATACATATCAAGAAAAATGGTTTCTTGATATCTTCAAGTTGTAGTCGCAAACAAAACATTCGTTGATACGTGAGAGAAAAAGAGAGCTTAAAATCTAAAAAGAGGGTAGTATCTTATTATCTTCAAGCTGACGTCGGAGGTCGATACATGGTCTGATTGAGCTGAAATTTCGTCAGCGTGTTTGTGACATGTTCTTCTCAATGCTGATTAATTTGATTTTCGCTTGAAGCTCCCTACATCAGATTTTTCGTGGGTAGAATCGAACTTGCTTTTTTGGTGAGATTTATCCTTGATCTCTTGTGAAATTTATGTGTATTGCTAAGAATGATGTTTTTTATATTGTTGCCGCTATGTACCTCTAGTATTAACCAGAGAAGAACATTGTTCACCCAATATTGTTGGTAGTGAAGATTTGTGGGTGGATTTTGGTCCTGTGGTTATTTTATCTCCTCATATCGAGGAGGTTTTCCACGTAAAATCCACCTTGTGTTTGTGGGTGCTTAATATCTATGTCGCTCTATTGTATCGTTTCCCATTAGGTTCGCATAAGATGGAAGATTGTTTGTTTCGTTGCGTTAATCCAATATTATTCGGGTTGTTATTGTTCTTCTTACAGATGCCACATTCCTCGAGCTCTTCAAACTATTCTTAGGTGCTATTTAGTACAGCTTCTTTGCAATTTTCACAATGAAAAGGAGTGCTGCCGTTTTTATTAGGTATTTGTCGAGCACCTTCCAGTCGCAGCACCTCCAAAACCGCGATAGATTACGAACTCTCTTAAGAAACAGTGAAGTTAGGGTCAGCGGTGGCCGTCGCTCCTCCATCGTCGAATGTGCATTAGACTAAGTTATGCAAAATTTCATGTGCATCTTTTTGTATTTAAAGTGATTTTTTCATTTCACTTTTCCCAATTAATCTCTCTCCAATTGACCTAAATACAATTCCCGCTCGTCGGTACCTCGATGAAATGGTAATGAAAAATTGACATTAAACCCGTCTGGAACTCACATGTAAATGCAATATATACTTACAAAACCAATTACAGTTCCTGCCCTTCGAAACGAAGTCGAGGGACGAAGTCCACCACCTTAAAGCTCCCTTTCACAGAGATTCAGTTATCTTATAAGATTTGACAGATGCAAGTTATTATGTGATTGAATATGCTTTGAAACAATCTTTCCAAGAAATATTGTTACCGAGTTTTCCGCCAATAAACTTCACACAAAAATGAGAAATGTGAGGGATGTCAAGGGATAGGTTTCCAATCCACTCGCAATTTGTTGTAAAATGATTTTTAGACCAACTATTCTTATTGTTAGAGATGATTAGGATATTTTCCCTTAATTTTACATATGTTTCAAAAATTGATCATATATCTCTCTTGATCGTGCATGTCCCCTGTTTTTTTTTTTTTTGGTCCTTCAAACATCTTTCATATATTCATTTCAACTGATGTCATATAAGACATTTCGTTTGAATCAGCACATAATAACTCAACCAGACAAGAAGGAGGAAAAGAAATCCAATTGGGCTGAAGTATGTTCAGACGCTGGGCTTTGGCAACCCAGTCCGCTGCTTGGTTTGCTTCTCTCGGACAATGGGCCACACGGAGGTCTGTAAAACACCAGGCTCAGGCCTGGGCTTCAATGATAAGCGAGTATACTTCCCAACTCGCTTGATTTGCACACGCACAGATCGAGCTTATCAGATCACTTCGGCCGGATTCAAGGATTATCGGCAGATCGTACTTCTCTTCATATCTCTTTAGGGTTTCCAGTATCGCTACTGCTTCGATTTGGATGGGAGAAGAGGCTCGCATCGTCCGAGCAAATCCATCCTGCATAATGCCTCTGCTATCTCTGCAAATACATGCGATTGCTCCATCTCCGGTTGCAGGGTCGAGAGATCCATCAACATTCAACTTCAAGACACTCGGTGGAGGGGGATTCCAGGTTTTGGGTAAGCCGATCTGTCCTCTTGATGTGGTTTTTGTTCTTTTCACCCACCGTTTTTTATTCTCCATCTCTACTCGTGCAAGGGTGATAATCTGTTGGGGATTACTTCTCTTGCCTCGGAAAACCCTTTCGTTTCTTGCTTTCCAGATTCTCCACAGCAATAATCCAAGTAGGTCAAATGAAATTGAGTTATGGTGAAAGGTAAGCATCCAGTCTTCAATTCGTGTCACAGCATATCTATTGATTGAGACTTGTATGGACGGATCTTGCCATACTTCCTTGAAACCGGGACAGAGTAATAGCAAATGTTCTGTAGTCTCTGGCTGTTCTTCACATACTGGGCATATATTATCATTTTTTATCCCTCGTCGGAATAAATTCTCCTTGGTAGCGAGAGCATTCTGTGCTACCTGCCATAAGAAAAATCGCACTTTTGGTGGAATGTTGGTTTTCCATATTCGCAACCAGAGTTCCCGAGGACTATTGTAGGATGTAGAGGCTGATTGTGGGTTGTTGTTTCTCTGTTGTGCCCTCAGCATGTTATAAGCACTTTTAACAATGAAGAACCCATTTCCGGTATGTTCCCACTTCATTATATCTTCTGTATTATTGGGGCTTAAATATATGTTTAAGACCTCCTTTGCTGTGTCTTCATCAAGCATAATGTATATCACTATCTCATTCCATTTTTTCTCTCCACTGACCATCAATTCTGACACTCTAACTGGTTCTCCTCTATTAGCTGGTCCTCCTATAACCCCTCGAGCCAGCCATTTATCAGATCTTATGCATATTTTTTGGCCATTACCCACCACCCATCTAACTGAATCTTTAATAGCATCTCGACCAGTAATTAGGCTTAGCCAGCCCCAAGATGGTCTGGATCCTTTCTGTGCATGTAAGAGATCAGTGTAAGGAAAATACAGTACTTTAAATGTTTTGCCCCATAATGATTCAGGCTTTTACATCAATCGCCAGGCTTGCTTTCCCAGCATAGCCTGATTAAAAGTTATGAGGTCACGAAATCCCAGCCCTCCATCATCCTTCCTCTGTTTTAAAACATCCCATCTTTTTTAGTGCATTCCTTTCTTGGCTTCACTAGTTTTCCACCAAAATTCTGCAATTTTCCTTTCGACAGCTCGACAAATCGACATAGGAATTTTAAAGATTGACATTGCATATTGTGGTAATGCTTGCACCACGGTTTTTAGGAGAATCTCCTTCCCAGCCTTTGAAAGCATGTTCTCCTTCCAGCCTTTTATCACTCTGTTTACTCTGTCCATGATCCATGAAAACATGTGCTTTTTGGAATCTCCCCAATCTGATGGGATGCCCAGGTACTTACCCATTTGCTGAATTTCAGGCGCTCTCATTTCATACGCCATATTTCTTTTCAAATCAACAGGACAGTCTTTGCTGAAGAAAATGCCTGACTTGTTTAAATTTACTTGTTGTCCAGAGGCAAAGCAGTATTGAGTCAGGACAGTAGCTACATTTTGACACTCTGCAATTTTCCCATCCATGAAAATTACTAGATCATCTGCGCATAGAAGGTGAGATAGTGCTGGACATCGAGGATTCAATTTAATTCCTGTTACACTTGCATCCTCTACTGCTTTCTTCATAAGGACTGATAATGTATTGGCCACAATGATGAACAGATAAGGGGACAGGGGATCACCCTGTCTGATACCTCTGGATGGCTTAAAGAAAGGTAGATTTTCCCCATTCATTCTGACAGAATAAGATACTGTGGTTATACATTTCATAACCCAAGAGACCCAGGTATTATTGAAACCCATTTTTATCATACAAGCTTCAAGAAAGTCCCATTCAACTCTGTCATATGCTTTCTTCATATCTATTTTAGGACTGCCTGAAACTTGCGTTTTCTCTTTCTGGTTCTTAGCTGATGGAGAACTTCTTGGACGATGAAAATATTGTCTTGGATTAGTCTTTCACTAACAAATGCGCTCTGTTCTTCAGCAATTATACCTGGGAGCCACCTTTTTAATCTGTTGGCCATTATCTTAGATATGACCTTATAAATAAAATTGCACAGGCTAATGGGTCTAAATTGGTCCAATTTCTCTGGATTTGGGGTCTTAGGGATAAGTGTAATGTATGTTTTATTCAACTCAGGGTTAAGGTAGCCTAAATTGAAGAAATTCTGCACTTCAAACATAACATCTTCTTTAACCTCAGACCAGTGATGTTGAAAAAATTTGCCACTCAAGCCGTCTGGCCCAGGGGCTTTTAATGCACCAAGTTGGAAGGTAGTTTGACGTACCTCTTCCTCACTAACCATTTCTGTGAGAGACAAATTAATTTCTTCATTTATCATGCAGGGAATCTGCTCTAGCACAGGGCATAGGTCCCTAGAGCCAGCAGAGGTGTATAACTCCTGAAAGAAATGATTTGTCATCTTCTTCAACTGGTCTGTATTTCTACACCACTCATCCTTGTCATTTTTCAGCATAAGTATTATATTTCTTTGTCTACGCTGAATAGTTGTTGCATGGAAAAACTTTGTGTTCTTATCCCCCCATTTGAGCCATTGGACCCGTGATCGCATGCCCCAGTACATCTCCTCCTGTCTCCATAATTTTTCTACCTCTCCTTTAAGCCATTCCAGTCTTCTATTATCTCCCTGTACATTCTGCATGTTTGTGATATCCTGTATTTCCCTCTTCAATCTCTGGATTTGTTTTTCTCCATTTGCATATCTCTTTTTACTCCAGGTCAGTAATTCATTTGCCACTATCTTCAGTTTCTCTGGTAAGTTCAAGTGTTGTCCTTGAAGAGATTGCCATATGTCAGCTACAGTCTTAGTATAGTTATCATCTTCCAGCCAGAATGCTTCAAATTTAAATTCCCTCTTTCTTTTGTTCTTCTCAGGGCATAGGTCTACTAAAAGTGGGCTATGATCAGACCCCATTGCAGGTAATGCATATATATCAGCAGTAGGATAGGAAACTCTCCAATTTAGAGTGCAAACTGCTCTGTCAATTCTCTCTTTCACTAAGTCTGCCCCCTTGCGATTATTTGCCCAAGTGTAACAACACCCCTTACTTTCCACATCCATTAAATGGCATTTGTTTAGAAATTCATGGAAAGCTGTAGTTCTGTAATTCTCCGCCCTTCTTCTACCCACTTTTTCCCAGTGATATAATATTTTATTGAAATCTCCAATACATATCCAGGGATTCTGGTTTGCCTGCCCCATCTGCTGGATTCTGTCCCAAAGTCTCAACCTTAGCTGGAAGTCCGTGGGAGCATGTACAAAGGTAATATGCATCTTTTGCCTTGTTTCCCTCAGCTCATAATTTACGTCTATAAACTCAAATGAGCTTGATTCCACCTCTATGTGTGTTTGCTCTTACCAAAAAATGGCCATACCTCTAGCTAAGCCATTCGGATTTACAATAAAACATTCACTAAAATTCACCCTTCTTTTCATTCTTTTCACCAACTCCTCTCTGTTTTTTGTTTCCATCAAGGACAAGATAGTGGGCTTTTCTTTCGCCACTAGGGCTCTTAGAGCTTGAATTGTCAAGGGAGAGCCCAACCCTTGACAATTCCAACAAATGAGCTTCATTTGTAACCTGGTGGCTTATTAGGGCCAGCCACCAAAGCCCTTGTACTCACTTCTTCAATAGTTTGTACTTGTGTTTCCAGCAGCATTGACTCATCAAATTCTTCCCCCCTGATCAGCTGAGTTTCATAAGGTGCATACCTTTTCTTCCTTTTAGGCGCCCTCTCTGTAGAATTTTTGTTTTTGCTCATTTTCTCACTAATTACAATGCCTTTGTTTCCACAGTTCCTTACCTCACCTGGATACTCAGTGAGAGTATCCAGTATCATGTTTTCAGCAGGTTCCTCATCAGTATCATCCATGGCGACAGCCTTTCCTTTTGCCATTGCTGAGGTCTTAACAGCTTATGTGTATAGCACCATTTGTCCAGTGATAGGAGGTGTTTCAGGTACTGTCTCCTCCTCTACACGCAGTTCTTCAATATTTTTACCATAGAACACCTCCCAGTAAGGACTGAACTCATTTGCTTCTGCCTTCAGCCAAGAGCCATAGGGCAGGTTCCTCACATTTTCGAAACTATCATCCACACATGGGCTTTCCTTGCAGTGCTGTGCATAGTGACCCAGCCTCCCACATGCGTAACAGAAGTGAGGTAGCCTTTCGTACCTGAAGTCCAGCCAGAGATTCTTCCCCTTATTGCTATAGATGGATCCAGGTAATAGTGGGGCTGTAATATCAACACTGACTCTAGCCTTTCCCACTTTCTGTGCTGTATATCCTCGGGTCTTTATTTTGATTGATGACACATTACCTATCTCCTGTGCCACCTTATGAATCACTTTCTCAGTACTCCATTCAGTCAGAAGACCGTAGAATTGGACCCAGAAATCACTCATCTTAAAATCATAGCATGCTGGGGGGGGGTATTAGGTTTCCATGGTTTAAGCATTAACAAATGGCTAGCAAATGACCATGGTCCTTGTTCGAGAGTTCTATCTCTATCTTCAGGATTCCAAAATTTCAATTCGAAAATTCCAGGTGCTATAACTGCAGTCTCAACATTTTCAAGTTTCCAAGCCTTTTTCATAGTACTTTGAAAAGCTTGAAAGTTAACTTTAGGGTTCATATATAACTGGCCAATCAAAGATAGCTTACATTCCTTGACCTTTTTTGATGAGATGTCTGCATCCAGAGCAATAATCTACCGATTTGACCATAACCCCCCTAATTTTCTGCATAGGGCTTGAAGACGAACTGCTGCTTCATCCGGTTCTTCCATGGACGATCTTTTGAGAAAACCTTCTAGACAAGAGACTGCATCTTTTGCTGGGAATCGTTTGGCGAGGAGTTTGGAAATGCGATGTAATGGGTTTAAGAGTTTCTTTTCCTTGATTGGATTAGGGTTTGGGTTATGGTGGGTGTAGCGAAGATTTTTGTAATGATTTCCATAGGGATGTTGTTTATGGGAGGAAGTAGGGATCAGGGGAGATGCTGGTGGGAAAGAAGGGTTAGGGTTTTCTGGTGATTTTGGATTCTTAGGGAAACTGCCATTGCGGCAGAGGAGAGCTCTCCAGATGAGAGATGTTGTCAAATCCTGAGGGACCCCATCATCACCCTCCGCCAATCCTCCCGTGCATGTCCCCTGTTGATTATAATTGATATTGTAATTATGTTGTTACCTTAGATAATCATCTAATTAGAATCTATTACTAGGTTCTTATACTTTCACTACAACGTAGAGAAATATATAGAATTTACACAATTCTTCCCTCTTCCACATTTTTCCTTTTGTGGCATTAGAGTTTGATGTTCAGAGTTCAATTATTTCCAGCTCCCTTATTTGCCTCCTTTATTACGTATTACCAAGCTTACTACTAGGCTAAAGTCCAATATATATGCATGGAAATATGTTAGAATATTAAAATATTAAAAGTCGCATTCATTAATAGCTAAAGAACTTAAAAAATGATCCATCAAAATCTCTAATGCTTTTAAAAGGAGGTCACTTTGAGGAAATTTTGAGTGCACCAGGCACACATGGCAAGTGATACACACCCAAGTGCACACCTAGGTGCACATACGAAGGCTACACCGGGAGCATATCTTGCATCTCACGTCATCACGTTTGCAATTACTACTAATCTCTCTCTCTCTCTCTGAAAATTTACAACATTGATCACCTCCTCCTATGGTTAACCTCCACAAACAACCTCTTGCCATGACGATAGCCTTTTGTCGCGTAGTTTGCACAATAGCTGCGACAACAAACAATAGCCATGTGACCGTTATTTAATTCTCTCTTTAGCATATGGCTTGCGTCGGTCATCCAACTTGGGTGTTTTTCAAATGTTTTCTCAAACTCTAGTCGACTTCTTCTAAGTCACTTGATATGGAGGAGAATGTTAAAGATGTTTATGATTAAGCATATGTTTCTTTTGATTGTGTGAATCCATGATTGATTATAATTGATATCATGATTATCTTGTAAACGAAAATAATAATCTAATAAAGCTTATAATTAAGTTCATGCTCTACTATTTCACACACAAAATAAACAAAATTTACACAATACTCTTTCTTCCGCATACTCTTATCTCTTATTATTATTTGTACATTTACATTATTCCTATGTCACCGGTTCGCAAGTCAGAAGAAAAAGAACGACCACCTACTATTGTACTTGGTCAAACCTCATGCTATATGTTGTCTTTTTCTTTGCTGGGCTCCAGAAATATTTTATATCTAATTTACATCCTCGAGACAGAGACAAGCGTATATTCTACGGAGCACCATCAAATCGGCAATTCAGAAAATCATTTAAAGACAAAAACCGGAAATAGAAAAACATGTTGTCATATGGTCACTCGGGTCTCTCCGTAGTCATCGAAAACTGCTCCTAGCGCGAACAACCAAGAAGAAGAAGCGATTCATCAAATGGGGATCGTGGAAGAGGCGCACAACGTCCGGGTCCTGGGGTCCGGGGACGAAACCGTGGTCCTCGCTCATGGGTTCGGGACGGACCAGTCGGTGTGGAAGCACCTCGTGCCCCACCTGGTCGGCTCGTACCGGGTCGTGCTGTACGACAACATGGGCGCGGGGACCACCAATCCAGTGTACTTCGACTTCGAGCGGCACTCGTCCCTTGAGGGGTTCGTGTACGACCTGCTTGCGATCCTGGAGGAGCTGGGGATAGTCCGACCGTGCATCTTTGTTGGCCACTCCCTCTCGGCCATGGTCGGCGCCCTCGCCGCCATCGCCCGCCCGGACCTCTTCTCCAAGATCGTCATGCTCGCCACCTCGCCGAGGTGAGCCCAGAGTCTCTGCGTGTTCCAGAAACAAGTTCATTTTAGCGTTCCTTTGTGGGGATTGGAAGCCGACGAGAGTGGCTATTTGGGTATTTGGTTTGCGTGATTGACAAGTTTAGGTAATCAGGGTTAGGAGACAGACTTGATTACTTTACGACTCGGTTCACCAAACCCTAAACAGAACCTTAAATAAATATGCTTTTATAACTCCAGAGATACTGTGGATTGGAAAGGAGCACCTATCTCGGCCTGTCAAGATTTTTCCCATTAGACGCGCTGGGCTGTGCGTTCATCTTTCCCTTTCGCCCCTTTTCTGAGAGTTTAGTGTTGCGATCTTATTACCATCTTTATCGTCAGATTAGGTCTCCTTCCTCCCCAACCCCTCTCTCATAGAGTGACAGAGGGAAGGCTAATAAGCTTACTGGATGGTCATATTTAATGTGTGCGGTAAACATGGAGAGAATTATCCACCTTTATAAATTAATTATAGAAATGTCGATGCAGCTATAAACTTTTTAATATTGTCAATTTAGTCCCAAATCTACGTGAAATTTCGATGTAACTATTCCGGTCAAATTTTGCCATAAATCGTTGACGTGGTGTTCTAATTATCACCAACGTCGGCAATTTCTGCCAAAAATTGATCAGGAGGATCGCATTAAAATAACACACAAATGTTTACGGTTAAATTCATAAAATTGAATAGTCATACATATAATAAATTTAGGGTCAATTGGATTTTTTTTTCCGGTAAAAATGCGTATTAGTTTTCTTGAGATGACCTCGTTGTATCGTTTCACCATCATAAATTAAAATGTATGATGCTCTTGTCATTGCGTGGGTCATACCTCTCTGAACATGCGAAACTTAGATTCAAAAGAGAGAGACAAGCAATTTTCAAAAACCCATGCTTGGGTTATATCTTTATAATCGCCACATGGTCTATACATGTCCAATTATAACTAGTTTTTGGATTTATCAGCCCCAAAATTCTAAAAGATAGAAAAAGAGGCTGTACCTTAAATGTATTTTTGAATGTATCCTATGAATAACATATGAAATATAAGATATCTTGATCTATCCTTTTGTAGTCCATCCAAACATTAGTTTCTTTCCACGTATCCCATAAATTTAAATTTGGAAAGAATAAAGATGATGTTTCCTAGGAAAATAACATAAGTCCTGATGTTTGAAGGTAATACACGTTTGCCGATTGTTAACCAATTTTTGAGGCATTTTACCTTAATATTTTCTTGGTGTTTATTCTTTCTCCTAAAATAACATATTAAGTTCTATCAAAGTGGTTACATTTGTCGAATTTCAAATTTTTTTTATTGTTTCTTATTGGTATTTATATGATTTTTTATAGTATATTAGGTAATTTAGTTTTCTCTGCTTTCTATATATCTTTGTCATCTTTTACAACAATTAATTGTGAAATAGAGATACTTTTAACCTCAAAAGTCATATGCGTTGCATATGCTGATGGAAAAATAGAAGAGTTAGTAACTGTGACAAAATGAAAATTTCCAAAGTAATATATAATTGTAACAGTTGAAAAATAGCTTATGCTAATGAAAAAATTGCTGATTGCAACAGTTGAAAATTCAAGAGCAAACGCGTACCGTCCCAAAGTTCAAGTGGATTCAGTTTCACTTTCCCTGTCTTTAAATATATGATTTATCAATTAAATTTGAAATATATGCCACAAGATAAATATATCTTATTAGATGAATTTTATCAAGAATTTGAAGTATATGTTTTTGTTTGTCATGTGAATAAATTCATTTTTTTATCCATTCAAGTCAAAGTCGAATCAAAATATTTTCGACAATAACTTTTTTTAATCACATGAACAGTCTAAATTGAAACAATGCAACAAAAGAGTAAAAATTGCGACTGATTTGAAACATGCATGTTTGTATTCCATTTGATTTTATTACTGGAATCCAATTTTTAAAATATAGCTTGTTAAAATCTAATTTTTCCCGTCACTTGATAATTTTTACTAATTAAAATTTTATTAAGAAATAAATAAATAGAGAAACGAAAAAGATAAAAAAATAATAATTAAAAATACCGTGGGCCTTCACTTTCCCCTTTCTTTTTCCTTTGGCGGCCCATCCTCCTCAGCCCATTTCCTTTTTAAAATTAAAGAAACCCTAGTGAAGCCCCCCATCCAGAAGAAGAAATAAACGTGCAAAAAGGAGGGAAGTGGCGGCGGCATTTTAGTTTGCAAACAGGGCCTTAGGGGAATAGCAGGATTTTTAGGGGAAAATTCAGTTTGCAAGGGGGTAAAAAGGGCGGTTTCTAGAAGCTTGTGGTCCCCGCGCCCCCTCCCCCCCCCCCCCCCCCCCCCGTCTCTCTCTCCTGGGACGCGCGCGCTCTCTCTCTCTCTCTCTCTCTCTCTCTCTTTGGCGAGGTCTTGAGCTCCAAGGACACACAGACACAAGGGGACACGCAGAGGACACCTCCCAGCTCGGCGGTTTCTTTCCTGAGCTCCGCCTTGCTCCCAGCTCGCGCGGTCCTCCAGCTCGGCCGACCAACTGTTCTCCCAGCTCACCTCTCTCTCTGGTTGCCCTCAGCTCGTGGGACGCAAGCTTCGTCTCCCAGCTCGCAGCCCCCCTCGTCCTTCAGCTCGCCCTCTGTCCGATCGCCGTCCCCTCAGCTCGCCTCTCTGTCCGCTGGCCGGCCACAGCTCCTGATCTCCAGCGCGACCCACTCTCCCAGCTCGTCCTCTCCAGCTCACCGTCCAGCTCGCAGCCCCCTCGTCCTTCAGCTCGCCTGGCCTCTGACTTTTAGCTCGCCGACACCCCCTTCAGCTCGCCTCTGCTCTCCGTCTCCGCCCTCATCTCCCAGCTCGCTTTTCCCTCAGCTCGGCCCTCTCTCTGCTCGCTCTCTTCTGTCCACCTCTGGTCGCCTCTCAGCTCACGGGTGGCGATCCTCTCAGCTCACCCTCTCGCCTCTATCTCTCAACAGAGACTCTCGGCTCTTTTTCACGCTCTGAGCTTCCCAGCTTTTCCTTGAATAGGTTCTTTGAATAGGTTCTTTGAACGTAGCATTAAAACACTAGTGGTCTAGTCTTTTAGGTATTGTAAGCCTGCATGAAAACATTTAGGTTAACCAAACAATCAATTTTAGGTACCGAAAGGGCATTAACTAATTAGTTAATGTAATCAAGTCTCAGTATTATAGGAATCTCTAGTTGCGTAGAAAATGAAACATTTCTCCCAATGCTTTAACTTGGTTTTTAGCCGACCTTAATAGGCTAGTGGCGACTCCTTTCAAAACAAAGTGTTTTTTAGACTATTAAAGAGATCTAAAAATGAAAACGCTTAATGTCACGCGAGGTATGGATTTGGGAAAATCCGAGCTCGAGATCTTAGAATCAAGAGCAAGTACCTCTAAACCAATCTTCCTCCCCCTAAAGGGCGGAGGTTAGGTCGCGACATAGCTCCTATCATTTGAAGGCAATACATTTGACAGAAGATGAGAAACAAAATAATTTTTTTAATTTGAAAATGAGATATTTTAGAGAAAAGGAAATTAGATAAGAGAGAAGTTTAGAAATTGTAGTTTAATGACTTATTATTTGACAACTTTGGCTTATATATTGCAAGTTATCATAGGTTTAAACATTTAATTGAAAGTTACAGTCTCGAGGTTTACTATTGTGGCTTATAAATCAAAGTTGTAGCATAGCAAAAGTTTTATAATTGTTTAAATTTTAAAATAGTTGAGAAAATAGGTTGGGGGAAATGGATACCTAGCGAATAGAATACCAGCCAAACTCAATTACGTACGGAATTCAATTTTGAAGTGTAAGCATAGCAAACATTTGGCTTAGAAGGGTCATTCTTGGAATTTGAGAGACTAAATGAACCATCTAAGTCAATTCTTATGATGCGTGCTTCATTACTTTCATCTTACCGCATGTTAACATTTGAAATGGTTAGTTTATATCAAAAGCATTCAACAAGGGGCTATGTTTTGGTGGAAATTTCATCCGATCATACGTCTAATTAGTTGATTACAAGTTATGGCTAACTAAAAACAAGTGATCAATGTCCATATTTGTGGCTAACCAATTAAATGATTGGTTGGAGAAAGTTTCTTGCGGGCAAGGTTGGAAGGGAGTATGACCCTTCAAAGAACTGTCCATCCTCAAATTGAATTGATCACTTAGGTGTGTTTATCTGTAGATACTTGAACGATCCGGAGTACTATGGGGGCTTTGAGCAAGAGGACCTCGACCAACTCTTTAAGGCAATGCGAGAGAACTACAAGGCGTGGTGCTCCGGCTTTGCACCGTTGGCCATCGGTGGCGATATGGACGCGGTGTATGTCCAGGAGTTTAGCCGGACCCTCTTCAACATGAGGCCCGACATTGCTCTGTGCATCGCCCGGACCATTTTCCAAATTGACGTGAGGCCTTACCTCGGCCTGGTCACTGTGCCCTGCCACATAATTCAAAGCAGGGAGGACTTGTCCGTGCCGGTGGGAGTGTCCGAGTACTTGCACCGCCATCTGGGGGGTGAGTCGATCATCGAGATCATGTCTTTGGACGGCCACCTACCACAGCTGAGCTCGCCGGAGATGGTCATTCCAGTGCTGCTGAGGCATATTCGCCACAATATTGCGGCCTAGTGCATATGTAACGTACTTTGTCCTCTTCGTTTGTTTCGTTTTTCTTTTTTGCAACAGAACTTAAATTTCCAAAGATGAAGAGCAGTTATCCTCAAACATCAGTGCTAGTGGTTCTATCAAACGAGGCTCGATCTTTACTGCAAGACGTTGTTGGCTTCTTCCTTGCTTAGCCAGGTGATCAGCGCACTGGTTTACCCGTTTTAATCTACTGATGGGTGAAATTTTCCAGCAGCTTCCGGGGATCATGCATGTCGAAAGTGTGTGCTGAATTTATCCACATACAATCTGCAGTCAATTCTAGATAATAAGCAAAACTTGCGATTTCGCAGTCCCTCAATCTCGATTCAATCGCCCTCGACATCGCGTCTCCAATGGCATGATCTGGTACAGTCGATAAAAAAATTGACCGCGACATACAGGGGCCGAAACATATTCTAAACCTAAAAAATGCATTCTTCCGTCAAAAAGAGTCTTGGAACCAATTCTGCCATTCAAATCTGATAGTCGATTTTCGATTCTACAGAATCAATCACCCTATTCATCGCTGTGTTAGGAAGTTTGCGATTCTCTGATTTTGATTGTGTTGGGATTTCACGTAACAAGTATAGGCGAATAAACAAAAATGCAGCGGAAGAAATAACCTATACAAGTATCTCCAAAGGTGTTGTTCGTGCATTTTAATCAAACATCATATTAACAATAGAGTTTCAACGAATTACCTTTCGTAGCGTGTCCAGAATAGCTTGGTTCAAATGTTCTCGTGTCGAGCCCCACAATCGTCGGATCTCTAGTTCAGACACACCTCCAATTGCACGTCGAATGAATGAAGAACTCTTGCGGATAATCAGCACTTCGATTGTGCTAGCAATTTCGTGTAAATAATCGCCTCGTCTTTTACTTTAATTCACGGTAATCATCAATGAGAGGAGAACTATTCTACTCTCACGTAAAATCTCTCTCTATTTTCTCTTGTGAAAGATTCACACAAAAAGAAAACTTCTGGCCACACAAAAGGGCACGTCCCTTTTCAACCAACCGTGCGGTCAACAAACCATTGCAATGGTTGGTTTGTTGACCGAACGGTCAACAAACTCATGTGGGATGTTAGTTGACCGTGTGTGGGCAGCCTTTTTTTAATTAATATTATTATAATAACTATTATTAAAATAATAATTATATATATAATTAATCAACATGTGCACACTTTCAGGCACATCAATATGTGTCCAATTAATGTCCGTGCGTACATCACGTGTACACACCTATGTGATCAAAAACTTAAATTGAATCGCATTCAATATAAATTTTGTTCAACTTAATCGATTCCCATGAGCACAAACACATTTGCAATGTTTTTCATTTTCCATTCAACGTCATCCTAATTGGTTATGGTGTGTGACATCCCTAGGTTCATCACTAATCTAGCTGTAAGATTAGCACTAACACATTAATGCTTTCAAGATAATTGATTGTCCCGATCAACCTCTTGGTCTTACAAACCATGATTGACATCTAGCAATATGTCATGGCTACCTAGATAGTGTGAATATTTTGAGAACATAATGAACCTGTCAGCAATGGCTACAGTGTAATTCAATCCCTCTGTCTTACTATGTCCTGATCGAACAAAGACCATGGAAATATTTGTCAAGTTACCAATTCGATCATTTGCACAAATCTAATCGACATGCAATTTTACTAGACATAAACAGTTTATTCTCATTATAACCCCGGCCGAGGATTTTAATGACATGTTACAATTAGATCGCATAGGACATCATTATTATTCCTTACACGTAATAAGGAGACAGATTCCATTTTGCACACACGTGTAACTTTGTATGTGAACAATCCATGACCAGCAAGTACAGAGACGGATCAATGAACCATCAATATGCGTACTCGTGAATCATAGTCATCCAACACACAAGTCAACACTGTGCCTCAAGTCTAAGGATTGTTTACATAAGACCAGAGAATGAACAATTAGACATTGACCCCGCTAAAAGCTTCCATGTTGCTAATCGTTCTACACGTGTCACGTTTAGTGACCTTGTCCGATACAAGCACCTGTGTTATAATTCAGGCATCTCAATACCCAATGACTTGTGACTCGTCATCCCCTTAAGTATCCAATACTTAATGATGAAATTAAAACACACCGGTCTCAACAGGATTATTAATTTCCAGTTAATAATCCATTGACCGGGAACAATTTAAAGATTCAGTTTAACTGTGTACCTATCACACACATTCTCAACGTCTCAAGAATAGATACAATCACAATTGATCTTATGGAATTATTCATCTAACAATAATTGGACAAATGAATAAATACGTCTTTGCCATTAATTGTAATATAAGATTGAAAATACAACTTAAAATCCTAACATATAACTATTATAGATCGCTTTAGGGCATACATCCAACAATCTCCCACTTGCACTAAAGCCAGTCAGAATGGTACTTCAACCCCATTTTATCAACGTGTCTTTCAAAAGTAGACTGAGGTAAGGCCTTAGTGAACGGATCTGCCACGTTATCCGCTGAGGCAACTTTTTGCAAGACGATATCACCTTTCCCAATAATTTCTCTAATGAGATGGAAGCGTCTTTGAATATGCTTGGACTTCTAGTGAGACCTTGGTTCCTTAGCTTGAGTGATTGCTCCATTATTGTCACAAAATAATGTGACCAGTTGCTCAATAGAAGGGACCACTCCAAGTTCGGAAATAAACTTTTTCATCCAAGCAGCTTCCTTTGCAGCTTCAGAAGCGGCCATATACTATGCCTCAGTAGTGGAATCAGTAGTTGTGCACTATTTGGAACTCTTCCAACTAACTGCACCACCATTGAGTGTAAAAACAAACTCAGATGTAGATTTCAAATCATTAGGATCCGATCGAAAATCAGAATCAGTATAAGCTTCAACTTTATAATTTCCTTCTCCATATGTCAAAAATAAATCCTTAGTTCTTCGCAAGTACTTAAGGATATTCTTGACTCCTGTCCAGTGTTCTTCTCCTTGATCAGATTGATATTTGCTAGTAATGCTTACAGCATGCGCAATATCAGGTCTTGTACATAGCATAGCATACATTATGCTTCCAATAGCGGATGCGTAAGGTATCTTCGCCATCCGTTCTCTTTCTTCAGGAGTGTTGGAGCACATCTCTTTAGAAAGACGGATTCCATGCCTAAATGGCAATAAACCTCTTTTGGAATATTGCATGTTAAAACGTGCCAATATTTTATCTATGTACATAGACTGTGAGAGGCCAATCAATCGTCTTGATCTATCTCTAGATCTTGATAACTAAAATATAGGTTGCCTTTCCTAAATCTTTCATGGAGAATTTTTTCGACAAGAACAGTTTAATCGATGATATCATCGGTATATCATTCCCAATCAAAAGTATATCATCGACATATAGGACTAGAAATGTAATTGCACTCCCACTAACCTTCTTATATACACAAGGTTCATCCGAATTTTTCATGAAGCCAAACGGTTTGACTCATCAAAACGGATGTTCCAACTTCTGGAAGCTTGTTTGAGTCCATAAATGGGTCTCTTAAGATTACACACTTTTCGACCTTCTCCATTGTATTCAAAACCCCGTGGTTATTCCATATAGATATCTTCATCAAGAAAACCATTTAGAAAAACTGTTTTGACGTCCATTTGGAATCTCATAATCGAGGTGTGTAGCTATAGCCAACAAGATTCGAATGGATTTCAGCATAGTTACAGGTGAGAAAGTTTCGTCATAATCAATCCCTTCTTTTTGACGATAACCTTTCGCCACCAACCGTGCTTTGTATGTTCCAACTTGACCATCTGCATTCATCTTCCTCTTGAAGATCCATTTGCAGCCAATTGGCACAATACCATTAGGTAGGTCAGTTAAAGTCCAAACTTCGTTGGAATACATTGAATCCATTTCGGATTTCATGGCTTCTAACCATTTATCAGAATTGATGTCTGACATCGCCTCCTCAAATGTGTTAGGATCATTAGGCTGATCACTATCATTCACAATAAATAATGGTTCAATATTTTCAACCAAGTGTATATAACGAGCAGGTAGACAAGATGTTCTCTCACTCCTTCGTTATGTTCTGGAGCTGCAGGGGGTCTTCCATTGTGATAAAATGCCATTATCTTTAAGATAATTTAGGAATTCAGTACTAAGGTATTCACCTCCTCGATCAGATCGAAGGGCCTTAATACACTTTCCAGTTTGTTTCTCAACTTCAGTCCTGAATTCTTTGAACTTTTCAAATGATTCGGATTTGTGCTTCATCAAGTACGAATAACCATACCTTGAATGATCATCGGTAAAAGTTATGAAGTAAGAATAACCACCTCTAGCAGTTTCACCTATTGGTCCACATACATCTGCATGTACCAATTCTAGTATATTAGCAGCTCTCGCACCATGTCCTACAAATGGTGCTTTGGTCAATTTTCCTAGAAGACATGCCTCACAAGTTGAGTATGGCTCAAAAGCGGATGGATCAATATATCCATAATTACCCAACTTGTTGATTTTGTCTTCTCCAATATGACCTAATCTAAGGTGCCATACATACTTTGGATTTGGACTAGGTCTAGGGCGTTTATTAGTAATGGCATTTATATCATTATTAGATTGCTTATTGACATTGGTAATCGCATTACCAGACATTATAATGGTATAAAGATTATTGGTTAGTAAACCTGAACCAACACATCTTCTATTATAATAAATAGAACATACATCATCAACAAAAGAAAATTCATAATTCTCCTTACTCAATCGAGGTATAGAGATGATGTTCCTAATAGCATTCTTGTAATACAAACAATTTTTCAAAACCAACACATGTCCAGCAGGCAAACATAAACGAAAAGTCTCTATAGCTAATGCAACAACTCTTGCTCCATTTGCATTTTGCCCCAGCATCCTGTTTACTTCTAGATTCTGCAAAGACATGCAACTATGTGAGGTTGCAGCAGAATCTAGAATCCATGAGCTGGATTCAACACTAACCATAAGATTAGTTTCAATAAGCATAGACACCATACCTTCGCAAGATGTGCCCTTAGGCTTGACCTTCAAGTTAGCAAGGTACTTCTTACAGTTCCTCCTCCAATGCCCCTTGACACCACAATAATGACATTTCCCTTTTTCAATCTTGGGTTTAGGTTGCATGGCGGCTTTTATGGGCTTCTTCCACTTCTTCTTTGAAACAGTCTTTTTCTTTGAAGAAGAAGCACTAGCCATAGCCACGATATTGGGTCTCGAGTTGTGCATTTCCTTCTCATAAACTACTAGCATACTATGTAACTCAGCTAGAGTTTTCTCCATTTTATGCATGAGGAAGTTTTGGACAAAACCATAGAAGGAATCGGGCAAAGATTGGAGGATCAAATCCACAGCTAACTCGTCATCCATGACAAGATTCAGCCTTGCCAACTCTTCAATGTGCCAAGTCATTTTCAAAGTATGATCATTAACTAATGAACCTTCAGCCATCCTCATATGGTACAATGCTTTATATCTCATATCTAGAGGTTCGACCATTCTCATCAAAATATTCTTTTAAGTGCAAGATGATTGACCTAGCATTTTTCATATTCTCATACTTCTTCTGAAATTCATTATTCATTGATGCAAGCATATATGACCTAACTTTTAAGTCATCATCACGCCATTTATCATAAGTGACACGACCATCAGGAAAAGAGCTTGGCATATTTTCATCAAGCACATACCCGATTTTTTCTTAATTAAGAACAATTCTCAAATTCCTCACCCAGTCGATGAAATTGGGTCCAGTCAAACAATTCTTGTCAAGTATAGAAGCGAGTGGGTTTGGGTCACCATTTTTCAGAGTAATATTATATTTCTACAGAAATAAAATTGTTAGCCATTGTTTTTTAAAATAACTATTTCATCTTGGTACTCAAATGAAATATATGCTCCCACTAAATTTATATTCGAATCTCATACTCCTTGAAATGAGAAACGACAATCTTTATTGGTGTAAAGATTACTAGTGAGGATTGGAGTCCCACTTGTCCATAGCCCACCTCATCTGACAGTTATTGGTGTTCTATGAACTTAGTGAGTGAACCAACTTGTCCAACGCATCCTATGCAAGTACCAATCATAACTTCGGCCTCTAGACCATGAAAGTCTCACCTAACAGTTATTGACTTCATGATCATAACTAAGTCTAACCCATCATCTCATGCAAGTATTGAAAACACAAGCGATTCTCTCACCTGACAGTTATTGAAAATCGTTTGGCTTCAATCCCACATCATCATATGTATAATTGAGTGGTCTAATACAATAAATGACAATTGACCCCTATGTAACCATAGCCAATCAATCAACCACTATAATATTAGATCAAAACCACGACCATGGAAGGCCACGAGTTCTAAACCCGTTTCAACTTAATATTCATTAGTAAGGAGATTTGGGTCTTTCTTAAAGGTCTCACTGTGCACATTAACTGGGTTAACATGCATAACAAAAACAGAATAAATAAAATGTCACGTACACAATATTCATCATACGTGATGATGAATAAACATAATAAATAAATATATGTCACGTGCACAAAAATTTATTCTACGTGGTGATATATATACATAATAAATAAACAGAATATTTATTCTACGTGGTGAAATATAAAGAGAATAAATAAACAGAATATTTATTCTACATGGTGATCATGGAATTATGACTAAATGGGTCTCGCTCGTCATAGAATCATTGAACTCTTCTCCACGTAACAATTACAGCAACAATTTACTCTACTAAAACATATCAAAATGCATTACGTGAAAAATAAAAGAAGGAGAAAATCTCAAATAAAATTCCAGCAAGTATCATGTATTCATCCATACATTACGAATCGTAAAAGATTCGGAAGATGCAAATAAAAATTCTGCATTGAATCAAATTCATGGTGACACAACTCAAATTGTGTTAAGCAATCAAAATCGGTGAAACAAATTTCACGTGAGTGATTCCAATTGGTAATTTGGTTGTCGCACTAGGTTCACATTTGTGAATCATTTTGCAGAAACTAAATATAAACAAAAACAAGTTTCAGATTTTTGATTCAATAAAACACACGAGAACGCCTAAGGATTGGCTCTGATACCACTGTTGGGATTTCACGTAACAAGTATAGGCAAATAAACAAAAATGCAGCGGAAGAAATAACCTATACAAGTATCTCCGAAGGGGTTGTTCGAGCATTTTAATCAAAAATCATATTAACAATAGAGTTTCAACGAATTACCTTTCGTAGCGTGTCCAAAATAACTTGGTTCAAATGTTCTCGTGTCGAGCCCCACAATCGTCGGACCTCTAGTTCAGACACACCTCCAATTGCACGTCGAATGAATGAAGAACTCTCGCGGAAAATCAACACTTCGATTGTGCTAGCAATCTCGTTTAAATAATCGCCGCGTCTTTTACTTTAATTCACGGTAATCATCAATGAGAGGAGAACTATTCTACTATCACGTAAAATCTCTCTCTGTTTTTTCTTGTGGAAGATTCACTCATGTGGGATGTTAGTTGACCGTGTGTGGGCAGCCTTTTTTTAATTAATATTATTATAATAACTATTATTAAAATAATAAGAATATATATATATATAATTAATCAACATGTGCACACTTTCAGGCACATCAATATGTGTCCAATTAATCTCCGTGCGTACATCACATGTACACGCGTATGTGATCAAAAACTTAAATTGAATCGCATTCAATATAAATTTTGTTCAACTTAATCGATTCCCATGAGCATAAACACATTTGCAGTGTTTTTCATTTTCCATTCAACGTCATCCTAATTGGTTATGGTGTGTGACATCCCTAGGTTCATCACTAATCTAGCAGTAAGATTAGCACTAACACATTAATGCTTTCAAGATAATTGATTGTCCCGATCAATCTCTTGGTCTTACAAACCATGATTGACATCTAGCAATATGTCATGGCTACCTAGATAGTGTGAATATTTTGAGAACATAATGAACTTGTCAGCACTGGCTACAGTGTAATTCAATCCCTCTATCTTACTATGTCCCGATCGAACAAAGACCATGGAAATATTTGTCAAGTCACCAATTCGATCATTTGCACAAATCTAATCGACATGCAATTTTACTAGACATAAACAGTTTATTCTCATTATAACCCCGGCCGAGGATTTTAATGACATGTTACAATTAGATCACATAGGACATCATTATTATTTCTTACACGTAATAGGGAGACAGATTCCATTTTGCACGCATGTGTAACTTTGTATGTGAACAATCCATGACTAGCAAGTACAGATACAAGCACCTGTGTTATAATTCAGGCATCTCAATACCCAATGACTTGTGACTCGTCATCCCCTTAAGTATCCAATAATTAATGATGAAATTAAAACACACCGGTCTCAACAGGATTATTAATTTCCAGTTAATAATCCATTGACCGGGAACAATTTAAAGATTCAGTTTAACTGTGTACCTGTCACACACATTCTCAACGTCTCAAGAATAGATACAGTCACAACCGATCTTATGGAATTATTCATCTAACAATAATTGGACAAATGAATAAATATGTCTTTGCCATTAATTGTAATATAAGATTGAAAATACAACTTAAAATCCTAACATGTAACTATTACATGATCGCTTTAGGGCATACATCCAACAGATTGCCCATCCCAAAAGTAGGGATCGTCACTATTCCATGAGAACAAAAATTTAGTCGAGACCCCAAATTATGGTTGACTATGATTTTTGAAAATGCAAAGTCATTGAAACGACACCTGGTCCACAGAATCGAGCCTTATGTCTCGATTTGAGTTGAAATCTTACATGATTTTGTGATTTCACCTAACAATATTGGACTCGCGAAAAAGTTCTCGGCAGAAGCATTCCGACAAAGCAAAAATTAGGCGAATCAGAGGTCAGACATTGGACGGAGTTGACATTAGCTCAAATAGAGCGAGCCTCAACTCGAGGTGTTTGCGCTTTTTTCTTAAGGGCTAATCACGAATGTAAAGACCCTTGCTGTCCCCATTTTCAGAAATGTTGAATCTCTTCCTTGTCCTTTTACTCTCGTAATTCTCTCAAATCTGGTTCGATCTCACTCTTATCTTGTTTTATTTTTTTTGTGTGCATTTTTCTGTCATTTTAGGTACTGAAACTCTTGCACTTTGGAAATAGTTGGATTCCCTTACTTTCAATTATAATAGAAACCCATGCTAGGACAAGATATGTCCATTTAGAATCATAAGAATTTAGAATAGGACATTATGCTGCTTGATTAGTATAAAAATGCATGTTGTCAGGCTGTCATAATGCTGAAATAAAATCTCAAATTATAATGTCAATGTACTGCCGAAATGTCACTTGAAATTTTGCACATTAAAAAGCCGTCATAATGACTGTTTAGATCTAAAAATAAGCCACCGTAATATTGGCTGTGGAGGAACACAAAAGAATGCATGATGTTGCCATTACTGATGCAAGAGCTATGTAGTTTGAAGGAAATATAAGGTTGTGGACATGTTGAACACCCATTTATTTGAAAGCCAAACCATAGGCATGTATCAAAGGGGATTGGACTCAAGTCTAAGATGTGCTATGGTTATGTGGCTGGAAGTTAAAAGTGAATATCTTTCATGATTCGAACCCATGAATTAAGATCCATGTCAACAATCTAAACATAATCAAGAAGAAGAGAAGAAAAAACACAAAAATTAATGAGGTGTGGTAGTGTGCCTATGTCTTCGGATAAGCCTCCCAGATTCTATTTTTTCTTTCTTTTTTTCTTTCTTCTTATTTTCTGTTACATCAACAACACACACACACACACACACATAGATACAGAGGAGATCTCATAAATTAGGCTTGATATGAGAATCCCCTTGTTTAACCTAAAATTCAATAATCTTCTTTATGAGAATCCTATAATAATCAAATCTCTACAAGAACCCTTTTTCTTAAGCCTTAAATACAACAATCAACAACTCACGCTAACACTCCCTCTCAAGTTGGTGCATAGATATCTAGGATGCCCAACTTGTCTAGTGAGCTATAAAACATCTTGCTTGAAATAGCCTTTGTCAAAATATTTGCTAGTTGATCTTCAGATTTCACAAATGGAAACCGAATTACCTTGGAGTCTAAAGTTGTACTTGAAGAAGTAGTGATCCACCTCAATATGTTTGGTGTGGTCGTGTTGGACATGATTGTGACAGATATTAATAGTTCATTTGTTATCGCATAAAAAATCCATTTCGCCCATTGGAGTAAAACCTAGCTCTATCTGTCATCAGTTTCCAAAGCTATAGAAGTTTACTAGTTCCTTAGCCATTCCTCTAAACTCTGCCTCTGTACTTGAGAGAGCTACTACTTTTTGCTTTTTGCTCTTCTAAGCAACCAGGTTGCCTCCCACAAAGGTAAAGTATCCCGAAGTTGATCTTTTGTCTGACACACTTCCATCCCAATTAGCTTTAGTAAAACCTTTGATCTTGAGATCCCTGCTCTTCTAAAACTAAAGCCCTCTGCTTAGAGAGCCCTTTAAATATCGAAGAATTTGCATTACACCACCCATATGGTCTTCACTTGGAGCATGCATAAACTAACTTAGAACACTAACCGCATAGGCAATATTAGGATGTGCACATGACAAATAAATTAGTTTTCCAACTAACCTTTGATATCTTTCTTTATTTGTAGGCAATTGATCAGAATACTCTCCAAGTCTGTGATTCTGAACAATCGGTATGTTTGTAGGTTTACAATATACCAATCCCACCTCTGCCAACAAATCCAAAATATACTTTCTTTGAGATAGAAAAATATGCCTCTTAGATCTTGCAACTTCTATCCCCAAGAAGTACTTGTCCATCAAGATTTTTCATCTCGAACTCTGTTGAGAGCTTTCGCTTTAATTTCGATATTTCCTCCTCATCATCTCTTGTGATAAGCATATCATTTACGTAAATTATCAACACAATTATTTTAACTCGACTTTGTCTTAAGAATAGGGTGCGATCAAAATCGCTCTGAACATATCCATACTTTTTCATAGCCACATTGAATCATCCAAACCAAGCTTGGGGAGACTGTTTCAATCCACACATGATCCCTCCAATTTACAAACCAGTCCTGGTTTTGAAGAAGGACTATAGCCTATTGGAATATCCATATAGATCTCTTTTTCAAGGTCACCATGGAGAAATGCGTTCTTGACATCAAACTGGTGTAAATGCCAATCTAAATTAGCTGCAATAGACAATAACACTCGTACAGTATTCAGTTTTGCAACAAGTGAAAAAGTTTCTTGAAAATCCACCCCACATGTCTGCGTATATTCTTTTGCTACCAACCTCGCCTTATACCTTTCAATGAACCCATCTACTTTATACTTGATAGAGAACACCCATTTTCAACCTATTGTTTTCTTCCCTTTGGGAAATTCACCAATTTTCAAGTCTTATTTTTAATGCCTTCATTTCTTTCTTTATAGCTTGAACATTCTGAGGATCTTTCAAAGTGTCATGTACTCCATTTGGAATGTAAGCCAATGATACATTCAAAACAAATGCCCTCAATGGCTCAGACAATTTGTCAACCAAAATATAGCAAGTGATCGGATAGGCGTACTTCTTCTTCCCTCCAATATCTAGTGAGTATCAGTTCAAGGGATTTTCTCGATTTTCCCTAGCATGTAATATATATCAAATAGAAATATTAGAATCATCACTTAAATAAGTAGTAGGAGAAGTTACCTCAGGAATTTCCTTAGGAGTAGGGTCGGGCACTGAAGAAGATGGGAGAAGCAGTTTTGGGATAGTTCGTAGGTCTTGCAAACTCGACTCCTTAAGAACTTGACTTTCCCTTGATGAGATTTGCTTTGAAATTTCCAAAATACGTTGCCCACATTCCAAGCTTAGTTCGGCTAGTGGCGGCAATGTCAACATTCCACTGATATACTTCCTTTGGAGCCATAATACCACCACTAATCTCTTACCAATTCTTGTTTTACATCTATGTCTCCCCTTGGAAAGAAGAAGTGGTGTCCTTAAAGAAAGATTATGTCTCAAGAAATGTTACATCCATTGTAACATATGTCTTCTTTGTAGATGGATTATATAGCATTGATACCATTTTTTTATGCAAACCATAACCTAAAACACACATCGCACAATAGACGGTTCAAGTTTTGAACGTTATCTTTTGGGAATGTGAACAAATGCAACATAGCCAAACATCTTAGGAGAAATAGTAAGAACCAATAGTAAGTGTACATAAGAGGACAGAGCCTTAGCGGTGAGCATGGTCCGGGTTAGGCTGATCTAGTACTCAACCCCAGGACCAACCCGCACAGTGTCATTCCTTAATTTTTGTGACAGTGGACCAACCCGTCGAGCTTAGGACGGAGGACCGGACCTAGTTTGATATGGTTTCAAGGTCAACTTGGGACCGCTAAATTATTTTCCTATAATCATTTATTGCATCCTTCGAAATGATAAATATACTATTTCAAATTTTATATTCATCCATAATGTGATATTAAGTAACCAAAGTATGAACACCAATGAATATCAAACATAAATATAAGATTTATATGAAGTTTCTCTTGGACTCGGTGGGAATAAGAAGTTGCTCTTGGGCTTTTTTCCTGGCCTTGGTGAGAAAATTGGTAGATTTATATATACTATGTATATTTCAGGACCAAGAACCGACCCAATCGTCTTAAGAACCTAACCGGTGGTCGGGTTGGGCCAGTTCAGGGCCGGTCTAGGGTCGACCCTAAACCATTGCTCACCCCTACATAGCTTCTAAAGGTTTTTGCAATTCTAACACCTTCGATGGCATTCGATTAATAACATGAACTGTTGCAACCATTTCATTGTCCCAAAAACGATGATGGGCATTTTGTTCAAATAATAAAGACCGAGCTATTTCAATGATATGTCTATTCTTCCTTTCTGCTACCCCGTTTTGTTGGAGCATTCTTGATCAAGACGTTTCATGGAGTAAGCCATGCTGTAGAAAATACTCTTTGAGATACTGATTACTGTACTTACCATCATTATCATTACGAAGTATTTGGACTTTCCCCAAATTGAGTTTGCACCATAGTATGAAAATTTTTGAGGACATTGGCAACTTCATCCTTAGTTTTCATCAAATATAACCATGTCATTCTAGTGCAATTTTCAATGTAAAGGATGAACCATCGGCTACCAGACACAAAAGTAAAAGGAGAAGCACCTTACACATTCATTGGCTTTTTGCCAAAATGCCAGTCTGACAATCAAATTGATAATCATTTAAACCCAGAAATAACTTAGGAAATAATTTCTTCATATAACCAAACGATGGATGCCCCAAACGTTATGCCCGAGTCTTATATGTGTTTCTCGACTTGTAAATGACCTTTGGACATGATTAACATTTCCAAAACCAAAGTTATCCATGTAATACAACCCCTCCTCTTTGTATTACGCCCAATAATCTCCTTCGTGAGGAAATCCTGGAATAGGTAGAAATGCAGATACATTAGCACAACACAATTTAATTCCTCTGCAACTTGCCTAACTAAAATCACTTTCGTAGATAGTGATGGGACAAGAAGTGTATTCGTTAGTGAGAGAGAAGGGCAAATATTAACAACTCCAGCACCAGTCACTAGATACATCACTCCATTAACATTCGAGATATTACAACGTCGAGGTTTTGTAATACTAACAAAATCATCCGTTGTAGCTGGAGGATGCAGAATAATTGTTTATTTCGCAATCGTGATGTCATTGTCCCTGCAATGAAGATGGAATTATCCAAGATGGTTAAAGACAAGGCCAGGACATTCCAACATGTGGCGGATACTCCTAGGAATAGATGGACTTAGCGTAGTTGGGGAATAGATTGGTCTATTTTCATGTGATTGTGATCTATTGGTTATTTCTGCCGGCCATTGTTGAGGCCTTTAATTTCCTAGTTCAATATGTGACCATGGTACCCTCTCACTCATAATGGCTCTCTGCCATGTTAAGTGCGAGTTTTGTGGTGCTGGGTTTTTCTTGCCCTGTACAAAGTTTTGGTTAAAGATCATTACAACTACTTACTTTACAAAAAAAAAAAATCATCCGCCGTAAAAGTCATATGATCAATAGCTCCTGAATCAATAACCCATTGACTACAATCATTTGGTAAAGAAGCAACTAGAGCAAAACCATAGTTACCTTCACCTTCTACAAGCATCTTACTAGATGATTTGAATTGTGGTACTAGTGATTATTAAAGCTCTTCCATAACTAGGGATGCCTTCCCTTTGCCATTGTTCATTTCTACCTATGATTGTTTTCGAGTTTTAAGCTCCTTTCACCATCAAGATATCCGTGAAGCTTAAAGCATGTCTCTCGAGTGTATTTGGTATTTCTACAATGAGAGCAACCACTAACTTGAAGGGTTTTCTATTTCAGGGTTGTACTAGTTTGTCTACCTCTTGGGTTAACCATATGTAAAGACAGCTTCTGAGCTTCTCTAAGGCTAGGCTTGCCTCCTCGCGATAACATAGCTACAAAATTGTGAGTAGTATTCCCATTGTTCAACATCACTATTTGTCATATATTCTCCCTATGAACACGGGCATAGGCCTACGCAACTATAGGGAATGGTTTCATCTATAGCACATTAGCTAATATCTTATCCATGGGATCATCTAAGCCATCAAGGAAAATGCACACACGACCCTCTTGAATGGCTGAATTCTATCTCGCAATATTATCTGGGCATACCATCGAATTTGGACGACGAAAGTCGATCTTTCTCCAAAGCCTTTAAAGGCCGTTATAGTAAGCTCTAATAGGTCCTCGTGATTGTCTCATCCGGATCACATGCATTTTCAAATCATAAACTTAAGAAGCATCAGTCCAATAGAAAAAGTAATAGCTACTGCATCCTAAACTGCTTTCACAGTTGGGAAATGAATAAAGTTACAGATTAAAGCTGGATCCATGGAGTTCATCAGTCATCCTTTTACAGTGAAGTCTTTAGTCTTCCACTTGCGATACCTTGCATCTATTGATGAAGGTCAAGGAAGGTCACCATTAATGTATCTTAACTTGTCCTTACCCGTGATATACATATCTATCACTTGAGACCATAAGCCATTATTAGTCCCATCCAATTTGATTGCAATTTGTACTGAAAATGGATTATTTTATAGTGTCAGGGTTGAAGATTGATTCTGGGTCAGCATCTAATTTAGTTGTTAAATTTTCCAAAAACGCATATGATGTCAAATTTTCCCCATGATTTTGATGGGGAACCACTTCTCCTAAAGGATTTTGATCCGCCATGGGTCAGTGTGCTAGTTGGCGCGGCAACCGCACAAGATTGATGTGGCTATGGCAATGGGTCTGGTCTGTATGGCGATAATAGATGTCACCACCTTCTGGTCAAGTCAGATAAAGTGGCAGCAGTAACCGAATCTATTGAATTTCAACAGTGGCAATGGTATAGTGTTTAGAGTTTTTCTGGGTGGTTTGGATCAAATAAGGTGTCTAGATTTATCGCTCTGATACCATGTCAATAATTTAAACATAATTAAGAAGAAGAGAATAAAAACACAACAACTAACAAGGTTCGGCATACGCCTATGTCCTAGGATAAGCCTCCCAAATCTTTTTTTTTCTTTCTTGCTTCTTATTTTTTGTTACATTAACACATACACACACATAGATATAGATCTCCTATCTTAGACTTGATATGAGAATCCCCTTATTTAGCCTAAATTATAGTAATCAATATCTCTATGAGAATCCTATAATATTCAAATCTCTACCGGAATCTCCTTTCTTAAGTCTTAAATACAATAATCAATAGCTCACGCTAACAATCCATGCGTGTGATTATTCATTTTAGGTTTTTGATATGAAATGGCAGTGGTATCAAATAATGATTTTGTTTTGACGTAGCCAAAAGGAAATGGTCATTTCAAGTAAAATTCGCAAATCAAAGAGTAACTTCTCACATATTTATATATGCACGTCACATCATTCTCATGTCTTGCATATGATTTTCTCTGTCATGTTATATGTGATTATTGTAATATCATGTGATCTTGTTGTCGTGTCTTACATCTAATTTGCTATGACATCTAATTTGCTATGACAAAACCATATGCGATTATTGCAATGTCATTTCTATAGTTATGCCTTACATCTTATTAGTCGTGCCATGTTGCATGGGATTATTGTTACGTCATGTCTTACGTTTAAATTGTCATGTCATACTACATGCAATTGTTGCCACGTCATGTCGCTTCATTGTTATATCTCACATGTAATCTATTAAATCATGTTTCATGTAATTATTAATACGTCATGTCATTTCATAATCTTATAAATGCATCTGATTCATCATGTTTGATTGCATGTGATCATTTTTTTATGTCATGTTATGTTCACATGTCATAGTCAACTTTGAATTTCAATTGATCTTTACATACTCACTTTCACACCAACATAGAGTCATGCCACTACATACAAGAAAACAACATCGTTCATTGGTAATCATATTGCGTAAGTGTTTTGCAAACATTTGAAGATATTAAAGCAAAAATTTCGTGCATGCTTAGGAAATTAATGGATGAATATTTAACGACTCAACTATAAATAGGGCTGCAGTACATGAAAGGGCATTGTATGGTGTTAATCCATTCTACGAGCAATAGAGCTCCTGGACCTAAGATCTCTAATTTTTGTAGACCGATTCCCTTAACACGTGGACTTAGCTAGCAAAAAGTTTTTAATCAATGCCTAAGCCTTTAGGTGCCCTTAGACCTAAGTACAACGAGTTTGTGATAATGAGTTTGCAATCTTTTGCATCCGGTAGACTCTCCAAAACTTAGGAAAATGGGGAAGATCTTAGGAACCGAGGCACTGCTAACTAAAGACCCCCGATTCCACATGCCACACTTCGTATATGCTATAATATACGGATAACGTTAACAACAAGATGTTTTCGTCAATGAAGAAGCTATTTGCTATACAGAAGGATAACAAACTATCAGATGTGGAATGTTATGATGACAGCTCGGAGCTTGCAAATAGTGAATGAGTTATTAAAAGTGGAATATGCTAATGTCTGGAAGGAACTTAAGTATGGCGAACAAACCAAACGTGCGACCGTAAAAGAAGCATGATGGATCAACATATAATGAATGGTCCGAAGGACATGGATAAGTCGGAGCTTGAATGAACCATGTAGATGGTGACTAAACTAGAGGGCATTTGATTATTACAGAGCTTAGATATAAACCATGTAAGTGGTGACTAGTTTGCATGATGTATGTTAAATTCGAGATTCTAAAGTCTGGAGGAAGATAGACTACAAAAGCAGGAAGGTGTGGATAGATTGTTTCTAGAGGAAGGACTCGTTGTGGGCAAACTGGACAACTATCCATACTTCCGAGAAAGAAAGGTCCATCTCTTCATCAATTTATCTCGAATTCATATTGGTGCATTGGAGGCATCTTCAAGCCTTGGAATCCATGAAAAGCATTGAAGAAAAGACGAAAAGTGCATTCACTGCAAGGCCCTAAACTAAATAAAGCATAAAAAGTAGAAGTCTATATAGACATGTCCTCCATCTATAGACATAACTTTATCACATATCTCGTGAAGATCACCAGAAGTGCCAAAAGTTGTGTACGGCGCACACTTTGGTGCCAAAAGTTTCAAATTGCTCATTTCAGTGCCACTTTTTCAAAAAATCGAAAATTTCAGTGCCAACGCCGGTATACCTACCGGAAATCCGACGTGGCCTATTGTTTATTAATTTTCAAGTCCAAGGTGGCTCGCCGGAGACACAGTCAGCATATACACATCAAAGCGACGTAGTATAGTTAACTTTCCCAAAAATAATAACCCTAAATCAAAAAATCAAAAAAGATAAAAAATAGAAAAAAAAAGAAAATAGAAGGGGAAGGGCCGGCGAGGTCGTCGGCCACTGCCAGAGGGTTGCGAAGCCCTCGACCCTCGCCCAAGCCTTGTCGGCTGCAGGCTAGGCCGGCAGCGGCCTCCCCTACCCTCGTCGCTAGATCTGGGCGGGGGCTAGCCTCGCCCTAGCCTCGCCGGCTTCGGGCGAGGCCGGCGCGAGGCCAGCCCCACCCAAATCTGGACGAGGCTCCTCGCCGACGAGGCCTGCTCGAGGCTAGCCTTGCCCAGATCTGAGCAGGGCTGGCCTCGCCCGGGCTCGCCCTCGTCGGCCAGAGGGCGGCAAGCCCTGGCCGACGGTCGGTGAGGGCTTTGCCGCCCTCTGCCAGTGGCCGGAGAGCTTCGCTGGCCACCGGAGCTCGCCGGCCAACTATTTTGTTTTTGAAAAAACAAAAAAGAAAATGAAATTCCTACGTGGATTCTTATTTTGGCCAAACAATTACCACATCAGATAATACCTATAATTATAAAAGCCACGTCAATTTTTGGCCGGAATTCTCGACGTTGGGACTTAAATGATCATGTTTTTCCGAAATTGGCACTGAAATGAGCGATTTGGAACTTTTGGCACCAAAGTGTGCGCCGTACATAACTTTTGGCAATCCTGGTGATCTTCTCCCCTTGATTCACACTTAAAGATTTGAAATTTTTTTTATCATTACCCGTAATAATTGATTCAACCTTATCCCAATAGGTTCTCTCTAACCATTCAAATTAGTCTCGTGGAATTTGTGTTTGATTTTTGTTTTGGTATGATACCATCAAAAACCCCAAAGTATACCATCTACGACACATTTATCCTAAACTTTTTTTTGTGACACTAGAAACCCCGAACTTATCTTATTGTGATATATTTACCCTAAACATTTTCTTGTGACATTAAAAACCCTGAACTTTTATCTTTGTAACAGATTCACCCCAAAATTTTCTTCTTCTTCTTTTCTTTATTTTTTTTTATTGAAAACCCACTTTGTCCATGAGCTGAGGTCGGTGAGGACCGTCAGAGCTCCTCAGCCAGTGGACTAGGGTCGTGAAGCCCTTGCTGGCCAAATTGAATGCCAAAAATAAAGAAAAGAAGACAAAATTCTAAGATAAATATGCCACAATGATACAAGTTCATGATTTTTAATGTTACAAAATATGATTTAGGGTAAGTGTAGTGTTGTTCCCATGATCCTCCATAAGATCTTCAAAAAGTGACCCACAAAACGGGTGTCTCTATTGGAAGTGATAGTTTTAAACACCCCATGCAATCTAACTGCTTCTCGAAAGAACAAAGTGGCAATGTGTCACAAAAAGATAAATTCGAGATTTTTCGTGTCACAAAAAATTTAGGGTAAATATGTCATAAATATAGTTTAGGGCTTTTGGTGGTATTTTTCCTTTTTTTTTAACTTCTTATTTTTGGTTAGGAATTGGCATATGTGTTAGATCATATGTTTCATCCAACAGCCAAAAAGAAAATTCTTTCCCCACGACGTGCTCTCACGGATCACGTGAGGGGCATGGTAGGAATCTCTACGTCCCGTGTCTATCTTCGCAGAGTTGCAAATAATAATACTTTTACCCCTCAATAGAATAGAAAAATCCGTCGGCAATAAAACCTCATTATCTTAACCTTTTTAGGATTATGAACAGCAACCTTAGCCAAACACCCTCATACTTTAAGGTATTTCAAATCTTCATTTCCACTTTTTGTAGGGAATTTGTTGTGTCTTTTTGTGGGATATTCTGTTTAAGATATAATTGGCTGCCAAAATAGCTTCCCCCCACATAGTTTGTGGTAAACTAGAGATATTCAGTAATGCATTCATCGATTCCTTTAAAGACATTTTCCCTTTCTGCCACCCCATTAGATTGTAGCACATAAGGAGGAGTGATTTTGGTGAATGATACAGAATTTAGAGCAAATTTCCTCAAAAGGAAATTCATATTCACCTCCTCTATCACTTGTTATCATTTTGATTTTTTTTTTAATTGAGTTTCAACTTCAAACTTAAAAATTTTAAATGTGTTCACAGCCTTTCCCTAAGCAAGTAAACACAACAATACCTTGTACAATCATCTATAAATGTGATAAAATACTTCTTACCACCCCTAAATGGTATATTTTTCATATCACAAGTGTGTATTAGATCCAAAGATTATGTATTTCTATTATCTACAGAATGAAATGGAGGCTTAGAAAACTTAGATTCATCACACACTTGGCATTTTTTATTTGGACAGTCAAATTTTGGCAATAACTCCATGTTCATTAATTTTTTTTTATACTTATAATTGACGTGTCCTAATCTAGCATGCCATAAATAAGGAGACTCAAAGCATGTAAGCATAGACAATTTTATTATTAATGTCATCCCTAGTTACAATAATTATTACATTTAACATGAAAAGACCATCACTAAGATAGCCATATCCTACAGACATCTCATTTTTAGAGAGTACAAACTTATCGGACACAAACACCAATTTGAAGCCATTCTTGCTTAAGCCGGACACTAAGTTTTTGCATATGCTGGCACATGTAGAACATTGGTTAGTGTCATTTTTTTCCCAAAAAACATCTTCAAAGCAACCTTTCCAACACCTTCAACTTTATATTTTGATGAATTACCCATGTAGATATTTTCATCACCTTCTATAGGTGTGTAAGATGAGAACATCGATTTATTGGTGCAAATGTGACGAGTTGCTCCAGTGTCAACTCACCATTCTTTGAGGTTTCCCATCATGTTACACTTGGACATCATGGCAATAAGGCTGATGTCACCAATACTATTGGAAATCTCTTCCACCACATTTGCCCAAGTCTTCTTCATTTTCTTGGCTCCACAGTCTTTGGCACAATCTCCATACTTTCCATAATCATAACAATTGTCTTTGAACTTCTTCTGGGCCTTGGATAAATCCCTTTCCATTTCTTTTCCTTTCCTTGTTGGGTTTTGATCAAACACAATTGAAACAAATATGTTTGTCTAGAAATTTTCTTTTATTTGAACAATCATGTTCAATTGGAAGATATTAATTCAGATTCATGGCTCTTCATTCTTGACCCCTCCTATTAGGGTACGTGACTTTTCAATCCTAACCACTTCATTACCTATAAATAAAAACATCCACTGCCTCACTTTTTTTCCCAGGATTTAAAGTCATTCCTCCTTTCTTCTTCATCATCATTTTTTGTGCGATTAAGTTGAAAAGTTGAGTTCGAAAGTTTCCTATTGGAGGAGTACCACTTCTTAGGAAAGACAATCCATTCTATCCTAAGAGGCAGTTCTCCAAGGACGTTAGGTACCGGTCGAGGGGACAAATTGTCTTAAGCACACAACATGAATTTGATGGACTAGGATTATCCCTTTGCATTCAAATTAATCACTCACATTCAATTTCTAGTTTGTCTATCAACTCTCCTATGCATATACATACATATATAGGTTTTAACAAACTTAAGACAATTTATTTTTTTCATTCGTATTGTCGCTTTTCATTGTAAACTCTCTGTTTTCGTAACAAAAATGGCTACAACATTGATAACACATGTTTTTATACCAGCTCATGGAGTAAAGCCAGAAGAGTTCAATAGGGCTAATTTCAAAACGTGGAAACACAAAATGTTGTTTTATCTTACAACTTTAAATCTAGCAAGGTTCCTCTCCAAGGATGCTCCTAAGTTGGATGAATGAGAGGTAACAAGGAAAAGGTTTGCTGTGATAGGCATCAAAGCTTTCTGACTTCTTGTGTCACAACTATATCCTCAATGGTTTGGATAATTCTTTCTACAATGTTTATAATTCGCTTAAAAAGGCTAAGGAATTATGGAAAAGTCTAGACAAGAAGTACAAAACAGAAGATGCTGAGTTGAAGAAATTCATCGTTGACAAATTTTTGAATTTTAAGATGATAGTTTCTAAAACCCTCTTAAGTTAAGTTCAGGAACTTCAAGTGATCAAGCATGACATTCATGCGAAAGGTATGATTGTAAGTGAATCATTTCAAATGGTTTCTTTCATTGAAAAGTTACCTCCTTCCTAGAAAGATTTTGAATGTAATCTCAGGCATAAGAGAAAAAAATTATCACTTGAACATCTAACTGTGCGGCTGAGGATAGAGGAAGACAATAGGCTTTCTGAAAAGGAAGGCGACAACAAACATGAAGTCTCAAGGGCCAATGTTGTTGAAATTGGAAATGAAAATTGAAGAGTTGAAAGGGAAAATAGAAGTTATGAAAGACCTTGAAGATCAAGATGGATAATGAACTGAAGGAGAAGATGGATGAGTTGACCAACTAGGAGGATTTAAATAGTGCCCTTGTTAGTAAAGAGTGCTAGGCAATGATGAACTGCAAGAAGCTCGTAAGGAATTGATCTAGGGTATAATTAATATGCTGGGTGCACGCATAAATATTGGGATCAAGAGAATGGGGAAGCTTGAGGATAAGCCGTTTTTGATTGCTAGCAAGAAAAGATTTTCAAGTTAGGAAGCACAATTGCAGGGCAGTACATTATGCTCTTTGTGGCAGTTATGGGTGAATTTGCAGTGGTATCCATTCAAGATCGTTGAGATTGATGGAGAAACCCAGTTGCTGCTTGTTGAAGGAGATGAAAAACTACAAAAGCTTAAGGAGGAGTGGAGTGAGGAGGTCTACTCAGCAGCTGTTACAGCTTTGGAAGAGCTAAACGAATGTAATCCAAGCAGAAGGTATATCGAACCTGAGCTCTGGAACTCAAAGAAGGAATAAGTGAAAATTGAGCGAACCGACAAAGGTGAAGGAAACTTTCAGGAGCTAGAAGAGGTTGACTAACACTTTGGCGTCAGTGATTTTGTCAGGTCATGCTGATATGTTAACCATTGTATTGTATTATACATAGGACTAGAATGAGTCCTAGTGTAGCCCAGTCGAATCGTAGCTTATGCGTCGGGGTAGTTGAAGCCTCGTGAGCAAATTATGCGACCGTGTAACTTGAAGTTGGCTACGATCCTCTACACGTAGAGATTTGAGGCACAAATTGTGCATGAATAAGTTCGCAATATTCATCGACTATTAAAGTCTCAAGTACTTGTTATCACGAAAAGGAATTGATCGTGAGACCACAGTATTGATGGAATGGCCTAAGGGTCGATGTGGCAAGATGAATAACTAAATGCTTGATCATCAACAAGTGAAGGCTCAGCTCAATAAGCTAGGAGGCCAACTAAGATCGTTGGAGATTCCCGAGTAGGAGATTCAAATAGGCAGGTTAATATGCACTAAGTAACGATCATACCTTAACATACTAAAAATAAAGATAACATGTTACCTTATGAACATATGGCAGGAAAAATTTGTATCATATAGTCCTGAGTCATAAGATATCAAGATGATAGTGTGTCAAGACTTGGACTGTCTGAGACGTTTGTAAGATCTGATCGTCGTAAGTTTTAAAGATCATAAGATCTGAAGCATCATAATATCTGAAGCATCATAAGATCTGAACGTTGTAAGATTTGGATCAGTGTAAAATCTGAACTGAGATAAGATCTGAGGCTTAATCATCAGGGGATAATATATTTAGCTTGCTCCGAATGAATTCGAAAGAATTCTTTTCCAATGCCTTTGTAAAGATATCTGTAAGCTGATTCTTAGAATCAATGAAGGTGACTCTTTCATCCTTTTTCTCCACATGATCCCGTATAAAGTGATGTCGAATTTCAATGTACTTTGCTCTAGAGTGCAAGATAGGATTCTTAGTTAAATCCATAACACTGGTGCTATCACACCTGATTTCAATACATGACCTCGGAATTTTGAAGTCACGCAGTTGTTTATTCATCCATAAAATCTGTGAACAGCAACTTCCAAGAGCAACGTATTCTGACTCTACTGTTGAAAGAGCAACAGTGTGTTGCTTTCTTGACAACCATGAGATAAGTCGTTCTCCAAGCAGCTGACAAGTACCTGATGTACTCTTTCTGTTTAGCTTACAACCTGCTAAATCAGCATCTGAATATCAGAGTAAAGTGAAGTCCCCATCTTTTGGATACCATAATCCAAACTTTAAAGTAGTTGTCACATATTTTATAATTCTTTCACAACACTGAGATATGACTCCTTTGGATTGGATTGATATCTAGCACATAGACACACACTAAACAAAATGTCAAGTCTAGATGCTGTTAGATGTAAAAGAGATCCAATCATACTCCTATAAAGTTTCTGATCAACTTGTTTCCCATCGATGTCTTCATAAGGTTTCAAAGCACTTGACATGGGCGTCTCTATTTTCTTGCAATTTTCCAAGCCAAATTTTGACACAATCTTCTTGGCATACTTTTCCTGGTGAATAAAGATTCCTTCCTCTGATTGTTTAATTTGTAAGCCCATGAAGAATGTCAATTCTCCCATCATACTCATTTCGAACTCATTATGCATCGCTTTGGAAAAATTCTTGCAAAATGTTTCATTTGAGGAACCAAAGATGATATCATCAACATATATTTGTACTAAGAGAAAATCTTTTCCCTCAGTCTTGACAAACAAAGTTATATCTACTTTGCCTTTCTCAAAGCCATGCTCAAATAGGAATTTACTTAACCTTTCATACCAAGCTATGGGAGCTTATTTCAGACCATAGAGTGCTTTCTTTAGTTTGTACACATGATCTGGCTTCTTTGGATCTTCAAAACTAGGAGGTTGCTTCACATATACCTCCTCTTGTATGAAACCATTCAGGAATGCACTATTGACATCCATTTGGAACAACTTGAAATTTTTGTAACAAGCAAAGCCAAGCAATAATCGAATAGCTTCTAACCTTGCCACTGGTGCATAAGTTTCATCATACTCAATTCCTTCTTGCTGAGAGTATCCTTTTGCAATTAGTTTAGCTTTGTTTCTGACAACTTTTCCTTCCTCATCCAAATTGTTTCTTCTGAACACCCATTTTGCTCTAATGATAGATTTTCTTTTTGGTTTTGGGACTAACTCCCAAACATCATTAATTGCAAATTGTTTAAGCTCATCCTGCATAGCCTCAATCCAGCTTTCATCCAGTAGGGCTTCATCTATACCTTTTGATTCAACTTCAGACACAAGTGCTACTACACTGGATTCTTCGTGTCTCTATGCCCTTGTTCGGACTCCTTCATTAAGATCGCCAATGATAAGTTCAGTTGGATGATTGGACTTATATCTCCAGTTTGATCGAAGAATTCTTCTGGACTTAGATGATAGAGTTTCATCTTCTAGTTGTTGAGCTTCCTCATCAAAGTTCATGATTGAGAAGTCTTGAGAATGATTTGGAATATCAAGCTGTGGTTGAAGTGAATGTAATTGAGTATCTTCATGAAACTTGACATTCATTGACTCTTCCACAGTTTGAGTTCTTTTGTTAAAGACTCTGCAGGCTTTGTTTGTCATGGAGTATCCAAGAAAGATTCCTTCATCTGGCTTCATATCAAACTTACCAACATTATCATTAGGATTCTTCAGTATAAAGCAATTGCAACCAAAAATACGAAAGTAGGAAACAATAGGTTTCTTATCCTTGTAAATCTCATAAGGCGTCTTTTCCAGGATAGGCTTGAGATAAACTCTATTGATGATGTAACAAGTTGTAGATACAGCTTCAGCCCAGAATTGAGAAGGCATGTAGCTCTCTATCAGCAGAGTTCTGGTCATCTCTTGCAATGACCTGTTCTTCCTTTCCACAACTCCATTTTGTTCAGGGGTATATGGAGATGAGAACACATGTTGGATCCCTGTATCATCACAAAACTTGGCAAAATCTTGATTTTCAAATTCTCTTCCATGATCAGTACGAATCCGTGAAATAGTATAACCTTTCTCATTTTGAACTTTCTTGGCAAACTTGAAGAAGTAAGTGATAGCATCAGACTTACTTGCCAAGAAATAAACCCAAGTGAACGGAGAGTAATCGTCAACTATTACCAGACAATAAGTCTTTCCTCCAATACTCTGAGTTCAAGAAGGTCCAAACAAGTCCATGTGAAGTAGCTGTAAAATGTGGTCAGTTGATACTTGATTTATCAACTTATAAGAGCTTCTGACCTGTTTTCCCAACACACAAGATGTGCAAGAATTTTCGAAATGCCAAACTGGGAAGGCCACGAACAATCTTCTTGGAAGAAATCTTGGCAATATGTTTCATGTTAGCATGTCTAAGTCTTATATGCCACAGATTTATCTCATCCTGAACAGATAACAGACACTGCAAGCTATCTGGATTTATATCAAGTAGATAGATATTTCCATGACGCTTACCCGAGAAGGATTGTGAAGTTTCCTTGCTAGAACCATAGCATATACCTTATTGAAATTGAATTTTGTAACCAGCATCACACAATTGACTAATACTAATAAGTTATAGTTCAAACCTTTCACCAAAGAAACATCCTTGATAATCAGATTTCCAATTTGCACAGTTCCACATTCAACTATCTTTCCTTTGCTTTTACCTCCAAAAGATACTTTCCCTCATTCTATTTTGACTAACTCAACAAAGTAGCTCGAATCACCTGTCATATGCCTTAAACATCCATTGTCTAGGTACCACTTTGTTTTGCTCTTGATGGTAACCTGTTAACAAGAAGAATACTCACTTTTTATTTGGTATCCAGACTTTCTTGGGTCCTGTATAGTTAGTATAAACAAAGTTTGACCGGTTTTTCTTCACTGATCTTCTCAACAAAGGAATCTCTTTCAAGATGTTCTGAGCAATTGCAGTTGGAGCACTTCAAAGAACTTCTTCCAATAGGCTTTACAATTTTTTTTGAAAATGATTTTTGTAAACAGCATTTGAAGGTTTTCGTTCAAGCATTTCCTTTACCTTTGGAAAATCAATCAAAGGAATAGTTTCAGGGGTTATACCCAAACCGGCTTTATTAAAATAAGGTGTTTGAATTGAAAGAAGTTTATCAAACTTTTCAGAACCATTTGAAAACTTCTTTGAAAGACTTGAAAAGTCTGCTTTGAGACAAACAACTTGCTTCTCAAGAGAATTGGACTTCTCCTTCGTAGCCGCTAGTTTTTCACTTAAACTTTCAAATTTTTCAGACCAAACATTTTCCTGCTTTTGAAGTCTCAAGTTCTCATTCTTTAGCTCAGAAATTCTTTTCAGAGAAGATTCCAGACTTGAGCATAACTCATCAATGTACTTAGATACTTTAATAGGAATTTGGAAGTTACTAACATGATCATCTTGATCTGAGTCTGAATCAGAACTTGCTTCTGAATTCGAATTTGATCGTCCATGAAGCAGATGTTCCCAAATTCATCATCACTGTCAGCATCACTCCAGGATTCTACTTTGAGTGCTTTCTTCTATTTTTCATTTCTTCCATTGCTTCGCTTCAGTAAAGGATAGTTAGGTTTAATATGTCCTTTCTACCTACAATTGTAACACATTACTTCATTGTTGGATTCTTTGTTCCAAGACTGCCTGTTCTGAAAGTTCTGTCTAGGCTGTCATCTTTGAAAATTTTGCTCAGGTTGTCTTCTCTAGAAATTTTGAGAGCTAGAATTTCCCAAGTTGAATCTTCTTCCTCTGTTGTTCAATTTCTTAAACTTCTTCATTAGAAGAGCCATATCTTCATCATCCAAAGTCTCATTTGATCTTGTAACATTAAATTCTTCATTAGATTTTAAAGTTATGGATTTCTTACCTTTCAAGTCTGATTGTTCATCAGATCTTTCCACTTCGCAAGACTGGAGAGTTCAAATCATCTCATCAACAGATAGAGGTTGAATCCTCTGTGTCTCTCTAATAGTGATTTTCACTTGGTCTCATTCACTTGAAAGTCCACGTAGTAACTTGTTAACTTTCATCGGTCCAGAAATAATTTGATGTTGATATGCAAGACCATTGACAATCTCTATGAAACGACTGAACATATCAGAGATGCTTTCTCCAGACTTCATTTTGAAGGTTTCATATTGACCAATTAGAATGTTGATTCTTGTCTCCTTAACTCGGTCAGTTCCTTCAAAAGTGATGTTCAACCTTTTCCATATTTCTTTAGCTAATGCACAAGAAGAGATACTATTATATTCTGTAGGAGACAAAGTACAATATAATGAATAAATAGCTTTAGCATCAATGTGTTGTCTTTTGATGAATTCATCTTGATTCATCTCTCTAGCTTCTACAACATTTTTCTCTGAATTTGATGTAGATTTGGGATTTACTCCTCTTTCAACAACATCCCATTCCAGTGGATCTTTTGATCTCAGGAATGCTCTCATTTTGTTTTTCCAGATGTTGTAGTCCTTTCCATCAAAGTAAGGTGCTCTGGCAAAGTTCTGTCCTTCCATCACTCCCGGTACAAACACATTAGACATAGATCTTTAGCTTAGAAGTAAAACACTTCAGAAACAAGCACGAGGCTTTGATACCAATTGAACGATCTAGTGCGATCACCTAAAGGGGGGTGAATAGGTGATTTTAAAAACTTTTGCGGAAGTATGTAAAATACAGCGTATGAAGCGTGATATATGAAGAACTATAAACACAAACAGAAAGTTAAGAGAGAAGATCAAGACACAAGGTTTATGGTCGTTCGGCTTAGCTCAAGCCTACGTCTACTCTCTTGGACTGACAGCCTATCGGCTAGATTCCACTATGAATCAAAAGAGTTACAAATCAGTTCTAAGACTTCACGAAGTCTTCTGCTCTCATAGCAAGTATATGTAACACTCTTTTGTTTACAATGTAAGTTCATAGTAAATGAGTAGTTCTAAACTTTAGAAGTATACTCTCGTCAGCGTTTCGTCTCTCTTCAACAACTTGAAATATCTCCAGTAAATACTCCTTCATGCCAATACAACCGTTGGCACTTTCCAAAGGAATTCTTCCAATTAACCCGTTGGACAAAATCAGGAGTATATCAAGTAATCTTCAGATAGTGTTAAGAGTCCATCAATCCTGGTCGCCCATACAATCAGGATCTTGGTTTCCGTAAGTGAATACTTGCCACATTTACCCGATCTTCAGAGAATCCAATATGCCAATAATAAACTTCATATTCTTGGAAGTAATCAATCTTGTTGATCCACAAATATTCTGTCTAAAATCCACGAGCATCAGAGTCGTAAGAATATCCTCTTATTCAAACAGTTGTCATAATTCCGACTTCCCAGATTTTACCAAATCTGTCTTCCAGATGATACGTGTATGATACCTTCAGATCTTACAGATCTGACTACCTTCAGATGTTAAAGATCAGAGAACCTTCAGACTATCCAAGTATGGCATCTCTCCAGATGATAAAGATCTGGCGGCTTCCAGATGATAAAGATTTGGCCGTGACTAAACACTTGTCTCCAAGTCAAATCACAGAGTTTTGTACTCTTGTCAGAGTGGCACTATGGAAGCGTGATGGACTCTAGATATTATTGATGTTTCCCTCGAGGCACAATGACTACTCGAGAAAGATTGCTAGAATTCCTAGCAACAGTGGTTATGTGTCAGTAGAGGGACCAACTTGGAAGAGATCACCATAGGGCGAGAATCCTCATAGGTGTTTTAGAAGGAGCGCCAAGGCTACCCCTAAGAAGCTAAGATTAGGAAGTGAGGACTAGGTTTGTCCTCGGTGTTGAGTTTTGAGGAATTCAATGAGGATGACAGAGTGTCTAATGCTGGGGAGACCGATCCGGGAGATGATTCGATAAGATAGATCTTAAGAAGTAGATTGGATGAATTTCGGGGACGAAATTCTTTTAAGGGGGGAAGTTTGTCACAGCCCTACCTTTTTTACCTTTAACTCCCCCCCTTTTTTCTTTGACTTTCTCTTTTCCCCTTTTCCTTTCTTTTTCCCCTGCAGAACTGGCCCCCTGTCCCATCTCTCTCTCTCTCTCTCCTATTTTCTTTTTATTTTCTCTTTCCCCCACTATTCTTCTTCTTCTTCCCCGCGCGCGAGCTTTCCCCTGCAAACACTAGCAGCCACCATCTCTCTCCCTCGCGTGTCTGACCGAGAGACCACAGGAGATGGACTGGCGAGCACTGGAGCTCGCCCCCCCTGCCGCCATGGACATGCTATGTCACCTTAGCCATGAATCCAAGATCTCCTATTCACGGGTCTCGGCTCGAGTTAACTGAGCCACCCGTGACCGAATCTCGCCATTCACGTTGCCTCAACATCGCCATGTCGCTGTTCAGTCATTGCCCGGCTCCTCCCCAGGTGCCGAAGGCCATCTCGCCTTACACCCAGCTACGATCGTTCTCCAGTCCGATTCCGGCCTAGCACGGCCAAGACCGGCCATCGTCAGACCTATTTGGCCTAGATTCGGTCCGTTTGGCCCGTTCGGACACCCGACCCACTCGCCCTATTGTCCGATCAGCCTACCGAACCCTCACCGAAACTTTGTCGGGCCGTCGCGGAAACAATACTCGTTGTCATCGGACCCCCCGGTGCGGGCCTTTCTCTAGCAGGGTTGGGCTAGGGTTAGTGGGCCCTAGTCAGCCCAACTCGGCCCAAGAAGAAAAAGGAAGAAAATAAAAGAAAAAGAAAAGAAGAAAAAGAAAGAAAAAAGAAAATAGGAGAAAGAAAAGAAAAAGAAAAGAAAATAGGGAAAATTCGCGGACCGCCACCAGTCGCCTGAAAACGTAAATTATGGTAAGTAGACCTCTTATCCTTCAATTGGGCCCGTTTACCGCTTTAGTAGATACTTATTGACATTATTGAGCTGAATTGATTGTCAATTTGGGTAATTAGGTGTTAATCGGTGACTTTTGTAGGAAATAGGGGCGATTTGCTAAATTTGGCCAATTCGGGGTAAATTGGCAAAATTGATTACTTGGAGGGCGATTAGCAAATTATTTTTATTAGCTACCTTGGTTAGTAGCTAGTAAGAGTTAGGTGAGCAATTTGAGATTTTTGAGATAGATTACTAAATTTGGTCTATTAGGGCCAAATTAGAGTTTTAGGGGAAATTTTGTAAATTTGAAAATTTAGGGCAAATAGAGAGTTATTTGTTGCATTTGAATTTGATAATTTGCTGGGTAAGGATGGGTTGATGATTTGCACAATTAGAAGTGATTGTCTAAGATTTTGCTTAATTATGAGATAGTTATTATATTCAAGTATTTTGGCTTATTTTAGTAAAAATTGGGGAAATTGTGTGGTTGGGCAAATGGCTGCCAATTAAGGTGATGGTGCCCGTAGTTTATCGAATGGGAGGTTCTGGATTCGATTTAGGGACCCGGGTGAATTCCTAATTGGTAGGTCCAAGCAGTTGACTTTTAGAAATTTTAGGAAATTACCCATAAATTGATCATGCCCTATTGTGTTAATTTCTTTAATATTATTGGAATGCACAATCGATGGTGAATGGTTTATAATTCGTGAATGCTCATTGATTCGGATGAGTTGACGTGTGATTGGATTGTGGTCATTGACCCGATTTCCCTTGGAGGCCAGTGTGCCCTAATTAATTGCGAAAGTCGATGGAACCCGCTAGGGTATCAATGGGTCTATGGCGAGTTGGCACGATGGATTGAATGGACCAGCGTGTTCATTGACCGTGGTATATCGCTTAATCCAATTTAAGCCAAGAAAATTTGTTAAAGTCTTAGGCCGGTTGCGGATGGCTTTATTGGGCTAATTGAGTAATTTATTCATTTATTTAATTTGTAATTTATTTATTTAGTTGTTTATATATTTAACTTGTAATTTATTTATTTAATTGTGCATTTACTTCTTTAATGAGTTATGATATTAACTGGTATAGGGGTTAGACCCATTGAGATGTCATGTTAGCATAGAAAAAGGAATTCTTAAATATCTCTCTTAAATACTCCTTCATGCCAATACGACCGTTGGCACTTTCCAAAAGAATTCTTCCAATCAACCCGTTGGACAGAATTAGGAATATATCAAGCCATCTTCAGATAGTGTTAAGAGTCCGTCAATCCTGGTCGCCCATACAATCAGGATCTTGGTTTCCATAAGTGAATACTTGCCACAATTACTCGATCTTCAGAGAATCCAATATGCCAATAATAAACTTCATATTCTTGGGAATAATCAATCTTGTAGATCCATAAATATGCTGTTTGAAATCCACGAGCATTAGAGTCGTAAGAATATCCTCTTACTCAAACAGTCGTCATAATTCCGACTTCCTAGATTTTACCAAATTTGCCTTTACCTTCAGATCTTAAAGATCTTACTACCTCCAGATGTTAAAGATTTGAGAACCTTTAGATGTTAAAGATCTGAATACCTCTAGACTATACAAGTCAGACATCTCTCCAGATGATAATGATCTGGCCACTTCCAGATGATATAGATCTGGCCACGACTAAACACTTAACTCCAAGTTAAATCACAGAGTTTTGTCCTTTTGTCGTAGAGTTTTGTCATCTTCAAAATCATCAATAGATCTTCCTCTAACAAAAGACATCATAGATTTGTGATGGTTGTTCCAAGTTCTTATGTGTTAGGAAAATATCTATGTTATTTTGATGATGATAAATTGCTCAAATACTACTATTGGTCGAGTAGAACAAGGTGATATATCTACAAGCCAATATGGAGATGATATCATAACAAATGCTAGATTAGATGTTATGAAAGTGATCTAATGATTACGAGGAATCACTTAGATATCAAAGGTGAACAAGGTATTGGCTATTAAAGATGTCTACAAGTTAGAAGGATCTTGAGATAAGGTGAACATTTGGATGAACCTTGATCAAGAGTGAATAAGTTGGGAAGAACGGAGATGTTCATGATTACTTGGAAGTACCATGAATGAATGAACAATTGAATGACCTAGGTGATGGTGAACAAGCCTAAAACGAGAATGTTTGGTAAGACTCGGGAGTACTAGGAAGGCAAGCATCTTGGTAGAGTTATCGTCGCCTATGTTCTTGGAAGGAGCAAAAGATAGATCTACAAACCGTTATTAAGAGCAATAGATTATTAGCATAAGGTAGTAGTTGATATTATAATGGTGGAAGACATGGAACATCCTCTTTCCAACCTTAATATGGTGTCAATGGTTTTCCTCAAGGCTTGATCTTTTTTTTTTGGGGGGGGGGGGGGGGAAGCAACAGTAGAGTTAATTAGTGGAAGTTTCGGCAGTAATGAGCAAGAGATGGACTTTGACAAAATAACGAACAAAATGAGTTATGTGCTTTGGTTTGCTTTGTTTTTGTCGTTTGGTGTTATGTATTCCTGATGCCAATGTCTCTATGGTGGTAATGGTTATAATCATGATAAGAGCAGGTAGGCAAGAGTGATAGCAATACATAGGTCATGATATTGTGAACTTTTGGAAAGGACCTGCTGATTGTAGCTTGTCTTAGAGATTGCTAGTGGATTCCTACCTTATTGTGACCGTTTTTTTTAGTGTTGACAAAGACTTGGGGATAAAGTCGAACCACTATATATATGCTTGCAATATCCTATATTTTTTCACTAACAATATTACACGCTTATTATCATCATTGTTTGTTCATTAGCAACACGTACACTAAATTTCTATAATTTGATTCTACCACCGTTTGAAGTTTAACTAACTATATTATGCAAATACTCTTAACAGTTCCTAAAGAATCTATTTACCCCATCTAAGTTGTAATGTTAGCCCAACATTGTGAATGTCTCGTAATATCTGACTTGCTCGGCTCTTGTCAAAGTCTACAGTAGCTACTCTTCAGCTATCATGGATATCATCCCAGTCTGGCAACTATGAACACAGACAAATACATTTATCATAATATATATGGTACAAATGGTAGTTTTGGAGAGTTTCATAGGGATTTATTCCAACAAAAATATAGCCTAGTAAGGACATTAATGAAAGTACACAAATTAAATAGCTATTAAACATATTTAAAAATACTAAAAGACATTAAAAGAAAAGGATGTTATCAAATTGGGATGGCCAACAACCTCACCAACCATAATATAGATCGATGATCGAAGAAATAGGCCACGGCTGATCAAATCGAGCACCTCTAGCCAAAGATGAAGGATGGATGGCTCGTGCATCGTGTGACTCTCCTAATACAAGCATCGTGACTAGGCACATTATTGATTGATTGGTCAATCATTTCCACGCCTAGCACCAAGCAAGGTTCATGGCCTTCCTCTTGGCCAATTCAAGATGCTGGCGCGTGGCCAGCCATCTAACTCAGGTAGTTTAATCATTTCTCCTCATTATTTCCATTGTTTTACACATAAAGGTGCTACTAACTTTGTTTCAATTTGTAGAAAGTTTGATTAGCCGCACATAAGCCTCTAGGCCAGGTTGTTGCTGACCGGCGGCCGGTTGATGGCCATTACCTAGCCCGGCCATGGCTAGGCCGTCACTTGTCAATGACCCAACATTTGTCATTTGCCAAGACTCGACCAGCCAGGATCACTACGGACTAGTTCTTTAATAATACTAATATAATACCCCTAAGCTTGTAAAGTGACCAAAGTACCCCTTCAACTGAGAAATTGAACAACATGCCCATTTGATTTGGATGTATGAAAAGTATCTAAAATGTTCAAACATGTTTGCAATGTATGGTGGAAAATCTTTTTGGTTGGAAACAAATTCCAATTTCACACAAATGTGTACTAATGACCTTTAAGGCAAAACTTTTGGGCATCCATGCTTAACGCAGAGCAATATATACATTATATGTGTCATTTGACCAAGTGACATTCAACCAGCTACACCGATCATGGAAATCTTTGGGTACAAATAGTATTACTACTTGCCATAATATAACGTAAGTTGGTGAGCAAGACCAGAAAATTGATGAATTTGCTCAATGATGCAGTAAAATTTTTGTTCGGTACATGAATAATAAATAGACGGCGTTCCCTTTTGAAAACATCAGCCTGTAACTATTAAAGCAAATAATTTCCTCTCCGAAGCTAATCTCAAAGAAAAGATGAGAAGAAGAATATTCTTGCATTAAATTTGTAGAAAAATTATGCAAGAAGAGTAACTAGCAGGGAAGCAAAAACGTGGAAGAACGAAAAGCAAGAAATTTGCGATAAGAAGGCAGATCAAGAAGCATGTGACCTTGCATTGGCAAGAAAAAATTAAAGTATATAAAAGAAATCTGCACTTTAAGAAGGGATACATTTATTCAAGAAAGTACTACTAGGTTTAAACAAAAGCAATCCACAAAGCCACCATTAGCACCATACATCTTCTTCACTCTGGGAACCTCCCCTACAAAGTTCCAAAACAAAAAGGAAAATGAAAATGCGCAAACCTTGAAAGTCAAAGATTATATGTGGACTCTTACTGCATATAATAGGAAAATATGTCAGCGAACTGTCTCGCGACAAATTAATCGACCAACTTAATCTTTAGGGACTATCTTCTCCGGACTATCTTCTCCACCAAAGGGCACACTCTACACATTAATTCTAAAGGTACTGCTTTTGGCATGGTGGTTCCTGGGCCCTCCCTCATGTATGGGATGGTAATGCTTGAAATCTATGTTTCATTTACTACAAAAGATGTACGTAAAATTTAAGGAATTTTCTATATTTTCGATGATGTTAAAAATAACTTAATGCTTAGTCATAATCCAAATTCGTCGAAAAGTTGTCAGTAAAGTCGTAGGCATTCATATGATGTGGCGGAAATATTATATCAAATCACATTATAACCTTTTTTGGATATCCCCTCTCAAGGACCAGCTAGTGGTAGACGCATTTGATGAGACATTTGCCCGTACGCTTTAATTGTAAGCACTAAGCATAAGAAATTGAAAGCGGTCTCACTATGATGAGATGATATCGTCATCGATGACGTTTCGGTGCTTCATCCGTGGGGTCTGGATTTTTTGACGACGGAGAAGGATAACATCACTTTAAATATTGCTGTAAGAACAGTAGGAGAACTTAAAGAATATACAATTGGGGGGATTTTGAAATCATTTTTTTAGAGCCGAATTAGTTTTTGTTTGAACGATTCGCAACCTATCTTGAAGACACAATTTGATCCAGTGAATTCTTTCATGGAATTGCACGAAAAGAAATGAAACAGCATGTTGTGACCTTTTAAATTAATTCGATTATTTTTGTAATATAAATCACGAGTAAAGTGAATAAGTAAAATGCTAGTAAGCATAATGAAAAGATTTAAACTATTCACTTGGGTTTTGTATGTTTCGCAGAAATGATTTTCTTATTCTTTAATGTTTAGTTCTTTTAAGAAAACGAGTCAACGAAAAACGTTTTCTTAGTTTATGAAAAATGTTTCCTATCAAAACTTACAATATTAGAAAATGATTTTCGCTTTCAAATATTTCAGAAACATTTTTCGGTGGTGGTGCTTCAATTTGAAACCTTATGCTAGAGTACAAAAAAACCAATATTGATTCTTGAGTCCCAACTTTTAGATTTTCTTTAAAAATATTAAAAAGATTCATAGATTTATTCTGTTTTGTCCCTTGGCCAGTGGTCGGCCACAAGCCAGGGACAAACTCATTGGTGGTTAGAGAGCTTAAGCATCCTAGATCGGCAAGTTCGTGGTATCGCCAACTTTAGGTTGAGGCTTACAATGACTAGGCCTCGTCAATCTAGGGAACTCAAGGTCACCCGAGGTTGGACAGGTCAAGGCCTTGCCTAGTTAGGGAGCACATCCTTGGTTTGTGGTCAGCCGATCGGCTATTTTCACCCTGGCATGCTACTAGCCAAAGAAGAGAGGGAAAAAAAGGGAGGAAAAAAGAAAAAGAAAAATGAAAGAAATATTAATATTTAATAATTTTCCTCCAAATGCCAAATGATGACAAATACTTACCCAATCCTTTTTTAGGATTTACCCAACACACACAAAAAAGACATTTTCTTGGAAAATGATTTTCCAAAAAACATTTTTCAAAAATTATTTATTTTCTATGAAATAAATGCATTATCGCAATAATTAAGGCAACAAGTCCATAGAAGTACCGCCTAAATATTCCGGATAAAGAGTTATATAAGAGTTACAAACAATTGATATATAAGAAGATAGGAATCCACCTACTCTTTTTTATAAGTGGTGGGTTAGGGTTTATAGCCGACAAAAATTTTCCCACCAACTCTTTTTTTCGGAAAATGTTTCACTCGTATACTACTCAAAACCAAAAGGGCCCATAGCTGGGGCCTCATTACAATGCAGTGCCCAACAGGGTTGTGGCGAGTTTTGATAACCAATTTCATGAGGGAGTGTTTTCCCTTTAGGCCCTAGCCAACTAGTCAGCTATAATTTGCCTCTGACAATCATCTTCGGATGAATGTAACCACATCATCACCATCGACTTGGTGTCCAAATGATACCCATGCTGATTGTTAGCAGGTGCATCATATCACTAGTGGGTTTATGCTCTTTTTGGATAAACCATAGGAAATGACTTGCAATTTTACCTCCAACGATACTTCTAAGCATATAAGCTTTCAAAGACATCATAGATTAGCGATGGTTGTTCCAAGTTCTTATGTGTTAGGAAAATATCCTATGTTATTTCGATGATGATAAATTGCTCAAATACGACCAATGTGTGTATTGGTTGAGTAGTACAAGGCCATATATCCACAAGGCAGTATGGGGATGATATCATAACCAATGCTAGATTAGATGTTATGAGAGTGATCTAATGATTACAAGGAATCACTTCGATATCAAAGGTGAACAAGATATTGGCTATTAAAGATGTCTACAAGTTAGAAGGATGTTGAGATAAGGTAAACATTTGGAAGAACCTTGATCAAGGGTGAATAGGTTGGGAATAATCGAGATAGTCATAATGACTTGAAGGTACCACGAATGAATGAACAATTGAATGATCTAGGTGATGGTGAACAAGCCTAAAATGAGAATGTTTGGAAAAACTCGAGGGTACCAGGAAGGCAAGCATCTTGGTAGAGTTATCATCGCCTATGTTCTTGGAAAGAGCAAAAGATAGATCTGCAAACCGTTATTAGGAGCAATAGATTATTGGCATAAGGTAGTTTGTTGATATCAGAATGGTGGAAGATATGGGACATCCTATTTCCAACCTTAATATGGTGTCAATGGTTTTCCTTGAGGCTTGATTTTTTTTTGTGGGGGGGCATAAGCAAAGTTGATTAGTAGAAGTTTCGGCATTAATGATCAAGAGAAGGACTTTGACAAAAGTACACTAACACTGTTTTGGAAAACTCCACTATCAGAGAGACATTGCCAATGTTATAAATCCATTCTAATAATTGTGAGTGATGCACTATTACTGGCAAAAGTAGTACCAATGGCTACTTGAGGATTCTAAGTAAGAAACATTCATATAAGGTTAGATGTTGTATATTCAATTCAAGAGAAGTAGTTGGGATGTGTGGAAATGAACAAAATGAGTTATGTGGCTTGTTGTAATACAGTTTATAAGTGTATTACAAAAATATTGGCAAACCGACTTGCCAAGGTACTTCCATCTCTTATTGGAGTATCCCAAGCGGCTTTTGTGAAGGGGAGGAGAATATCTGATAATATCTTGGTGGCCCAAGAACTCTTTGCGGGGTTCCATCATGACATGTATTCCCCTAAGAGTGCGATCAAGGTTGATTTTAAGAAAGCATACGACACTGTGGATTGGGCCTTCTTGGAGGCGACTCTGAAGGCTTTCGGTTTTCCCGTGCATTTCATCAAGTTAGTGATGGTATGTGTTCAAACTCCAAAATTTTCTATCTCAATTAATGGTGAATTGCATGGTTTCTTCTCAAGTTCGAGAGGTATAAGGCAGGGTGACCCCCTTTCTCCCTATTTGTTCACTATGGTCATGGAAGTCTTCTCAGGCCTTATTTCCACAATGACTACATGTCCAGAGTTTACTTACTATTGGCGATGTAAATCCACGAAGTTGACCCACCTTTTCTTTGCGGATGATGTATTGCTCTTTTGCCAAGCGGATATTGGATCGGTTTCTTGCTTGAAACATGCACTTGACACTTTCTCGGATTGGTCCGGTCTTTTCCCGAACACCGACAAAAGTGAGGTATACTGCTCAGGTAATTCTGCTCCTTCACAAGCTATCATTGATCTCTTCGACTTCAGGTCAGGGTCTCTCCTTTTTCGCTACCTTGGAGTGCCGGTTATAGCCTCTAGACTTGGGAAAGCCGATTGTATTTCGCTGGTGAACGCCATCACCAAGAGAGTCCAATCTTGGACTCAAAGATTCCTATCTTTTGCTGGCCGACTCCAATTGATCAAATCGGTCCTTCATGCGATCCAGGTTCATTGGTCCAATATTTTTATTTTACCTGCTTCAGTCTTGGATTCCATTGAGAAGATATTTAGACAGTTTCTATGGAAGGGCCCTTCCTTAGGCTCAGGTGGTGCCAAAGTTTCTTGGCAAGATGTCTGCCTCCCTAAGGAGGAGGGAGGACTTGGTATCAGGCGCCTCAAAGTGAGTAACAAAGCCTCAATGCTCAAACACATTTGGACTCTCTTCTCGGATAAGGAGTCTCTTTGGTGTATTTGGATTCACTCAAATTTCCTCAAGAACAGAAGCTTCTGGGAGGTACGTAGACCCACCTTTTGTTCTTGGTCTTGGAAGAAGATCATCGACCTAGGGAAGGAGTTCAGGCATATGTTCTATTGGCGTGTGGGAGATGGCCTTTCGATTTCATTGTGGTTTGATACATGGCATGCAAATGGCCCTCTCAGTCTTCTGTTTAGTAATAGACAGATTTATCTGTCGAGCTACCCAAGAGATGCACGTCTAGTGGATTTGCTACAGAATCGGGTCCCTGACTCGAGTCTTCTGGAGACTTTGCTATTGTGGGAGGGTGTTCCATCCCCTTCTACTCATCATGATCGGCTCTTGTGGAAAGGCTCTACCTCCGGGAATTTTTCAACCTCAATTGCCTGGGATACTATTAGGCTGAGAAAGCCAAAGGTTACTTGGGCTGATTTTATTTGGGTCAAGATCACCTCTCCTAGACACCAATTCCTCCTTTGGTTGATGACTAAAAGAAGACTCCCTACCCAGGTTTTTCTCCTAACTTGTGGTAGAATCTCTAATGCTACTTGTGCTTTTTGCCATGAAAGGCCTGACTCGATTGATCATCTTTTCTTTGGATGCCCAATCACTAAAGACTTAGCTCTTTTTTGGTCGCGCAATTGTCTTCTTGATTGGGATGGGGGTGATTGGAATACCACACTTATATGGGCCATTACTCACTTATCCGACAACCAATTTTCTCAGAAAATTGCGAGGTTCGCTCTTGGAGCGATGTGCCACATTATATGGAAATCTAGGAACAATATCTTATTCAGGAATTGTGACACTTTTCTTCCGGCGATGAAGAAACGACTTCTGAAGCTTGTCAAAGATTTCTCCTATACTCAGGAAAATGTTATTGACACCACTAGGAATAGAAGAATTCAGCACAATTGGGGCTTGGATGACGCTATTTTTTTGTAATTGTGTTGTTGTTCTATTTTGCTAGTCTTTGAGATTCTTAGTACTCCTCCACTTAACCAATGGGTGTAAGTGTAGGTTTGTAGTACTAGTCTCTCTAAGCTCTTGTTTCTTTATTCTCCTTTGTACATCTCCTAGCTCCGAGACTCTTGGTACTCCTTCCCTTAGCCCATTTGGATGTAAGTGTAGGTCTGTGGTACCAGTTTCTCCTTCTCTTGTATTTTGGCGTTAAAGATCAATATAATTTTTACTTTACCAAAAAAAAAAACAAAATGAGTTATGTGCATTGGTTTGCTTTGTTTTTTGGTCGTTTAATGTTATGCATTCCCGATGTCAAAGTCCCTATGGTGGTCATGATTATGATCACGATAAGAGCAAGTATTCATTAGTGATAGCAATATGGAGGTCATGATAGTGTGAACTTTCGGAAAGGACTTGCTGCTTGTAGCTTGTCTTAAGGATTACTACTGGATTCCTACCTTGTTGTGACTGTTAGTGTTGAGAGTTGACAAAGACTTAGGGATAAAGTCGAACCACAACATATATGCTTGCAATATCCTCTATCTTTTCACTAACAATATTACACGTTTATTATCATCACTGTTTTCTTTATTAGCAACATGTACACTTGATTTGTATAATTTGATTCTCCTACTGTTTGAAGTTTAACTTGCTATATTATGCAAATACTCTTAAAAGTTCCTAAAGAATCTATTTGCCCCATCTAAGTTGTATTGTTAGCCCAACATTGCGAATGCCTCGTAATATTTGACTTGCTCGGCTCTTGTCGAAGTCTACAGTGGGTACTGTTCAGCTATCATTGATATCATCCCGGTCTTGCAACTATGAACACAAATAGATACGCCTATCATAATATATATGGTACAAATGATAGTTTTGGAGAGTTTCATAGGGATATATTCCAACAAAAATATAGCCTAGTAAGGACATTAATCAAAAGTACACAAATTAAATAGCTATTAAACATATTTAGAAATACTAAAAGACATTAAAAGCAAATGATGCTATCAAATTGGGATGGCCCACGACCGCGCCGACCATAATATATATCAATGATCGAAGAAATAGGGCACAACCGATCAAATCGAGCACCTCTAGCCAAAGATGAAGGATGGATGGCTCGTACATCGCATGACTCTCCCAATACAAGCATCATGACTAAACACATTATTGATTGATCGATTGGTCAATCATTGCCACGCCCGACACCAAGCACGGTTCATGGCCTTCCTTTCGGCCAACTCAAGATGCTGGCGTATGTGGCCGGCCCTCTAACTGAGGTAGTTTAATCATTTCTTTTCATTATTTCCATTAGTTTTACACGTGAAGGTCCTACTAACTTTGTTTCAATTTGTAGAAAGTTTGACTAGCCGCACATAAGGTTGTCGCTGACCGGTGGCCGGTTGATGGCCATTACCTAGCCCGGCCATGGCTAGGCCGTCACTTGTCAATGACCCAACATTTGTCTTGCGCCAAGGCTCGATCAGCCAGATCACTTCGGACTAATTCTTTAATAAAACTAATATAATAGCCCTAAGCTTGTAAAGTGATCAAAGTAACCCTTGACTGATCATGCTGTCCGCGAGCTCCGGATCGCCTTTCTTCCTCCGGTGCTCGTCGACCAACCCCTGGATGAACGCATCGATCTTCTCCTTCAGCTCCACCACCCTCTTCTTGACCCCATTGTAATCGACCAACTTCAGTATGGGCAGGAAGTTGCCTGCGTAACTTGTCCCGTCATTTTTAACGATCTGCTTAATCACCTCCCTCGCCTCCCTCGCCTCGGCCTCGTCCACGTTCACGCCCTCCCCGTAGTACCTTTTCCCCGCAATCATCGTCATCATGATGTTGAACGTCAGCTCCGACAAGAGAGTCTTGAGCTCGACCCGGTGGTGGGACCCGAAACCGCCCCTGGCCAGCCGGAGCATCAGCCGCTGGATCTCGTCCCTCCGCACGTGGGAGTGCACATTGAGGCGGTGCGACCAGAGAACCTCGATGGTGGCCATCTTCCGAAGGTTGCGCCAGTTGTCACCATAGGACGCCGATATGATGGTGGTGTAGTCGTAGCCGAAGTGCTGGCCGACCAACACCTTAGGGCGGTTGGCGAGCACGATGTCGTTCTTGGTGAAGCACTCCTCGGCCAGCGGCAGCGACGACACGACCACAAACCGGCGGACCCCGAACCAGAGGTTCATGATGGGACCATACTTGGTGGAGAGGCTGTGGAGGGTCCTGTGGAGGGGCGATTTCAATTGGTGGAGGTGGCCAACGATGGGGAGAGAAGGAGGGGATGGAGGGAGGTTCTTCGGTTCTCTTGTTAGGATGAAGTGGAGAAGAACTAGAGAGAGGGCCGCGAGGAGGATCGCATACAGAACTGTGTTTTCCATTGTTTTTTCTTTGCTTCGAGTTACGAATTGCTGGTGGAGGTTCTTCACATGTGGCTGTATGTATATATAGAGACCAGAGGCCAAATCCTACTTCCTGGAAGCCTCGAAGAGGGGTAATATATTGTAAAATTATTGTGCTAAGTTAATAAATGTAATAACATGTAATTAAAGGAAAAGAATTGCAAAAAAATGAGGTGGTGTTATACGTTAATATTGTTGAAGCCAATTTAGATGAAAACTTTTATGAATTGCAGGAACACCTGGTGGTTGACCTTTGTGATGACGTAATTGTCCCTATGCTTTATTATGAGAGATGAGCAGAAGAAGTTGAAAGCAATCTCACTACCTTGAGATGATGTCGTCATTGATTACATTGTGCTTCATACTTCATGTTCAACCATAGTCCGAATTCATTTATGGGATGGTAATGCTTGAAATCTATGTTTCATTTACTACAAAAGATGTATGTAAAATTTATTGAATTTTCTATATTTTCGATGATGTTAAAAATAACTTAATGCTTAGTCATAATCCAAATTCGTCGAAAAGTTGTCAGTAAAGTCGTAGGCATTTATATGATGTGACAGAAATATCATATCAAATCACATTATGACGCGTTTTATAATTTATTAATATTTCATATTTTTCAGATAACCTTTTTATCAATTACAAATCTTATCAAACTTAGTTCGTATAATTTGATTCTCCTACTGTTTGAAGTTTAACTAGCTATATTATGCAAATACTCTTAAAAGTTCCTAAAGAATCTATTTGCCCCATCTAAGTTGTATTGTTAGACCAACATTGTGAATGCCTCGTAATATCTTACTTGCTCGGTTCTTGTCGAAGTCTAAGTAGGTACTATTCAGCTATCATGGATATCATCCCAGTCTTGCAACTATGAACACAGATAGATACGTCTATCATAATATATATGGTACAAATGATAGTTTTGGAGAGTTTCATAGGGAAATATTCCAACAAAAATATAGCCTAGTAAGGACATTAATCAAAAGTACACAAATTAAATAGCTATTAAACATATTTAGAAATACTAAAAGACATTAAAAGAAAATGATGCTATCAAATTGGGATGGCCCACGACCTCGCCGACCATAATATATATCAATGATCGAAGAAATAGGGCACAACAGATCAAATCGAGCACCTCTAGCCAAAGATGAAGGATGGATGACTCGTGTATCGCATGACTCTCCCAATACAAGCATCATGACCAAACACATTATTGATTGATCGATTGATCAATCATTGCCACGTCCGACACCAAGCACGGTTCATGGCCTTCCGTTCGGCCAATTCAAGATGCTGGCGTGTGTGGCCAGTCCTCTAACTGAGGTAGTTTAATCATTTCTTTTCATTATTTCCATTAGTTTTACACGTGAAGGTCCTATTAACTTTGTTTCAATTTGTAGAAAGTTTGACTAGCCGCACATAAGGTTGTCGCTGACCGGTGGCCGGCTGATGGCCATTACCTAGCCCGGCCATGGCTAGGCCGTCACTTGTCAATGACCCAACATTTGTCTTGCGCCAAGGCCCGACCAGCCAGATCACTTCGGACTAATTCTTTAATAAAACTAATATAATACCCCTAAGCTTGTAAAGTGATCAAAGTAACCCTTGAACTGAGAAAATTGAACAATATGCCCTTTTGATATGGATGTATGAAAAGTCACTAAAATGTTCAAACGTGTATGCAATGTATGGTTGGAAAGAAATTCCAATTTCACAAAAATGTGTAATAATGACCTTTAAGGCAAAAATTTTGGGCACCCATGCTTAACGCAGAGCAATTTATACATTATATGTATGATTTGAGCAAGTGACATTCAATCAGCTAGACCAATGATGGAATTCTCTAGGTACAAATAGTATTACTACTTGCCCTAAATATCGAAAGTTGGTGAGCAAGACCAGAAAATTCATGAATTTGCTCAAGGATGCAGTAAAATTTATGTTGGGTACTTGAATAAATACACGGCGTTCCCTTTTAAAAACAAGCCTGTAACTAATATAGCAAATAGTTTCCTCTTCGTAGCTAATCTCCAACAAATGAGAAGAAGCATATTCTTGCATTAAATTTGTGGAAACATTATGCAAGAAGAGTAACTTGTAGGGAAGCAAAAACGTGGAAGAACGAAAAGCAAGAAATTTGCGATAAGAAGGCATATCATGAAGCATGTGGCCTTGCATTGGCAAGAGAAAATTAATGTATATAAAAGAAATCTGCACTTTAAGAAGGGATACATTTATTCAAGAAAAGTACTACTAGGTTTAAACAAAAGCAATCCACAAAGCCACCATTAGCACCATACATCTTCTTCACTCTGGGAACCTCCCCTACAAAGTTCCAAAACAAAAAGGAAAATGAAAATGCGCAAACCTTGAAAGTCAAAGATTATATGTGGACTCTTACTGCATATAATAGGAAAATATGTCAGCGAACTGTCTCGCGACAAATTAATCTACCAACTTAATCTTTAGGGACTATCTTCTCCACCAAAGGGCGCACTCTACACATTAATTCTAAAGGTACTGCTTTTGGCATGGTGGTTCCTGGGCCCGCCCTCATGTCAATCTCTTCTTCGCTCACTCTTTTCCAATCAAAACACTGAATCAGTAAGCCCAACGTCCACCCCATGACGTGTTGAGCCAAGGGTGCGCCCGGGCATGCCCTCCGTCCCAGGCCGAAAGGCACTATTAGCTTACGTTGCTTTTCGCCCCCACTGCCCTCGAACCTTTCTGGCTTGAAGCTCAATGGGTCCTCCCACAACTCAGGATCTCTATGAATAGCCCATGCATTCACCGTCACGGTAGTGTCGCGCGGAACAAAATATCCTCCTATGGTGCAATCAGCCGATGTCACGTGGGGGAGGAGAAGTGGTGCTGTCGGATTTAGTCGAAGGGTCTCAAAAATGATGCATTGAAGGTAAGGTAGTTTCGAAACATCCGATTCTTCCAATAGACTTGTCGCGACCTCCCCGAAGGTGCACCACCTAAGGTTAGGCTAATGGATTGCTAAGTATTACTTAACTGGAGCTCTCCCAAGCTCATACCAATTCGCGACTTAGGTTTCACTTTTTAAACATGCAAAACCAATTTCAAAAGGGAGTCGCCACTAATCTATTTACGGTGGGTCGATTAGAAACCCATGTAAAATACTGGGAGTCGTATTTTACCCCTACGAACCAGAAATCATGAATTCGGGGACTTGAGAACCTATTTCTTCTATTTCGAAAAAAATGATTTGCAAGCAGTTTGAATTGATTTTTTTAAGTTTATTCCCTAATATGCATGGTGATCACGCGGATGCGCAAACAATTATTTAAATGCTTAAAGAAATAAAACAATGAACAAAGATTACCTAATGATGCAAATTAACAAGAAAACTATTTTTTTTGGTTTTTTAATGTGCATGCAATGCATGTAATGAAAAATTAATTCTATATGCAAACACCTTAATGCAAATCTAGATTAATGAAAACAATTATCAATAGTTAAATAACATCTAATTTAAACTAGGAATTATATTAATTCCTAATTAAAACTAAAATCTTATCTTAACTATTGATAATATTTTAAAACATGAAAACCAAACTAATGTGCAAATGCATGAATGTCTAAACCTAATGACATGACCTAACATGATACTAATTTGGACTAAATGACATGTTGTCCAACTAAGTGAATTAAATAACACACAAAGGTTTTTTTTTAAAGCATTTTCTTATTTATTTAAAAATGTGAAAACCTAATCTAACATGATACCTAGAAATCTAAATGAATTATTCTATCTTGATATAAATGGACATGCAATGACAATTAAACTAAATTAATTAACCACATGTAACTATCTAAATGATGCATGAATGATTTTTTATTTTGAGTTTTATCAATGGAAATTCAAGTTTAAGTAAATGCACAAATTAAATATGTTACTAATCTAATATGAAAACATTAAAAAAAATAAAATAAAAGAAACTTGTACTAACATGAACCTAAGTCTAATATGACATGCATCAAATGGCTTAAATTATAATGCAAATTTGACCTAATAATGTAAAATGGCTAAAAATGCAATTTCTAATTAACATTGCATGAACAAATATGCATGCCTAATCTAAATGTTATGCAATGATTAATAATGCAACCTAGAAAGAAAGACTCATGTTTATGCATATAAGTTTTTTATATTTTTATTGACTTTTGAAATAAACATGAAAACCTAATTTTAGCATGCTAATTATATTTAAAATGAAACCTAATATAATCTAAATGCAATTTAATGTAAACATAAAAATGCAATTCTATCTAAAGTGCAATTCTATCTAAAATGCAATCTAACATGTAATGCAATCTTTTTGGTATTTTATGAATTAATTTAAAAATGCAACTAAATCAACGGATCGTATCTCGGGCATGAGATCGGATCGGTCAATTTAACGTGCGGCCGCGAGTCGTATCTCGGGCGGGAGATCAGACTATCGACCAATGCACGAAATATCATAACTAATAATGCCTATCATTAAAAAAAAGCAAATAATAAAACACGCAAATAAAATAATCAAATACTAAATAATAAAATGCATAAGTAAAGAAATCAGCATAAAGGAAAGATTTTTATTGCAGAAAATGTGTTTTCTTTAATTTAATATTATTATAAACGAAATAATTGAAAAATAGAATAATAAAAGTTAATTGGGTCAACCTCCCTCTTTCACGAGTCTCCTTCCTTGCAGAGACATCCCATGATTGTAGAGAGCTCGCAAAGAGCTACGTGTGCCGTCAACCGATGACTGAGCATGATTGGCGGCACGATGGACTCGCCAAGAAATCTCAAGCAAAGACACGACAAGAGCGAGCAACATCGCATGAAACAGGATAAAAAATAAGGCAAGTTTATTCAAGCAATATGTCAACCAAGTTATGTCAGTGAGGAACTCGGATGCAGGACCAAAAGACAGGGAAATCAAAGTCCACAATGTGCCCAAGACCCACAATAACATGCATAAAAGAAAATTTTAACACCACGGAAGCTTGGAGATTAATCAAAGCCACAAAACCCTAATTTGATCGAGCAGAAATAAACATAATAGGGAGACGTCTGGGAAATTTAACAAAACGAGGAAAAATTCGACTCCCTCCGTGATGCGGGGACGGCGATGAGCAGGCGCGCTCGAGCGAACTCGAGCCAAGCCTATGCTCGTCCTCGAAATCCCTCGATCATGATCCTGGGGAAGGCTCAGTCACACGCCCACTGCTGTGACAAAAACAAAACTCACCGTAGAAAGAAAAAAACTCGGAAAGCTGCGGGCGAGTCTCCGATGGAGGTTCACAGGGAGGCGTCGCGAAACTGGATTCGGACGAACGCTCAGTTGCTTGCTTCACTCTTTTTCCGGTCTCACGTTCCCTCCCTCTCTCTCTGGAAGTCTCTCGGCCAGCCTCTGGAAGTCTCTCGGTCTTCTCTGTGTGTGTGTAATGCTGTTTTTTTTATGAATCCCTACTGCGTGTATGTGTGCGCGGTGCTTTTTTTTTCGAGAGAATCCCCACCCAAGAAAGAAGTCCCCCTCGTGTGTTCTCTCCTTTTCACCCAATAAAGACCTCCCCTTTCAGCCGAAGACCTCACCTTTTATAGACCTTGGACGCTCGCAGGAGGAGATAAAGCTAAATCTTAGTCAAATCTTCCAAAAATTTGACTGAAATTTATCTAGTTTTGATGTTTATCTACCCCCCACTTTGCTCATTGCTCACGATCACCATTCAACTTTGGGATAAAAAGGATTTCGGCTAACTCCTACTGAAAAGATTTGGTTAAAAATTATCCATCTTTATTTTATTCAAATCTTCTTATCTACTAAATCCAAATCGCCGTTGATGATTTTAAAACCTAAAATTTAGGTGTCAACAAGACTATCTTGCCTGACAACGAAGTCAATCTCATCTTGAGCCTTCTTTAACTTTTCAAGGTTGTTTAGTAAATTCGCCATTATCCATTCTAACGTGAGTGATGATGTATCCTTTCCTGCAGCTAACAAATCCTCCATATATGCGTAAGAAGTGAGTGTAAATCAATTGCAGGAATCGAGATAATAAGACTTCAAATGACAATAACAATTCTTACAATAAGACTATCTAAAAGTGAAGAAAAGGCCACTTATTATACTATCAAGTCGGAAAGGAAAAATGAAACACGGCATCATTTACCACAGGCCCGTCAGTAATGCAAAAGCCCTTTCCTACGAATCAGTTTCTTTACTTAATTTCTTTCCAATGATGAGACTACTTTAGATCAACGCCGTTATTGAAGTGATCTTTCGATATTGTGACTAAAGATATAGTAGCAAAATAATCAGTACGAGTAATTGGCATGTGGTCGTTTAATTGGATAAACATAGATGTTTTCTTGGGGAAAATCTAAAAGGAAAGAGTATGAATGTTAATAAGTCGTTGCGGTGTCCCAACTTTATGTTTTGAATGACATTTGCACCGATTGCCCTAAAAGGTGTACCACTGCCCAATATGCAATCAATAATTAAACATTTGAAATCAATGCAATCCGGAAAACTTCAATCAAACCAACTCAACCCGACGAATCATTATTAGGACCTTTATTCTAAATCTATGTGAAACATCCTTATCTTCTAAGGAGAACACAGACAAGGATTGCTCCAAGTGGTACACAGAGAGTGAATGGCCCAGCATCCACAGCGACAAACTTAAGAATTTTCACCATTATTTTGATCATTGGCATTTTTTATGGAGGTGCATTCTAAAACTTCGAAACAGAAGCGACGTAAAGTGGTCAATTCTACGCTGACATGACAATATTTCAATGCAGGGACAGACTGACGAGACACGGCAAGTTTGCCGTGAAAATTCTATTAGGAGGGTCAAACTTGCCACCAAAGAAATAACAGAAAACGGATGTAGAGAGAGTGCTTACGACGACAAGCCCTTTGATCATGAGGTCCGAGTAGTCTTTCGGCCGAGACTCTTGCAGACGTAGGAGATGACTGATCATGCTGTCCGCGAGCTCCGGCTCGCCTTTCTTCCTCCGGTGCTCGTCGACCAACCCCTGGATGAACGCATCGATCTTCTCCTTCAGCTCCACCACCCTCTTCTTGACCCCATTGTAATCGACCAACTTCAGTATGGGCAGGAAGTCGCCTGCGTAACTTGTCCCGTCATTTTTAACGATCTGCTTAATCACCTCCCTCGCCTCCCTCGCCTCGGCCTCGTCCACGTTCACGCCCTCCCCGTAGTACCTTTTCCCCGCAATCATCCTCATCATGATGTTGAACGTCAGCTCCGACAAGAGTCTTGAGCTCGACCTGGTGGTGGGACCCGAAACCGCCCCTGGCCAGCCGGAGCATCAGCCGCCGGATCTCGTCCCTCCGCACGAGGGAGAGCACATTGAGGCGGTGCGACCAGAGAACCTCGATGGTGGTCATCTTCCGGAAGGTTGGGCCAGTTGTCACCATAGGACGCCGATATGATGGTGGTGTAGTCGTAGCCGAAGTGCTGGCCGACCAACATCTTAGGGCGGTTGGCGAGCACGATGTCGTTCTTGGTGAAGCACTCCTCGGCCAGCGGCAGCGATGACACGACCACAAACCGGCGGACCCCGAACCAGAGGTTCATGATGGGACCATACTTAGTGGAGAGGCCGTAGAGGGTCCTGTGGAGGGGCGATTTCAAGTGGTGGAGGTGGCCAACGATGGGGAGAGAAGGAGGGGATGGAGGGAGGTTCTTCGGTTCTCTTGTTAGGATGAAGTGGAGAAGAACTAGAGAGAGGGCAGCGAGGAGGATCGCATACAGAACTGTGTTTTCCATTGTTTTTTCTTTGCTTCGAGTTACGAATTGCTGGTGGAGGTTCTTCACATGTGGCTGTATGTATATATAGAGACCAGAGGCCAAATCCTACTTCCTGGAAGCCTCGAAGAGGGGCAATCTATTGTAAAATTATTGTGCTAATTTAATAAATGTAACAACATGTAATTAAAGGAAAAGAATTGCAAAAAAATGAGGTGGTGTTATACGTTAATATTGTTGAAGCCATTTTAGATAAAATCTTTTATGAATTGCAAGGAACACCTGGTGGTTGACCTTTGTGATGACGTAATTGTCCCTATGCTTTATTATTGGAGATGAGCAGAAGAAGTTGAAAGCTATCTCACTCCCTTGAGATGATGTCGTCATTGATTACATTGTGCTTCATACTTCATGCTCAACCATAGTCCAAATTCATGTATGGGATGGTAATGCTTGAAATCTATGTTTCATTTACTACAAAAGATGTACGTAAAATTTTAAAAAAAAATTCTATACTTTTGATGATGTTAAAAATAACTTAATGCTTAGTCAAAATTCAAATTCGTCGAAAAGTTGTTAGTAAAGTCATAGGCATTCATATGGTGTGACAGAAATATCATATCAAATCACATTATAACGCGTTTTATAATTTATTAATATTTCATATTTTTCAGATAACCTTTTTATCAATTACAAATCTTGTCAAAATCCCCTCTCAAGGACCAGCTAGTGGTAGACGCATTTGATGAGACAATTGCCCGTACGCTTTAATTGTAGGCACTAAGCATAAGAAATTGAAGGCGGTCTCACTATGATGAGATGATATCGTCATCGATGACGTTTCGGTGCTTCATCCGTGGGGTTTGGATTTTTTGACGACGGAGAAGGATAACATCACTTTACATATTGCTGTAAGAACAGTAGGAGAACTTAAAGAATATACAATTGGGGGGCTTTTGAAATCATTTTTTTAAAGCCGAATTAGCTTTTGTTTGAACGATTCGCAACCTTCTTGAAGACACAATTTGATCCAGTGAACTCTTTCATGGAATTGCACGAAAAGAAATGAAACATCATGTTGTGACCTTTTAAATTAATTCGATTATTTTTGTAATATAAATCACGAGTAAAGTGAATAAGTAAAATGCTAGTAAGCATAATGAAAAGATTTAAACTATTCACTTGAGTTCTGTATGTTTCGCAGAAATGTTTTCCTTATTCTTTAATGTTTAGCTCGTTTAAGAAAATGAGTCAACGAAAAACGTTTTCTTAGTTTATGAAAAATGTTTCCTATCAAAATTTACAATATTGGAAAATGATTTTCACTTTCAAATTTTTCAGAAAAATTTTTCGATGGTGGTGCTTCAATCGGAAACCTTATGCTTGAGTACAAAAAATCCAATATTGATTCTCGAGTCCCAACTTTTAGGTTCCCTTTAAAAATATTAAAAAGATTCATAGATTTATTCTTTTTTGTCCCTTGGCCAGTGGTCGACCACAAGCCAGGGACGAACTCATTGGTGGTTGGAGAGCTCAAGCATCCTAGATCGGCAAGTTCGTGGTATCGCCAACCTTAGGTTGAGGCTTACAATGACTAGGCCTCGTCAATCTAGGGAACTCAAGGTCACCCGAGGTTGGAGAGGCCGAGGCCTTGCCTAGTTAGGGAGCACATCCTTGGCTTGTGGTCAGCCGATCAGCCATTTTTGTAACATCCTCGATTTAGGGCCCTGATTAATAAAATGATTAAGGTGTCAAGACCTAAATAGTAAAGTGGGGGTAATTATCCCGCTAAAGCCTTTGGTGAGTATAATTAGGGATCGACACGCCTGATCATCTAGAGCACTCGGCCTTGAGCAATTACTCGACCATAAGGTTCGAGCAAGAAGGTCTTGTACTAGCATAGATTGTTACACGACAACTCAAAGAAGAGTTCAGTGGATAATTATTGCTAATTCATGAGTAGCGATAATTAATCTTGAACCAACTTTGGGATTATTTGTACAATTATGTGGTTAGACAGACATCTCGCCAATTACATGACAACTGAGAATACTCTAAGGATCGGCGAGGCTTACGCGGAATAACCGCGGGACTTGCGAGGCGACACCTTATTGATCATCATTGAGAAAGGACTATTTGAGGTCACCGAAAGGCGACACTAATCACGAAGTTATTAGATTAATTTTGGGCACTAAATTGAGAAAGATGGACTCCAACCCAAATTAAGGAATTAGTGGGGGATCAAGAAGCATGACCCAAGGGCCATTCGGCCAAGGGAAGGCTAAATGGGGTAAATAGAGAAAAAGAAAAGAAACAGAGAAAGAGAAAGAGAAAGAGAAAGAGAAGGAAAATAGAATAATAAGATTTGGTGGTGTCTTGACAATTAAAGTCAACGAAAGACAAGAAAATCTAGAGTAGTTTTGACCTAGAGAATTATTAATTCAAGGGGTACAAGTGTAGGTTGATGACATAAGGCTAGATTGTAGTTCCTATAATCTATTAGAAGAAGAACACACGTGGGAGAGTGGCCGGCGGCAATCCAAGGGCAAAAAGGGAAGAAAAACAGAATTATTTAGTCATTAATAAGGCTATCTTAAGGTTATAATTAGGCTTGTGGCCTAATAAGCTTAGGGTGATGTCATGTGGGTGATGTAATGCACCTAGTTGTAGGATTATGTCATCCTAGAAGGCTATTAGAGGAATAGGTAATTAAGAGTCTAATATAGTGTCATCACAGAATTAGAAATAGCCATGTGAGCTATTGGGTATAGGATGATGTAAGCTTGATGATGCAAGACGCCTAGATGTAGGTTGATGTCATCCTACATGTTATTAGAGGAGAGGGCAATTAAGAAGCTAGACTATAGTCTCATCATGAGGAGAGAATTAGACATGTGGCCTAATGAGCTTAGGGTGATGTAATGTGAGTGATGTAATCTTGATGACATAATGCACCTAGATATAGCATGAGGTCATCCTATGAAGCTATTAGAAGGATAGGCAATTAAAGGGCTAATATAAGATGTAAAATTAGGCACATGGGCTAAAGAAATAAAGGAAAGAGCATTAAATGTTGAATAGTATACCTAAGCTAGTGACCATAGGCCATTAATGCATTAAATGTCCTATAAGCTTGCTCCCCAAGTTTCTCTTATAGGCTTGCTCTCCAAGTTTCTCCTCTAGCCTTGGGCCCCAATCTTCCATGCCTGTAAATAGAGAGCAGCTCACTTCATTTGGACACACACCACAACCAAGAACACACAAACCTCTTCTGCCTGCTTCTGAAAATTCGTAGCTCTGCTAACCCAGCCACTGTTCTGCCTTCAACCACCCACCAGCAGTCATTTGCTTCACCAAAACCCTCAACCACCTTCTTATATACTTCCATACCATCCTTCCAACAAAATTTCAGCACCAACGGAGCTCTGGTTCCTCCCGAACCAACTCTGGAAGCTACAGACCCCTGAACCGAAATACTGCACCGTCGATCTTTCTGTTTGGCCCTGGTTGACTGACCAAACGACCTCCTAATCGAGTGAAATCAGCTCCATTTTCTTCGTAACGTCCATACCTTTCCAACGCCACCAACCAAGCTCCAAAACATTGAGTATTCGCCGCTGTAGGTCCCCTGGAAATCGTCCGTACAGATACTGAGTTGGACGACGGGTTGTTGTTCGCCTGCTCCGATTAGCTCCTGCTTCTGTTTCTTCGACTCCTCTCTGTGTTTTTGAGTAACACCTGTCTGTAAGTGGATTTTCTAACCCTCGGGTAGGGCGTGACGTTACGTAGTTAACTTGTGAAGTGGTTTTCTAAATTTATTGCCCACTTTGGTCTTACTAATCTTTATAGAAAATGTTTTTGTTCTTGCTATGGTTTCTAATCCATTTCTTGAGTTCAAAAATCTATCTTTTGAAAAGATTTTCTAAGTTGTAAGTGGATTTTCTAACCCTCGGGTAGGGCGTGACGTTACGTAGTTAACTTGTGAAGTGGTTTTCTAAATTTATTCTCCACTTTGATCTTACTAGTCTTCCAGAAAATGTTTTTGTTCTTGTTATGATTTTTAGTCTGTTTCTTGAAGTTCAAAAATTTATCTTTTGGCAAAGTTACATCTTATTTGAGCTTTTAAAATTATCATTGAGTTTTGGTCTTCCCAGTCTTGTTTAAAAAGATTGTTGTTTTGACCTAAAAGCTGCATCTTACTTCTTGAGTCAAAATTCCTTTCTTTTGCAAAATGATGTCTTTGATTTCAAGAGCAAGGTGAAAGAAATGATTTTCAAAATGGATGATCTCTTTTGCAAAGAAAAGTGCTGGTTATAATCTCAAAGATAAAATGAAAGAAATGATTTTTGGGAATGGGTGATTGTGTGTGATGCATGCTATAAGACAAGACCCGCCACTCGACCGAGGTCGTGTTGGCGATGATGATAAACCCGGAAGAGTTCCAGATGATAAGCCTCCTCGTCGGATGGACTTCGGGGGAGACGCACCCTGCGGGGTATGCCCGGCTTTTGAGTCGGAGGGTCCGTGCTAGACGGGGCTAGCGTGTTGCTTGGGCTGCGGTCCGAAAGGCCGGATCATTATGGAACCGGTGGCCAAAGAGGGGCCTAAAGATTAGAAAAGAGTAATGCATGTGACGATGTGTGGAGTCTTTGTTGATTTTTGGGATTCATGGGTGATTTTTGGAAGTCCTTGAAATGTGATCTTTTCAAAAGGGGCAAGGTTTTGGAAATAACGTGATGACGTTCTTACTTGATTTTCAAACCTTTGCTTGTTGATTGCGAGGTCACCTCCTAGGCGAGGTTTAGAATTTCTACTTATTGAGTTATCTCACCCCGTGGTTATTAACATTTTCAGGATCGTACCATGGTTAGCTGTGATTCATTTTTGGTGCGCCATCGAGATGATCACCGAAGTAGGAGCGATTGACGGTGAATGTCTCCTCGCTCCCTTTTGTTGAAGATGTTAGGTTAGAGGAGCTAGGGATAACCAACCCCCGATCTTAGTCAACTCATGATTAAAAGTGCTTTTGGCGCGTCTTGTTGTAATCACGTTACTTGTTGTTGGAGATTATGGATGCTTGTGATGTTGATAATGGTGGATTGTGTTGATATGTAAATGATACATGAAGTAGATCTTTATGTCACATGCTGCTTAGTTTTCCTAATTAACTACCAACTATTGTACCGGGATTGCTTCCGCTTGATGATTAAGTCGACAATGGGTCCTGGGATAATATTGTCGCAAGTGATAAATGAATTAATGGCCATGTGGGGATTTGTCTCGTGCCCAACGGACTGGGGCGTGATAAATCCGGTTGTGGCGAGCCCTTGAGCTTAATTAAAATAATTAACTTTGTTTTATCTATAAATTGGTGTTCGGGGCGTCACAATTTTCACCCTGGCATGCTACTAGCCAAAGAAGAGAGGGAAAAAAAGGGAGGAAAAAAGAAAAACAAAAATGAAAGAAATATTAAAATAATTTTCCCCCAAATGCCAAATGATGAAAAATACTTACCCAATCCTTTTTAGGATTTACCCAACACACAAAAAAAAATCATTTTCTTGGAAAATGATTTTCCAAAAAACATTTTCCAAAAATTGTTTATTTTCTATGAAATAAACGCATTATCGCAATAATTAAGGCAACAAGTCCATAGAAGTACCGCCTAAATATTCCGGATAAAGAGTTATATAAGAGTTACAAACAATTGATATATAAGAAGATAGGAACCCACCTACTCTTTTTTATAAGTGGTGGGTTAGGGTTTATAGCCGACAAAAATTTTCCCACCTACTCTTTTTTTTTCGGAAAATGTTTCACTCGTATACTACTCAAAACCAAAAGGGCCCATAGCTGGGGCCTCAATACAATGCAGTGCCCAACAGGGTTGTGGCGAGTTTTGATAACCAATTTCATGAGGGAGTGTTTTCCCTTTGGGCCCTAGCCAACTAGTCAGCTATAATTTGCCTCTGACAATCATCTTCGGATGAATGTGACCACATCATCACCATCGACTTGGTGTCCAAATGATACCCATGCTGATTGTTAGCAGGTGCATCATATCACTAGTGGGTTTATGCTCTTTTTGGATAAACCATAGGAAATGACTTGCGATTTTACCTCCAACGATACTTCTAAGCATATAAGCTTTCAAAGACATCATAGATTAGCGATGGTTGTTCCAAGTTCTTATGTGTTAGGAAAATATCCTATGTTATTTCGATGATGATAAATTTCTCAAATACTATCAATATGTGTATTGGTTGAGTAGTACTAGGCCATATATCCACAAGGCAGTATGGGGATGATATCATAACCAATGCTAGATTAGATGTTATGAGAGTGATCTAATGATTACAAGGAATCACTTCGATATCAAAGGTGAACAAGATATTGGCTATTAAAGATGTCTACAAGTTAGAAGGATGTTGAGATAAGGTAAACATTTGGAAGAACCTTGATCAAGGGTGAATAGGTTGGGAATAATGGAGATGTTCATAATGACTTGAAGGTACCACGAATGAATGAACAATTGAATGATCTAGGTGATGGTGAACAAGCCTAAAATGAGAATGTTTGGAAAAACTCAAGGCACCAGGAAGGCAAGCATCTTGGTAGAGTTATCATCGCCTATGTTCTTGGAAAGAGCAAAAGATAGATCTGCAAACCGTTATTAGGCACAATAGATTATTGGCATAAGGTAGTTGTTGATATCAGAATGGTGGAAGAGATGGGACATCCTATTTCCAACCTTAATATGGTGTCAATGGTTTTCCTTGAGGCTTGATTTTTTTTTGTGGGGGGGCATAAGCAAAGTTGATTAGTAGAAGTTTCGGCATTAATGAGCAAGAGAAGGACTTTGACTAAAGTACACTAACACTGTTTTGGAAAACTCCACTATCAGAGAGACATTGCCAATGTTATAAATCCATTCTAATAATTGTGAGTGATGCTCCGTTACTGGCAATAGTAGTACCAATGGCTACTTGAGGATTCTAAGTAGGAAACAGTCATCTAAGGTTAGATGTTGTATATTAAATCCAAGAGAAGTAGTTGGGATGTGTGGAAACGAACAAAATGAGTTATGTGCATTGGTTTGCTTTGTTTTTTGGTCGTTTAATCTTATGCATTCCCGATGTCAAAGTCCCTATGGTGGTAATTATTATGATCACGATAAGAGCAAGTATTCAATAGTGATAGCAATACGTAGGTCATGATAGTGTGAACTTTTGGAAAGGACTTGCTACTTGTAGCTTGTCTTAGAGATTACTACTGGATTCCTACCTTGTTGTGACCATTAGTGTTGAGAGTTGACATAGACTTAGGGATAAAGGCAAACCACAATATATATGCTTTCTGAGTTTTGCATTTCAAATGCGTCCAAAAGTGATTTCCTCTATGAAGTTACCCAGACGGAGGAAACCAAAATCTTTGAAACGCAGCTTCCTCTCATGAACCCTTATTCTGCTTTCGTCAAACCATCCAACTCATTTTCTCCTATCCACTCCATTAAACAACTCATCCGTCATACCTCAGCCCAGATTGAAGAGTATGTCCAGTCCTCAAAATTCGACCAACATCCTATTCTTGCTACTGATCAGGAATATTTTGTTACTCTTCAGATACCTCCTGAATTTCCATGTCAATGGACTCAACAGGGTTATACCCATATCCATTATGGTGCAGTTCGTTTAGCCCTTACTTTCCATGGCAGAAAAGGCCTTGATGTAGTTGCACGTATGGCTCTTTTAGATACGCGGTTCTTAGAATACCAGCATGCTTGTTTAGGGACAGTTCAGACTACCCTAAATGCTGAGACAGTCTTTGTAACCCTCTATCCAAATTTTAACGTTGCTCTTTCTGATTCTCAGTTGCTTTCTTTTTTGAAAGTTCAACTCCAGCTCACAGGAGCACCCCAGACTTCTGACTCAGTCGCAGCCATGCTTCATTACCAAATGGTCTATCGAGTTTAGAATCATGCTCTTGATCTAAACTTTCATGGCAACGAAGATGCTTTGTTCATCTCTCTTGAAAATGACCATGCCTCATGCATCCATGTTCCTCGCCAAATCCCGAAAGAAAAGTTAGCCAATCTTCTACCTGAAACTTGGATAACTAACTATGAACATCTTCATCAAAGCAACAAACCTGTTCATTCCACAGATTCCGAATTTCTTCGGAAAAAAGATGGCACGGTCCAAATAAAGTTTGCCAAGGGAAAAGAAGAAGCCTCTTCTCCTATTTTCCCAACTCTCTTCATAATCGAGCCCTGTGTCCCAGATCCAGTTCCTGAAAACCTGATCCAAAGAAACTCGTTGAGTTTTTTAAATTAGACGGACATCCAGTCCACCATTACAAAGATCCTTTCGGTCATTGCTTTTGGGATCCATGGTGTCAGTGCTCGTACTACCCCAACTCTCCTAATGAAGTTGATCCAACAGCAAAGCCTCGTCGGAAGCCCAAAAGGAAAGATCCTTTTTTCCAGAAGTATCTTGACAAAGAACCTCATGTCGGTCCACTTGGTGACGAAAAGGGGTACCAGTTTATGGTTTCTTATGCCTCTTCCTCATCAACCCAACCACAAACTGATCCATTTATATCACCTCCACTAACACCTCCACCCTCCAAAAAACCTTCCAAACCTGTTGTTTCACCTTTTTATAAGCCGATTTAAAAATGGGTCAAAAAACATTCATACTCATTGGTACTCCCTACTGCTTGTTCTGTTGAAGCCACAAAGGACCAATCTTTTTCTCAGTCCCTTCCTAGTATCTGCATATTTAATCCAAGTCCTGAAGATTTTTCTCCTCTAGATACTAGAGGAAACACTCGACTTAAATTCTCTGAGCCACAGGAATTTACAGATATAAACCGCAGATACCATCACATGCCCAGAATTGTCACACCTGTTGAAGTGGATGAATATGGAAAACCACAAAAAACTACTGCAGCTGAAGTAGTTTTAAATTGGCAGACTGGAGCTCTTTTGGCCCAAAATGAAGCCTTCAAGACCATTGATACTAAGATCGATAGTGTCCATCATGATCTTAGACTTCATCATGACGCCACTCAAAAGATGCTTCGTGATTTCAAGAAAAAGCTTTCTGACCTTGAAGAAGGAAGACACCTATCTTCCTATTTAGAGGACCCAAGACCAGAAATGGAGAAACTCAAATGCCAAATTGCTCTTCTCCAAGAAGGAAGTACTTCTTCTGTCCTTCCAAAGTCAAAATTTCCCTTTGATTTCTCTACTCAAGAAGTCTATGAACCGTCACAGCCACAAAACCTTTTTCCATCACCATTTTCTATGTCTTCTGAACATGATCGATTTGATCCCATTAGACTTAGAAATATCATCCGTGACATGGAAAAACGCAGCAAAGAAAAGGGCAAAGCAAAATTAGAAGCATCTTCCGAAAATGGTAAGAATAATCCAGCTCCTTTCTTATAAAAACAAATGATGATTTCAAATCCTTTGGAGTTATTTCTTAAAGATTTGACCACGGAAACTTATGTTTCCTCTTTCTCCATTCCATCAGTTTCTCCTACTCTAGTAATAGCAGCCTTTGACTCTCCTCCACAAAGTGTTGAATCTGAAAGAGATATCACTCTTGATGAATCTTCATCTTCCTCTTCTTCCAGCCATTCTAGCTTTGCTCCTCTTCTCATGGCTGATCCTCTTGAGCCAATGCATGAAGAAACCCCTACAGAACCTGAAGTTGTGTATCCTAATGATCCAACCCCTTCATCTTCTGTCAGTTCTGGATCAAAGTTTTTTACTCTTGATGACATTCCATATGTCAAATGGCCTGACAGACTCTAAGAGTTTCATGCCTGGCTTATTACTCAGAAGCTCACCAGGGATAGCAATTATGACATCCTCTTGGAATTTGTCTACAAATTCACCGGAAGCCTTAAAAGCTGGTGGCAAACAATTCTTGAAGCAGATCAAGTCAAGTTTCTGGTGTCAACAAATTTCAAAGACAACATATATGCCATTCATTTGTTCTTCTGCGAAAATCCCGCAAATATTCTAGAACTCTAGTGGCGAGAGTTCTTTGAAAGAAAATGTTGTTCCCTCCGGCGAAAAGACCTGAATTGTCACTTTCAGGAAATGCTCAAGCTCTTTTATGCTTTAGGTGGAGATTCAAACCTGAAGCAAGTCTTCTTGAACTCCATACCGAAAGAGCTTAACCAGTTGGTTGAGAAATCTCTTCTCAACAAAAAGATCAAAATTGCAGATGTCAGTATTGGCCAACTTCAACAAGAAATCCACATGAGCCTTGATGACTTGTGTTCCAGGAAAAATGCTTTCCAAGAATTTCTTAGAGAAAGCCGTCACCTAGACAAAGTCTGTTCCAAGAATTATTTGAAGATCAAGTGCCTTGGTGGAAAAGATTATGACTGCAAGGACTGCCGATGGTCCAAAAAGAAGAAGCATATTAAGAAATATCATCTTCATGATGATAAGCTCCAATTCTGACGGTTCAACAAAAGGAGATTCCTTCGAAGAAGACAACACAAACAATCTTCTGGATCTTCTGGACAGAAAAAATCCAAACGTTGCTTCATTTGCAACAAGAAGGGACATTTCACCAAAAATTATCCACAGGCGAAACGGAACAACATCAACATCGTCCAGCAAGTTGAACAACAAATTAGTGTTTCCTTTTAAGATGATGACCTTGAATCATTATTCTCTATTGAAGAAAACCCTTCAGATGAGACCCTTTGTCTCATTCCATATTATCCTTCATCCAGTGATAGTGATAGTGATAGTGAGCAAGATTTTTTTCATTTCACTCCTCAAATCTTAACTCAAGATTCATGTCATCTCCGTCCATATTTTTCTGTCAAAATCCTCCTGTCTAATTATTCCAAACCAATTTCTGTGATAGCCATGATTGCACTGGAGCTCATGCTTCTCTCCTAGACCCAAAAATCCTTCCAGATGAATATTGGACACCCTATGTTCGATATTTCACTTCAGCATCTGGAGACACTTTTTCAGCCAGTGTTCGTTCAAAACCCATCTCCATCCAATTTTTTCCCCGGTGTTCTATCACCACAAAATTTTTTGGATGTCCTGCTCCAAATAAGGACCTCATCATAGGTTGGGATATTTTATCCCAACTTCCCAAACTCAAAGTCATTAGTGGTAAATGTCTCAAATTCAAAAATACTTTCCAAGAATTTACAAGCATTCAAAGGTTCTTTTCCATTCAAATGAGCATACTTGATCCCATCATGCAAAATCTTTTGAACTCCTGTGCGAACAACCACTCTGAATTCCTTCAGAAATGCCAACACCCTCTGTGGCAAAATTCTTAGTTCTTTGTTCGCCTTCCATTCAAGAAAAATGAGGATATCAACCCGACAAAAGCCAGTCATTCGAGTATGAATCCTGATCATCTTGCTCTTGCCCAAAAGAAATGTCTTGAGCTTCTACAACAAGGACTCATTGAGCCTTCTGATTCTCAGTGGGCTTGTGAAGCCTTTTATGTAAACAAGCGTGCAGAGCAAACGCGAGGAAAATTACGTCTGGTAATTAATTACCAAACCCTCAACATTTTCCTCAAAGATGACAAATTTCCTTTACCTCCTAAAAATTTCCTCTAATCTAGCCTGACCAAAGCCAAAATTTATTCCAAATTTGACCTCAAAGCAGGTTTTTGGCAACTTGGCATCCATCTTGATGACAGATCCAAAACTGGATTCTGTATTCCGAACCAGCATTACCAGTGGAAAGTCCTCCCTTTTGGACTAAAAACAGCCCCATCTCTTTTCCAAAAAACCATGTGTCAAATTTTTAGCCTAATTATGGATAGCGCTGCTATCTACATTGATAACATTTTGCTCTACAGTTCCGACAAGTAATCACATGGTGAACTCCTCCAGAAGTTTGTGCAAATTGTTCAAAAGCATGGCATCCTGCTTTCACAAAAGAAAATGGTCATTGCTCAGACAAAAATTAAATTTCTTGGCATACATCTTGACCAAGGAATGTATCAGCTTAATCCACATATTGCGAAGGAATTGCTCAAGTTCCCAGAAAAGGAACTCAGTGTGAAGTAGATTCAAATATTTATCGGAATCATTAATTATCTCCGAGATTTTGTTCCCAACATTGCCAAGTTTCTAATTCTCTACAGAAAATGCTGAAAAAAATATGCTCCTCTTTGGAGTAAGGAACAAACAGAAGCAGTTGCAAAGCTTAAAGAGCTTATGCAAGACCTTCCTCCTTTCCAAATCCCTTCTGCGGGAAAAATAATTCTTCAAACAGATGCCAGTGATGAATATTGGGCAGCAATCCTCTTTGAAGATACTAATGGTAAGTGACAAATCTGTGCTTACAAAAGTGGTAAGTTCTCTCCATCCGAACTTCATTACCACTCCACATTCAAAGAAATATTGGTAGTTAAGTATGGAATTAAGAATTTCGAGTTCCATCTTATTGGCCATCATTTCTTAGTTGAATTGGACATGGCTTCTTTTCCTCAAATGATGAAATTCAAACAGAAGCAAGTCCTAAACCCACAACTCCTAAGGTGGGCAGAATGGTTTTTGAAATACTCTTTTGAAACCAAACACATTGTAGGAAAGAAAGATGTTCTTGCAGATTTTCTTTCCAGACCCAAAGCTACCATGGAGATTAATATGTATGTGAAGAAAAACCCCGGTCAGACATATACAGAAGCCAAAACATGCCCCAGAATTGGCCTGGTCTCGATTACCCTCTTGGAATTCAAGCTGCTATCCAAGAAAATAGGTTAGCAGAAAGACTTCCAGATTTTCTCTGGTCTTGTGAATACAACATATTTGCCAACCATGGAGGTTTACTTCTGAAATCTAGTAGACTCCATCTTGAATATCCATTCATTCATCCTTTCACTTGGAATCCAAATGAAGATTTTATAGAAGATTTACAATGGTTATTCTGGTATTTGTTCAATTCTGATACCATAGCCATCCAATTTCCCACTGAACAAATACTCCAAGCCCTTGTTCAGACCCTTCGGGCACAAGATCACCATCGCCATAGGTTTAAACATTTGTTTTCACTTCTCACCTGGTTTTTAGCTCTTGGTGCGTGGCGTGCACTTTTTCAAATTGAGAACCAAAATGTTCGTCCAGAACCTGAAAGACATACTGTCATCTTTTTTCATCAACCATGGACATTCATACTTCCCTCCGGAAATCATTCTCGATACCCAACACCTATAGGTACGAGCTCATATAAACCTTAGCACCACATGCAAAAACATAGTGTGTACAAGACTTTCCCAAGGTGTATCGCATCAGATCCCCAGTCCTATAGGGAACTCCAGTGGATCCTTTGTCAAGCAAATCAAGTCATACCTCCAGAAACATGGCCTTCGCATTCAGGTAATGTCTCATGGGATTTTATCTCTCCAAGAGAATCCATCCAGGAAGCTATGGCTATTTATTGGCTCGAGCATCCGGAGGATTTTTCAGCATCCTCTTCCAATACTCAATAGGAGTATCATCCCTCGTATTTTCAAGACTCTCAGGACCCATGGGCAGAATATGGTCCATTCTCTAATCTTTTCAATGCCAGCTCGAGACGTGAGCCCCACCTTTTTGAATAGAAAATTGAAGCACTCATTCGAGATTTCAAGAGACAAAAAGATGGCCCAGTCTCTTTTTATGGTGAAACATCAACGCAAGTACTAGAAGAAGATCTGTCGTTATCTCATATCAATACGGATTTGCAAGCCTATGGAAATCCTCACAATTGGACTCAGCCGACAAATCTAGAAGCGACAAATTTAGCAGCGACAAATTTTCCTGATGATGATCCACCGTGAGATACTCCAGCGTATCATTCTTTTTGGGAGTATGTTCTGAGCACGGCCACTAGAGGTCATAATGCAACAGGAAGGGCGAGAGATGACGAAGACTTGCCAGACTCTGCAAATGATTCAGACGATAACACTAAAGAACCCATCAATTGTCAGAATTATGACTAGTCTTTGGCCACGTTCACACTGCTTTTGTAATCTTTGGCCATGTTCACACTACTTTGGCTACGTTCCACTGCCAAGAAGATTTGCTCGGCCGAAGAATTGCTTGTCTTTTGTAGTTTTTGGAGCATTCACACTACTTAGTCTTTTGAAGTCTTTGACAGACTAGGTTCAGTAGCTTTTCAGGCTACGGACATTGTAATAATGGTGTCCTTGTGTGTGTCCATATGCTCCGAATGGTCTTTATGTCTGTAGGACGTCTTCGTCCTTGTAGGACCCTAGTCAAGTCTTTAATGTACGTTGGTTGTCATGTGCTTTTGCCTATATAAGGCATGTAATCTGGTTTGAAGAATAAGAGTTTCCGAAGAGAAGTTCCTCTCAGACGAAATCCAAAATTCCCACGTCTTTCTAAATCCTTTCCTTTCTTCTTCCAAGCCTGGTAAAACCCTCTAGGAATGGTAGCTTCTTTCAGTACTGAGCACAAGGTTATTCGATTCTGTATTATTTGCATTCCCTAAAAGGTGGTCCCTTGAGGTTAGAGCGTCATGGCTCGCTGTGTGGGAAAGCATATATGAGATGAAAAATAAAATCAAAGAAGGGGGAGGATTTGGATAATTTTGCATGTCAGCCATAAATCAGATCTTGATAGAGGTCTTAAGTCGGTTGAGAAAGAATCCAAAGAAAGAAAGGAAGCAAGCAAGCAAGCAAGGAAAACAAATACAAGAGAAATGCCCCCCGCGAGGCTGAGGTGGCAGATTGATTGGCATGGGGGCCACCCTTACTCAATCAACGCATGAGATTGAAAGATGAAGCGACGGTTCGTTAAAAAAGAGGAGCAAAAACATTAAAAAAAGAGAAACAATTGGGCCTGCACTTTTGTTGTGGGGCTCGTCCAGCGCCTAACCGAACCGCCGTCCCATCCCATTCCATCCGTTAAAAGAAGAAATTTATTTTTCAAATTGAAAAATAAAGCTGTAAAAATAGGATAAAAATTAAAAAAATAAATCAGAAAAGAATGGGAAAAGGACGAAGAAAATAATGAGAGTTGCTGGCCAATGGCTGTAGCCCACGGGCCGAACAAGCTGTTTCCGTACGTACTGGGATGCAGTAAGAGACAAGCGAGTCGGGAAATACTAATTTTTATTTTAATATTTTTTTATGATTGTTTAGTGATAGAGAGAGAGAGAGAGAGAGATAGAGAGGGTGATGCGCTGGCATCTGTAATCAGAACGTACGTGCGGGCACTGGGTGCCAGCTGAGATCTTCAGCCGCACGCATGCCTATGCAACGCAACGCACCCTCTAGGAACTCCGAACTCGTGGATCGATCCCCTGTACAAGTTCCTACGTCAGGCTCTCGTGGGCTCTCCCTTTGTGCCCTTATGATTTCCCCCCATCCATCACTTTTTCGCTTTTTTACTTTTTTGCACTTGACTCGTCGTCATCTCCTTGAACGCTGATCCTGATAAACGATTGCGATTGAGCAGGTCCACCATATGCCGGTCCAAGCTAGGAAATTCCCAACTCGTAAAAACTTCCTTTTGCCCAAAAAAAAACATAACAAAGGGCAAAACTATTCATTGTTCCAGGTAGATCGATGTTAATAAAATTATAGATAAGTGAGAATAAATTTGGTCTCGGAATCGAAAGACACTCGCTTAGATTAGAGCTCGCGAATCAAATGCAATTAGAAACATTTCTTTATATTTGACCCATTTGTTCAATTTGCACAATTGACTCGATACACGATGGATGAGACTCGATAAGATCGAGATCATATATTAATTACTCAAAAGGGGCAAGGCGAAGTTCTTTTGTTTTTCCGCTTTTCTTAGGCAAAGACAAAAAAGAAATGTCCTTTTTTTATCCATTAGATTTTTTTTCTTGGAAAATGGAAATCTTGGAAGTTGCTTCCTTTTTATAAATTGCCCTCTCTTTAATTTCTTTTCTGGACCGACTTTATATGGATTGTCTAACTTCAAACTTCCTATTCATTTTTATTGAAAGGGCCACGCCTAACACGAACTTAAGCGATCACGTAAATCATGTCTCAATTTGCGATTGGTTATTGGGGACGTGTGATGAAGCACACGTCCAAACAAGAAGCAGTGACGAGGCCACCATCGATAATAAAAAAATAACAATAGTAATAACAATAATAATGATGATAATGATAATAATAACAACACAAAGCAAGAAAGAAAACGACATCTAAAAGCCTTGGAATTCATGTTCAGCCACGAGAAGAATTCGTAATGCTCGCCATGGCAAGCATTCGTCAGTTCGCGCTGAATGTCAAGTAGAGAGAGAATCTCATTGTGCCAGGTTTTGGTGGTTTGGTAGCAGGAACCCAGTGCGTAGCCGTGTCCCCTTTCATTCTTGTCTGATGTTGCTCTCTCTTGGACACTGACACTACAAAACCATCACTTGGTCGTGAGATTTTGGCTGCAATATGATGCTCTTATGATCTGGAAAGTTAGGAGACGAGAACACTAGGCTTATACATGAGCTTCTTTCATACCACCCACCTTCGGCAAGTACCTGAACTCCTCTGTTCTCGGATTGTTCCTTTTATGGGATTCATGGATTAATTGTGCCGAAATATTAATCGACAACATACAAGTAGAGAAACTGATAACGCATGCGGCTTCTCTATCTTCATTAAACTTCACATTCTGATTCCAGTATAAAACCTCCTTATTCCACAAATTACTTTGCAAATAACAATCTCTCCAAGTTTTCAGTACCCATTAGAATGTAACAAGTCATTGCGATAATTGAAGGAAAACTTCGAATCAAGTAAACTATTTTGCCAAGTTTAAGATGTCTAAGGCAAGAGACCTTCCCTAATATTCCTTCACTATTTCAATCTTGCTTTCCCTACCCCCCTCCCCATCCCTTCTCTCTCTCTCTAAATGGAGTACTCTAGCTATGCAAAATCTGAGTCCTTGGGCTCTAAAAATGCTTCACACGGACTTCCATGTCACGACCAGGTTATTTTCATGTTTGCTATTGCATAAGTAAGGGGGAATGTCCGATAATATGGACAGTGTCTGGCAAGTTAATATTACCAACAACCAATAATTATTAGCGGGTCTTCTCTTATTTTCGAAAGTTGCAGGACCTAATGTTTGATAAAAAAACATTGCTAACTTATATTGTCCAACACACTCAGATCTGCATGATTTGCTTTCTTTTCATGTATCGAACAACTTACGGCTGACTTTGCTCAAATAACTCATGGACAATTGCCAAATGAATCCTAAACCTTTTGCTTCTCTGCCGATTCAGTCCTAAACCTTTTTTTATGCCAAATAAGTCCTAAACCTTTTGCAACTTTGCTGGTTAAGTCCTTCCGGTGGATTTTGGCCAGAAAATGCCTACGTGGCGACGACGTGGCGTTACTGGCCGTCGCTAGTGCGACGTGGGGACAAACTTTTATGTTAATTTTTTTTCTTTTCTTATCTCTTCTTTAAAAAAAAAGGGCGCTCCTCCCTGTGCGAGGGATGTGTGAGGGAGGCTCCTCCCTCACACAAAGTTGCTATGCGAGGGACTCTCCCTCGCCTAGATTTGCGAGGGCCGGCACTCGCCCGCCGTAGGCGAGGCCTGCGGCGGCTGGGGCTTGGCTGCCTCCGCCATGCCTGTCAATTCTCCGAGCGACGGCTAGGTTTTGTGGAGGCTTAGGAGGAAGACAATGAACAGTAACCGAGAGAAACAAAGTTTTAGCCAAAACGACATCGTTTTGGCCACGTCATCGCCATGTCATCACCGGCGATGGCCGGTAACGCCACGTCGTCACCACGTAGGCATTTTCCGGTCAAAATTCGCCGGAAGGACTTAACCTGCAAAGTTGCAAAAGGTTTAGGACTTATTTGGCATAAAAAAAGGTTTAGGACTAAATTGGCAAAGTAGCAAAAGTTTAGAACTCATTTGGCAATTCTCCCAATAAATCATCTTCCTTAGATTCTAGAAGTTCGCAACGCTTCCCAACTTCCCATACTAACCATGCAAATGGTTACGTGTTGATCCAAACTTTAGCGATTGACTACTGTTGCCATATTGGATACAATGATTCGTGTAACTGATAATAATGTCGGGATACCTTATAATGCTCACGAACCTGATATAGTGAAAACGGAAATGCAGTTGACTTCATTGTCTGTTATCAATCTTCACTGGACATATGTGGCTTATTTGCCTCACCATGATACATGTATTGGCCTATTCATGGATTTGTTTCCAAAACCTACAATATCACTCATTAAATCATGTTAATCTGTCAAAATGGCATGCATTTTAAACTTTGTTTATGAAAATATCTTAGTTGGAATGCATTCAAATGATGACTGTTGATGCTAATGGAAACAATGTTGCAGTTACGCCAATTGCATTGCACACTCGATATAGGAAATTTGAAGTGGTCGACTTCATTTTTGTTATATCTGTCTTTAATATAATCATGTGGCTTATTATTTTGTTTCCACATGATACATGAATCTACCTAATGATGGATTTGTTTCCAAAGTGTCAAATATGCCAGTTATTAACACCATCGACGATATTTCTCTGGTTGACAATTAATTGATTAGATAACACGATACAAATATGGAGAATGATGGCAGTTTCATCGCAGACATAATTGCTTGAGTTGCTGCATTATACAAGCCAGCTGACTGTGGACTCTTAGGATTCACAAATTTGCATGGAATAAGGAATGACATAGTTCCTGTATGGACAGAAAAAAGCGAATCATATGGAGAAGACTGTATTTCTTATCAAATCTCGATAGGTACATATATACTTGTATTTTTCCAGTAAAAATTACCACAGATATCGGAAAACCCTTTCAATAATGAAGCACTGCATGCAATGCACCAAGGAATGGGATATGCACTGTATTTGAAAATACTTTGCCGAACTTTGAATTTTCCTAGTAATCATAATTACGATAAGCATAAATATCGTTAGTATAGCATTTATGTGCCAAGGATAAAGGGAAATTTGAATGGTCCAACTAAGAATTTTAAGCATCCTAATCCTTCTCTTTAGGCGGTAAGAGATTAATTACTTGAAAGACAGGAAAATTTTTGAAAACCAAAGATATTGATCCTGGCCAAAACAGAAGCTCCTATAAAACCCCCCATTCCAAGGTCTTCACAAGTCACATCTCCATTCCCTATTCTGATCTCTCTCGAGAAGCTTCTTTGCCCTTTTTCTGTGCTTTAGCCATGGTGAGAACAACCAAGGGTTGCCAAAGGATTCAAATGGCCAAGATGGACAAGTGAGAGTAACCTTCAAGTTACCTTCTCAAAGCGTCGATCTGGCCTTTTCAAGAAGGCAAGCGAGCTCAGCACCTTGTGTGGTTCAGATGTTACACTGATTGTCTTCTCACCAGGCGAGAAGGCCTTATCCTTTGGTCACCCTAATGTTGATGCCGTGCTCGAACGCTTCCTCAATGGCAACGAGCTGCCCCAATAGACCTCAGGCACGGCACAGCTCATCGAGGCTCATTGCAACGCCAATATTTACTTTCTTCCGATTCGAACTGGAGTTGATCTCAGAGCGTGTGTTGCGAAGGGAAAAAGGGATTGAGAATCACAAAATCTGAAGAGAGGATACGGTGTTCCTTCGAGATTAGGAGACTACCGCTCACGCGATTCCGCTCCTCTCTCATGTACTGCTAGCTGGCCTGTTCGTGGGATCGTGATTTGACCTATTTAGGCTTTCTTATTGCTTGTTGCTGGACTTCGTGGGTAAACCTTCGATTCTCGTAGCTTTGAATCTGATGCTACTTGATACGGCGACACTCGATGGAATTGTTGCTTGAGTGTCCACGTTGCTGAAATGGTGCAGCAGATTAGACCTGCAACAGTAGCAGCAGGTTCTTTGCTGCCCTATTTTTCTGGCGGGGAAGTTTGAAGTACTTTTGTTTGATATTTGTGAGAAAATCGATTGTGATTGAAACTCTCTTTCAATGGCTTAAACCTGTGTTGATGTTGTTATGATAATCTGAATGTGAATTGTCGCTTTATATGTATGTATAATCTCCTTGATAGAAATGCATATCAGTTGTTTGATGAAATGCTCGAACAAAATCTAGCCTCTTTCCTGTTTTGCAAGGAAAACATGCGAAGCAACCAGAGATCTTCCTTTCTTGTTGTTCTTAATATGGTTTAGCCCAGCCAAATGATATCGTGTTGATTCATCGTGGGATTGAAATCCCTTTCGAATTCGTAGAAGATAGAGGAGAAGATGCGGAGCGCATGCGCAAAATCATTTCTTTAATTCCTAAAAATGAAGGGTGTGCGTAGCGTAGCTCTGTAACAAGCGAATAACTTTTGATTTGGAAAAACAATGGTGCTCCAGAGAGGTAGGGAGTTCAAATAAATAAATGAATGAACGATGGTGGTCCTAAAAACCACACAAACAGCAAAAACTGATCGAACGAACTGCCCAAAAAATTGATCAAACTCTTTTGACCATCCCCTTCGCGACCGACCACCCCTCGACGCCGCCCTGCCGACCACCCCTCGATGCCGCCACCGCTGCTGTTCTACCCGTGAGTCACCTATTGTCTACTGTCCCTGCGTCCCCCCTTGTTCACTATCCTGGCCCCAATTGAAGGAAAATCGAACAAAGAAGCTGAGAAAGAGAATGTTGTCCTCGCGTGCCCCCGCTGCCGACCACCCCTCGAAGCTCGATGAAATTTGCCCCAAAACCGAACAAAACCTTAGCCCCAAATTGAAGGATAACGCAGGCTGAAGAAGATAAGAAGGAGAAGTCAGGGTTTTTATTCTTCAATTCAATTTGGGTCAAAACTACGTCGTTTTATGCCACGTCATCGCCACATCATCACCAGTGATAGACCGATCGGCCACGTCAGATAGTTGGACGTCCATGTAGGCTTTTTCCAGCGAAAAATCACCGGAAGGACTTAAATGGCAAAGTTACAAAAGGTTTAGGACTGAATCGGCAAAAAAAAAGTTTATGACTGAATCGGCAAAGTTGGTAAAGGTTTCGGACTTAAATGGCAATTGTCCCCTTATGCAGCTTTGCCGTAAGCTAGAACGTGGCTATCAAACTGATTCGACAAATCATTCGCATGTGCGGGTTCTTTTCTTGACCATCAGATCCACTGGACTTTGAGCTTAACACTAAGCCGTCACTTGATCCCTAGACCTCTTCGAAGACCCAAATCTCCGAACAAGAGAATATACCCGCTTGTTCACGTTGTTTAAGAACTTTTCGATTATCAAAGTCTCCCCGGCATTAAAATGCTCGGCATTGGCTCTTTCACCAACGGATCGTTCGTAGACTTTAGTGATAAGCTTTGATGGCGACATTGTGATTATTGGTTTGTACTTTGAAATGCAAAGTCAGGAGGAGAGATTAATGAGAGTTTATCTCTAGGTAGAAGACAAACGAGGGGCTGCCACATGCGTAGAGTACTGCTCTAGTGCCAGCAAACCTCTTATCGGATACGTAAATGCTCCGGTCTTTACCTCCTTTTTGACTCCATTTTTGTATGTTGCTGATCTTTGGCAGAGCTCTGGATATAATTTTGATGTGATTACTATGCACTCACACCTAAAAGTGAAGTCCTAATACCAAATAAGAACAAAAGTAATTTAAGAGAAAATTACTGTACTGGTTCAGAAACTGAAGTCGGATGCATGGTGAACTTCTGCGCTACCAAAAGGGAAGATCATTGAGTTCTGAGTGACTGAAGGTTCCCTTGAGAAGTATCAAATCATTCATATGTCCCTCGTTTTCTTTCTGAGGTATGAATGCATTTGAGTCGAGTTAAGTACGGTCGATGTATTGGCTGGTTCGAGCTCGACGCGACTCACAAACTCAATGCCCAGAAATCGACTCGAATTCAATTGAGTAATATAAGCATATCCTGCTTGAGATCAATTTAACAAAACTCAATTAGATAGATTGGGGTTCAATGTGTATTATTGAGATCTTTCGTGTTTAACTTTCCAATCACTAAACTTTTTTAACAAAAACATAAGTTACTTACCAATACTAGATAAAACTTGCGGGCCGGTTTATTTAGAGAAAATTGTCCGAAACAATCCTAAACTTATTATACGAAAGATAATGTAGTCTTAAATCTTTCAATTTTTTCAATCTAATTTTAAATATTCTAATGATTTTTCAATTAATCATTCCAATTAATTTTATTCATAAATTGTTGACATAAAAAAGTTTTGCTTTTTTTCTTTTTGTATTTTTTTCTTCTTTTTTTATCAATGGCTAGAGAATCTTGCCAGCTACTAGCAGGGGTCCTTGCATGCGCTTGGGCTAGAAAAGGTCACCCTTGCTGGATGGGGCCAGGGTCAAGGCCCCATTTGCTGGCCATTGACAAGGTACAACTCAAGGAAAAATGGCAAAAAGAAAGGAAAAGGAAAGGAAAGCAAAAACTAAAAACAAAGAAGAAGAAAAACTTCAAAGAATTTGAAAGAAATTGCAAAAATTATCCATGTCAACATCATTTCATGCTAAATAAACCACCGTGTTAGCAATTTGTAGTCAAAATTGGTTGGAATAACTAAATCATCAAAAGGGTTAAAACTAAATTAACAAAACTAAAAGATTTAAGACTTAATTGACAAATCGTTAAGAGGTTATACCTAAATTGGCACAAATGAAATGTTTAAAATGGAATTACTATTCGTACAATAAGTTAAAAAAAAGTCAACTTTCCATCTATTTGAGTACTAGCAAGCTCTAGCTCAATTGGACAAGCTACTCGAGCGCACCTAAGAATCAACCGATTCAACTCGATGTCCATCGAGTCGTGGTGGAGCTACTCTTACCTAGCTCGATTCACTTAAACCTCCGCAGTTCTACTCGTGCTAATGCTCAAGGAATGTTGAGAAACTTTGAGCCTGAACTTCGAAACACAAAGCAATTGCCCAAGGGTTGAATGTGCTTAAAGTTGTGGAAGCACCCCGTTCAAATCATGAAGTAATAATTCTTCAAAAAGTCCCAAAAAAAAAAAAAAGAAACGTGTTCGCCACTAAGTTTTTTTAAGATGTGGGATAGAGCTTATCCTCTCCAAATGATTTTTTTGGCCTAATTTCTGAACAATAATACGTGAGCTTTATAGATTAATTTCTTGATTCATTGTTCAGAATCCATAGGCTGGTATGGGTGGCTCCGTACGAGGGCGGTTGTATACATTACATGAGCATAGTCACATTCATGCAAGTTGTACTAGAAAATTTACCAGATCAGTTCTAAACATATCTTATGGATGCTAATCCAGTCATAAACTTTTAAATTTTTTCAATTTAGCCCTCATCTTTCGTGTAAAATTGCAATGTAGTAATTCTAACTTTACCGGATGGACTATATTGGAATTTATGCAAAGATTTATGACTAAATTAGCAGAATTAAAAAGTTTATAATTAAATTGACACCCACATAACATGTTTATGATTGGTTGGGTAATTTTCTGAGTTGTATACATATGATCACGTTGCTTTAACACTGGATACATAATATAAATATGGATGATTTGATTTGCCACAAAATAATTCGAAGTTAGAATATGGTTCAAAAGCTATTGTTAATTTGTTATTCACCCTCCCATCCCCGTTCAAATTTCAAAATTGAAAGAAGGCTAATCATGGGCCCTCCAAAAAGAACCTTGTCTCGTCGGGCCCATAGCTTTTGGCAAGCGCTTCGAAGTCCGAATTGCAAATAATCATCGTTTCTTTCTTTCTTTCTTTCGTTTTTTTATCAATAGTTGTATAAATTAAAAACAAATTAATGAATTAGCGATAACCTTGATTATTAGTACAAATGAGAACCATCCCGATTTCTTTATATATATATATATGAATTCTCTCCATCTCAATATCTCTCTCATTTCCTCCCTTAGGCCTCGCTCCTTAATCAATCGAGAGTCAAGACTTTACTGCTCTAAGTAAGTCTACGCCGATACGCCATCTCTCTCTCTCTCTCTCTCTCTCTCTCTCTCTTCCCCATTAAACCAACCGGTTCAATCCCGTCCAATTTTAGGATTAATCAGTCCGGTCCTGGACCGGTCTCATCGGTTCGATTCTGGAGTTTAGGGGGAATCAAACTTAGAGAATTGATTACCCCTAATGTCGGTGAACTTGAGTTACTCGTTAGGTAACGAATGAAAATTCTGATGATTGAGAATCACAATGTAAACTTACTGTCAATCGATTTAAGTTTAGGGGGCACTTGACAGAACCCCCGTCCCATCCCATTCCAGCCGTTAAAAGAATAAATTATTTTTTCAATGTGAAAAATAAAGCTGTAAAAATGGGATAAAAATTAAAAAAGAAATGAAGAAAAGAATGGGAAAAGGATGAAGAAAATAATGAGAGTTGCTGGCCAATGGCTGCAGCCCACGGGCCGAACGAGACGTTTTCGTACGTGCTAGGATGCAGTAATAGACAAGCGAGTCGGGAAATACTAATTTTTATTTTAATATTTTTTTATGATTGTTTAGTGATAGAGAGAGAGAGGGTGATGTGCTGGCATCTGCAATCAGAACGTATGTGCGCGAGCTGGGCGCCAGCTCAAATCTTCAGTCGCACACATGCCTATGCAACGCAATGCACTCTCTGGGGAACTCCGGACTCTTGGATCGATCCCCTGTGCGAGTTCCTACTTCAAGCTCCTGTGGGCTCTCCCTTTGCACCCGCATGATTTCCACCCCACCCATGGCTTTTGCCCTTTTTGACTTTTTTGCGCTTGACACGTCGTCATCTCCTTGAACGCTGATCCTGATAAACGATTGCGATTGAGCCGGTCCACCATATGCCGGTCCAAGCTAGGAAATTCCCAACTAGTAAAAACTTCATTTTGGCAAAAAAAAAACATAACAAAGGGAAAAACAATTCATTGTTCCAAGTAGATCGATGTTAATAAAATTATAGATAAGAGAAGGAGATAAAATATCTATTGAGAATAAATTTGGTCTCGGAATCGAAAGACACTGCTTCATGAATCAAATGCAATTAGAAACATTGCTTCATATTCGACCCATTTGTTCAATTTGCACAATTGATTCGATACACGATGGACGAGACTCGATAAGATCAAGATCATATATTAATTACTCAAAAAGGGCAAGGCGAAGTTCTTTTGTTTTTCCGCTTTTCTTAGGCAAAGCGATGGAAGTTGCTTCCTTTTTTATAAATTGCCCTCTCTTTAATTTCTTTTCTGGACCGACTTTATATGCATTGTCTAATTTCAAACTTCCTATTCATTTTTATTGAAAGGGCCACGCCTAACACGAACTTAAGCGATCACGTAAATCATGTCTCGATTTGCGATTGGTTATTGGGGACGTGTGATGAAGCACACGTCCAAACAAGAAGCAGTGACGAGGCCGCCATCGATAATAAAAAAAAATAACAATAGTAATAACAATAATAATAATGATAATGATAATGATAATAATAACAACACAAAGCAAGAAAGAAAACGACGTCTAATAGCCTTGGAATTCAAGTTCAGCCGCGAGAAAAATTCGTAATGTTCGCCATGGCAAGCATTTGTCAGTTCGCTCTAAATGTCAAGCAGAGACCGAATCTCATTGTGCCAGGTTTTGGTGGTTTGGTAGCAGGAACCCGGTCCGTAGCCGTGTCCCCTTTCATTCTTGTCTGATGTTGCTCTCTCTTGGACACTGACACTACAAAACCATCGCTTGGTTGTGAGATTTTGGCTGCAATATGATGCTCTTATGATCTTGGAAAGTTAGGAGACGAGAACAGTGGGCTTATACTTGAGCTTCTTTCATACCACCCACCTTCGGCAAGTACCTGAACTCCTCTGTTCTTGGATTGTTCCTTTTATGGGATTCATGGATTAATTGTGCCGAAATATTAATCGACAACATACAAGTAGAGAAACTGATAACGCATGCGGATTCTCTTCTCTCTCTTCATTAAACTTCACATTCTGATTCCAGTATAAAATCTCCTTATTCCATAAATTACTTTGCAAATAACAATCCCTCCAAGTTTTCCGTACCCATTAGAATGTAACAAGTCATTGCGATAATTGAAGGAAAACTTCGAAGCAAGTAAACTATTTTGCCAAGTTTAAGATGTCTAAGGCAAGAGACCTTCCCTAATATTCCCTCACTATTTCAATCTTGCTTTCCCTACCTCCCCCCTCCCCACCTCCTTCTCTCTCTCTCTCTCTCTCTCTCTCTCTCTGAATGGAGTACTCTGGCTAGCCTGCAAAGCTTGAGTCCTTGGGCTCTAAAAATGATTCACATGGACTTCCATGTCACGACCAGGATAATTTTCATGTTTCTTACTGAATAAGTAAGGGTGAATGTCCGATAATATGGACAGTGTCTGGCAAGTTGATATCACCAAGCCAATATTTCTTGGCGGGTCTTCCTCTTTCTTGTCGAAAGTCGTAGGACCTAATGTTTGCTAAAAAAAAACTTTGCCAACTTATATTGTCCAACATACTCATATATGCATGATTTGCTTTCTTTTCATGTACTGAACAACTTACAACTGACTTTGCTCAAATAACTCATCTTCCTTAGATTCTAGAAGTTCGCAACTTTCCATGCTAACCATGCAAATGGTTTCGTGTTGATCTGAACTTTAGCGATTGACTACTGTTGCCATATTGGATACAATGATTCGTGTAATTGATAATAATGCTAGGATACCTTATAATGCTCATGAACCTGATATAGTGAAAACGGAAATGTGGTCGACTTCATTGTCTGTTAACAAATATAATCATGTGGCTTATTTTGTTTCCACATGATACATGAATCTACCTAATGATGGATTTGTTTCCAAAGCGTCAAATACGCCAGTTATTAACACCATCGACGATATTTCTCTAGTTGGCAATTAATTTATTAGATAACACGATACAAATGTGGAGGATGGTGGCAGTTTCATCGCGGACGTAATTGCTTGAGTTGCTGCATCATACAAGCCAACTGACTATGGACTCTTAGGATTCACAAAATTGCACGGAATGAGGAATGACATAGTTTCTGTATGGATAAAAAAAAGCGAATCATATGGAGAAGACTGTATTTCTTATCATATCTTGACAGGTACATTCTTGTATTTTTCCAGTAAAAACTACTATAGATATCAGAAAGCCCTTTCAATAATGAAGCACTACACGCGATGCATCAAGGAGCGGGATATGCACTGTATTTGAAAATACTTTGCCGAACTTTGAATTTTCCGGATATATCATAATTACGATAATCATAAATATCATTAGTACAGCATTTATGTGCCAAGGATAAAGGGAAATTTGAATGGTCCAACTAAGAATTTGAAGCATCATAATCCTTCTCTTTTCCTGATATACACAAGTGCACCTAAGGATGAGATGTGGCTAGCGTTTCATTTGTCTGTATGCGCACATCGTTTGGCGTGTATCACCTACTGCTATGAGGTATTATACACATGAATAGTCACTAATTTACATGCCATATACACGAGGCTGAAGGAGATTCTGGGCTGTCTTTATGCGGTAAGAGATTAATTACTTGAAAGACTGGAAAATTATGACAACCAAAGATATTGATCCTGGCCAAAACAGAAGCTCCTATAAAACCCCCCATTCCAAGGCCTTCACAAGTCACATCTCCATTCCCTATTCTAATCTCTCTCGAGAAGTTTCTTTGCCCTTTTTCTGTGCTTTAGCCATGCCGGGAACAACCAAGGGTCACCAAAGGATTCGGATGGCCAAGATGGACAACGAGAGTAACCTTCGAGATACCTTCTCGAAGCGCCGATCTGGCCTTTTCAAGAAGGCAAGCGAGCTCAGCACCCTGTGTGGTGCAGATGTTGCGCTGATTGTCTTCTCACCAGGCGAGAAGGCCTTCTCCTTTGGTCACCCTAATGTTGACGCCATGCTCGAACGCTTCCTCAATGGCAATGAGCTGCCCCAGCAGAGCCCGGGCACGATGCAGCTCATCGAGGTTCATCGCGACGCCATTATTTGCGAGCTCAACATGTAGCTGTCCGAGGTCCTTGGCCAACTAGAAATGGAGAAGAAGCATGACGAGGAGCTTAAGAAGGCGATGAGGGCAAACCAGAATAAGCATTGGTGGGAGAAACCGATGGACGAGCTGAGCATGCAACAACTTAGGCAGCTGAAAGTCTCACTGTTCGAGCTCCCGGAGAGGGTCAATAAGGAGACGAAGCAGATGGTGATCCAGGAAACCAACGCTCAGGAATTCTTTGGAGCGAGCTCGAGCCATGGACCGCCTATTCCATTTCAAGCGCAAAATGGAATTGGCACCCCGGTGATGCCGCCCAACCCTCATCCATACAACTTTGGATATGGATCTAGATATTTTTAAGCTCTCCATAGGCTCTATGGATACATGATTATATGCTTATCTAGTGATGTAGTTTGAAGTTATTTGTGTCATGAGCTTTTATCTGCATATGTGATCATAGGCGTGAATTCATTTCGCATTCATATCGAAAAGCAAAATGCTAGTGTGATCCATGTTATATTCCTATTTGATTAGTGTAAATGTTGTGCTCAACCCTTTGCTCTTGTTGCTTAATTATGTTACAGTTTTAGATTGATTGATCATAGGTCAATCGTCGCCTGCGGTAATTGGACATATGTGCGATTCAGTTGCCCGTCACATAAAATTTATTGTTCTTGGAGCTTTATCCTCATTGAACTGGAAGCATCTTGCTTTGGTTAATTGAATCTGGGGACAAGATATACTAATCTTTAAAGGATAGAAGATTAAAAAATAAGAAAAAACAAAAAGGTTCTCCAGATGGAGGCGACAGTTTCAACAATAGAAAGATGTCAGATCGATCGCCATTATCTAGCAGATCTCCGTTCCTATAAGTTGCGATTAGTAAATTACCAAAGAAGAAAGATACGTTTTTCATCATTTCAGATCCAAGATGCGTGAAGCCTGCACATGACTATCACTCTCCTCAAGCCGTTTCTGATACATAAAACAAAGTAATGGATATTGAACACGGTATGTTAAAAACATTTTTCCATCCATTTTTCTTTCCATCTCGGCATATCAAAGACGAAAAAAATTAGCAGGAAGACTAACTGAGCACTAGGATGAATGTAAAGTTTGAACATGGTTGAATGTACATCATAGGAAGGAATTAAGAACTTCATGTTCGGGAATAGATGAACCTTTTAAAATTCCAGGCTAAGTCCTACTCCTGATAAGGCTAAAGAGTGTTCGTTTGCAGTTTGCTTGATTTGTATCGAAACATAATTAAATAAATTTAAACAAGTCTGCAGATATATTTTTCCTTTGTTCATTACTCAGGAAGATGCAGAATAGACCTCACACGAGCTCAGTTGACATAAATGCTTGAACGTTGTTATCATTTATACGCTGCTAAGATGACAGGCTTTGCTAAAACAAGCCTTTTGAAGCCTGCTCTTGCAAGAGTAATTGAAACATGGAGCACTCATGGGTCGGATAGCATCATATGAAGTTTGGCGAAAGCAATGACCAGAACAATTCATTCTTCAGTTTTTGATGTTCTCTTTTCTCTTTTTTGCTAAATTGAAATTAAGAATTCTATGATTTTTTATACTAAAAAACTAGGGTTTTTTCATTATCAACCTACCAGTTTTTTTGATCGTCTTAGCAAATAATGAAAATCTTGTCCCAGTGACAACTTTGCTGGGTAAAGTTATCTTTTACCTTTGTCACTTTACCGATTGAAAGAAGATTTTCCAAGTGAAATAACTCATAATTATAGCTGATTCGCTTATGCAGCTTTGCTGCAAGCTAGAACGTTTAGTCTTTATCAGGCTATCAACCTGATTCAACAAATCATTCGCATGTGCGGGTTCTTTTCTTGACCATCAGATCTACTAGACTTTGAGCTTAACACTAAGCCGTCACTTGATCCCTAGACCTCTTCAAAGACCCCAATCTCCGAACGAGAGAGTGTAGCCGCTTGTTCACGTTCTTTAAGAGCTTTTCGAATATCAAAGTTGCGCCGCCATTAAAATGCTCGGCGTTGGCTCTTTCACCAACGGATTTGGTGATCAGCTTTGATGACAACATGTGATTCTTGGTCTGCGCTTTGAAAAGCAAAGTTAGGAGGAGAGATTTTTTTAAAACAAATCAAGCAATATAGGACATATACATTCTGAGGCAAAACATTCTGAGAGTCAGAACATTCTGATGTAGAGAAGCTGTAGAGAGCGAATAAAGAAAACATCAACTTTGTTCAACTTAAAACAAACTGTCATGTACAAGGGATTAAATAACATTGTGGAACTGCTTACAACATGTGCTAACTGCCTAGTTCCACTTCCCTGAAAATAGCAACTAAGAAACTAAGCATCTCCACTTGCTAGAAAATAGCTAAGACAATAACTGCCTAATACACCCTACGTGACTTAACACAAACACAAGGACAGCTTAACATAAACAACACAGAACATCTCAGTAGCACTAAGACAACTCCAACAAACTCCTCCTTGGATTAGTTGCTGCTGCATACTCCTACTATTTCTCTTAACATCTCAAATCTTCTGGCTTGAAGTGGCTTTGTGAACATGTCTGCAAGCTGATCTCCAGACTTGCAATAGATAAACTTAACTTCACCTCATTGTTGCAGTTCACGTAGAAAGAAGAACTTAACTTTGAAATGCTTGGTTCTGCCATGAAAAACCAGATTCTGTGATATTGCCAATGCAGCTTGATTGTCTACATTTACTTCAAAACAATCACCTAAGTTCAATCATAGATCATTCAGTATCTTCTTCAACCATAAGGCTTGATTTGCAGCTGCTATGAACTCAGCCTCAGCAGTAGACTGAGCTACAATCTCTTGCTTCTTAGAACACCAAGAGAAACAAGCAGAACCAAGAGTAAAACAATATCCAAATGTACTCTTCATATCATCAACTGAGCCAGCCCAATCACTATCCGAGAAACCTTGCATTATAAACTTCTGACTTTGCTTGAACTTCACACCAAAATGCAATGTTCCTTTGAGGTATCTTAATACCCTCTTTGCTGCAACCAAATGTAGCTAACTAGGACTACTCATGAATCTGGAAAGAACACACACATCAAGTAGAATATCTGGTCTAGTTGCTGTAAGATACATTAAACATCCAATCAAGCTTCTATAAATAGAAGCATCTACTGCCTCTGTTCCATCATCCTTTTTTAGCTTCTCCTTAGCAGCCATAGGAGTGCTTACACTTCTACAATCTTCCATCTGAAACTTCTTCAAAATTTCCTTTGTATACTTCTTCTGGTAGATGAAGATCTCATGTGAAGCTTGCTGTACTTCCAGACCTAGAAAGTAAGCCATCTTTCCCAAATCTGACATCTCAAAAACTTCAAACAGACTTTGCTTTACTTTTTCTATCAATTCCTCATCATTCCCTATCATTAATAAATCATCTACATATAGTGACAGAATCACAACAGTGCGATTTACCCTCTTGACATAAAGAGTAAACTCACTCAAGCTTCTAACAAAGCCAAAGCCCTGTAAATATCGGTTTATCTTTCCATACCAAGCTCTTGGAGCCTATTTCAGTCCATATAGAACTTTCTTCAGTCTGTATACTTTCTCTTCTTGTCCTTCAATGCTAAAGCCTTCAGGTTGTTCAACAAATATCTCCTCCTCGAGCTCTCCATTCATAAAAGCAGACTTGACATCTAGTTGGAATATAGGCCATCCCTTCTCTGCTGCCACAACTAGAAGCAGCCTGATTGTATCAAGCTTCGCAATAGGAGCAAATGTCTCTGAATAATCTACTCTCCATATTTGAGCATAGCCTTTCACAACTAATTTGGCTTTGTGTTTATTGATAGAACCATCTGGATTAAGTTTTGTTCTAAACACCCACTTAACCCCAATCACATTCTTATCATAAGGCCTATCAACAAGTTCCCATGTGTGGTTTTTCTGAATCATTGCAAGCTCCTCCTACATTGCTACAATCCACTTCTGATCTTCTTTAGCTTCAACATAATTAACTGGTTCAAGCACAGCCACATTGCTTCTTTCATAAATTTCAGCAAGTGACCTTGTGCCTTTTATTGAAAAATCATATATATTATTTTCCAGCCCATCAACAGCTTCATCAACCTCTTGCTCTTGTTGTTGTTTTTCAGATTGCTTTTGCACTGCAATCTTTCCTTCCATCCAATTCCACTCATCTTCCTCTAAGAAAACAACATCTATGTTCACAACAACCTTCCCTGTCATAGGTTGAAAAATTATGTAAGCCTTCAAATGAAGGCTGTACCCAATGAAGATTCCAAGCTTAGCTTTTTTATCTAGCTTGTCCCTCTTAACATGAGGAACATGTGTATAACATAAACATCCAAAAACCTTTAAACTCTTCACAGAAGGTCTAACACCATACTACACTTCAAAAGGTGTTGACCTCTCTAAGGCTTTTGTGGGCAATCTGTTCAACAAGAACACAGCAATACTTGCTGTCTCAGCCCAAAATTTCTTGGGTAAACTCTTCTCTGCATCAAACATCTAGCCATCTCCATAATACTTCGGTTTTTCCTCTCACTAACCCCACTCTGTTGGGGAGAATATGAAGCTGTAAATTGTTGTACAATGCCTGCCTGCTCACAGATTGACTTAAACTTGTAAGCCGTATACTCAGAACCATTATCAGATCTAAGCATTTTAATTTTCTTCCCACTCTGATTCTCAACCAAAGTTTTAAACTTCACAAACACATCAGCAACTTCAGACTTGGCTTGCAGGAAATAAACCCAACTCATCCTAGAAATATCATCTGTGAAGGTAATGAAATACCTGCTACCATTGAGAGAAGATTCTGACATAGGTCCACATAAGTCTGTGTGAACTAATTGCAGCTTCTCACATGCTTTCCAGCTTCCTCCTTTGAAAGGAAATCTAGCTTGCTTGCCAAGGAGACAAATTCTGCACTGTGGAAACTCCTCCTCCAAACTTGGCAAGTCATTTGCCAAATTATTTCTTTGCATGAACAGCATATTCTTTTTGTGGACATGCCCGAGCCTTTTATGCCATAGCTCAGCATTTTCTTGTTTGCACTTTAAAGCCATTTGTTGCATCTCCAGTGGCTTGAACATAAAACTTTTATCCCTCATTGGCACTCTCAGAACTTCCTTGCAATCTGCGTCAGCAATAAGGCATTCTTTTCCTTCAAACTTCACTCTTTAGCCCTTCTCAACTAGTTGACCAACACTTAACAGATTCTGGTCAATCTTTGGAACAAAAAGAATATCACTTATCAGCTTCAATTCCTAATTTCCTTCAATAGCTACTGTACCTTTCCCTTGTACTTCAATAAATTGTCCATTGCCAATTCTAACTTTGGACTTGACTGACTTGTCTAGACTCCTAAACAACTTTAGATTGCCAGTCATATGATTTGTACAGCTACTATCCGCCAGCCACGCATTATCCTCAAGAGAAAAGCCAGAATTGGAAGCCACAAATAAGTGTTCTTCCTCAATCTCATTCACTGCTATCTGTGCTTCTCCTGCTTGCTGATGGTTGTTCTCTTTGCAAATAGCTTCCATGTGACCAAGCTTGTTGCATCTTCTACACTTAGCATCAGGCCTCCTCAAACATCTAAAGGACTGATGATTAGTTCCTCCATAGTGTTGACAAGGTTTCTTGTTTTTCTTCCATTTGCCCGATCCACTAGAACTTCCTTCTTTTGCATCATACTTGAAGTCACTTACGCTTCCTTTGGACTGATTCCATTTCTTTCCTTTACCTCCATCATTGTGCTTCACTTTAGCTTGCAAAGCACCCTCTACATTTACTTCTTTTCTCATCAACCTTCTTTGCTCCTGAGCCTGCAGAGAACTGAACAATTCTGCAAGCTTTATATCACCTAGATCTTTTGTATTTTCCAGAGAAGCTATGATGGCTTCAAACTTCTCTGGAAGAGACACTAGGATCTTCTGAATCAGCCTTTCATCATTCAAGTCAATCCCTAAAACTCTGATCTTCTCGGCTACATCAATCAGCTTATTAGAATACTCCTTCACTGACTCTGAATCCTTCATTTGCTGTCTCTCAAATTCCCTCAAGAGATTCAGCAACTTCATGTTCCTTATCTTATCATCTCCCTCATATTCATTCTTCAGAAAGTCCCATATAGCCTTTGCAGAATCACACCTCATGATCCTTGTGAAAATAGAAGGTGAAACAGCAGCATACAGGCAAGACTTTGCCTTGACCTTCCTCGTAGTTCTCTCTTTATGAAGTTTAATTTGATTCAAGGTAGGATTGTTAGGAAGTGGAGTAACTTCGTAATCATCCTCCACAGCCTCCCACAGAACATGACCCTCTAAAAATGCCGTCATCTTAACAGCCCATGCCTGATAATTTTCACCAGTAAAAACTGGAGTAGCCATAGAAGAGAAACTCGAACCTGTTTCCATCCTTCACAAACTTCACTTATCTTCACTTCATAGTCCCTCAAGATCCTTCAACAACTCTTCACTTCACAGTCCCTCAAGATCCTTCAACAGCTCTAATACCAATTGTTAAAGCAAATCAAGCAATATAGGACAAATACATTCTGAGGCAGAACATTCTGAGGGTCAGAACATTCTGAGGCAGAGAAGCTGTAGAGAGCGAATGAAGAAAACATCAACTTCATTCGCTTTAAAACAAACTGTCATGTACAAGGGATTAAATAACATTGTGGAACTGCTTACAACATGTGCTAACTGCCTAGTTCCACTTCCCTGGAAAATAGCAACTAAGAAACTAACCATCTCCACTTGCTAGAAAATAGCTAAGACAATAACTGCCTAATACACCCTACGTGACTTAACACAAACACAAGGACAGCTTAACATAAACAACATAGATTATCTTAGCAGCACTAAGACAACTCCAACAAGATTAATGAGAGTTTATCTCCAGCTAGAAGACAAACGAGGGGCTGCAACATGCATAGAGTACTACTCTAGAGCCAGCAAACCTCTTACCGGATTCGTAAATGCTCAGGTCTTTTCCTCCTTTCTGACTCCATTTTTGTTTGTTGCTGATCTTTGGCAGAAGTCGAAATATAACTTTGATGTGATTCCTATGCACTCACACCTAAAGTGAAGTCCTAATACCATATAAGAACAAAAGTAATTTAAGAGATAATTACTGTTCTGGTATAGAAACTGAAGACGGATACATGGTGAACTTCCACGCTACCAAAAGGGAAGATCATTGAGTTATGAGTGACTATGAAGGTTCGCTTGAGAAGTATCAAATCATTTATATGTCCCTCGTTTTCTTTCAAGGGTATGAATGCATTCGAGTTGAGTTAAGTACGGTCGATGTATTGGCTGGTTCGAGCTCGACGCGACTCACAAACTCAATGCTTAGAAATCAACTCGAGTTCAGTTGAGTAATATAAACATGTCCTACTTGAGATCAAATTGACAAAACTCAATTAGATAGATTGGGGTTCAATGTGTATTATTAAGATATTTCATGTTTAATTTTCCAATCACTAAATTTTTTTAACAAAAACATAAGTTGCTTACTAATACTAGATAAAACTTGTGGGCCATTTTATTTAGAGAAAATTGTCCAAAACGACCCTAAACTTATTATACGAAAGATAATTTGGTCTTAAATCTTTCAATTTTTTCAATTTAATTTTAAATCTTCTAATGATTTGTCAATTTATCATTCTAATTAATTTGAGTCTGAAATTGTTGACATAAAAAAGTTTTGTATTTTTTTCTTCTTTTTTTCTATTTTCTTCTACCGACCATCACCGAGCCTTATCAATGGCTAGAGGATCTTGCCAGCTACTACATGGGTCCTTGCCTACACTTGGGCTAGAAAAGGTCACCCTTGCTGGATTGGGCTAGGGCCAAGGCCCACCTTGCTGGCCATTGACAAGGTACAGCTGAGGGAAAAAGGGCAAAAAGAAAGGAAAAGGAAAGCAAAGCAAAAAAATAAAAATAAAGAAAAAAAAACTTCAAAGAATTTAAAAGAAATTGCAAAAATTATCCATACGACATCAATTCATGCTAACTAAATCACCGTGTTAGCAATTTGCAGTCCAAATTGGTTGGAATAACTAAATTGTCAAAAGGGTTAAAACTAAATTAACAAAACTAAAAGATTTAAGACTTAATTGACAAATCGTTAAAAGGTTATACCTAAATTGGCACGAATGTAATGTTTAAAATGGAATTACAGTTCGTACAAAAAATTAAAAAAAAATAGTCAATTTTCCATCTATTTGAGTACTAGCAAGCTCATATTATGAAGTATTAATTCTTCAAAAAGTCCCAAAAAAAATGTGTTCACCACAAAGTTTTTTTAAGATGTGGGATAGAGCTTATCGTCTCCAAATGATTTTTTTGGCCTAATTTCTGAATGATAATACATGAGGTTTATAGCTTAATTTCTCGAATCATTGTTTAGAATCCATAGGTTGGTATGGGTAGCTCCGTACGAGGGCGGCTGTATACATTACATGAGCATACTCACATTCATGAAAGTTGTACTACAAAATTTATCCGATCAGTTCTAAACATATCTTATGGATACTAATTTAGTTATAAACTTCTTAATTTTTCCAATTTAGTCCTAAAATATGGAGTGAAATTTCAATGTAGTAATTCCGACTTTACAGGATGGACTATATTGGAATTTATGCAGAGATTTATGACTAAATTAGCAGAATTAAAAAAATTATAATTAAATTGACATCTACATGACAAGTTTATGATTGGTTGGGTATTTCCCGATTTTATTCATATGATCACGTTGCTCTAACACATGAATGCATAGTCTAAATATGGATGATTTGATTTGCCACGAAATAATTCGAAGTTAGAATATGGTTCAGAAGCTATTGTTATTCACCCTTCCATCCCCGTTCAAATTTCAAAATTGAAAGAAGGCTAATCATGGGCCCTCCAAAAAGAACCCTGTCTCGTTGGGCCCATAGCTTTTGGCAAGCGCTTCGAAGTCCGAATTGCACATAATCATCTTTTCTTTCTTTCTTTTTTCTATTAATAGTTGTATAAATAAAAAACAAACAAATGAATTGGCAAGATTATCAGTTAATAATTAACTACCAATTCAAGTTCATGCGTGTACTTTGACTTGATCATCAAAGCCCCGCCCATTCCCACCCCGCTTGATTTGAAAGAGTCATGCCGGTATTTCGTCGATTAAGAAGAAAAATCAAACCATCCTAAGTTAAGTGTCCACGCAAAGAAAATGAGTTGGAATCCTCAATCAAAAGCGATGCTTGATATCAATATCTCTCTCATTTCCTCCCTTAGGCCTCACTCCTCAATCAATCGAGAGTCGAGACTTTACCACTCTAAATAAGTCTACGTCGATATGCCATCTCTCTCTCTCTCTCTCTCTCTCTCTCTCTCTCTCTCTCCCATTGGACCTCCCCCATGATGTGGACTGAACCGATCGGTTCAGTCCTGTCCAATCTTAGGATTAATCAGTCCTGTCCTCAGTTCTAAAAATCGAGGACCGGTCTCATCGATTCAATTCCCGAGTGTAGAGGGGAATCGAACTTGGAGAACCGATTACCCCTCATATCGGCGAACTTGAGTTACTCGTTAGGTAACGAATGGAAATTCCAATGATTGAAAATCACAATGTAAACTTACTATCAATAGATTTAATGGTAACTTTCTATATCGAGATATTCTCGAGGATTGACACAACCAGGCTGCCAATTAGGAATAGAAAATCAGAAACATGGCTATCATATTGTATGCATGCATGAGAAGGAAAAAAAAAATCAAAGAAGGGGGAGGATTTGGATAATTTTGCATGTCAGCCATAAATGGGATCCCGATGGAGGACTCAAGTCGGTCGAGAAAGAATCCAAAGAAAGGAAGGAAGGAAAACAAACGCAAGAGAAATTCCCCCCGCGAGGCTGAGGTGGCAGATTGATTGGTGAGGGGGCTACCCCCACGCAATCAACGGATGAGATTGAAAGATGACGTGACGGTTCATTAAAAAAGAGGAGCAAAAACAATAATAATAATAAAAAGAAACGGTTGGGCCCCGCATTTTTGGTGCAGGGCTCGTCCGGCGCCTGACCGAAACCCTGTCCCATCCCATTCCAGCCGTTAAAAGAAGAAATTATTTTTTCAATTTGAAAAATAAAGCTGTAAAAATAGGATAAAAATAAAAAATAAATGAAGAAAAGAATGTGAAAAGGACGAAGAAAATAATGAGAGTTGTTGGCTAATGGCTATAGCCCACGGGCCGAACGAGCCGTTTCCGTACGTGTTGGGATGCAGTAAGAGACAAACGAGTCGGGAAATACTATGACTTTATTTTAATATATATTTTTTATGATTGTTGAGAGAGAGAGAGAGAGGGTGATATGTTGGCATCTGCAATCAGAATGTACATGCGCGCGCTGGGCGCTAGCTCAGATCTTCAGCTGCACGCATGCCTATGCAACACAACGCACCCTTTGGGGAACTCTGGACTTCAGGGTTGGATCCCCTGTGCGAGTTCCTATGTCAGGCTCTCCTGGGCTCTCCCTTTGCGCCGGCATGATTTCCTTTCCCCCCTCCCCAACCCGACGTTTTTTCCCTTTTTTTCTTTTTTGCGCTTGACACGTCGTCATCTCCTTGAATGCTGATCCTGATAAACGATTGCGATTGACCCGGTGCAACATATGCCGATCCAAGCTAGGAAATTCCCAACTCGTAAAAACTTCCTTTTGGTCGAAAAAAAAAAGCTAACAAAGGAAAAAACTATTCATTGTTCCAAGTAGATCGATGTTAATAAAATTATAGATAGGAGAATGAGATAAAATATCTATCGAGAATAAATTTGGTCTCGAAATCCAAAGACACTCGCTTAGATTAGAGCTCGTGGATCAAATGCAATTAGAGGCATTTCTTCATATTCGACCCATTTTTTCAATTTCCACGATTGACTCGATACATGATGGACGAGACTCGATAAGATCGAGATCATATATTAATTACTCAAAAGGGGCGAGGCGAAGTTCTTTTCTGGACCGACTTTATATGCATTGTCTAACTTCGAACTTCCTATTCATTTTTATTGAAAGGGGCACGCCTAACACGAACTTAAGAGATCACGTAACGACCATGTCTCAATTTGCGATTGGTTATTGGGGACGTGTGCTAGCACACGTCCAAACAAGAAGCAGTGGCGAGGCCACCATTGATAATAAAAAAATAACAATAGTAATAACAATAATAATAATGATAATGATAATAATAACAACACAAAGCAAGAAAAGAAAACGACGTCTAAAAGCCATGGAATTCAAGTTCAGCCACGAGAAAAATTCTTAATGCTTGCCATGGGAAGCATTCGTCAGTTCGCACTGAATGTCAAGCAGAGACACAATCTCATTGCGCTAGGTTTTGGTGGTTTGGTAGCACGAACCCGGTCCGTAGCCGTGTCCCCTTTCATTCTTGTCTGATGTTGCTCTCTCTTGGACACTGACACTACAAAACCATCGCTTGCTCATGAGATTTTGGCTGTAATATGATGCTCTTATGATATGGAAAGTTAGGAGACAAGAACACTGGGCTTATACTTGAGCTTCTTTCATACGACTCACCTTCGGCAAGTACCTGAACTCCTCTGTTCTCGGATTGTTCCTTTTATGGGATTCATGGATTAATTGTGCCGAATATTAATCGACAACGTACAAGTAGAGAAACTAATAACGCATGCGGCTTCTCTCTCTTCATTAAACTTCACATTCTGATTCCAGTATAAAATCTCCTTATTCCAAAAATTACTTTGCAAATAACAATCCCTCCAAGTTTTCAGTACCCATTAGAATGTAACAAGTCATTGCGATAATTGAAGGAAAACTTCGAAGCAAGTAAACTATTTTGCCAAGTTTCAGATGTCTAAGGCAATAGACCTTCCGTAATATTCCTTCGCTATTTCAATCTTGCTTTCCCTACTCCCCCTCCCCCTCCCCATCCCCTTCTCTCTCTCTCTCTCTGTCTCTCTGAATGGAGTACTCTGGCTATGCAAAATCTGAATCCTTGGGCTCTAAAAATGCTTCACACGGACGTCCATGTCACGACCAGGACAATTTTCATGTTTCCTGCTGAATAAGTAAGGGGAATGTCCGATAATTTGGACAGTGTCTGGCAAGTTAATATATCCAACAGCCAATAATTCTTAGCGGGTCTTCTCTTATTTTTTTGAAAGTTACAGGACCTAATGTTTGATAAAAAAACATTGTTAACTTATATTGTCCAACACACTCATATCTGCATGATTTGCTTTCTTTTCATGTATCGAACAACTTACGGCTGACTTTGCTCAAATAACTTAGGGACAATTGCCAAATGAGTCCTAAACCATTTGCTACTTTGCCGATTCAGTCCTAAACCTTTTTTTTATGCCAAATAAGTCCTAAACCTTTTGCAACTTTTCCGGTTAAGTCCTTCCGGCGGATTTTGGTCGGAAAATGCCTACGTGGCAACGACGTGGTGTTACCGGCCTTCGCCGTCCCAATAACTCATCTTCCTAAGATTCTAGAAGTACGCAACTTTTCCCAACTTCCCATGCTAACCATGCAAATGGTTACGTGTTGATCCAAACTTTAGCGATTGACTACTGTTGCCATATTGGATACAATGATTCATGTAACTGATAATAATGCTAGGATACCTTATAATGCTCACGAACCTGATATAGTGAAAACGGAAATACGGTCGACTTCATTGTCTGTTATCAATCTTCACTGGACATATGTGGCTTATTTGTCTCCCCATGATACATGTATCGGCCTATTCATGGATTTGTTTCCAAAACCTACAATATCACTTATTAAATCCTGTTAATCTGTCAAAATGGCATGCATTTTAAACTTCATTTATGAAAATATCTTAGTTGGAATGCATTCAAATGGCGACTGTTGATGCTAATGGAAACAATGCTGCAGTTACACCAATTGCATTGCACACTCGATATAGGAAAATTGAAGTGGTCAACTTCATTTTTGTTATATCTGTCTTTAATATAGTCATGTGGCTTATTATTTTGTTTCCACATGATACATGAATCTACCTAATGATGGATTTGTTTCCAAAGCGTCAAATACGCCGGTTATTAACACCATCGACGATATTTCTCTGGTTGACAATTAATTGATTAGATAGCATGATACAAATGTGGAGAATGCTGGCAGTTTCATCGCGGACTTAGTTGCTTGAGTTGCTGCATCATACAAGCCAACTCACTATGGACTCTTAGGATTCACAGAATGAGGAATGACATAGTTCCTGTATGGATAGAAAAAAGCGAATCATATGGAGAAGATTGTATTTTTTATCATCTCGACAGGTACATATATACTTGTATTTTTCCAGTAAAAATTGCCACAGATATCGGAAAACCCTTTCAATAATGAAGCACTGCACGCGATGCACCAAGGAGCGGGATATGCACTGTATTTGAAACTACTTTGCCGAACTTTGAATTTTCCTGATATATCATAATTATGATAAGCATAAATATCGTTAGTATAGCATTTATGTGCCAAGGATAAAGGGAAATTTGATTGGTCCAACTAAGAAATTTAAGCATCCTAATCCTTCTCTTTTCCTGATATACACAAGTGCACCTAAGGATGAGATGTGGCTGGCGTTTCATTTGTCTGTATGCGCATATCGTTTGGCATATATCACCTACTACTATGAGGTATTATACACATGAATAGTCACTAATTTACATGCCATAGACACGAGGCTGAAGGAGATTCTGGGCTGTCTTTAGGCGGTAAGAGATTAATTACTTGAAAGACAGGAAATTTTTTGACAATCAAAGATATTGATCCTAGCCAAAACAGAAGCTCCTATAAAAACTCCCATTCCAAGGTCTTCACAAGTCACATCTCCATTCCCTATTCTGATATCTCTCGATAAGTTTCTTTACCCTTTTTCTGTGCTTTAGCCATGGCGAGAACAACCAGGGGTTGTCAAAGGATTCCAATGGCCAAGACGGACAACGAGCGTAACCTTCAAGTTACCTTCTCAAACCTCGAACACGGCGCAGCTCATCGAGGCTCATCGCAACGCCAATATTTGCGAGCTCAACATGCAGCTGTCCGAGTTCCTTGGCCAACTAGAAATGGAAAAGAAGCGTGGCGAGGAGCTCAAGAAGGCGCTGAGAGCAAACCAGAATAAGCATTGGTGGGAGAGACCAATAGATGAGCTGAGCGTGCAACAGCTTGAGCAATTGAAAGCCTCACTGTTCGAGCTTCGGAAGAGCGTCAGTAAGGAGACGGAGCATATGGTGATCCAGGCAACCAACGCTCAGCAGTTCTTTGGAGCGAGCTCGAGCCATGGACTGCCTATTCCTTTTCAAGCGTAGAATGGAATTGGCACCCCGGTGATGACTCGTACTTGTAGCTGATTCGCTTATGCAAGGGACAATCCATTTAAGTCCTAAACTTTTACCAACTTTGCCGATTCAGTCATAAACATTTTTTTTGCCGATTTAGTCCTAAACCTTTTGCAACTTTGCTATATAAGTCCTTCCAGTGACTTTTCGCCAGAAAAAGCCTATGTGGATGTCCAACTATCTGGTTGGCCATTTCTAGTTGGCCAAGGAACGTTCCCGAGGTCTGCTGGGGTAGCTCATTGCCATTGAGGAAGCGTTCGAGGACGGCATCAACATTAGGGTGACCAAAGGAAATGGCCTTCTCACCTCGTGAGAAGACAATCAGCGCAACATTTGCGCCACACAGGGTGCTGAGCTCGCTTGCCTTCTTGAAAAGGCCAGATTAGTGCTTCGAGAAGGTAACTTGAAGGTTACTCTCGTTGTCCATCTTAGTCATCTAAATCCTTTGGCGACCCCTAGTGGTTCTCACCATGGCTAAAGCATAGAAAAAGGGAAAGGAAACATCTCGAGAGAGATCAAAATAGGGAATGGAAATGTGACTTGTGAAGACCTTGGAATGTGGGGTTTTATAGGAGCTTCTATTTTGGCCAGGATCAATATCTTTGGTTGTCAAAAATTTTGCCTCCACAAACCCTAGCCCCCGCTCGGAGAATTGGTGGCCACGGCGGAGGCAGCCAAGCTTCAGCCGCCACAGCCCTCGCCCGTTGTGGGCGAGGGCCGACCCCGTCGGCCAAGCTCCGTCGCAGATCTGGGTGAAGGAGCTTCCCAGATCTGCGAGGGAGAGTCCTTTGCATAGCAACTCTGTGCGAGGGAAAAGCCAGATCTGTGCGAGGGAGGAGCCTCCCTCGTACATCCCTCGCACAGAGTTGCAGTGGAGGGAGGAGCGCCCGCTGGTGTGGCCGGTGGCTGGCGACCCACCGGCCACGTAGTTTTTTTTATAAAAAAAAAGACGAGAAAAGAAAAGAAAAGAAATTGAAATAAAAGTTTGTCGCCACGTCATTGCCACGTCGTTGCCGGCAATGGCCACGTAGGCTTTTTCCGGCGATCAACCGATCGGCCATGTCAGATAGCTGGAGTTGCAAAAGATTTAGGACTAAATCGGCAAAAAAAAAAAACACTGGGATGCATGTAAAGTTTGAACATGGTTGAATGTACATCCTAGGAAGGAATTAAGAACTTCATGTTCGGAAATAGATGAACCTCTCAAAATTCCAGGCCAAGTCCTACTCCTGATAAGGCTAAAGAGTGTTCGTTTGCAGTTTGTTTGATTTGTATCGAATCATAATTAAATAAATTTAAACAATTCTGCAGATATATCTTTCCTTTGTTCATTACCCAGGAAGATACAGAATAGACATCACACGAGCTCACTTGACCTAAATGCTTGAACGTTGTTATCATTTATACGCTGTTAAAGAGGACCGGCTTTGCTAAACCAAGCCTTTTGAAGCCTGCTCTTGTAGGAGTAATTGAAACATAAAGCACTCATGGGTCGGATAGCATCATATGAAATTTAGCGAAAGCAATGACCTGAACAATTCATTCTCAGTTTTTGATCTTCTCTTTTCTCTTTTTTTCTTATTTGAAAATAAGAATTAACTAGGGTTTTTTCATCACCCACCTACCAGTTTCTCTTAACGTCATAGCAAATAAAAATCTTGTCCCAGCTAAAGTTTTCTTTACCTTTGTTTTTTTTACCACTTGAAAGAAGATTTTCCAAATAAAATGACTCGTACTTGTAGCCGATTCGCTTATGCAGGGGACAATCCATTTAAGTCCTAAACCTTACCTACTTTATCGATTCAGTCCTAAACCTTTTGCAACTTTGCTATTTAAGTCCATCCGGTGACATTTCGCCGGAAAAAGCCTACGTGGACGTCCAACTATCTGACATGGCCGATCGGTTGATCGCCAGAAAAAGCCTACGTGGCCGTCACCGGCGACAACGTGGCGACAAACTTTTGTCTTCATTTTTTTGTTTTCATTTTTTTTTAAATTACGTGGCCGATGGGTCGCCGGCCACCGGCCACTCCAGAAGGCGCTCCTCCCTCGCACAGCAGCTTTGTGCGAGGGACGTGCGAGGGAGGCTCTTCCCTCTCATAGAGCTGCTGTGCAAGGGACTCTCCTTCGTGGATTTGGGAAGCTCCCTCGCCCAGTTCTGGGAGGGAGCTTGGTCGGCAGGGCTGGCCCTCGCCTGCCTTGGCCGCCTCTACCGGGCTGTCAATTCTCCGAGCGGCGTCAATTCTCCGAGCGGCGGGTTTGTGTAGGCCAAATTTTTGACAACCAAAGATATTGATCCTGGCCAAAATAGAAGCTTGTATAAAACCCCCCATTCCAAGGTCTTCACAAGTCACATCTCCATGCCCTATTCTGATCTCTCTCGAGAAGTTTCTTTGCCCTTTTTCTATGCTTTAGCCATGGCGAGAACAACCAAGGGTCGCCAAAGGATTCAGATGGCCAAGATGGACAACGAGAGTAACCTTCAAGTTACCTTCTCAAAGCACCGATCTGGCCTTTTCAAGAAGGCAAGCGAGCTCATCACCCTATGTGGTGTAGATGTTGCACTGATTGTCTTCTCACCAGGCGAGAAGGCCTTCTCCTTTGGTCACCCTAATGTTGACACCATGCTTGAACACTTCCTCAATGGCAACGACTTACCCCAGCAAACCCCGGGCACGGCGCAGCTCATCAAGGCTCATCGCAACGCCAATATTTGCGAGCTCAACATGCAGTTGTCCGAGGTCCTTGGCCAACTAGAAATGGAGAAGAAGCGTGGTGAGGAGCTCAAGAAGGCGCTGAGTGAAAACCAGAATAAGCATTGGTAGGAGAGACCGATAGATGAGCTGAGCGTGCAACAGCTTGAGTAGTTGAAAACCTCATTGTTCGAGCTCCGGAAGAGCATCAGTAAGGAGACGAAGCAAATGGTGATCCAGGCAACCAACGCTTAGCAGTTCTTTGGAGCGAGCTCGAGCCATGGACCGCCTATTCCTTTTCAAGCGCAGAATGGATTTGGCACCCCCGTGATGCCGCCCAACCCTCATCCACACAACTTTGGATATGGATCCGCATACTTTTAAGCTCTCCATCGGCTCTATGGATATATAATAGTATGCTTTTCTAGTGATGTAGTTTGAAGTGATTTATGTACTGAGCTTTTATCTGCATATGTGATCATAGCCGTGAATTCATTTTGTGTGCCCATCGAAAAGCAAAAAGCTAGTGTGATCCATGTTATATTCCTATTTGATTAGTGTAAATTTTGTGCTCAACCCTTTGCTCTTGTTGCTTCATTATGTTAGAGTTTTAGATTGATCGATCAAAGGTCAATCGTTGCCTACGGTAATTGGACATTTTTTTTGGAGCTTTATCCTCATTGAACTGGAAGCATCTTGCTTTGGTTAATTGAATCTAGGGACAAGATATACTAATCTTTAAAGAAGAGAAGATTAAAAAATAAGAGAAAACGAAAAGGTTCTCCAGATGGAGGCGACGATTTCAACAACAGAAATATGTTGGATCGATCACTGTAATCTAGCATATCTTCGTTCCTATAAGTTGCGATTAGTAATTACCATACAAGAAAGATACGCTTTTCCGCATTTCAGATCCAAGACGCGTGAAGCCTGTACATGACTGCCACTCTCCAAAAGCCGTTTCTGATTCATAAAACAAAGTAATGAATATTGCACACTTGTTAAAAACATTTTTCATTCCCTCTCGGCATGCCAAAAACGAAAAAAAATAGCAGGAAGACTAACTAAGCATTGTGATGCATGTTAAGTTTGAACATGGTTGAATGTACATCCTAGGAAGGATTTAAGAACTTCATGTTCGGAAATAGATGAACCTATTAAAATTCCAGGCCAAGGCCTACTCCTGATAAGGCTAAAGAGTGTTCGTTTGCAGTTTGTTTGATTTGTATCTAATCATAATTAAATAAATTTAAACAAGTCTGCAGATATATCTTTCCTTTGTTCATTACTCAGGAAGATGCATAATAGACCTCACACGAACTCACTTGACATAAGTGCTTGAACATTGTTATAATTTACATGCTGCTAAAGATGACAGGCTTTGCTAAAACAAGCCTTTTGAAGCCTGCCCTTGCAGGAATATTTGAAACATGGAGCACTCATGGGTCGGATAGCATCATATGAAGTTTGGGGAAAGCAATGACCAGAACAATTCATTCTCAGTTTTTGATGTTCTCTTCTCTCTTTTTTTTTCTAAATTGAAAATTAGAATTAACTAGGGTTTTTTCATCACCCACCTACTAGTTTCTCTTATCGTCATAGCAAATGAAAATCTTGTCCCAGTGCCAACTTTGCTGGGTAGAGTTTTCTTTACCTTTGTTTTTTTACCGCTCGAAAGAAGATTTTCCAAATGAAATGACTCGTACTTCTAGCTGATTCGCTTATGCAGGGGACAATCCATTTACGTCCTAAACCTTTACAAACTTTGCCGATTCAGTCCTAAAACTTTTTTTTTTGCCGATTTAGTCCTAAACCTTTTGCAACTTTGCTATTTAAGTCCTTCCGGTGACTTTTCGCCGGAAAAAGCTTACGTGGATGTCCAGCTATCTGACATGGCCGATCGGTTGATCGTCGGAAAAAGCCTACGTGGTCGTCGCCGGCGACGACATGGCGATGATGTGGTGACAAACTTTTATTTTAATTTTTTTTTCTTTTTTTTCTCTTCTTTTTAAAATAAAACTACGTGGTCAGAAGGTCGCCGGCCACCACCCACTCCAGAGGGTGCTCCTCCCTCGCACAGAGCTTCTGTGAGAGGAAGGCTCCTCCCTCGCACAGTAGATCCGTGCGAGGGATGTGCGAGGGAGGCTCCTCCCTCGCACAGAACTACTGTGCGAGGGACTCTCCCTCACAGATCTGGGAAGCACCCTCGCCCAGATCTGCGAGGCAGCTTGGCTGGCGGGGCTGGCCCTCACCCGTCGTGGGCAAGGGTTGCGGCGGCTGGGGCTTGGACTCCACTGCCGTGGCCGTCAATTCTCCGAGCGGCGGCTAGGGTTTGTGGAGGCAAATTTTTTGACAACCAAAGATATTGATCCTAGCCAAAACAGAAGCTCCTACAAAACCCCCCATTCCAAGGTCTTCACAAGTCACATCTCCATTCCCTATTCTGATCTTTCTCGAGAAGTTTCTTCGCCTTTTTATGTGCTTTAGCCATGGCGAGAACAACCAGAGGTCGCCAAAGGATTCAGATGGCCAAGATGGACAACGAGAGTAACCTTCAAGTCACCTTCTCGAAGTGCCGATCTAGCCTTTTCAAGAAGCCAAGCGAGCTCAACACCCTGTGTGGTGCAGATGTTGCGCTGATTTTCTTCTCACCAGGCGAGAAGGCCTTCTCCTTTGGTCACCCTAATGTTGACGCCGTGCTCGAACGCTTCCTTAATGGCAACGAGCTGCCCCAGCAGACCCCGGGCATAGCGCAGCTCATCGAGGCTCATCGCAATGCCAATATTTGCCAGCTCAACATGCAGCTGTCCGAGGTCCTTGGCCAACTAGAAATGGAGAAGAAGCGTGGCGAGGAGCTCAAGAAGGCGCTGAGGGCAAACTAGAATGCCTCGTAATATCTGACTTGCTCGGCTCTTGTCAAAGTCTACAGTAGGTACTGTTCAGCTATCATGGATATCATCCCAGTCTTGCAACTATGAACATAGATAGATACGTCTATCAAAATATATATTGTACAAATGATAGTTTTGGAGAATTTCATAGGGATATATTCCAACAAAAATATAGCCTAGTAAGGACATTAATCAAAAGTACACAAATTAAATAGCTATTAAACATATTTAAAAATATGAAAAGACATTAAAAGAAAATGATGCTATCAAATTGGGATGGTCCACGACCTCGCCGACCATAATATATATCAATGATCGAAGAAATAGGGCACAACCGATCAAGTCGAGCACCTCTAGCCAAAGATGAAGGATGGATGACTCGTGTACCGTATGACTCTACCAATACAAGCATGATGACCAAACACATTATTGATTGATCGATTGATCAATCATTGCCACGCCTGACACCAAGCACGGTTCATGGCCTTCCTTTCGGCCAATACAAGATGCTGGCGTGTGTGGCCAGCCCTCTAACTGAGGTAGTTTAATCATTTCTTTTCATTATTTCCATTAGTTTTACACGTGAAGGTCCTACTAACTTTGTTTCAATTTGTAGAAAGTTTGACTAGCCGCACATAAGGTTGTCGCTGACCGGTGGCCGGTTGATGGCCATTACCTAGCCCGGCCATGGCTAGGCCGTCACTTGTCAATGACCCAACATTTGTCTTGTGCCAAGGCTCGACCATCCGGATCACTTCGGACTAATTCTTTAATAAAACTAATATAATACCCCTAAGCTTGTAAAGTGACCAAAGTAACCCTTGAACTGAGAAAATTGAACAATATGCCCTTTTGATTTGGATGTATGAAAAGTCACAAAAATGTTCAAACGTGTATGCAATGTATGGTTGGAAAGAAATTCCAATTTCACTAAAATGTGTAATAATGACCTTGAAGGAAAAAAGTTTGGGCGTCAATGCTTAACGCAGAGCAATTTATACATTATATTTGTGATTTGAGCAAGTGACATTCAATCAGCTAGACCAATCATGGATATCTCTAGGTACAAATAGTATTAATACTTGCCGTAATATATCGAAAGTTGGTGAGGAAGACCAGAAAATTCATGAATTTGCTCAAGGATGCAGTAAGATTTATGTTGGGTACTTGAATAAATACACAGCGTTCCCTTTTGAAAACATCAGCCTGTAACAAATATAGCAAATAGTTTCCTCTCCGTAGCTAATCTCCAACAAAAGATGAGAAGAATCATATTCTTGCATTAAATTTGTGGAAACATTATGCATTAAGAAGTGAGTGTAAATCAATTGCAGGAATGGAGATAATACGACTTCAAATGACAATAACAATTCTTACAATAAGACTATCTAAAAGTGAAGAAAAGCCACTTAATTATACTATCAAGTCGGAAAGGAAAAATGAAACACGGCATCATTTACAACAGGCCCGCTAGTAATGCAAAAGCCCTTTCCTACGAATCAGTTTCTTTACTTAATTTCTTTCCAATGATGAGACTACTTTGGATCAACGCCGTTATTGAAGTGATCTTTCGATATTGTGACTAAAGATATAGTAGCAAAATAATCAGTACGAGTAATTGGCATGTGGTCGTTTAATTGCATAAACATAGATGTTTTCTTGGCGAAAATCTAAAAGGAAAGAGTATGAATGTTAATAAGTCTTTGCTGTGTCCCAACTTGATATTTCGAATGACATTTGCACCGATAGCCCTAAACGGTGTACCACTGCCCCATATGCAATCAATAATTAAACATTTGAAATCAATGCAATCCGGAAAACTTCAATCAAACCAACTCAACCCGACGAATCATTATTAGGACCTTTATTCTAAATCTATGTTAAACATCCTTATCTTCTAAGGAGAACACAGACAAGGATTGCTCCAAGTGGTACACAGAGAGTGAATGGCCCAGCATCCACAGCGACAAACTTAAGAATTTTCACCATTATTTTGATCATTGGCATTTTTCGCGATGGAGGTGCATTCTAAAACTTCGAAACAGAAGCGACGTAAAGTGGTCAATCTACGCTGACATGACAATATTTCAACGCAGGGACAGACTGACGAGACACGGCAAGTTTGCCGTGAAAATTCTATTAGGAAGGTCAAACTTGCCACCAAAGAAATAACAGAAGACGGATGTAGAGAGAGTGCTTACGACGACAAGCCCTTTGATCATGAGGTCCGAGTAGTCTTTCGGCTGAGACTTTTGCAGACGTAGGAGATGACTGATCATGCTGTCCGCGAGCTCCGGATCGCCTTTCTTCCTCCGGTGCTCGTCGACCAACCCCTGGATGAACGCATCGATCTTCTCCTTCAGCTCCACCACCCTCTTCTTGACCCCATTGTAATCGACCAACTTCAGAATGGGCAGGAAGTTGCCTGCGTAACTTGTCCCGTCATTTTTAACGATCTGCTTAATCACCTCCCTCGCCTCCCTCGCCTCGGCCTCGTCCACGTTCACGCCCTCCCCGTAGTACCTTTTCCCCGCAATCATCCTCATCATGACGTTGAACGTCAGCTCCGACAAGAGAGTCTTGAGCTCGACCCGGTGGTGGGACCCGAAACCGCCCCTGGCCAGCCGGAGCATCAGCCGCCAGATCTCGTCCCTCCGCACGTGGGAGTGCACATTGAGGCGGTGCGACCCGAGAACCTCGATGGTGGCCATCTTCCGAAGGTTGCGCCAGTTGTCACCATAGGATGCCGATATGATGGTGGTGTAGTCGTAGCCGAAGTGCTGGCCGACCAACACCTTAGGGCGGTTGGCGAGCACGATGTCGTTCTTGGTGAAGCACTCCTCGGCCAGCGGCAGCGACGACACGACCACAAACCGGCGGACCCCGAACCAGAGGTTCATGATGGGACCATACTTGGTGGAGAGGCTGTGGAGGGTCCTGTGGAGGGGCGATTTCAATTGGTGGAGGTGGCCAACGATGGGGAGAGAAGGAGGGGATGGAGGGAGGTTCTTCGGTTCTCTTGTTAGGAAGAAGTGGAGAAGAACTAGAGAGAGGGCAGCGAGGAGGATCGCATACAGAACTGTGTTTTCCATTGTTTTTTCTTTGCTTCGAGTTACGAATTGCTGGTGGAGGTTCTTCACATGTGGCTGTATGTATATATAGAGACCAGAGGCCAAATCCTACTTCCTGGAAGCCTCGAAGAGGGGTAATATATTGTAAAATTATTGTGCTAATTTAATAAATGTAACGACATGTAATTAAAGGAAAAGAATTGCAAAAAAATGAGGTGGTGTTATACGTTAATATTGTTGAAGCCATTTTAGATAAAATCTTTTATGAATTGCAAGGAACACCTGGTGGTTGACCTTTGTGATGACGTAATTGTCCCTATGCTTTATTATGAGAGATGAGCAGAAGAAGTTGAAAGCGATCTCACTACCTTGAGATGATGTCGTCATTGATTACATTGTGCTTCATACTTCATGTTCAACCATAGTCCGAATTCATTTATGGGATGGTAATGCTTGAAATCTATGTTTCATTTACTACAAAAGATGTACGTAAAATTTATCGAATTTTCTATATTTTCGATGATGTTAAAAATAACTTAATGCTTAGTCATAAAGTTGTTAGTAAAGTCGTAGGCATTTATATGATGTGACAGAAATATCATATCAAATCACATTATGACGCGTTTTATAATTTATTAATATTTCATATTTTTCAGATAACCTTTTTATCAATTACAAATCTTATCAAACTTAGTTCGTATAATTTGATTCTCCTACTGTTTGAAGTTTAACTAGCTATATTATGCAAATACTCTTAAAAGTTCCTAAAGAATCTATTTGCCCCATCTAAGTTGTATTGTTAGACCAACATCGTGAATGCCTCGTAATATCTTACTTGCTCGGTTCTTGTCGAAGTCTAAGTAGGTACTATTCAGCTATCATGGATATCATCCCAGTCTTGCAACTATGAACACAGATAGATACGTCTATCATAATATATATGGTACAAATGATAGTTTTGGAGAGTTTCATAGGGAAATATTCCAACAAAAATATAGCCTAGTAAGGACATTAATCAAAAGTACACAAATTAAATAGCTATTAAACATATTTAGAAATACTAAAAGACATTAAAAGAAAATGATGCTATCAAATTGGGATGGCTCACGACCTCGCCGACCATAATATATATCAATGATCGAAGAAATAGGGCACAACCAATCAAATCGAGCACCTCTAGCCAAAGATGAAGGATGGATGACTCTTGTATCGCATGACTCTCCCAATACAAGCATCATGACCAAACACATTATTGATTGATCGATTGATCAATCATTGCCACGCCCGACACCAAGCACGGTTCATGGCCTTCCTTTCGACCAATTCAAGATGCTGGCGTGTGTGGCCAGCCCTCTAACTGAGGTAGTTTAATCATTTCTTTTCATTATTTCCATTAGTTTTACACGTGAAGGTCCTACTAACTTTGTTTCAATTTGTAGAAAGTTTGACTAGCCGCACATAAGGTTGTCGCTGACCGGTGGCCGGTTGATGGCCATTACCTAGCCCGGCCATGGCTAGGCCGTCACTTGTCAATGACCCAACATTTGTCTTGCGCCAAGGCCCGACCAGCCAGATCACTTCGGACTAATTCTTTAATAAAACTAATATAATACCCCTAAGCTTGTAAAGTGATCAAAGTAACCCTTGAACTGAGAAAATTGAACAATATGCCCTTTTGATATGGATGTATGAAAAGTCACTAAAATGTTCAAACGTGTATGCAATGTATGGTTGGAAAAAAAATTCCAATTTCACAAAAATGTGTAATAATGACCTTTAAGTTAAAAATTTTGGGCATCCATGCTTAACGCAGAGCAATTTATACATTATATGTGTGATTTGAGCAAGTGACATTCAATCAGCTAGACCAATGATGGAATTCTCTAGGTACAAATAGTATTACTACTTGCCGTAAATATCAAAAGTTGGTGAGCAAGACCAGAAAATTCATGAATTTGCTCAAGGATGCAGTAAAATTTATGTTGGGTACTTGAATAAATACACGGCGTTCCCTTTTGAAAACAAGCCTGTAACTAATATAGCAAATAGTTTCCTCTTCGTAGCTAATCTCCAACAAAGGAGAAGAAGCATATTCTTGCATTAAATTTGTGGAAACATTATGCAAGAAGAGTAACTTGTAGGGAAGCAAAAACGTGGAAGAACGAAAAGCAATAAATTTGCGATAAGAAGGCAGATCATGAAGCATGTGGCCTTGCATTGGCAAGAGAAAATTAAAGTATATAAAAGAAATCTGCACTTTAAGAAGGGATACATTTATTCAAGAAAAGTACTAATAGCTTTAAACAAAAGCAATCCACAAAGCCACCATTAGCACCATACATCTTCTTCACTCTGGGAACCTCCCCTACAAAGTTCCAAAACAAAAAGGAAAATGAAAATGCGCAAACCTTGAAAGTCAAAGATTATATGTGGACTCTTACTGCATATAATAGGAAAATATGTCAGCGAACTGTCTCGCGACAAATTAATCTACCAACTTAATCTTTAGGGACTATCTTCTCCACCAAAGGGCGCACTCTACACATTAATTCTAAAGGTACTGCTTTTGGCATGGTGGTTCCTGGGCCGTCCCTCATGTCAATCTCTTCTTCGCTCACTCTTTTCCAATCAAAACACTGAATCAGTAAGCCCAACGTCCACCCCATGACGTGTTGAGCCAAGGGTGCGCCCGGGCATGCCCTCCGTCCCAGGCCGAAAGGCACTATTAGCTTACGTTGTTTTTCGCCCCCACTGCCCTCGAACCTTTCTGGCTTGAAGCTCAAGGGGTCCTCCCACAACTCAGGATCTCTATGAATAGCCCATGCATTCACCGTCACGGTAGTGTCGCACGGAACAAAATATCCTCCTATGGTGCAATCAGCCGATGTCACGTGGGGGAGGAGAAGTGGTGCTGTCGGATTTAGTCGAAGGGTCTCAAAGATGATGCGTTGAAGGTAAGGTAGTTTCAAAACATCTGATTCTTCCAACAGACTATCTTGCCCGACAACGAAGTCAATCTCATCTTGAGCCTTCTTTAACTTTTCAGGGTTGTTTAGTAAATTCGCCATTATCCATTCTAACGTGAGTGATGATGTTTCCTTTCCTGCAGCTAACAAATCCTGCATATATGCGTAAGAAGTGAGTTTAAATCAATTGCAGGAATCGAGATAATAAGACTTCAAATGACAATAACAATTCTTACAATAAGACTATCTAAAAGTGAAGAAAAGGCCACTTATTATACTATCAAGTCGGAAAGGAAAAATGAAACACGGCATCATTTACCACAGGCCCGTCAGTAATGCAAAAGCCCTTTCCTACGAATCAGTTTCTTTACTTAATTTCTTTCCAATGATGAGACTACTTTGGATCAACGCCGTTATTGAAGTGATCTTTCGATATTGTGACTAAAGATATAGTAGCAAAATAATCAGTACGAGTAATTGGCATGTGGTCGTTTAATTGGATAAACATAGATGTTTTCTTGGGGAAAATCTAAAAGGAAAGAGTATGAATGTTAATAAGTCGTTGCGGTGTCCCAACTTTATGTTTTGAATGACATTTGCACCGATTGCCCTAAAAGGTGTACCACTGCCCAATATGCAATCAATAATTAAACATTTGAAATCAATGCAATCCGGAAAACTTCAATCAAACCAACTCAACCCGACGAATCATTATTAGGACCTTTATTCTAAATCTATGTGAAACATCCTTATCTTCTAAGGAGAACACAGACAAGGATTGCTCCAAGTGGTACACAGAGAGTGAATGGCCCAGCATCCACTGCGACAAACTTAAGAATTTTCACCATTATTTTGATCATTGGTATTTTTCGCGATGGAGGAGCATTCTAAAACTTCGAAACAGAAGCGACGTAAAGTGGTCAATTCTACGCTGACATGACAATATTTCAATGCAGGGACAGACTGACGAGACACGGCAAGTTTGCCGTGAAAATTCTATTAGGAGGGTCAAACTTGCCACCAAAGAAATAACAGAAGACGGATGTAGAGAGAGTGCTTACGACGACAAGCCCTTTGATCATGAGGTCCGAGTAGTCTTTCGGCCGAGACTCTTGCAGACGTAGGAGATGACTGATCATGCTGTCCGCGAGCTCCGGATCGCCTTTCTTCCTCCGGTGCTCGTCGACCAACCCCTGGATGAACGCATCGATCTTCTCCTTCAGCTCCACCACCCTCTTCTTGACCCCATTGTAATCGACCAACTTCAGTATGGGCAGGAAGTCGCCTGCGTAACTTGTCCCGTCATTTTCAACGATCTGCTTAATCACCTCCCTCGCCTCCCTCGCCTCGGCCTCGTCCACGTTCACGCCCTCCCCGTAGTACCTTTTCCCCGCAATCATCCTCATCATGATGTTGAACGTCAGCTCCGACAAGAGTCTTGAGCTCGACCTGGTGGTGGGACCCGAAACCGCCCCTGGCCAGCCGGAGCATCAGCCGCCGGATCTCGTCCCTCCGCACGAGGGAGAGCACATTGAGGCGGTGCGACCAGAGAACCTCGATGGTGGTCATCTTCCGGAAGGTTGGGCCAGTTGTCACCAAAGGACGCCGATATGATGGTGGTGTAGTCGTAGCCGAAGTGCTGGCCGACCAACATCTTAGGGCGGTTGGCTAGCACGATGTCGTTCTTGGTGAAGCACTCCTCGGCCAGCGGCAGCGATGACACGACCACAAACCGGCGGACCCCGAACCAGAGGTTCATGATGGGACCATACTTAGTGGAGAGGCCGTAGAGGGTCCTGCGGAGGGGCGATTTCAAGTGGTGGAGGTGGCCAACGATGGGGAGAGAAGGAGGGGATGGAGGGAGGTTCTTCGGTTCTCTTGTTAGGAAGAAGTGGAGAAGAACTAGAGAGAGGGCAGCGAGGAGGATCGCATACAGAACTGTGTTTTCCATTGTTTTTTCTTTGCTTCGAGTTACGAATTGCTGGTGGAGGTTCTTCACATGTGGCTGTATGTATATATAGAGACCAGAGGTCAAATCCTACTTCCTGGAAGCCTCGAAGAGGGGCAATCTATTGTAAAATTATTGTGCTAATTTAATAAATGTAACAACTTGTAATTAAAGGAAAAGAACTGCAAAAAAATGAGGTGGTGTTATACGTTAATATTGTTGAAGCCATTTTAGATAAAATCTTTTATGAATTGCAAGGAACACCTGGTGGTTGACCTTTGTGATGACGTAATTGTCCCTATGCTTTATTATTGGAGATGAGCAGAAGAAGTTGAAAGCTATCTCACTCCCTTGAGATGATGTCGTCATTGACTACATTGTGCTTCATACTTCATGCTCAACCATAGTCCAAATTCATGTATGGGATGGTAATGCTTGAAATCTATGTTTCATTTACTACAAAAGATGTACGTAAAATTTAAAAAAAATTCTATATTTTTGATGATGTTAAAAATAACTTAATGCTTAGTCAAAATTCAAATTCGTCGAAAAGTTGTCAGTAAAGTCATAGGCATTCATATGGTGTGACAGAAATATCATATCAAATCACATTATAATGTGTTTTATAATTTATTAATATTTCATATCTTTCGGATAACCTTTTTATCAATTACAAATCTTGTCAAAATCCCCTCTCAAGGACCAGCTAGTGGTAGACGCATTGATGAGACAATTGCCCGTACGCTTTAATTGTAGGCACTAAGCATAAGAAATTGAAAGCGGTCTCACTATGATGAGATGATATCGTCATCGATGACGTTTCGGTGCTTCATCCGTGGGGTTTGGATTTTTTGACGACGGAGAAGGATAACATCACTTTACATATTGCTGTAAGAACAGTAGGAGAACTTAAAGAATATACAATTGGGGGGCTTTTGAAATCATTTTTTTAAAGCCGAATTAGCTTTTGTTTGAACGATTCGCAACCTTCTTGAAGACACAATTTGATCCAGTGAACTCTTTCATGGAATTGCACGAAAAGAAATGAAACATCATGTTGTGACCTTTTAAATTAATTCAATTATTTTTGTAATATAAATCACGAGTAAAGTGAATAAGTAAAATGCTAGTAAGCATAATGAAAAGATTTAAACTATTCACTTGGGTTCTGTATGTTTCGCAGAAATATTTTCCTTATTCTTTAATGTTTAGCTCGTTTAAGAAAATGAGTCAACGAAAAACGTTTTCTTAGTTTATGAAAAATGTTTCATATCAAAACTTACAATATTGCAAAATGATTTTCGCTTTCAAATTTTTCAGAAACATTTTTCGATGGTGGTGCTTCAATTTGAAACCTTATGCTTGAGTACAAAAAATCCAATATTGATTCTCGAGTCTCAACTTTTAGGTTCCCTTTAAAAATATTAAAAAGATTCATAGATTTATTCTTTTTTGTCCCTTGGCCAGTGGTCGGCCACAAGCCAGGGACGAACTCATTGGTGGTTGGAGAGCTCAAGCATCCGAGATCGACAAGTTCGTGGTATCGCCAACCTTAGGTTGAGGCTTACAATGACTAGGCCTCGTCAATCTAGGGAACTCAAGGTCACCCGAGGTTGGAGAGGCCTAGGCCTTGCCTAGTTAGGGACAACATCCTTGCCTTGTGGTCAGTCGATCAACCATTTTCACCCTAGCATGCTACTAGCCAAAGAAGAGAGGGAAAAAAAGGGAGGAAAAAAGAAAAACAAAAATGAAAGAAATATTAAAATTTAATAATTTTCCCCCAAATGCCAAATGATGAAAAATACTTACCCAATCCTTTTCAGGATTTACCCAACACACACACACAAAAAGACATTTTCTTGGAAAATGATTTTTCAAAAAACATTTTCCAAAAATTATTTATTTTATATGAAATAAATGCATTATCGCAATAATTAAGGCAACAAGTCCATAGAAGTACCGCCTAAATATTCTGGATAAAGAGTTATATAAGAGTTACAAACAATTGATATATAAGAAGAAAGGAACCCACCTACTCTTTTTTATAAGTGGTGGGTTGAGGTTTATAGCCGACAAAAATTTTCCCACCTACTCTTTTTTTCGGAAAATGTTTCACTCGTATACTACTCAAAACCAAAAGGGCCCATAGCTGGGGCCTCATTACAAAGCAGTGCCTAACAGGGTTGTGGCGAGTTTTGATAACCAATTTCATGAGGGAGTGTTTTCCCTTTGGGCCCTAGCCAACTAGTCAGCTATAATTTGCCTCTCACAATCATCTTCGGATGAATGTAACCACATCATTACCATCGACTTGGTGTCCAAACGATACCCACGCTCATTGTTAGCAGGTGCATCATATCACTAGTGGGTTTATGCTCTTTTTGGATAAACCACAGGAAATGACTTGCAATCTTACCTCCAACGATACTTCTAAGCAAATAAGCTTTCAAAGACATCATAGATTAGCGATGGTTGTTCCAAGTTCTTATGTGTTAGGAAAATATCCTATGTTATTTCGATGATGATAAATTGCTCAAATACTACCAATGTGTGTATTGGTTAAGTAGTACAAGGCCATATATCCACAAGGCAGTATGGGGATGATATCATAACCAATGCTAGATTAGATGTTATGAGAGTGATCTAATGATTACAAGGAATCACTTCGATATCAAAGGTGAACAAGATATTGGCTATTAAAGATGTCTACAAGTTAGTAGGATGTTGAGATAAGGTAAACATTTGGAAGAACCTTGATCAAGGGTGAATAGGTTGGGAATAATGGAGATGTTCATAATGACTTGAAGGTACCACGAATGAATGAACAATTGAATGATCTAGGTGATGGTGAACAAGCCTAAAATGAGAATGTTTGGAAAAACTCGAGGGTACCAGGAAGGCAAGCATCTTGGTAGAGTTATCATCGCCTATGTTCTTGGAAAGAGCAAAAGATAGATCTGCAAACCATTATTAGGAGCAATATATTATTAGCATAAGGTAGTTGTTGATATTAGAATGGTGGAAGAGATGGACATCCTCTTTCCAACCTTAATATGGTGTCAATGGTTTTCCTTGAGGCTTGATTTTTTTTTGTGGGGGGGCATAAGCAAAGTTGATTAGTAGAAGTTTCGGCATTAATGATCAAGAGAAGGACTTTGACAAAAGTACACTAACACTGTTTTGGAAAACTCCACTATCAGAGAGACATTGCCAATGTTATAAATCCATTCTAATAATTGTGAGTGATGCTCCGTTACTGGCAATAGTAGTACCAATGGCTACTTGAGGATTCTAAGTAGGAAACAGTCATCTAAGGTTAGATGTTGTATATTAAATCCAAGAGAAGTAGTTGGGATGTGTGGAAACGAACAAAATGAGTTATGTGCATTGGTTTGCTTTGTTTTTTGGTCGTTTAATGTTATGCATTCCCGATGTCAAAGTCCATAAGGTGGTAATGATTATGATCACGATAAGAGCAAGTATTCAATAGTGATAGCAATACGTAGGTCATGATAGTGTGAACTTTTGGAAAGGACTTGCTGCTTGTAGCTTGTCTTAGAGATTACTACTGGATTCCTACTTTGTTGTGACCGTTAGTGTTGAGAGTTGACATAGACTTAGGGATAAAGGCAAACCACAATATATATGCTTTTTGTGTTTCGCATTTCAAAAGCGTCCAAAATTGATTTCCTCTATGAAGTTAGCCAGACGGAGGAAACCAAAATGGTGCAGTTCGTTTAGCCCTTACTTGCCATGGCAAAAAAGGCCTTCATGTAGTTGCACGTATGGCTCTTTTAGATACGCGGTTCTTAGAATACCAATATGCTTGTATAGGGACAGTTTAGACTACCCTAAATGCTGGGATAATCTTTGTAATCCTCTATCCAAATTTTAACGTTGCTCTTTCTGATCCTCAGTTGGTTTCTTTTTTGAAAGTTCAACTCCAGCTCACAGGAGAACCCCAGACTTCTGACTCAATCGCAACCACGCTTCATTACCAAATGGTCTATCGAGTTCAGAATCATGCTCTTGATCTAAACTTCCATGGCAACGAAGATGCTTTATTCATCTCTCTTGAAAATGACCAAGCCTCATACATCCATGTTCCTCGCCAAATCCCGAAAGAAAAGTTAGCCAAGCTTCTACCTGAAACTTGGATAACTAACTATGAACATCTTCATCAAAGCAACAAACCTGTTCATTCCACAGATTGTGAATTTCTTCGGAAAAAAGATGGCACGGTCCAAATAAAGTTTGCCAAGGGAAAAGAAGAAGCCTCTTCTCCTATTTTCCCAACTCTCTTCATAATCGAGCCCTGTGTCCCAGATCCAGTTCCTGAAGAACCTTATCCAAAGAAACTCATTGAGTTTTTTAAATCAGATGGACATCCAGTCCACCATTACAAAGATCCTTTCGGTCATTGATTTTGGGATCCATGGTGTCAGTGCTCGCACTGCCTCAACTCTCCTGATGAAGTTGATCCAACAGCAAAGCCTCGTCGGAAGCCCAAAAGGAAAGATCTTTTTTTCCAGAAGTATCTTGACAAAGAACCTCATATCGGTCCACTTGGTGACAAAAAGGGGTACTAGTTTATGGTTTCTTATGCCTCTTCCTCATCAACCAAACCACAAACTGATCCATTTATATCACCTCCACTAACACCTCCACCCTCCAAAAAACCTTCCAAACTTGTTGTTTCACCTTTTTATAAGCCGATTCAAAAATGGGTCAAAAACCATTCATACTTATTGGTACTCCCTACTGCCTATTCTATTGAAGCCACAAAGGACCAATCTTTTTCTCAGTCCCTTCCTAGTATCTACATGTTTAATCCAAGTCCTAAAGATTTTTCTCCTCTAGATACTAGAGGAAACACTCGACTTAAATTCCCTGAGCCACAGGAATTTACAGATATAAACTGCAGATACCATCACATGCCCAAAATTGTCACACCTGTTGAAGTGGATGAATATGGAAAACCACGAAAAACTGCTGCAGTTGAAGCAGTTTTGAACTAGCAGACTGAAGCTCTTTTGGCCCAAAATGAAGCCTTCAAGACTATCGATACTATGATCGATAGTGTCCATCATGATCTTAGACTTCATCATGACGCCACTCAAAAGATGCTTCGTGATTTCAAGAAAAAGCCTTCTGACCTTGAAGAAGGAAGACACCTATCTTCCTATTTGGAGGACCCAAGACCAGAAATAGAGAAACTCAAACGCCAGATTGCTCTTCTCCAAGAAGGAAGTACTTCTTCTGTCCTTCCAAAGTCAAGCTTTCCCTTTGATTTGTCTACTTGAGAAGTCTATGAACCGTCACAGCCACAAAACCTTTTTCATCACCATTTTCTATGTCTTCTGAACCTGATCGATCTGATCCCATTAGACTTAGAAATATTATCCCTGACATGGAAAAACGCAGCAAAGAAAAGGGCAAAGCAAAATTAGAAGCATCTTCCGAAAGTGGTAAGAATAATCCAGCTCCTTTCTTATAAAAACAAATGATGATTTCAAATCCTTTGGAGTCATTTCTCAAAGATTTTACCACGGAAACTTCTGTTTCCTCTTTCTCCATTCCATCCATTTCTCCAACTCTGGTAATAGCAGCCTTTGACTCTCCTCCACAAAGTGTTGAATCTGAAAGAGATATCACTCTTGATGAATCTTCATCTTCCTCTTCTTCCAGCCATTCTAGCTTTGCTCCTCTTCTCATGGCTGATCCTCCTGAGCCAATGCATAAAGAAACCCCTTCAGAACCTAAAGTTGTGTATCCTGATGATTCAACCCCTTCATCTTCTGTCAGCTCTGGATCTGGCCTGACAGACTCCAAGAGTTTCATGCATGGCTTACTACTCAAAAGCTCACTAGGGATAGCATTTATGACATCCTCCTGGAATTTGTCTCCAAATTCACCGGAAGCCTTAAAAGCTGGTGACAAACAATTCCTGAAAAAAATCAAGTCATGTTCCTGGTGTCAACAAATTTCAAAGACAACATATATGCCATTCATTTGTTCTTCTACGGAAATCCTACAGATATTCTAGAACTCCAGTGGCGAGAGTTCTTTGAAAGAAAATGTTGTTCCCTTCGGTGAAAAGACCTGAATCGTCACTTTCAGGAAATGCTCAAGCTCTTTTATGCTTTAGGTGGAGATTCAAACCTAAAGCAAGTCTTCTTGAACTCCATACCGAAAGAGCTTAACCAGTTGGTTGAGAAATCTCTTCTCAACAAAAAGATCAAAATTGCATATGTCAGTATTGGCCAACTTCAATAAGAAATCCACATGAGCCTTGATGACTTGTGTTCCAGGAAAAATGCTTTCCAAGAATTTATTCGAGAAAGCCGTCACCTAGACAAAGTCTGTTCCAAGAATTATTTGAAGATCAAGTGCCTTGGTGGAAAAGATTGTGACTGCAAGGACTGCCGATGGTCCAAAAAGAAGAAGCATATTAAGAAATATCATCTTCATGATGATACGCTCCAATTCCGACGGTTCAATAAAAGGAGATTCCTTCGAAGAAGACAACACAAACAATCTTCTGGATCTTCTGGACAGAAAAAATCCAAATGTTGCTTCATTTGCAACAAGAAGGGACATTTCGCCAAAAGTTGTCCACGGGCGAAATGGAACAACATCAACATCGTCCAGCAAGTTGAACAACAAACTGGTGTTTCCCTTCAAGATGATGACCTTGAATCATTATTCTCTATTGAAAAAAACCCTTCAAATGAGACCCTTTGTCTCATTCCATATTATCCTTCATCCAGTGAGAGTGATAGTGAGCAAGATTTTTTTCATTTCACTCCTCAAATCTTAACTCAAGATTCATGTCATCTCCCTCTATATTTTTCTGTCAAAATCCTCTTGTCTAAATATTCCAAACCAATTTCTATGATAGCCATGATTGCAATAGAGCTCATGCTTCTCTCCTAGACCCAAAAATCCTTCCAGATGAATATTGGACACCCTATGTTCGATATTTCACTTCAGCATCTGGAGACACTTTTTCAGCCAGTGTTCGTTCAAAACCCATCTCCATCCAATTTTTTCCCTGGTGTTCTATCACCACAAAAATTCTTGGATGTCCTGCTCCAAATAAGGACCTCATCATAGGTTGGGATATTTTATCCCAGCTTCCCAAACTCAAAATCATTAGTGGTAAATGTCTCAAATTGAAAAATACTTTCCAAGAATTTACAAGCATCCAAAGGTTTTTTTCCATTCAAATGAGCATACTTGATCCCATCATGCAAAATCATTTGAACTCCTGTGCGAACAACCACTCTGAATTCCTCCAGAAATGCCAACACCCTCTGTGGCAAAATTCTCAGTTCTTTGTTCGCCTTCCATTTAAGAAAAATAAGGATATCAACCCGACAAAAGCCAGTCATTTGAGTATGAATCCTGATCATCTTGCTCTTGCCCAAAAGGAATGACTTGAGCTTCTATAGCAAGGACTCATTGAGCCTTCTGATTCTCAGTGGGCTTGTGAAGCCTTTTATGTAAACAAGAGTGCAGAGCAAACACGAGGAAAATTACGTCTGGTAATTAATTACCAATCCCTCAACATTTTCCTCAAAGATGACAAATTTCCTTTGCCTTCTAAAAATTTCCTCGTTTCTAGCCTAACGAAAGCCAAAATTTATTCCAAATTCGACCTCAAAGCATGTTTTTGGCAACTTGGCGTCCATCCTGATGCAAATGGTTATGTGTTGATCCGAACTTTAGCGATTGACTACTGTTGCCATATTGGATACAATGATTCGTGTAACTGATAATAATGTCGGGATACCTTATAATGCTCACGAACCTGATATAGCGAAAACAGAAATGCGGTCGACTTCATCATCTGTTAACAATATTCTTCACTGGACATATGTGGCTTATTTGTCTTCCTATGATACATGTATCAGCCTATTCATGGATTTGTTTCCAAAACCTACAATATTAGTTATTAAATCCTGTTAATATGTCAAAATGGCATGCATTTTAAACTTTGTTTATGAAAATATCTTGGTTGGAACGCATTCAAATGACGACTGTTGATGGTAATGGAAACAACGCTGCAGTTACGCCAATTGCTTTGCACACTCGATATAGGAAAATTGAAGTGGTCGACTTCATTTTTGTTATATCTGTCTTTAATATAATCATGTGGCTTATTTAGTTTCCACATGATACATGAATCTACCTAATGATGGATTTGTTTCCAAAGCATCAAATACACAAGTTATTAACACCATCGACGATATTTCTCTGGTTGACAATTAAATGATTAGATAACACGATACAAATGTGGAGGATGGTGGCAGTTTCATCGCGGACGTAATTGCTTGAGTTGCTGCATCATACAAGCCAACTGACTATGGACTCTTAGGATTCACAAAATGGCACGGAATGAGGAATGACATAGTTTCTGTATGGATAGAAAAAAGCGAATCATATGGAGACGATTGTATTTCTTACCATATCTCGACAGGTACATACTTGTATTTTTCCAGTAAAAACTACCACAGATATCAGAAAGCCCTTTCAATAATGAAGCACTGCACGCGATGCACCAAGGAGTGGGATATTCACTGTATTTGAAAATACTTTGCCGAACTTTGAATTTTCATGATATATCATAATTACGATAATCATAAATATCATTAGTACAGCATTTATGTGACAAGGCTAAAGGGAAATTTGAATGGTCCAACTAAGAATTTTAAACATCCTAATCCTTCTCTTTTCCTGATATACACAAGCGCACCTAAGGATGAGATGTGGCTAGCGTTTCATTTGTCTGTATGCGCATATCGTTTGGCGTGTATCACCTACTGCTATGAGGTATTATACACATGAATAATCATTAATTTACATGCCATATACACGAGGCTGAAGGAGATTCTGGGCTGTCTTTATGCGGTAAGAGATTAATTACTTGAAAGACAGGAAAATTATGACAACCAAAGATATTGATCCTGGCCAAAACAGAAGCTCCTATAAATCCCCCCATTCCAAGGCCTTCACAAGTCACATCTCCATTCCCTATTCTGATCTCTCTCGAGAAGTTTCTTTGCCCTTTCTCTGTGCTTTAGCCATGGCGAGAACAACCAGGGGTCGCCAAAGGATTCGGATGGCCAAGATGGACAACGAGAGTAACCTTCGAGTTACCTTCTCGAAGCGCCGATCTGGCCTTTTCAAGAAGGCAAGCGAGCTCAGCACCCTGTGTGGTGCAGATGTTGCGCTGATTGTCTTCTCACCAGGCGAGAAGGCCTTTTCCTTTGGTCACCCTAATGTTGACGTCGTGCTCGAACGCTTCCTCAATGGCAACGAGCTACCCCAGCAGACCCCGGGCATGGCACAGCTCATCGTGGCTCATCGCGACGCCATTATTTGCGAGCTCAACATGCAGCTGTCTGAGGTCCTTGGCCAACTAGAAATGGAGAAGAAGCGTGGCGAAGAGCTTAAGAAGGCAATGAGGGCAAACCAGAATATTCATTGGTGGGAGAAACCGATAGACGAGCTGAGCGTGCAACAGCTTGAGCAGCTGAAAGTCTCACTGTTCGAGCTCCGGGAGAGGGTTAGTAAGGAGACGGAGCAGATGGTGATCCAGGCAACCAACGCTCAGCAGTTCTATGGAGCGAGCTCGAGCCATGGACCGCCTATTCCTTTTCAAGCACAGAATGGAATTGGCACCCCAGTGATGCCGCCCAACCCTCATCCATGCAACTTTGGATATGGATCCGGATATTTTTAAGCTCTCCATAGGCTCTATCGATATATCATTATATGCTTATCTAGTGATGTAGTTTGAAGTTATTTGTGTCCTGAGCTTTTATCTGCATATGTGATCATAGGCGTGAATTCATTTCGCGTTCATATCGAAAAGCAAAATGCTAGTGTGATCCATGTTATATTCCTATTTGATTAGTGTAAATGTTGTGCTTAACCCTTTGCTCTTGTTGCTTAATTATGTTACAGTTTCAGATTGATTGATCATAGGTCGATCGTCGCCTGCTGTAATTAGACATATGTGCGGTCCAGTTGCCCGTCACATAAAATTTATTGTTCTTGAAGCTTTATCCTCATTGAACTGGAAGGATCTTGCTTTGGTTAATTGAATCTAGGGACAAGATATACTAATCTTTAAAGGAGAGAAGATTAAAAAATAAGAAAAAACAAAAAGGATCTCCAGATGGAGGCGACGGTTTCAACAATAGAAAGATGTCAGATCGATCGCCATAATCTAGCAGATCTTCGTTCCTATAAGTTGCGATTAGGTAATTACCAAAGAAGAAAGATACGCTTTTCAGCATTTCAGATCCAAGATGCGTGAAGCCTACACATGACTATCACTCTCCTCAAGCCGTTTCCGATACATAAAACAAAGTAATAGATATTGAACACGGTATGTTAAAAACATTTTTCCATCCATTTTTCGATCCATTTTTCCTTCCATCTCGGCATATCAAAGACGAAAAAAAACTAGCAGGAAGACTAACTGAGCACTGGGATGAATGTAAAGTTTGAACATGGTTGAATGTACATCGTAGGAAGGAATTAAGAACTTCATGTTCGGAAATAGATGAACCTATTAAAATTCCAGACTAAGTCCTACTGCTGATAAGGCTAAAGAGTGTTCGTTTGCAGTTTGTTTGATTTGTATCGAAACATAATTAAATAAATTTAAACAAGTCTGCAGATATATCTTTCCTTTGTTCATTACTCAAGAAGATGCAGAATAGACCTCACACGAGCTCACTTGATTAAATTCTTGAGCGTTGTTATCATTTATACGCTGCTAAGATGACAGGCTTTGCTAAAACAAGCCTTTTGAAGCCTGCTCTTGCAAGAGTAATTGAAAGATGGAGCACTCATGGGTCGGATAGCATCATATGAAGTTTGGCAAAAGCAATGACCAGAACAATTCATTCTTCAGTTTTTGATGTTCTCTCTTCTCTTTTTTGCTAAATTGAAATTAAGAATTCTATGATTTTTTCTACTAAAAAACTAGGGTTTTTTCATTACCAACCTACCAATTTTTCTGATCGTCTTAGCAAATAATGAAAATCTTGTCCCAGTGACAACTTTGCTGGTAATGACAATTTTCCAAGTGAAATGACTCGTAATTATAGCTGATTTGCTTATGCAGCTTTGCTGCAAGCTAGAACGTTTAGTCTTTATCAAGCTATCAAACTAATTCGACAAATCATTCGCATGTGCGGGTTCTTTTCTTGACCATCAGATCCACTGGACTTTGTGCTTAACACTAAGTCGTCACTTGATCCCTATACCTCTTCAAAGACCCCAATCTCCGAACGAGAGAGTGTACTCGCTTGTTCACGTTCTTTAAGAGCTTTTCGAATATCAAAGTCGCCCCGCCAGTAAAATGCTCGGCGTTGGCTCTTTCACCAACGGATTTGGTGATCAGCTTTGATGACGACATGTGATTCCTGGTTTGCTCTTTGAAAAGCAAAGTCAGGAGGAGAGATTAATGAGAGTTTATCTCCAGCTAGAAGACAAACGAGGGGCTGCAACATGCGTAGAGTACTGCTCTAGAGCCAGCAAACCTCTTACCGGATTTGTAAATGCTCCGGTCTTTTCCTCCTTTCTGACTCCATTTTTGTTTGTTGCTGATCTTTGGCAGAAGTCGAAATATAACTTTGATGTGATTCCTATGTACTCACACCTAAAGTGAAGTCCTAATACCATATAAGAACAAAAGTAATTTAAGAGATAATTACTGTACTGGTTTAGAAACTAAAGACGGATGCATAGTGAACTTCCACGCTACCAAAAGGGAAGATCATTGAGTTCTGAGTGACTATGAAGGTTCCCTTGAGAAGTATCAAATCATTTATATGTCCCTCATTTTCTTTCGAGGGTATGAATGCATTCGAGTCGAGTTAAGCACGGTTGATGTATTGGCTGGTTCGAGCTCGACGCGACTCACAAACTCAATGCTTAGAAATCAACTCGAGTTCAGTTGAGTAATATAAACATGTCCTACTTGAGATCAATTTGACAAAACTCAATTAGATAGATTGGGGTTCAATGTGTATTATTAAGATATTTCATGTTTAATTTTCCAATCACTAATTTTTTTTAACAAAAACATAAGTTACATACTAATACTAGATAAAACTTGCGGGCCATTTTATTTAGAGAAAATTGTCCAAAACGACCCTAAACTTATTATACGAAAGATAATTTGGTCTTAAATCTTTCAATTTTTTCAATTTAATTTTAAATATTCTAATGATTTGTCAATTTATCATTCTAATTAATTTGAGTGTGAAATTGTTGACATAAAAAAGTTTTGTATTTTTTTCTTCTTTTTTTCTTTTTTCTTCTACCGACCATCACCGAGCCTTATCAATGGCTAAAGGATCTTGCAAGCTACTAGCATGGGCCCTTGCCTGCGCTTGGGCTAGAAAAGGTCACCCTTGCTGGATTGGGCTAGGGCTAATGCCCACCTTGCTGGCCATTGACAAGGTACAGCTGAGGGAAAAAGGGCAAAAAGAAAGGAAAAGGAAAGCAAAGCAAAAAAATAAAAATAAAGAAGAAGAAAAACTTCAAAGAATTTAAAAGAAATTGCAAAAATTATCCATACGACATCAATTCATGCTAACTAAATCACCATGTTAGCAATTTGCAGTCCGAATTGGTTGGAATAACTAAATCGTCAAAAGGGTTAAAACTAAATTAACAAAACTAAAAGATTTAAGACTTAATTGACAAATCGTTAAAAGGTTATACCTAAATTGGCACGAATGTAATGTTTAAAATGGAATTACTGTTCGTACAAAAAATTAAAAAAATAGTCAATTTTCCATCTATTTGAGTACTAGCAAGCTCTAGCTCAATTGGACAAGCTACTCGAGCACACCCAAGAATCAACCGATTCAACTCGATGTCCATCGAGTCGCGGTGGAGCTACTCTTACCTAGCTCGATTAACTTAAACCTCCGTGGTTCTACTCATGCTAATGCTCAAGGAATGTTGAGAAACTTTGAGTCTGAACTGCGAAACACAAAGCAATTGCCCAAGGGTTGTCTTCATGAATGTGCTCAAAGTTGCGGAAGCACTCTGCTCATATTATGAAATATAAATTCTTCAAAAAGTCCCAAAAAAAATATGTGTTCGCCACGAAGTTTTTTTAAGATGTGGGATAGAGCTTATCCTCTCCAAATGATTTTTTTGGCCTAATTTCTGAACTGTAATACATGAGCGTTATAGCTTAATTTCTCGAATCATTGTTTAGAATCCATAGGCTGGTATGGGTGGCTCCGTTCGAGAGCGGTTGTATACATTACATGAGCATAGTCACATTCATGCAAGTTGTACTACAAAATTTATCCGATCAGTTCTAAACATATCTTATGGATACTAATTTAGTTATAAACTAGTCCTAAAATATGGAGTGAAATTTCAATGTAGCAATTCCGACTTTACAAGATGGACTATATTGGAATTTATGCAGAGATTTATGACTAAATTAGCAGAATTAAAAAAATTATAATTAAATTGACATGTACATGACAAGTTTATGATTGGTTGGGTATTTCCCGGTTTTATACATATGATCACGTTGCTCTAACACATGAATACATAGTCTAAATATGGATGATTTGATTTGCCACGAAATAATTCGAAGTTAGAATATGGTTCAGAAGCTATTGTTATTCACCCTCCCATCCCCGTTCAAATTTCAAAATTGAAAGAAGGCTAATCATGGGCCCTCCAAAAAGAACCCTGTCTCGTTGGGCCCATAGCTTTTGGCAAGCGCTTCGAAGTCCGAATTGCAAATAATCATATTTTCTTTCTTTCTTTCTTTTTTCTATCAATAGTTGTATAAATTAAAAACAAACAAATGAATTAGCAATAACCTTGATTATTAGTTAATAATTAACTACCAATCCAAGTTCATGCGTGTACTTTGACTTGATCATCAAAGCCCCGCCCATTCCCACCCCGCTTGATTTGAAAGAGTTGTGCCGGTATTTCGTCGATTAAGAAGAAAAATCAAACCATCCTAAGTTAAGTGTCCATGCAAAGAAAATGAGTTGGAATCGTTAATCAAAAGTGATGCTCTTTTACGTAGTGTCTGAATACATTGCAATCGGTGTCGCTTTTGAGAATGGCAGCCTAAGCAGTTCTTTAAGAGATAGAATTCCAACACTACCAATGTCGATCAAGCATTTTGATTAGGGCCAGATAGTGGCAAATTGGACCTTTCGGGCACGCTTGATGAGAATTAAGACTGCAAACTTTAGGAAGGAAAAGTGCAATTAACAAAGGCTGAAATTGTGGAAGTGGATGCTTGGATCCTACTACCATTCCCTTCTATTTAGATGTCGCCCTTGTTGTTCTTAAATTTTTTATGTTTCGATTTTTATTCCCAAAGACTTACGTTATGACACTAGACAATCGAAAAATACAATTTTGATTAGGACTGAGCACAATGGATTGACCAACCTGAGAATCATCCGGACCAAACCAGCCGGGTTGGTTTGATATTTTGGAGTTCTGATCCGGTCCACGGTTCCTAAAAATGGAATTGGTTCCAGGACGGTCCGGTTCTTGATTCTTGGGAGAGCGGGACCGCACCGTACCAGTGAGACCAGACTAGACCGAAATGAGAACCATCCCAATTTCCTTTTTTATGAATTCTCTCCATCTTAATATCTCTCTCATTTCCTCCCTTAGGCCTCACTCCTCAATCAATCGAGAGTCGAGACTTTACTACTCTAAGTAAGTCTACGCCGATATGCCCTCTCTCTCTCTCTCTCTCTCCCATTGGACCGCGCCCATGAAGTGGACTGAACCGATCGGTTCGGTGCTGTCCAATCTTAGGATTAATCAGTCCTGTCCTTAGTTCTAAAAATCGAGGACCGGTCTCATCGATTCAATTCCCGAGTTTAGAGGGGAATCAAACCGATTACTCCTCATATCGACGAACTTGAGTTACTCGTTAGGTCACGAATGGAAATTCCGTTGATTGAAAATCACAATGTAAACTTACTATCAATAGATTTAATGGTAACTTTCTATATCGAGATATTCTCGATTTAAAACGAAAATCACACGATGCGTATCGAATTTTCCAATCTCGATCATTCATGACGTGGGTAAGAGGATTGACACAACTAGGCTGCCAATTAGGAATAGAAAATCGGCAACATGGCTGTCATATTGTCTGCATGCATGAGAAGGAAAAAAAAATCAAAGAAGGGGGAGGATTTGGATAATTTTGCATGTCAGCCATAAATGGGATCCCAATGGAGGACTCAAGTCAATCGAGAAAGAATCCAAAGAAAGGAAGGAAGGAAAACAAACGCAAGAGAAATTCCCCCCGCGAGGCTGAGGTGGCAGATTGATTGGTAGGGGGGTGCCACCCCACGCAATCAACAGATGAGATTGAAAGATGACGCGACGGTTCATTAAAAAATAGGAGCAAAAACAACAACAACAATAATAATAATAATAATAATAAGAAACGGTTGGGCCCCACAGTTTTGGTGCGGGTGATGTGTTGGCATCTGCAATCAGAACGTACATGCCCGCGCTGGTTGCCAGCTCAGATCTTCAGCCGCACACATGCCTATGCAACGCAACGCATCCTTTGGGGAACTCCGGACTCCAGGGATGGATTCCCTATGCAAGTTCCTACGTCAGGCTCTCCTGGGCTCTCCCTTTGCGCCCGCATGATTTCCGCCCCACCCATCGCTTTTTTCCATTTTTTACTTTTTTGCGCTTGACACGTCGTCATCTCCTTGAATGCTGATCCTGATAAACGATTGCGATTGAGCCGGTGCACCATACGCCGGTCCAAGCTAAGAAATTCCCAACTCGTAAAAACTTCCTTATGGCCGAAAAAAAAAAGCTAACAAAGGAAAAAACTATTCATTGTTCCAAGTAGATCGATGTTAATAAAATTATAGATAGTAAAACGAGATAAAATATCTATCGAGAATAAATTTGGTCTTGGAATCGAAAGACACTCGCTTAGATTAGAGCTCGTGGATAAAATGCAATTAGAGACATTTCTTCATATTCGACCCATTTGTTCAATTTCCATGATTGACTTGATACACGATGGATGAGACTCGATAAGATCGAGATCATATATTAATTACTCAAAAGGGGCGAGTCGAAGTTCTTTTGTTTTTCTAGATTTTTTTTCCTGGAAAATGGAAATCTTGGAAGTTGCTTCCTTTTCATAAATTGCCCGCTCTTTAATTTCTTTTCTGGACTAACTTTATATGCATTGTCTAACTTTGAACTTCCTATTAATTTTTATTGAAAGGGGCACGCCTAACATGAACTCAAGCAATCACATAAATCATGTCTCGATTTGCGATTGGTTTTTGGGGACGTGTGATGAAGCACACGTCTAAACAAGAAGCAGTGACGAGGCCACCATCGATAATAAAAAAATAACAATAGTAATAACAATAATAATAATGATAATGATAATAATAACAACACAAAGCAAGAAAAGAAAACGACGTCTAAAAGCCTTGGAATTCAAGTTCAGCCACGAGAAAAATTCGTAATGCTCGCCATGGCAAGCATTCGTCAGTTCGCGCTGAATGTCAAGTAGAGACAGAATCTCATTGCGCCAGGTTTTGGTGGTTTGGTAGCAGGAACCCGGTCAGTAGCTGTGTCCCCTTTCATTCTTGTTTGATATTGCTCTCTCTTGGACACTGACACTACAAAACCATCGCTTGGTCGTGAGATTTTGGCTGCAATATGATGCTCTTATGATCTGGAAAGTTAGGAGACGAGAACACTGGGCTTATACTTGAGCTTCTTTCATACGACCCACCTTCGGCAAGTACCTGAACTCCTCTGTTCTCGGATTGTTCCTTTTATGGGATTCATGGATTAATTGTGTCGAAATATTAATCGACAACATACAAGTGGAGAAACTGATAAAGCATGCGGCTTCTCTCTCTTCATTAAAATTCACATTCTGATTCAAGTATAAAATCTCCTTATTCCACAAATTACTTTGCAAATAACAATCCCTCCAAGTTTTCGGTGCCCATTAGAATGTAACAAGTCATTGCGATAATTGAAGGAAAACTTCGAAGCAAGTAAACTATTTTGCCAAGTTTCAGATGTCTAAGGCAAGAGACCTTCCGTAATATTCCTTCACTATTTCAATCTTGCTTTCCCTACCCCCCCTCCGCATCCCCTTCTCTCTCTCTATCTATCTCTGAATGGAGTACTCTAGCTATGCATAATCTGAGTCCATGGGCTCTAAAAATGCTTCACACGGACTTCCATGTATCGACCAGGATAATTTTCATGGCTCCTACTGAATAAGTAAGGGGGAAAGTCCGATAACATGGACAGTGTCTGGCAAGTTAATATTACCAACAGCCAATAATTCTTAGCGGGTCTTCTCTTATTTTTTCGAAAGTTTTTCTGGACCTAATGTTAGGTAAAAAAACATTGCTAACTTATATTGTCCAACACACTCATATCTGCATGATTTGCTTTCTTTTCATGTAACGAACAACTTACGGCTGACTTTGCTCAAATAACTCAGGGACAATTGCCAAATGAGTCCTAAACCTTTTGCTACTTTGCCGATTCAGTCCTAAACCTTTTTTTATGCCAAATAAGTTCTAAACCTTTTGCAACTTTGCCGATTAAGTCCTTCCGGCGGATTTTGGCCGAAAATGCCTATGTGGCGACGACATGGCTTTACCGGCCATCGCCGTCCCAATAACTCATCTTCCTTAGATTCTAGAAGTTCGCAACGCTTCCCAACGTCCCATGCGAACCATGCAAACGGTTACGTGTTGATCCAAACTTTAGCGATTGACTACTGTTGCCATATTGGATACAATGATTCGTGTAACTGATAATAATGCCGGGATACCTTATAGTGCTCACGAACCTGATATAGTGAAAACGGAAATGTGGTCGACTTCATTGTTTGTTATCAGTCTTCACTGGACATATGTGGCTTATTTGTCTCCCCATGATACATGTATCAGACTATTCATGGATTTGTTTCCATTTTAAACTTTTTTTATGAAAATATCTTAGTTGGAATGCATTCAAATGACGACTATTGATGCTAATGGAAACAATGCTGCAGTTACGCCAATTGCATTGCACACTCGATATAGGAAAATTGAAGTGGTCAACTTCATTTTTGTTATATATGTCTTTAATATAATCATGTAGCTTATTATTTTGTTTCCACATGATACATGAATCTACCTAATGATGGATTTGTTTCCAAAGCGTCAAATACGCCAGTTATTAACACCATCGACGATATTTCTCTGGTTGACAATTAATTGATTAGATAACACGATACAAATGTGGAGAATGCTGGCAGTTTCACCGCAGACGTAATTGCTTGAGTTGCTGCATCATACAAGCCAACTGACTATGCACTCCTAGGATTCACAAATTTGTATGGAATGAGGAATGACATAGTTCCTGTATGGACAGAAAAAAGCAAATCATATGGAGAAGACTGTATTTTTTATCATCTCGACAGGTACATATGTACTTGTATTTTTCCAGTAAAAATTGCCACAGATATCGGAAAACCCTTTCAGTAATGAAGCATTGTACGCGATGCACCAAGGAGCGGGATATGCACTGTATTTGAAAATACTTTGCCGAACTTTGAATTTTCCTGATATGTCATAATTACGATAAGCATAAATATCCTTAGTACAGCATTTATGTGCCAAGGATAAAGGGAAATCTGAATGGTCCAACTAAGAAATTTAAGCATCCTAATCCTTCTATTTTCCTGATATACACAAGTGCACCTAAGGATGAGATGTGGCTAGCGTTTCATTTGTCTGTATGCGCAGATAGTTTGGCGTATATCACCTACTACTATGAGGTATTAACACATGAATAGTCACTACTTTACATGCCATAGACACGAGGCTGAAGGAGATTCTGGGCTGTCTTTAGGCGGTAAGAGATTAATAACTTGAAAGACAGGAAAATTTTTGACAATCAAAGATATTGACCCTAGCCAAAACAGAAGCTCCTATAAAACCCCCCATTCCAAGGTCTTCACAAGTCACATCTCCATTCCCTATTCTGACATCTCTCGATAAATTTCTTTGCCCTTTTTCTGTGCTTTAGCCATGGCGAGAACAACCAGAGGTTGCCAAAGGATTTAGATGGCCAAGACGGACAATGAGAGTAACCTTCAAGTTACCTTCTCGAACCCCGGGCACGGCGCAACTCATTGAGGCTCATCGCAACGCCAATATTTGCGAGCTCAACATGCAGCTGTCCGAGGTCCTTGGCCAACTAGAAATGGAGAAGAAGAGTGGTGAGGAGCTTAAGAAGGCGCTGAGGGCAAACCAGAATAAGCATTGGTGGGACAGACCAATAGATGAGTTGAGCGTGCAACAACTTGAGCAGTTGAAAGTCTCACTGTTCGAGCTCCGAAAGAGCGTTAGTAGGGAGATGGAGCAGATGGTGATCCAGGCAACCAACGCTTAGTAGTTCCTTGGAGCGAGCTCGAGCCATAGACTGCCTATTCCTTTTCAAGCGCAGAACGGAATTAGCACCCCGGTGATGCAACTTTGCTATTTAAGTCCATCGGTGACTTTTCGCCGGAAAAAGCCTAAGTGGATGTCCAGCTATCAGACATGGCCGATCGGTTGATCGCCGGAAAAAGCCTACGTGGCTGTCGCGGGCGACGACGTGGCGACAAACTTTTTTTAATTTTTTTTCTTTTCTCTTCAATTTTTTTAAAAACTACTTGGCCGATGGGTCGCTGGCCACTAGCCACTCCAGCGGGCGCTCTTCCCTCGCACAACAGATCTGTGCGAGGGAGGCTCTTCCTTCGCATAGAGCTGCTATGAGAGGGACTCTCCCTCGCAGATCTGGGAAGCTCCCTTACCCAGATTTGCGAGGGAGAGTCCCTCGCACAACAGCTCTGTGCGAAGGAAGAGCCCAGATCTGCGAGGGAGCTTGGCTGGCAGGACCGGCCCTTGCCCGCCATGGGTGAGGGCTGCGGCGACTGGGGCTTGGCCGCCTCCGCCGTGGCCGTCAATTCTTTGAGCGGCAGCTAGGGTTTGTGGAGGCAAAATTTTTGAAAATCAAAGATATTGACCTTGGCCAAAACAGAAACTCCTATAAAACCCCCCATTCCAAGGTCTTCACAAGTCACATCTCCATTCCCTATTCTGATCTCTCTCGAGAAGTTTCTTTGCCTTTTTTCTGTGCTTTAGCCATGGCAAGAACAACTAGGGGTCGCCAAAGGATTTAGATGGCCAAGATGGACAACGAGAGTAACCTTCAAGTTACCTTCTCGAAGCGTCGATCTGGCCTTTTCAAGAAGGCAAGAGAGCTCAGCACCCTGTGTGGTGTAGATGTTGCGCTGATTGTCTTCTCACCATGCATGAAGGCCTTCTCCTTTGGTCACCCTAATGTTGACGCCGTGCTCGAATGCTTCCTCAATGGCAACGAGCTGCCCTAGCAGACCCCGGGCACGGCGCAGCTCATCGAGGCTCATCGCAACGCTAATATTTGTGAGCTCAACATGCAGTTGTCCGAGGTCCTTGGCCAACTAGAAATGGAGAAGAAGCATGGTGCGGAGCTCAAGAAGGCACTGAGGGCAAACCAGAATAAGCATTGGTGGGAGAGACAGATAGATGAGCTGAGCGTGCAACAGCTTGAGCAGTTGAAAGCCTCACTGTTCGAGCTCCGGAAGAGCGTCAGTAAGGAGACGGAGCAGATGGTGATCCTGGCAACCAACGCTCAATAGTTCCTTGGAGAGAGCTCGAGCCATGGACTGCCTATTCCTTTTCAAGCGCAGAACGGAATTGGCACCCCAGTGATGCAACTTTGCTATTTAAGTCCATCCGGTGACTTTTCGCTGGAAAAAGCCTAAGTGGTGTGCAGCTATCAGATATGACTGATCGGTTGATCGCCGGAAAAAGCCTACGCGGCCATCGCCGACGACGACGTGGCGATGACATAGCGACAAACTATTTTTAAATTTCTTTTCTTTTCTTTTCTTTTCTTTTTTTTTAAAAAACTACGTGGAAGGTGGGTCGCCGGCCACTAGCCACTCCAGTGGGTGCTCCTCCCTCGCATAGCAGATCTGTGCGAGGGATGTGCGAGGGAGGCTCTTCCTTCGCACAGAGCTACTGTGCAAGGGACTCTCCCTCGCAGATCTGGGAAGCTTCCTCGCCCAGATCTACGAGGGAGAGTCCCTCGCACAATAGCTCTGTGCGAAGGAAGAGCCCAGATCTGCGAGGGAGCTTGGCCGGCGGGACCGGCTCTCGCCCGCCGTGGGCGAGGGCTGCGGCGACTGGGGCTTGGCAGCTTCCGCCATGGCCATCAATTGTCCGAGCGACAGTTAAGGTTTGTGGAGGCAAATTTTTTGACAACCAAAGATATTGATCCTGGCCAAAACAGAAGCTCCTATAAAACCCCCCATTCCAAGGTCTTCACAAGTCACATCTCCATTCCCTATTCTGATGTCTCTAGAGAAGTTTCTTTGCCCTTTTTTGTGCTTTAGCCATGGCGAGAACAACCAGGGGTCGCCAAAGGATTCAGATGGCCAAGATGGACAACGAGAGTAACCTTCAAGTTACCTTCTCGAAGCGCCAATCTGGCCTTTTCAAGAAGGCAAGAGGCTCAGCACCCTGTGTGGTTCAGATGTTGTGCTGATTGTCTTCTCACCAGGCGTGAAGGCCTTCTCCTTTGGTCACCCTAATGTTGACGCCGTGCTCGAATGCGTCCTCAATGGCAACGAACTGCCCCAGCAGACGTCGGGCACGGCGCAGCTCATCGAGGCTCATCGTAACGCAAATATTTGCGAGCTCAACATGCAGCTGTCCGAGGTCCTTCGCCAACTAGAAATGGAGAAGAAGCGTGGCGCGGAGCTCAAGAAGGTGCTAAGGGCAAACCAGAATAAGCATTGGTGGGAGAGACGGATAGATGAGCTGAGCGTGCAACAGCTTGAGCAATTGAAAGCCTCACTGTTCGAGCTCCGGAATAGCGTCAGTAAGGAGAAGGAGCAGATGGTGATCCAGGTAACCAACGCTCAGCAGTTCTTTGGAGCGAGCTCGAGCCATGGACCGCCTATTCCTGTCCAAGCGCAGAATGGAATTGGCACCGTGGTGATGCCGCCCAACCCTCATCTATACAACTTTGGATATGGATCTGGATACTTTTAAGCTCTCCATCGGCTCTATGGTTATATAATTATGTGCTTATCTAGTGATGTCGTTTGAAGTTATTTATGTACTGAGCTTTTATCTGCATATGTGATCATAGGCGTGAATTCATTTTGTGTGCCCATCGAAAAGCAAAAAGCTAGTGTGATCCATGTTATATTCCTATTTGATTAGTGTAAATGTTGTGCTTTACCCTTTGCTCTTGTTGCTTGATTATGTTATAGTTTCAGATTGATCGATCATAGGTCGATCGTCGCCTGTGGTAATTGGACATTTGTTTTTGGAGCTTTGTCCTCATTGAACTGGAAGCATCTTGCTTTGGTTAATTGAATCCAGGGACAAGATATATTAATCTTTAAAGGAGAAAAGATTCAAAAATAAGAAAAAACGAAAAGGTTCTCCAGACGGAGGCGACGGTCTCAACAATAGAAAGATGTCGGATTGATCGCCGTAATCTAGCAGATCTTCGTTCCTATAAGTTGCGATTAGTAATTACCATACAAGAAAATACGCTTTTCAGCATTTCAGATCCAAGACGCGTGTAGCCTGCACATGACTGTCATTCTCCAAAAGTCGTTTCCAATTCATAAAACAAAGTAATGAATATTGAACACATCTTGAAAACATTTTTCATCCATTTTTCATTCCCTCTCGGCATACCAAAAACGAAAAAAAACTAGTAGGAAGACTAATTAAGCATTGGGATGCATGTAAAGTTATAACATGGTTGAATGTACATCCTAGGAAAGAATTAATAACTTCATGTTCGAAAATAGATGAACCTATTAAAATTCCAGGCCAAGGCCTACTCCTGATAAGGCTAAAGAGTGTTCGTTTGCAGTTTGTTTGATTTGTATCGAATCATAATTAAATAAATTTAAACAAGTCTGAAGATATATCTTTCCTTTGTTCATTACTCAAGAAGATGCAGAATAGACCTCACACAAGCTCACTTGACATAAATGCTTGGACGTTGTTATCATTTATACGCTGCTAAAGATGACAGGCTTTGCGAAAACAAGCCTTTTGAAGCCTGCTCTTGTAGGAGTAATTGAAACATGGAGCACTCATGGGTCGGATAGCATCATATGAAGTTTGGCGAAAGCAATGACCAGAACAATTCATTCTCAGTTTTTGATGTTCTCTTTTCTCTTTTTTGCTAAATTGAAAATAAGAATTAACTAGGGTTTTTTCATCACCCACCTACCAGTTTCTCTTATCATTATAGCAAATGAAAACTTCTCCCAGTGACAACTTTGCTGGGTAGAGTTTTCTTTACCTTTGTTTTTTTACCGCTTGTAAGAAGATTTTCCAAATGAAATGACTCATACTTGTAGCTGATCCGCTTATGCAGGGGACAATCCATTTAAGTCCTAAACATTTACCAACTTTGCCGATTTAGTCCTAAACCTTTTTCTTTTTGCCGATTTAGTCCTAAACTTTTGCAACTTTGCTATTTAAGTCCTTCAGGTGACTTTTCGCCGGAAAAAGCCTACATGGACGTCTAGCTATCTGACATGGCCGATCGGTTGATCGCCGAAAAAAGCCTACGTGGCCGTCACCGGCGATGACGTGGCGACAAACTTTTATTTAATTTTTTTTCTTTTCTCTTCTTTTTTTTAAAAGAAAACTACATGGCCGGTGGGTTGTCGGCCACCGGCCACTCTAGAGGGTGCTCCTCCCTCGTACAAGATCTCTGTGTGAGGGATGTACGAGGGAGGCTCCTCCCTCAAACAGCAGATCTGTGCGAAGGAGGCTCTTCCCTCGTAGATCTGGGAAGCTCCCTCGCCAAGATTTGCAAGGGAGCTTGGCCGGTGGGGCCGGCCCAAGCCCGCCGTGGGCGAGGGCTGCGGTGGCTGGGGCTTGGCCGCCTCTGCCGTGGTCGTCAATTCTCTAAGCGGCGACTAGGGTTTGGGGAGGCAAAATTTTTGACAACCAAAGATATTGATCCTGGCCAAAACAGAAGCTCCTATAAATATCCCCATTCCATGGTCTTCACAAGTCACATCTCCATTCCCTATTCTGATCTCTCTCGAGAAGTTTCTTTGTCCTTTTTATATGCTTTAGTCATGGCGAGAACAACCAGGGGTCGCCAAAGGATTCAGATGGCCAAGATGGACAATGAGAGTAACCTTCAAGTTACCTTCTCGAAGCGCCGATCTGGCCTTTTCAAGAAGGCAAGCGAGCTCAGCACCCTGTGTGGTACAGATGTTGTGCTGATTGTCTTCTCACCAGGCGAGAAGGCCTTCTCCTTTGGTCACCCTAATGTTGATGTCGTGCTTGAACGCTTCCTTTATGGCAACGAGCTGCCCCAGCAGACCCCAGGCACGGCGTAGCTCATCGAGGCTCATCGCAATGCCAATATTTGTGAGCTCAACATGCAGCTGTCCAAGGTCCTTGGCCAACTAGATATGGAGAAGAAGCGTGGCGAGGTGCTCAAGAAGGCGCTGAGGGCAAACTAGAATGCGTCGTAATATCTGACTTGCTCAGCTCTTGTCAAAGTCTACAGTAGGTACTGTTCAGCTATCATGGATATCATCCCAGTCTTGCAACTATGAACACAGATAGATACGTCTATCAAAATATATATGGTACAAATGATAGTTTTGGAGAGTTTCATAGGGATATATTCCAACAAAAAATATAGCCTAGTAATGACATTAATCAAAAGTACACAAATTAAATAGCTATTAAACATATTTAGAAATACTAAAAGAATTAAAAGAAAATGATGCTATCAAATTGGGATGGCCCACGACCTCGCCGACCTTAATATATACAAATGATCGAAGAAATAGGGCACAACCGATCAAGTCGAGCACCTCTATCCAAAGATGAAGGATGGATGACTCGTGTACCATCTGACTCTCCCAATACAAGCATCATGACCAAACACATTATTGATTGATCGATTGATCAATCATTGCCACGCCCAACACCAATCACGGTTCATGGCCTTCCTTTCAACCAATTCAAGATGCTGGCGTGTGTGGCCAGCCCTCTAATTGAGGTAGTTTAATCATTTCTTTTCATTATTTCCATTAGTTTTACACGTGAAGGTCCTACTAACTTTGTTTCAATTTGTAGAAAGTTTGACTAGCCGCACATAAGGTTGTCGCTGACCGGTGGCCGATTGATGGCCAGACCTAGCCCGGCCATGGCTAGGCCGTCACTTGTCAATGACCCAACATTTGTCTTGCGCCAAGGCTCGACCAGCCAGATCACTTCGGACTAATTCTTTAATAAAACTAATATAATACCCCTAAGCTTGTAAAGTGACCAAAGTAACCCTTGAACTGAGAAAATTGAACAATATGCCCTTTTGATTTGGATGTATGAAAAGTCACTAAAATGTTCAAACGTGTATGCAATGTATGGTTGGAAAGAAATTCCAATTTCACTAAAATGTGTAATAATGACCTTTAAGGCAAAAATTTTGGGTGTCAATGCTTAACGCAGAGCAATTTATACATTATATTTGTGATTTGAGCAAGTGACATTCAATCAGCTAGACCAATCATGGATATCTCTAGGTACAAATAGTATTAATACTTGCCGTAATATATCGAAAGTTGGTGAGGAAGACCAGAAAATTCATGAATTTGCTCAAGGATGCAGTAAGATTTATGTTGGGTACTTGAATAAATACACAGCGTTCCCTTTTGAAAACATCAGCCTGTAACAAATATAGCAAATAGTTTCCAACAAAAGATGAGAAGAATCATATTCTTGCATTAAATTTGTGGAAACATTATGCAAGAAGAGTAACTTGTAGGGAAGCAAAAACGTGGAAGAACGAAAAGCAAGAAATTTGCGATAAGAAGGCAGATCATGAAGCATGTAGCCTTGCATTGGCAAGAGAAAATTAAAGTATATAAAAGAAATCTGCACTTTAAGAAGGGATTCATTTATTCAAGAAAAGTACTACTAGGTTTAAACAAAAGCAATCCACAAAGCCACCATTAGCACCATACATCTTCTTCTCTCTGGGAACCTCCCCTACAATGTTCCAAAACAAAAAGGAAAATGAAAATGCGCAAACCTTGAAAGTCAAAGATTATATGTGGACTCTTACTGCATATAATAGGAAAATATGTCAGCGAACTGTCTCGCGACAAATTAATCGACCAACTTAATCTTTAGGGACTATCTTCTCCACCAAAGGGCGCACTCTACACATTAATTCTAAAGGTTCTGCTTTTGGCATGGTGGTTCCTGGGCCGTCCCTCATGTCAATCTCTTCTTCGCTCACTCTTTTCCAATCAAAACACTGAATCAGTAAGCCCAACGTCCACCCCATGACGCGTTGAGCCGAAAGGCAATATTAGCTTACGTTGCTTTTCGCCCCCACTGCCCTCGAACCTTTCTGGCTTGAAGCTCAATGGGTCCTCCCACAACTCAGGATCTCTATGAATAGCCCATGCATTCACCGTCACGGCAGTGTCGCGCGGAACAAAATATCCTCCTATGGTGCAATCAGCCGATGTCACATGGGGGAGGAGAAGTGGTGCTGTCGGATTTAGTCGAAGGGTCTCAAAGATGATGCATTGAAGGTAAGGTAGTTTCGAAACATCTGATTCTTCCAACAGACTATGGTGCCCGATAACGAAGTCAATCTCATCTTGAGCCTTCTTTAACTTTTCAGGGTTGTTTAGTAAATTTTCCATTATCCATTATAATGTGAGTGATGATGTATCCGTTCCTGCAGCTAACAAATCCTGCATATATGCGTAATAAGTGAGTGTATATCAATTGTAGGAATTGAGATAATAAGACTTCAAATGACAATTACAATTCTTACAATAAGACTATCTAAAAGTGAAGAAAAGGCCACTTATTATACTATCAAGTCGGAAAGGAAAAATGAAACACGGCATCATTTACCACAGGCCCGCCAGTAATGCAAAAGCCCTTTCCTATGAATCAGTTTCTTTACTTAATTTATTTCCAATGATGAGACTACTTTGGATCAACGCCGTTTTTGAAGTGATCTTTCGATATTGTGACTAAAGATATAGTAGCAAAATAATCAGTACGAGTAATTGGCATGTGGTCGTTTAATTGGATAAACATAGATGTTTTCTTGGCGAAAATCTAAAAGGAAAGAGTATGAATGTTAACAAAATGAGTTATGTGCATTGGTTTGCTTTGTTTTTTGGTCCTTTAATGTTATGCAATCCCAATGTCAAAGTCCCTATGGTGGTAATGATTATGATCACGATAAGAGCAAGTATTCAATAGTGATAGCAATACGTAGGTCATGATAGTGTGAACTTTAGGAAAGGATTTGCTGCTTGTAGCTTGTCTTAGAGATTACTACTGGATTCCTACCTTGTTATGACCGTTAGTGTTGAGAGTTGACATAGACTTAGGGATAAAGGCAAACCACAATATATATGCTTTCTGAGTTTCGCATTTCAAATGCATCCAAAATTGATTTCCTCTATGAAGTTACCCAGACGGAGGAAACCAAAATCTCTGAAACTCAGCTTCCTCTCATGAACTCTTATTTTGCTTTCGTCAAACCATCCAACTCATTTTCTTCTATCCGCTCCATTAAACAACTCATCCGTCATACCCCAGCCCAGATTAAAGAATATGTCCAGTCCTCAAAATTTGACCAGCATCCTATTCCTGCTACTGATCAGGAATATTTTGTTACTCTTCAGATACCTCCTGAATTTCCACGTCAATGGACTCAACAGGGTTATACCCATATCCATTATGGTGCAGTTCGTCTAGCCCTTACTTTCCATGGTAGAAAAGGCCTTCATGTAGTTGCACGTATGGCTCTTTTGGATACGCGGTTCTTAGAATACCAGCATGCTTGTATAGGGATAGTTCAGACTACCCTAAATGCTGGGACAGTCTTTTTAACTCTCTATCCAAATTTTAACGTTGCTCTTTCTAATCCTCAGTTGCTTTCTTTTTTGAAAGTTCAACTCCAGCTCACAGGAGCACCCCAGACTTCTGACTCAGTCGCAGCCACGCTTCATTACCAAATGGTCTATTGAGTTCAGAATCATGCTCTTGATCTAAACTTCCATGGCAACGAAATGCTTTGTTCATCTCTCTTGAAAATGACCAAGCCTCATGCATCCATGTTCCTCGCCAAATCCCGAAAGAAAAGTTAGCCAAGCTTCTACCTGAAACTTGGATAACTAACTATGAACAGCTTTATCAAAGCAACAAACCTGTTCATTCCATAGATTCTGAATTTCTTCAGAAAAAAGATGGCACGATCCAAATAAAGTTTGCCAAGGGAAAAGAAGAAGCCTCTTCTCCTATTTTCCTAACTCTCTTCATGATCGAGCCCTGTGTCCCAGATCCAGTTCCTGAAGAACCTGATCCAAAGAAAATCGTTGAGTTTTTTAAATCAAACGGACATCCAGTCCACCATTACAAAGATCCTTTCGATCATTGCTTTTGGGGTCCATGGTGTTAGTGCTCGTACTGCCTCAACTCTCCCGATGAAATTGATCCAACAGCAAAGCCTCGTCAGAAGCCCAAAAGGAAAGATCCTTTTTTCTAGAAGTATCTTGACAAAGAACCTCATATCGGTCCACTTGGTGACGAAAAAGGGTACTAGTTTATGGTTTCTTATGCCTCTTCCTCATCAACCCAACCACAAACTGATCCATTTATATCACCTCCACTAACACCTCCACCCTCCAAAAAACCTTCCAAACCTGTTGTTTCAACTTTTTATAAGCCGATTCAAAAATGGGTCAAAAAACATTCATACCCATTGGTACTCCCTACTGCCTGTTCTGTTGAAGCCACAAAGGACCAATCTTTTTCTCAGTCCCTTCCTAGCATTTGCATGTCTAATCCAAGTCCTGTAGATTTGTCTTCTCTAGATACTAGAGGAAACACTCGACTTAAATTCCCTGAGCCATAGGAATTTATAGATATAAACCGCAGATACCATCACATGCCCAGAATTGTCACACCTGTTGAAGTGGATGAATATGGAAAACCACGAAAAACTGCTACAGCTGAAGCAGTTTTGAACTGGCAGACTGAAGCTCTTTTGGCCCAATATGAAGCCTTCAAGACCATCGATACTAAGAGCGATAGTGTCCACATGATCTTAGACTTCATCATGACGTCACTCAAAAGATGCTTCGTGATTTCAAGAAAAAGCTTTCTGACCTTGAAGAAGGAAGACACCTATCTTCCTATTTGGAGGACCCAAGACCAGAAATGGAGAAACTCAAATGCCAGATTGCTCTTCTCCAAGAAGGAAGTACTTCTTCTGTCCTTCCAAAGTCAAGCTTTCCCTTTGATTTCTCTACTCGAGAAGTCTATGAACCGTCACAACCACAATACCTTTTTCCATCACCATTTTCTATGTCTTTTGAACCTGATCGATCTGATCCCATTAGACTTAGAAATATCATCCGTGATATGGAAAAACGCAGCAAAGAAAAGGGCAAAGCAAATTTAGAAGCATCTTCCGAAAATGGTAAGAATAATCCAGCTCCTTTCTTATAAAAACAAATGATGATTTCAAATCATTTGGAGTCATTTCTAAAAGATTTGACCACGAAAACTTATGTTTCCTCTTTCTCCATTCCATCCGTTTCTCCTACTCTAGTAATAGCAACCTTTGACTCTCCTCCACAAAGTGTTGAATCTGAAAGAGATATCACTCTTGATGAATCTTCATCTTCCTCTTCTTCTAGCCATTCTAGCTTTGCTCCTCTTCTCATGGCTGATTCTCCCGAGTCAATGTATGAAGAAACCCCTACAGAACCTGAAATTGTGTATCCTGATGATCCAACCCCTTCATCTTCTGTCAACTCTGGATCAAAGTTTTTTACTCTTGATGACATTCCATATGTCAAATGGCCTGACAGACTCCAAGAGTTTCATGCATGGCTTATTACTCAAAAGCTCACCAGGGATAGCAATTATGACATCCTCCTGGAATTTCTCTCCAAATTCACCGGAAGCCTTAAAAGCTGGTGGGAAACAATACCTGAAGCAGGTCAAGTTCCTGGTGTCAACAAATTTCAAAGACAACATATATGCCATTCATTTGTTCTTCTGCGGAAATCCTGCAGATATTCTAGAACTCTAGTGGCGAGAGTTCTTTGAAAGAAAATGTTGTTCCCTCAAGCTCTTTTATGCTTTAGGTAGAGATTCAAACCTGAAGCAAGTCTTCTTGAACTCCATACCGAAGGAGCTTAACCAGTTAGTTGAGAAATCTCTTCTCAACAAAAAGATCAAAATTGCATATGTCAGGATTGGCCAACTTCAACAAGAAATCCACATGAGCCTTGATGGCTTGTGTTCCAGGAAAAATGCTTTCCAAGAATTTCTTCGAGAAAGCCGTCACCTAGACAAAGTCTGTTCCAAGAATAATTTGAAGATCAAGTGCCTTGGTGGAAAAGATTGTGACTGCAAGGACTACCGATGGTCCAAAAAGAAGAAGCATATTAAGAAATATCATCTTCATGATGATAAGCTCCAATTCCGATAGTTCAACAAAAGGAGATTCCTTCGAAGAAGACGACACAAAATCTTATGGATCTTCTGGACAGAAAAAAATCTAAATGTTGCTTCATTTGCAACACGAAGGGACATTTCACCAAAAATTGTCCACAGGCAAAACGGAACAACATCAACATCGTCCAGCAAGTTGAACAACAAACTGGTGTTTCCCTTCAAGATGATGACCTTGAATCATTATTCTCTATTGAAGAAAACCCTTCAGATGAGACCCTTTGTCTCATTCCATATTATCCTTCATTCAGTGACAGTGATTGTGAGCAAGATTTTTTTCATTTCACTCCTCAAATCTTAACTCAAGATTCATGTCATCTCCCTCCATATATTTCCTGTCAAAATCCTCCTGTCTAAATATTCCAAACCAATTTCTATGATAGCCATGAATGACACTGAAGCTCATGCTTCTCTACTAGACCCAAAAATCCTTCCAGATGAATATTGGACACCCTATGTTCGATATTTCACTTTAGCATCTCGAGACACTTTTTCAGCCAGTGTTCATTCAAAACCCATCTCCATCCAATTTTTTCCTCGGTGTTCTATCACCACAAAAATTCTTGGATGTCCTGCTCCAAATAAGGACCTCATCATAGGTTGGGATATTTTATCCCAGCTTCCCAAACTCAAAATCATTAGTGGTAAATGTCTCAAATTCAAAAATACTTTCTAAGAATTTACAAGCATCCAAAGGTTCTTTTCCATTCAAATGAGCATACTTGATCCCATCATGCAAAATCTTTTGAACTACTGTGCGAACAACCACTCTGAATTCCTTCAAAATTCTCAGTTCTTTGTTCGCCTTCCATTTAAGAAAAATGAGGATATCAACCCGACAAAAGCCAGTCATTCGGGTATGAATCTTGATCATCTTGCTCTTGCCCAAAAGGAATGTCTTGAGCTTCTACAGCAAGGACTCATTTAGCCTTCTGATTCTCAGTGGGTTTGTGAAGCCTTCTGATTCTCAGTGGGCTTGTGAAGCCTTTTATGTATCAGCAAACACAAGGAAAATTACGTCTAATAATTAATTACCAACCCCTCAACATTTTCCTCAAATATGACAATTTTCCTTTGCCTTCTAAAAATTCCCTCTTTTCTAGCCTGACCAAAGCCAAAATTTATTCCAAATTTGACCTCAAAGTAGGTTTTTGGCAACTTGGCATCCATCTTGATGACAGATCCAAAACTGGATTTTGTATTCCGAACCAGCATTACCAGTGGAAAGTCCTCCCTTTTGGACTAAAAACAGCCCAATCTCTTTTCCAAAAAACCATGTGTCAAATTTTTAGCCCAATTGTGGATAGCGCTGTTATCTACATTGATGACATTTTGCTCTACAGTCCTGACGAGCAATCACATAGTGAACTCCTCCAGAAGTTTGTGCAAATTGTTCAAAAGCATGGCATCATGCTTTCACAAAAGAAAATGGTCATTGCTGAGACAAAAATTAAATTTCTTGGCATGCATCTTGACCAAGGAATGTATTAGCCCAATCCACATATTATGAAGGAATTGCTCAAGTTCCCAGAAAAGGAACTCAGTGTGAAGCCGATTCAAATATTTCTCGGAATCATTAATTATCTCCGAGATTTTGTTCCCAACATTGCCAAGTTTTTAATTCCTCTACAGAAAATGCTGAAAAAAATATGCTCCTCATTGCAGTTGCAAAGCTTAAAGAGCTTATGCAAGACCTTCCTCCTTTCCAAATCCCTTCTGCGGGAAAAATAATTCTTCAAACAGATGCCAATGATGAATATTGGGCAGCAATCCTCTTTGAAGAGACTGATAGTAAGCGACAAATCTGTGCTTACAAAAGTGGTAAGTTTTCTCCATTTGAACTTCATTATCACTCCGCATTCAAAGAAATATTGGCAGTTAAGTATGGAATTAAGAAATTCGAGTTCCATCTTATTGGCCATCATTTTTTAGTTGAATTGGACATGGCTTCTTTTCCTCAAGAATGAAATTCATACAGAAGCAAGTCCCAAACCCACAACTCCTAAGGTGGGCAGAATGGTTTTCGAAATACTCTTTTCAAACCAAACACATTGTAGGAAAGAAAAATGTTCTTGCAGATTTTCTTTCCAGACCCAAAACTACCATGGATATTAATATATATGTGAAGAAAAACCCCCGGTCAGACACATACAGAACCCAAAACATGCCCTAGAATTGGCGTGGTCTTGATTACCCTCCTGAAATTCAAGCTGCTATCCAAGAAAACAGGTTAGCAGAAAGACTTCCAGATTTTCTCTAGTCTTGTGAATACAACATATTTGCCAACCATGGAGGTTTACTTCTGAAATCTAATGGACTCCATCTTGAATATCCATTCATTCATCCTTTCACTTGGAATCCAAATGAAGATTTTCTAGAAGATTTAAAATGGTTATTCTGGTACTTGTTCAATTCATATACCATAGCCATCCAATTTCCCACTGAACAAATACTCTAAGCCCTTGTTCAGACCCTTCGGGCACAGGATCACCATCGCCACAAGTTTAAACATTTGTTTTCACTTCTCACATGGTTTTTACCTCTTGGTGCGTAGCGTGCATTTTTTTGAACTGAGAACCAAAATGTTCGTCCAGAACCTGAAAGACATATGGTCATCCTATTTCATCGACCATGGACATTCATACTTCCCTCCATAAATCATTCTCGATACCCAGCACCTGTAGGTACGAGCTCATATAAACCTTAGCACCACATGCAAAAACATAGTGTGTACAAGATTTTCCCAAGGTGTATCGCATAAGATCCCCAGTCCTATAGGGGACTCCAGCGGATCCTTTGTCAAGCAAATCAAGTCATACCTCTAGAAACATGGTCTTTGCATTCAGATAATGTTTCATGAGATTTTATCTCTGCTAGAAAATCCATCCAGGAAGCTATGGCTATTTATCGGCTCGAGTATCCAGAGGATTTTTCAGCATCCTCTTCCAATACTCAACAGGAGTATCATCGCTCATATTTTCAAGACTCTTAGGATCCATGGGCAGAATATGGTCCATTCTCTAATCCTTTCAATGCCAGCTCGAAACTTGAGCCCTACCTTTTTGAATCAGAAATTGAAGCACTCATTCGAGATTTCAAGAGACAAAAAGATGGCCCAGTCTCTTTTTATGGTGAAACCTCAATGCAAGTGCAAGAAGAAGATATGCCATTATCTCAGATCAATACGAATTTGCAAGCCTATAGAAATCCTCACAATTGGCCTTAGCCGACAAATCCATAAGCGACAATTCCAAAAGCGACAAATCTAGCAGCGACAAATTTTCCTGATGATGATCCACCGCAAGATACTCCAGCGTATCATTCTTTTTGGGAGTATGTTCTGAGCACGGCCACTAGAGGTCATAACGCAACAGGAAGGGCGAGAGACGACGAAGACTTGCCAGACTCTGCAAATGATTCAGACGATAACACTAAAGAACCCATCAATCGTTAGAATTATGACTAGTCTTTGGCCACGTTCACACTACTTTGGCTACGTTCACACTGCCAAGAAGATTTGCTCGGCCGAAGAATTGCTTATCTTTTGTAGTTTTTGGAGCATTCACGCTACTTTAGTCTTTGGAAGTCTTTGACAGACTAGGTTCAGTAGCTTTTCAGGCTACGAACATTGTAATAATGGTGTCCTTGTGTGTGTCCGTATGCTCCGAATGGTCTTTATGTTTGTAGGACGTCTTCGTCCTTGTAGGACCCTAGTCAAGACTTTAATGTTAGTCAAGTCTTTAATGTACGTTGGTTGTCGTGTGCTTTTGCCTATATAAGGCATGTAATCTAGATTGAAGAATAAGAGTTTCCGAAGAAAAGTTCCTCTCGGATGAAATCCAAAAGTCTCATGTCCTTCTAAATTCTTTCCTTTCTTCTTCCAAGCTTGGTAAAAGCTTCAAGGAACGACAACTTCTTTCAGTACTGAGCACAAGGTTATTCGATTCTGTATTATGCGCATTCCCTAAAAGCCGGTCCCTTGAGGCTAGAGCGTGGTGGCTCGTTGTGTGGGAAAACATATCTGAGAAGAAAAAAATCAAAGAAGGGGGATGATTTGGATAATTTTGCATGTCAGCCATCAATCGGATCCTGATAGAGGTCTCAAGTCGGTCGAGAAAGAATCCAAAGAAAGAAAGGAAGGAAGGAAGGAAGGAAAACAAATAACTTACGACTGACTTTGCTCAAATAACTCATCTTCCTTAGATTCTAGAAGTTTATAACTTTCCATCCTAACCATGCAAATGGTTACGTGTTGATCTGAACTTTGGCGATTGACTACTGTAGCCATATTGGATACAATGATTCGTGTAACTGATAATAATGCCAGTATACCTTATAATGCTTACGAACCTGATATAGTGAAAACGAAAATGCGATCGACTTCATCGTCTGTTAACAATATTCTTCACTGGATATATGTGGCTTATTTGTCTTCCCATGATACATGTATTGGCCTATTCATGGATTTGTTTCGAAAACCTACAATATCAGTTATTAAATCCTGTTAATATGTCAAAATGGCATGCATTTTAAACTTTGTTCATGAAAATATTTTAGTTGGAACGCATTCAAGTGATGACTGTTGATGCTAATGGAAACAATGCTGCAGTTACGCCAATTGCTTTGCACACTCGATATAGGAAAATTGAAGTGGTCGACTTCATTTTTGTTATATCTGTCTTTAATATAATCATGTGGCTTATTTTGTTTCCACATGATACATGAATCTACCTAATGATGGATTTGTTCCCAAAGTGTCAAATACGCCAATTATTAACACCATCGACGATATTTCTCTGGTTGACAATTAATTGATTAGATAACACGATACAAATGTGGAAGATGGTGGTAGTTTCATTGCAGACGTAATTGCTTGAGTTGCTACATCATACAAGCCAGCTGACTATGGACTCTTAGGATTCACAAAATTGCACGGAATTAGGAATGACTTAGTTTCTGTATGGATAGAAAAAAGCGAATCATATGGAGAAGACTGTATTTCTTATCATATCTCGACAGGTACATGCTTGTATTTTTCCAGTAAAAACTACCACAGATATCATAAAGCCCTTTCAGTAGTGAACCACTGCACGTGATGCACCAAGGAGCGGGATATGCACTGTATTTGAAAATACTTTGCTGAACTTTGAATTTTCCTGATATGTCATAATTACGATAAGCATAAATATCATTAGTACAGCATTTATGTGCCAAGGATAAAGGGAAATTTGAATGGTCCAACTAAGAATTTTAAGCATCCTAATCCTTCTCTTTTCCGGATATACACAAGCGCACCTAAGGATGAGATGTGGCTAGCGTTTCATTTGTCTGTATGCGCACATCGTTTGGCGTGTATCACCTACTGCTATGAGGTATTATACACTTGAAGTCACTAATTTACAAACCATATACACGAGGCTGAAGGAGATTCTGGGCTGTCTTTATGCGGTAAGAGATTAATTACTTGAAAGACAATAAAATTATGACAACCAAAGATATTGATCCTGGTGAAAACAGAAGCTCCTATAAAACCCCCCATTCCAAGGCCTTCACAAGTCACATCTCCATTCCCTATTCTGATCTCTCTCGAGAAGTTTCTTTGCCCTTTTTCTGTGCTGTAGCCATGGCGAGAACAACCAAGGGTCGCCAAAGGATTCGGATGGCCAAGATGGACAATGAGAGTAACCTTCAAGTTACCTTCTCGAAGCGCCGATCTAGCCTTTTCAAGAAGGCAAGCAAGCTCAGCACCCTGTGTGGTGCAGATGTTGCGCTGATTGTCTTCTCACCAGGCGAGAAGGCCTTCTCCTTTGGTCACCCTAATGTTGCTGTCGTGCTCGAATGCTTCATCTATGGCAACGAGCTGCCCCAGCAGACCCTGGGCATGGCGCAGCTCATTGAGGCTCATCGCGATGCCAATATTTGCGAGCTTAACAAGCAGCTGTCCGAGGACCTTGGCCAAGTAGAAATGGAGAAGAAGCGTGGCGAGGATCTTAAGAAGGCGCTGAGGGCAAACCAGAATAAGCATTGGTGGGAGAAACCGATAGACGAGCTGAGTGTGCAACAGCTTGAGCAGCTGAAAGTCTCACTGTTCGAGCTCCAAGAGAGGGTCTGTAAGGAGACGGAGCAGATGGTGATCCAGGCAACCAATGCTTAGCAGTTCTTTGGAGCGAGCTCGAGCCATGGACCGCCTATTCCTTTTCAAGCGCAGAATGGAATTGGCACCCCGGTAATGCCGCCCAACCCTCATCCATACAACTTTGGATATGGATCCGGATTATTTTAAGCTCTCCATAGGCTCTATGGATATATGATTATATGCTTAACTAGTGATGTAGTTTGAAGTTATTTGTGTCCTGAGCTTTTATCTACATATGTGATCATAGGCGTGAATTCATTTCGCATTCATATCGAAAAGCAAAAAGCTAGTGTGACCCATGTTATATTCCTATTTGATTAGTGTAAATGTTGTGCTTAACCCTTTGCTCTTGTTGCTTAATTATGTTACAGTTTCAGATTGATTGATCATAGGTTAATCGTTGCCTGCAGTAATTGGACATCTGTGCGGTCCAATTGCCCGTCACGTAAAATTTATTGTTCTTGGAGCTTTATCCTCATTGAACTGGAAGCATCTTGCTCTGGTTAATTGAATCTAGGGACAAGATATACTAATCTTTAAAGGAGAGAAGATTAAAAAATAAGAAAAAACAAAAAGGTTCTCTAGATGGAGGCGACAGTTTCAACAATAGAAAGAAGTCGGATCGATCGCCATAATCTAGCAGATCTTCGTTCCTATAAGTTGCGATTAGTAATTACCAAAGAAAAAAGATATGCTTTTCAGCATTTCAGATCCAAGACGCGTGAAGCCTGCACATGACTATCATTCTCCTCAAGCCGTTTTCGATACATAAAACAAAGTAATGGATATTGAACACGGTATGTTAAAAACATTTTTCATCCATTTTTCCTTCCATGTCGGCATATCAAAGACGAAAAAAACTAGCAGGAAGACTAACTAAGCTCTGGGATGAATGTAAAGTTTGAACATGGTTGAATGTACATCGTAGGAAGGAATTAAGTACTTCATGTTCGGAAATAGATGAACCTACTAAAATTCTAGGCCAAGTCCTACTCCTGATAAGGCTAAAGATTGTTCGTTTATAGTTTGCTTGATTTGTATCGAAACATAATTAAATAAATTTAAACAAGTCTGCAGATATATCTTTCCTTTATTCATTACTCAGGAAGATGCAGAATAGACCTCACACGAGCTCACTTGACATAAATGCTTGAACGTTGTTATCATTTATACGCTGCTAAGATGACAGGCTTTGCTAAAACAAGCCTTTTGAAGCCTGCTCTTGCAAGAGTAATTGAAACATGGAGCACTCATGGGTCGGATAGCATCATATGAAGTTTGGCGAATGCAATGACCAGAACACTTCATTCTTCAGTTTTTTATGTTCTCTTTTCTCCTTTTTGCCAAATTGAAATTAAGAATTCTATGATTTTTTCTACTAAAAAACTAGGGTTTTTTCATTACCAACCTACCAGTTTTTCTGATCGTCTTAGCAAATAATGAAAATCTTGTCCCAGTGACAACTTTGCTAGGTAAAGTTATCTTTTACCTTTGTCACTTTACCGATTGAAAGAAGATTTTCCAAGTGAAATGACTCGTAATTATAGCTGATTCGCTTATGCAGCTTTGCTGCAAGCTAGAACGTTTAGTCTTTATCAGGTTATCAAACTGATTCAACAAATCATTCGCATGTGCGGGTTCTTTTCTTGACCATCTGATCCACTGGACTTTGAGCTTAACACTAAGCCGTCACTTGATCCCTAGACCTCTTCGAAGACCCCAATCTCCGAACGAGAGAGTGTACCCGCTTGTTCACGTTCTTTAAGAGCTTTTCGAATATCAAAGTCGCCCCGCCATTAAAATGCTCGGCGTTTGCTCTTTCACCAACGGATTTGGTGATCAGCTTTGATGACGACATGTGATTCCTGGTCTGCGCTTTGAAAAGCAAAGTCAGGAGGAGAGATTAATGAGAGTTTATATCCAGCTAGAAGACAAACGAGGGGCTGCAACATGCGTAGAGTACTGCTCTAGAGCCAGCAAACCTCTTATCGGATACGTAAATGCTCCGGTCTTTTCCTCCTTCCTGACTCCATTTTTGTTTGTTGCTGATCTTTGGCAGAAGTCGAAATATAACTTTGATGTGATTCCTATGCACTCACGCCTAAAGTGAAGTCCTAATACCATATAAGAACAAAAGTAATTTAAGACATAATTACTATACTGGTTTAGAAACTGAAGACGGATGCATGGTGAACTCCCACGCTACCAAAAGGGAAGATCATTGAGTTCTGAGTGACTATGAAGGTTCCCTTGAGAAGTATCAAATCATTTATATGTCCCTCGTTTCTTTTGAGGGTATGAATGCATTCGAGTCGAGTTAAGTACGGTCGATGTATTGGCTGGTTCGAGCTCGACACAACTCACAAACTCAATGCTTAGAAATCGACTCGAGTTCGGTTGAGTAATATAAACATGTCCTACTTGAGATCAATTTGACAAAACTTAATTAGATAGATTGGGGTTCAATGTGTATTATTCAGATATTTCATGTTTAATTTTCCAATCACTAAATTATTTTAACAAAAACATAAGTTACTTACTAATACTATATAAAACTTGTGGGCCATTTTATTTAGAGAAAACTGTCCAAAACAACCCTAAACTTATTGTACGAAAGCTAATTTGGTCTTAAATCTTTCAATTTTTTCAATTTAATTTTAAATCTTCTAATGATTTGTCAATTTATCATTCTAATTAATTTGAGTGTGAAATTGTTGACATAAAAAAGTTTTGTATTTTTTTGTTCTTTTTTTCTTTTTTCTTCTACCGATCATCACCGAGCCTTATCAATGGCTAGAGGATCTTGCCAGCTACTAGCATGGGCCCTTGCCTGCGCTTGGGCTAGAAAAGGTCACCCTTGCTGGATTGGGCCAGGGCCAAGGCCCACCTTGCTGGCCATTGACAAGGTACAGCTGAGGGAAAAAGGACAAAAAGAACGGAAAAGGAAAGCAAAGCAAAAAAATAAAAATAAGGAAGAAGAAAAACTTCAAAGAATTTAAAAGAAATTGCAAAAATTATCCATACGACATCAATTCATGCTAACTAAATCACCGTGTTAGCAATTTGCAGTCCAAATTGGTTGGAATAACTAAATCGTCAAAAGGGTTAAAACTAAATTAACAAAACTAAAAGATTTAAGACTTAATTGACAAATCGTTAAAAGGTTATACCTAAATTGGCACGAATGTAATGTTTAAAATGGAATTACTGTTCGTACAAAAAATATAAAAAAATAGTCAATTTTCCATCTATTTGAGTACTAGCAAGCTCTAGCTCAATTGGACAAGCTACTCGAGCGCACCCAAGAATCAACCGATTCAACTCGATGTCCATCGAGTCGCGGTGGAGCTACTCTTACCTAGCTCAATTCACTTAAACCTCCGTGGTTCTACTCGTGCTAATGCTCAAGGAATGTTGAGAAACTTTGAGTCTGAACTTCGAAACACAAAGCAATTGCCCAAGGGTTGTCTTCATGAATGTGCTCAAAGTTGTGGAAGCACTCCGCTCATATTATGAAGTATTAATTCTTCAAAAAGTCCAAAAAAAATGTGTTTGCCACTAAGTTTTTTTAAGATGTGGGATAGAGCTTATCCTCTCCAAATGATTTTTTTGGCCTAATTTCTGAACGATAATACATCAGCTTTATAGCTTAATTTCTCGAATCATTGTTCAGAATCCATAGGCTGGTATGGGTGGCTCCGTACGAGGGCGGTTGTATACATAGTCACATTCATGCAAGTTGTACTACAAAATTTATCCGATCAGTTCTAAACATATCTTATGGATACTAATTTAGTTATAAACTTCTTAATTTTTCCAATTTAGTCCTAAAATATGGAGTGAAATTTCAATGTAGCAATTCCGACTTTACAGGATGGACTATATTGGAATTTATGCAGAGATTTATGACTAAATTAGCATAATTAAAAAAATTATAATTAAATTGACATCTACATGACAAGTTTATGATTGTTTGGGTATTTCCCGGTTTTATACATATGATCACGTTGCTCTAACACATGAATACATAGTCTAAATATGGATGATTTGATTTGCCACGAAATAATTCGAAGTTAGAATATGGTTCAAAAGCTATTGTTATTCACCCTCCCATCCCTGTTCAAATTTCAAAATTGAAAGAAGGCTAATCATGGGCCCTGCAAAAAGAACCCTGTCTCGTTGGGCCCATAGCTTTTGGCAAGCGCTTCGAAGTCCGAATTGCAAATAATCATCTTTTCTTTCTTTCTTTCTTTTTTCTATCAATAGTTGTATAAATTAAAAACAAACAAATGAATTAGTAATAACCTTGATTATTAGTTAATAATTAACTACCAATTCAAGTTCATGCGTGTACTTTGACTCGATCATCAAAGCCCCGCCCATTCCCACCCTTCTTGATTTGAAAGAGTCGTGCCGGTATTTCGTCGATTAAGAAGAAAAATCAAACCATCCAAAGTTAAGTATCCATGCAAAGAAAATGAGTTGGAATCCTCAATCAAAAGCGATGCTCTTTTGCGTAGTGTCTGAATACATTACAATCGGTCACTTTTGAGAAGGCAGCCTAAGCATTTCTTTAAGAGCTAGCATTCCAACACTACCAATGTCGATCAAGCATTTTGATTAGGGCCAGATAGTGGCAAAGTGGACCTTCCGGGCACGCTTGATGAGAATTAAGAATGCAAACATTAGGAAGGAAAAGTGCAATTAACAAAGGCTGAAATTGTGGAAGTAGATGCCTGAATCCCACTACCACTCCCTTCTATTTAGATGTCGCCCTTGTTGTTCTTAAATTTTTTATGTTTCGATTTTTATTCCCAAAGACTTATGTTATGACACTAGACAATCGAAAAATATAATTTTGATTAGGACTGAGCGCAATGGACTGACCAACCCAAGAATCATCCGGACGAAACCAGCCGGGTTGGTCTGATATTTTCGAGTTTTGATCCGGTCCACGGTTCCTAAAAATGGAATCGGTTCCAGGACGATCCGATTCTTGATTCTTGGGAGAGCGGGACCGCACTGTACCAGTGAGACCAGACTAGACCGAAATGAGAACCATCCGATTTCCTTTTTTATGAATTCTCTCCATCTCAATATCTCTCTCATTTCTTCCCTTAGGCCTCACTCCTCAATCAATCGAGAGTCGAGACTTTACCGCTCTAAGTAAGTCTACGCCGATATGCCATCTCTCTTTCTCTCTCTCTCTCTCTCCCATTGGACCGCGCCGATGAAGTGGACTGAACCAACCGGTTTGGTCCTGTCCAATCTTAGGATTAATCAGTCCTGTCCTCAGTTCTAAAAATCGAGGACCGGTCTCATCGATTCAATTCCCGAGTTTAGAAGGGAATCGAACTTGGAGAACCGATTACCCCTCATATCGGCGAACTTGAGTTACTCGTTAGGTAACGAATGGAAATTCCGATGATTGAAAATCACAATGTAAACTTACTATCAATAGATTTAATGGTAACTTTCTATATCGAGATGTTCTTGATTTAAAATGAAAATCACACGATGCGTATCGAATTTTCCAATCTCGATCCTTCATGACGTGGGTAAGAGGATCGACACAACCAGGCTGCCAATTAGGAATAGAAAATCGGCAACATGGCTGTCATATTGTCTGCATGCATGAGAATGAAAAAAAAAATCAAAGAAGGGGGAGGATTTCGATAATTTTGCATGTCAGCCATAAATGGGATCCCGATGGAGGACTCAAGTCGGTCGAGAAAGAATCCAAAGAATGGAAGGAAGGAAAACAAACGCAAGAGAAATTCCCCCCGCGAGGCTGAGGTGGCAGATTGATTGGTGGGGGGCCACCCCCACGCAATCAACGAATGAGATCGAAAGATGACGCAACGGTTCATCGAAAAAGAGGAGCAAAAACAATAATAATAATAAAAAGAAACGGTTGGGCCCCGCAGTTTTGGTGCGGGGCCTATCCGGCGCCTGACCGAACCCCTGTCCCATCCCATTCTAGCCGTTAAAAGAAGAAATTATTTTTTCAATTTGAAAAATAAAGCTGTAAAAATAGGATAAAAATAAAAAATAAATGAAGAAAAGAATGGGAAAAGGACGAAGAAAATAACAAGAGTTGTTGGCCAATGGCTGTAGCCCACGGGCCGAACGAGCCGTTTCCGTACGTGCTGGGATGCAGTAAGAGACAAACGAGTCGGGAAATACTATTTTTTATTTTAATATATTTTTTTATGATTGTTTAGAGAGAGAGAGAGGGTGATGTGCTGGCATCTACAATTAGAACGTACATGCGCGCGCTAGGTGCCAGCTCAGATCTTTAGCCGCACGCATGCCTATGCAAGGCAACGCACCCTCTGGGGAACTCCGGACTCCAGGGATGGATCCCCTGTGCGAGTTCCTACGTCAGGCTCTCCTAGGCTCTCCCTTTGCGCCCGCATGATTTCCCTTCGCCCCTCCCTAACCCGGCGCTTTTTCCCTTTTTTACTTTTTTGCGCTTGACACGTTGTCATCTCCTTGAACGCTGATCCTGATAAACGATTGCGATTGAGCCGGTGCACCATATGCCGGTCTAAGCTAGGAAATTCCCAACTCGTAAAAACTTCCTTTTGGCCAAAAAAAAAAGCTAACGAAGGAAAAAACAATTCATTGTTCCAAGTAGATCGATGTTAATAAAATTATAGATAGGAGAATGAGATAAAATATCTATCCAGAATAAATTTGGTCTCGGAATCGAAAGACACTCGCTTAGATTAGAGCTCGTGGATCAAATGCAATTAGAGACATTTCTTCATATTCAACCCATTTGTTCAATTTCCACGATTGACTCGATACACGATGGACGAGACTCGATAAGATCGAGATCATATATTAATTACTCAAAAGGGGTGAGGCGAAGTTCTTTTGTTTTTCCGCTTCTCTTAGGCAAAGACAAAAAAGAAATGTCCTCTTTTGAGTCATTAGATTTTTTTTTTCCTGGAAAATGGAAATCTTGGAAGTTGCTTCCTTTTTATAAATTGCCCTCTCTTTAATTTCTTTTTTGGACCGACTTTATATGCATTGTCTAACTTCGAACATCCTATTCATTTTTATTGAAAGGGGCATGCCTAACACGAACTTAAGCGATCACGTAAATCATGTCTTGATTTGCGATTGGTTATTGGGGACGTGTGATGAAGCACACGTCCAAGCAAGAAGCAGTGACGAGGCCACCATCGATAATAAAAAAATAACAATAGTAATAACAGTAATAACAATGATAATGATGATAATAACAACACAAAGCAAGAAAAGAAAACGACATCTAAAAGCCTTGGAATTCAAGTTCACCCACGAGAAAAATTCGTAATGCTCGCCATGGCAAGCATTCGTCAGTTCACGCTGAATGTCAAGCAAAGACAAAATCTCATTGTGCTAGGTTTTGGTGGTTTGGTAGCAGGAACCCAGTCCGTAGCCGTGTCCCCTTTCATTCTTGTCTGATGTTGCTCTCTCTTGGACACTGACACTACAAAACCATCGCTTGGTCGTGAGATATTGGCTGCAATATGATGCTCTTATGATCTGGAAAGTTAGGAGATGAGAACACTGGGCTTCTTTCATACGACCCACCTTCGGCAAGTACCTAAACTCCTTTGTTCTCGGATTGTTCCTTTTATGGGATACATGGATTAATTGTGCCGAAATATTAATCGACGACGTACAAGTAGAGAAACTGATAATGCATGCGGCTTTTCTCTCTTCATTAAACTTCACATTCTAATTCTAGTATAAAATCTCCTTATTCCACAAATTACTTTGCAAATAACAATCCCTCCAAGTTTTCAGTACCCATTAGAATGTAACAAGTCATTGCGATAATTGAAGGAAAACTTCGAAGCAAGTAAACTATTTTGCCAAGTTTAAGATGTCTAAGGCAAGAGACCTTCCCTAATATTCCTTCACTATTTCAATCTTGCTTTCCCTACCCCCCTCCCCATCCCCTTCTCTCTCTCTATCTCTCTCTAAATGGAGTACTCTAGCTATGCAAAATCTGAGTCCTTGGGCTCTAAAAATGCTTCACACGGACTTCCATGTCACGACCAGGATAATTTTCATGTTTCCTACTGAATAAGTAAGGGGGAATGTCCGATAATATGGACAGTGTCTGGCAAGTTAATATTACCAACAACCAATAATTCTTAGCGGGTCTTCTCTTATTTTTTCGAAAGTTGCAGGACCTAATGTTTGATAAAAAAACATTGCTAACTTATATTGTCCAACACACTCATATCTGCATGATTTGCTTTCTTTTCATGTACGAACAACTTACGGCTGACTTTGCTCAAATAACTTAGGGACAATTGCCAAATGAGTCCTAAACCTTTTGCTACTTTGCCGATTCAGTCCTAAACCTTTTTTTTATGCCAAATAAGTCCTAAACCTTTTGCAACTTTGCCGGTTAAGTCCTTCTGGCGAATTTTGGCCGGAAATTGCATACGTGGCGACGACGTGGCGATGACGTGGCGACAAACTTTTATTTTAATTTCTTTTCTTTTCTTTTCTCTTCTTGTTTTTTTTAAAACTACATGGCCGGTGGGTCGCCGGCCACCGGCCACTCCAGAGGGCGCTCCTCCCTCGCACAGCAGCTTGGTGCAAGGTATGTGCGAGCGAGGCTCTTCCCCCGCACATCAGATCTGTGCGAGGGATGTGTGAGGGAGGCTCCTCCCTCGCACAGAGCTGCTGTACGAGGGACTTTGCCTTGAAGATCTAGGAAGCTCCCTCGCCTAGATCTGCGAGGGAAATTGGCCGGCGGGGCCGGCCCTTACCCGCTATGGGTGAGGGCTACGGTGGCTAGGGCTTGGCTATGGTTTGTGGAGGCTTAGGAGGAAGACGATGAACAGTAACCGGGAGAAACAAATTTTTAGCCAAAACGACGTCGTTTTGGCCATGTCGTCACCGGTAACGCCACGTCGTTACCACGTAGTCATTTTTCGGCCAAAATCCGCCGGAAGGACTTAACCGACAAAGTTGCAAAAGGTTTAGGACTTATTTGGCATAAAAAAAAGTATAGGACTGAATCGACAAAGTAGCAAAAGGTTTAGGACTCATTTGGCAATTGTCCCAATAACTCATCTTCCTTAGATTCTAGAAGTTCGCAACGCTTCCCAACTTCCCATGCTAACCATGCAAATGGTTATGTGTTGATCCAAACTTTAGCGATGGACTACTGTTGCCATATTGGATACAATGATTCGTGTAACTGATAATAATGCCGGGATACCTTATAATGCTCACGAACCTGATATAGTGAAAACGGAAATGCGGTCGACTTCATTGTCTGTTATCAATCTTCACTGGACATATGTGGCTTATTTGTCTCCGCATGATACACGTATCGGCCTATTCATGGATTTGTTTCCAAAATCTACAATATCACTTATTAAATCCTGTTAATCTGTCAAAATGGCATCCATTTTAAACTTTGTTTATGAAAATATCTTAGTTGGAATGCATTCAAATGACGACTGTTGATGCTAATGGAAACAATGCGGCAGTTATGCCAATTGCATTGCACACTCAATATAGGAAAATTGAAGTGGTCAACTTCATTTTTGTTATATCTGTCTTTAATATAATCATGTGGCTTATTATTTTGTTTCCACATGATACATGAATCTACCTAATGATGGATTTGTTTCCAAAGCATCAAATACGCTAGTTATTAACACCATCGACGATATTTCTCTGGTTGACAATTAATTGATTAGATAACACGATATAAATGTGGAGAATGCTGGTAGTTTCATCGCGGACAAAATTGCTTGAGTTGCTGCATCATACAAGCCAGCTGACTGTGGACTCTTAGGATTCATAAATTTGCCCGGAATGAGGAATGACATGGTTCCTGTATGGACAGAAAAAAGCGAATCATATGGAGAAGACTGTATTTTTTATCATCTCGACAGGTACATATAAACTTGTATTTTTCCAGTAAAAATTGCCACATATATTGGAAAACCCTTTCAATAATGAAGAACTGCACGCGATGCACCAAGGAGCGGGATATGCACTGTATTTTAAAATACTTTGCCGAACTTTGAATTTTCCTGATATATCATAATTACGATAAGCATAAATATCGTTAGTACAACATTTATGTGCCAAGGATAAAGGGAAATTTGAATGGTCCAACTAAGAAATTTAAGCATCCTAATCCTTCTCTTTTCCTGATATACACAAGTACACCTAAGGATGAGATGTGGCTAGCGTTTCATTTGTCTGTATGCACACATCGTTTGGCGTATATCACCTACTACTATGAGGTATTATATACATGAATAGTCACTAATTTACATGCCATATACACAAGGCTGAAGGAGATTCTGGGCTGTCTTTAGGCGGTAAGAGATTAATTACTTGAAAGACAGGAAAATTTTTGACAATCAAAGATATTAATCCTAGCCATAATAGAAGCTCCTACAAAAACCCCCATTCCAAGGTCCTCACAAGTCACATCTCCATTCCCTATTCAAATAGCTCTCGAGAAGTTTCATTGCCCTTTTTCTGTGCTTTAGCCATGGCGAGAACAACCAGGGGTCCTCAAAGGATTCATATGGCCAAGATGGACAACGAGAGTAACCTTCAAGTTACCATCTCGAACCCCGGGAACGGCGCAGCTCATCGAGGCTCATCGCAACACCAATATTTGCAAGCTCAACATGTAGCTGTCCGAGGTCCTTGGCCAACTGGAAATGGAGAAGAAGCGTGGCGAGGAGCTCAAGAAGGCGCTGAGGGCAAACTAGAATAAGCATTGATGGGAGAGACCGATAGATGAGCTGAGCGTGCAACAGCTTGAGTAGTTAAAAGCCTCACTGTTCAAGCTTCGGAATAGGGTCAGCAAGGAGACGGAGTAGATGGTGATCCAGGCGACCAACGCTTAGCAATTCTTTGGAGAGGGTTCGAGCCATGGACCGCCTATTCCTTTTCAAGCGCAGATTGGAATTGTCACCCCGGTGATGCCGCCCAACCCTCATCCATACAACTTTGGATATGGATCCGGATACTTTTAAGCTCTCCATCGGCTCTATCGATATATAATTATATGCTTATCTATTGATGTAGTTTGAAGTTATTTATGTACTGAGCTTTTATCTGCATATGTGATTCCCTCCGGCGAAAAGACCTAAATCGTCACTTTCAGGAAATGCTTAAGCTCTTTTATGCTTTAGGTGGAGATTCAAACCTGATGCAAGTCTTCTTGAACTCCATACCGAAAGAGCTTAACCAGTTGGTTGAGAAATCTCTTCTCAACAAAAAGATCCAAATCGCAGATGTTGTATTGACCAACTTCAACAAGAAATCCACATGAGCCTTGATGACTTGTGTTCTAGGAAAAATGCTTTCCAAGAATTTCTTGGAGAAAGCCGTCACCTAGACAAAGTATGTTCCAAGAATTATTTGAAGATCAAGTGCTTTGGTGGAAAAGATTACGACTGGAAGGACTGCCGATGGTCCAAGAAGAAGAAGCATATTAAGAAATATCATCATCATGATGATAAGCTCCAATTTCGACGGTTCAACAAAAGGAGATTTCTTCGAAGAAGATGACACAAACAATCTTCTAGATCTTCTAGATAGAAAAAAATCCAAACGTTGCTTCATTTGCAACACGAAGGGACATTTCGCCAAAAATTGTCCACAGGCAAAACGGAACAACATCAACATCGTCCAGCAAGTTGAACAACAAACCGGTGTTTCCCTTCAAGATGATGACCTTGAATCATTATTCTCTATTGAAGTAAACCCTTTAGATGAGACCCTTTGTCTCATTCCATATTATCCTTCATCCAGCGACAGTGATAGTGAGCACGATTTTTTTCATTTCACTCCTCAAATCTTAACTCAAGATTCATGTCATCTCCCTCCATATTTTCCTGTAAAAATCCTCCTGTCAAAATATTCCAAAGCAATTTTTGTGATAGCCATGATTGACACTGGAGCTCATGCTTCTCTGACCCAAAATTCGTTCCAGCTGAATATTGGACACCTTATGTTCGATATTTCACTTCAGTATCTGGAGACACTTTTTCAGCCAGTGTTAGTTCAAAACCCATCTCCATCCAATTTTTTCCCAGTGTTCTATCACCACAAAAATTCTTGGATGTCCTGCTCCAAATAAGGATCTCATCATAGGTTGGGATATTTTATCCCAGCTTCCTAAACTCAAAATCATTAGTGGTAAATGTCTCAAATTCAAAAATACTTTCCAAGAATTTACAAGCATCCAAAGGTTCTTTTCCATCCAAATGAGCATACTTGATCCCATCATGCAAAATCTTTGGAACTCCTATGCGAACAACCACTCCGAATTCCTTTAGAAATGCCAACACCCTCTATGGCAAAATTCTCAGTTCTTTGTTCGCCTTCCATTCAAGAAAAATGAGGATATCAACCCGACAAAAGCCAGTCATTCGGGTTGAATCCTGGTCATCTTGCTCTTGCCCAAAAGGAATGTCTTGAGCTTCTACAGCAAGGACTCATTGAGCCTTCTGATTCTTAGTGGGCTTGTGAAGCCTTTTATGTAAACAAGCGTGTAGAGCAAAAACGAGAAAAATTACGTCTGGATAATTACCAACCCCTCAACATTTTCCTCAAAGATGACAAATATCCTTTGCCTTCTAAAAATTCCCTTTTTTCTAGCTTGACCAAAGCCAAAATTTATTCCAAATTCGACCTCAAAGCAGGTTTTTGGCAACTTGGCATCCATCCCGATGACAGATCCAAAACTGGATTCTGTATTCCGAACTAGCATTACTAGTAGAAAGTCCTCCCTTTTGGACTAAAAACAGCCCCATCTCTTTTCCAAAAAACTGTGTGTCAAAATTTTAGCCCAATTATGGATAGCGCTGCTATCTACATTGATGACATTTTGCTCTACAGTCTTGACGAGCAATCACATGGTGAACTCCTCCAAAAGTTTGTGCAAATTGTTCAGAAGCATGGCATCATGCTTTAACAAAAGAAAATGGTCATTGCTCATACAAAAATTAAATTTCTTGGCATGCATCTTGACCAAGGAATGTATCAGCCCAATCCACATATTGCGAAGGAATTGCTCAAGTTCCCAGAAAAGGAACTCAGTGTGAAGCATATTCAAATATTTCTCGGAATCATTAATTATCTCTGAGATTTTGTTCCCAACATTGCCAAATTCCTAATTCCTCTGCAGAAAATGCTGAAAAAATATGCTCCTCCTTGGAGTAAGGAAAAACAGAAGCAGTTCCAAAGCTTAAAGAGCTTATGCAAGACCTTCCTTCTCTCCAAATCCCTTCTACGGGAAAAAGAATTCTTCAAACAGATGCTAGTGATGAATATTGGGCAGCAATCCTCTTTGAAGAGACTGATGGTAAGCAACAAATCTCTGCTTACAAAAGTGGTAAGTTCTCTCCATCCGAACTTCATTATTACTCCACATTCAAAGAAATATTGGCAGTTAAGTATGGAATTAAGAAATTCGAGTTCCATCTTATTGGCCATCATTTCTTAGTTGAATTGGACATGGCTTCTTTTCCTTAAATGATGAAATTCAAACAGAAGCAAGTCCCAAACCCACAACTCCTAAGGTGGGCAGAATGGTTTTCGAAATACTCTTTTGAAACCAAACACATTGTAAGAAAGAAAAATATTCTTGCAGATTTTCTTTCCAGACCCAAAGCTACCATGGAGATTAATATGTATGTGAAGAAAAACCCCCAGTCAGACACATACAGAACCCAAAACATGCCCTAGAATTGGCTTGGTTGATTGCCCTCCTGAAATTCAAGCTGCTATCCAAGAAAACAAGTTAGCAAAAAGACTTCCAGATTTTCTCTGGCCTTGTGAATACAACATATTTACCAACCATGGAGGTTTACTTCTGAAATCTAGTGGAGTCCATCCTGAATATCCATTCATTCATCCTTTCACTTGGAATCCAAATGAAGATTTTCTAGAAGATTTAAAATGGTTATTTTGGTATTTGTTCAATTCTTATACCATAGCCATCCAAATTCCCACTGAACAAATACTCCAAGCCCTTGTTCAGACCCTTCGGACAGGATCACCATCACCACAGGTTTAAATATTTATTTTCACTTCTCACCTGGTTTTTACCTCTTGGTGCGTGGCGTGCACTTTTTTGAACTGAGAACCAAAATGTTCGTCCAGAACCTGAAAGACATACTGTCATCATTTTTCATCGACCGTGGACATTCATACTTCCCTCCGGAAATCATTCTCAATACCCAGTACCTGTAGGTACGAGCTCATATAAACCTCAGTACCACATGCAAAAACATAGTGTTTACAAGACTTTCCCAAGGTGTATCGCATCAGATCCCCAGTCCTTTAGGGAACTCCACCAGATCCTTTGTCAAGCAAATCAAGTCATACCTCCAGAAACATGGATTTCGCATTCAGATCATGTTTCATGGGATTTTATCTCTCCAAGAGAATCCATCCAGGAAGCTATGGCTATTTATCGGCTTGAACATCCATAGGATTTTTCAGCATCCTCTTCCAATACTCAACATGAGTATCATCCCTCATATTTTCAAAACTCTTAGGACCCATGGGCAGAGTATGCTCTATTCTCTAATCCTTTCAATGCCAACTCGAGACGTGAGCCCTACCTTTTTGAATCAGAAATTGAAGCACTCCTTCGAGATTTCAAGAGACAAAAAGATGGCCTAGTCTCTTTTTATGGTGAAACCTCAACGCAAGTGCAAGAAGAAGATCTGTCATTATCTCATATCAATACGGATTTGCAAGCCTATAGAAATCCTCACAATTGGCCTCAGCCGACAAATCTAGAAGCGACAATTCCAAAAGCGACAAATCCAGCAGCGACAAAATTTCCTGAAGATGATCCACCACGAGGTATTCCAACGTATCATTCTTTTTGGGAGTATGTTATGAGCATGGCCACTAGAGGTCATAACGCAACAAGAAGGGTGAGAGACGACGAAGACTTGCCAGACTCTGCAAATGATTCAAACGATAACACTAAGAACCCATCAATTGTCAGAATTATGACTAGTCTTTAGCCACGTTCACACTACTTTTGTAATCTTTGGCCACGTTCACACTACTTTGGCTACGTTCACACTGCCAACAAGATTTGCTCGGCGAAAGAATTGCTTGTCTTTTGTAGTTTTTGGAGCATTCACACTACTTTAGTCTTTGGAAGTCTTTGATAGACTAGGTTCAGTAGCTTTTCAGGCTACGAACATTGTAATAATGGTGTCCTTGTGTGTGTCCATATGTTCCGAATGGTCTTTATGTATGTAGGACGTCTCCGTCCTTGTAGGACCCTAGTAAAGTCTTTAATGTTAGTCAAGTCTTTAATGTACGTTGGTTGTCGTGTGCTTTTGCCTATATAAGGCATGTAATCTGGTTTGAAGAATAAGAGTTTCCGAAGAGAAGTTCCTCTCGGACGAAATCCAAAACTCTTATGTCTTTCTAAATTCTTTCATTTCTTCTTCCAAGTCTGGTAAAAGCCTCTAGGAACGACAGCTTCTTTCAGTACTGAGCACAAGGTTACTCGATTTTGTATTATGCGCATTCCCTAAGAGGCGGTCCCTTGAGGCTAGGCGTGGCGGCTCGCTGTGTGGGAAAGCATATCTGAGAAGAAAAAAAATCATAAAAAAAGGGGGAGGATTTGGATAATTTTGCATTTCAGCCATAAATCGGATCCCGATGGATGTCTCAAGTCAATCGAGAAAGAATCCAAAGAAAGGAAGGAAGGAAGGAAGGAAAACAAATGCAACGGATGAGGTGGCAGATTGATTGGCACGGGGGCCACCCACACCCAATCAACAAATGAGATTGAAAGATGACGCGATGGTTCGTTAAAAAAGAGGAGCAAAAACATTAGAAAAAGAGAAACGGTTGGGCCTCGCACTTTTGGTGTAGGGCCTGTCCGGCACCTGACTGAACCGTCATCCCATCCTATTCCAGCCGTTAAAAGAAGAAATTATTTTTTCAATTTGAAAAATAAAGCTGTAAAAATAGGATAAAAATTAAAAAAGAAATGAAGAAAAGAAAGGGAAAAGGACAAAGAAAATAATGAGAGTTGCTGGGCAATGGCTATAGCCCATGGGCCGAACGAGCTGTTTCCGTACGTGCTGGGATGCAGTAAGAGACAAGCGAGTCGGGAAATACTAATTTTTATTTTAATATTTTTTTATGATTGTTTAGTGATAGAGAGAGAGAGAGGGAGAGAAATAGAGAGAGAGAGAGAGAGAGAGAGAGAGATAAGGTGATGTGTTGGCATCTACAATCAGAACGTACGTGCGCGCACTGGGTGCCAGCTCAGATCTTCAGCCAGACGCATGCCTATGCAATGCAACGTACCCTCTGGGGAACTTCGGACTCCAGGGATGGATCCCCTGTGCGAGTTCCTATGTCAGGCTCTCGTGGGCTCTCCCTTTGCGCCGTCATGATTTCCCCCCTACCCATCGCTTTTTCCCTTTTTTACTTTTTTGCGCTTGACACGTCATCATCACCTTGAACGCTGATCCTAATAAACGATTGCAATTGAGCCGGTGCACCATATGCCGGTCCAAGCTAGGAAATTCCCAACTCGTAAAAACTTCCTTTTGGCCGAAAAAAAAAACATAACAAAGGTAAAAACTATTCATTGTTCCAAGTAGATCGATGTTAATAAATTATAGATAAGAGAAGGAGATAAAATATCTATTGAGAATAAATTTGGTCTCGGAATCGAAAGACACTCGCTTAGATTAGAGCTCGTGAATCAAAAGCAATTAGAAACATTGCTTCATATTCGACCCATTTGTTCAATTTGCACAATTGATTCGATACACGATGGACGAGACTCGATAAGATCGAGATCATATATTAATTACTCAAAAGGGGCAAGGCGAAGTTCTTTTGTTGTTACGCTTTTCTTAGGCAAAGACAAAAAAGAAATGTCCTTTTTTGAATTCAAGTTCAGCCACGAGAAAAATTCGTAATACTAGCCATGGCAAGCATTCGTCAGTTCGCGTTGAATGCCAAGCAGAGACAGAATATCATTGTGCCAGGTTTTGGTGGTTTGGTAGCAGGAACCCAGTCTGTAACCGTGTCCCCTTTCATTCTTGTCTAATGTTGCTCTCTCTTGGACACTGACACAACAAAATCTTCGCTTGGTCGTGAGATTTTGGCTGCAATATGATGCTCTTATGATCTGGAAAGTTAGGAGACGAGAACAGTGGGCTTATACATGAGCTTCTTTCATACCACCCACCTTCAGCAAGTACGTCAACTCCTCTGTTCTCGGATTGTCCTTTTATGGGATTCATGGATTAATTGTACCGAAATATTAATCGACAATGTACAAGTAGAGAAACTGATAACACATGCGGCTTCTCTCTCTTCATTAAACTTCACATTCTGATTCCAGTATAAAATCTCCTTATTCCACAAATTACTTTGCAACTCCAAGTTTTCAGTACCCATTAGAATGTAACAAGTCATTGCGATAATTGAAGGAAAGCTTCGAAGCAAGTAAACTATTTTTCCAAGTTTAAGATGTCTAAGGCAAGAGACCTTCCCTAACATTCCTTCGCTATTTCAATCTTGCTTTCCCTACCCCCCCTCCCCACCCCCTTCTCTCTCTCTGAGAATGGAGTACTTTGGCTATGCAAAATCTGAGTCCTTGGGCTCTAAAAATGCTTCACATGGACTTCCATGTCACGACCAGGATAAGTTTCATGTTTCCTACTGAATAAGTAAGGGGGAATGTCCGATAATATGGATAGTGTTTGGCAAGTTAATATTACCAACAGCCAATAATCTTAGCGAGTCTTCTCTTATTTTTCGAAAGTTGCAGGACCTAATGTTTGATAAAAAAACATTGCTAACTTATATTGTCCAACACACTCATATCTTTCTGATTTGCTTTCTTTTTATGTATCGAACAACTTACGGCTGACTTTGCTCAAATAACTCAGGGACAATTGCCAAATGAGTCCTAAACCTTTTGCTACTTTGCCGACTCAATCCTAAACCTTTTTTTATGCCAAATAAGTCCTAAACCTTATGTAACTTTGCCGGTTAAGTCCTTCCGACGGATTTTGGCTGGAAAATGCCTACGTGGTGATGACGTGGCATTACCGGCCGTCGTCGGCGACGAAGTGGCGATGACATAGAGACAAACTTTTATTTTAATTTTTTTTCTTTTCTTATATCTTATTTAAAAAAAAAAAACTACGTGGCCGATGGGTCACTGGCCGTCGGCCACTCTAGAGGGCGCTCCTCCCTTTGCACAGCAGCTCTGTGCGAGGGATGTGCGAGGGAGGCTCCTCCCTCGCACAGAGCTGCTGTGCAAGGGACTCTCCCTCGCAAATCTGGGAAGCTTCCTCGCCTAGATTTGCGAAGCAGCTTGGCCGACGGGGCCGGCACTCTCCCGCCGTACGCGAGTGCTTCGGCGGCTGGGGCTTGGCCACCTCCGCAGTGCCCGTCAATTCTCCAAGCAGCGGCTAAGGTTTGTAGAGGCTTAGGAGGAAGACGATGAACAGTAACCGGGAGAAACAAATTTTTAGCCAAAACAATGTCGTTTTGGCCACGTCGTCGCAGGTGACGGCCGGTAATGCCATATTGTCGCCACGTTGGCATTTTCTGGCCAAAATCCGCTAGAAGGACTTAACCTGCAAAGTTACAAAAGGTTTAGGACTTATTTGGCAAAGTAGCAAAAGGTTTAGGACTCATTTGGCAATTGTCCCAATAAATCATCTTCCTTAGATTCTAGAAGTTCGCAATGCTTCCCAACTTCCCATACTAACCATGCAAATGGTTACGTGTTGATCCAAACTTTAGCGATTGACTACTGTTGCCATATTGGATACAATGATTTGTGTAACTGATAATAATGCCGAGATACCTCATAATGCTCACGAACCTAATATAGTGAAAACGGAAATGCGGTCAACTTCATTGTATGTTATCAATCTTCACTGGACATATGTGGCTTCTTTGTCTTCCCATGATACATGTATCGGCCTATTCATGGATTTGTTTCCAAAACCTACAATATCAATTATTAAATCATGTTAATCTGTCAAAATGGCATGCATTTTAAACTTTGTTTGTGAAAATATCTTAGTTGGAATGCATTCAAATGACGATTGTTGATGCTAATGGAAACAATGTTGCAGTTACGCCAATTGCATTGCACACTCGATATAGGAAAATTGAAGTGGTCGACTTAATTTTTGTTATATCTATCTTTAATATAATCATGTGGCTTATTATTTTGTTTCCACATGATACATGAATCTACCTAGTGATGGATTTGTTTCCAAAGTATCAAATAAGCAAGTTATTAACACCATCAACGATATTTCTCTGGTTGACAATTAATTGATTAGATAACACGATATAAATGTGGAGAATGATGGCAGTTTCATCGCGGACCTAATTGCTTGAGTTGCTGCATCATACAAGCTAGCTGACTGTGTACTCTTAGGATTCACAAATTTGCACGGAATGAGGAATGACATAGTTCCTGTATGGACAGAAAAAAGTGAATCATATGGAGAAGACTGTACTTCTTATCATATCTTGACAGGTACATTTATACTTGTATTTTTCCAGTAAAAATTGCCACAGATATCGAAAAACCCTTTCAATAATGAAGCACTGCACGCGATGCACCAAGGAACAAGATATGCACTTTATTTGAAAATACTTTGCCGAACTTTGAATTTTCCTGATTTATCATAATTACGATAAACATAAATATGATTAGTACAACATTTATGTGCCAAGGATAAAGGGAAATTTGAATGGTCCAACTAAGAATTTTAAGCATCCTAATCCTGCTCTTTTCCTGATATACACAAGTGCACCTAAGGATGAGATGTGGCTAGCATTTCATTTGTCTGTATGCGCACATCGTTTGGCGTGTATCACCTACTACTATGAGGTATTATACACATGAATAGTCACTAATTTACATGCCATATACACGAGGCTGAAGGAGATTCTGGGCTATCTTTAGGCGGTAAGAGATTAATTACTTGAAAGACAGGAAAATTTTTGACAATCAAAGATATTGATCCTGGCCAAAACAGAAGCTCCTATAAAACCCCCCATTCCAAGGTCTTCACAAGTCACATCTCCTTTCCCTATTCTGATATCTCTCGAGAAGTTTCTTTGCCCTTTTTCTCTGCTTTAGCCATGGCAAGAACGACCAGGGGTCGCCAAAGGATTCAGATGGCCAAGATGGACAACAAGAGTAACCTTCAAGTTACCTTCTCGAAGTGCTGGTCTGGCCTTTTCAAGAAGGCAAGCGAGCTCAACACCCTGTGTGGTGCAAATGTTGCGCCGATTGTCTTCTCACCAGGCGAGAAGGCCTTATCCTTTGGTCACCCTAATGTTGACGCCGTGCTCAAACACTTCCTCAATGGCAACGAGTTGCCCCAGCAGACCCCGAGCATGGCACAGCTCATCGAGGCTCATCCAACTGGAGTTGATCTCAGAGCGTGTGTTGCCAAGGGAAAAAGGGATTGAGAATCACAAAATCTGAAGAGAGGATACAGTGTTCCTTTGAGATCAGGAGACTATTGCTCACGCGATTCCGCTCCTCTCTCATGTACCGCTAGCTGGCCTGTTCGTGGGATCGTGATTTGACCTATTTAGGCTTTCTTATTGCTTGTTGTTGGACTTCGTGGGTAAAACTTCGATTCTTGTAGCTTTGAATCTGATGCTACTTGATACAGCGACACTCAATGGAATTGTTGCTTGAGTGTCCACGTCGCTGAAATGGTGCAGCAAATTAGACCTGCAACAGCAGCAGCAGGTTCTTTGCTGCCCTGTTTTCTGGCGGGGAAGTTTGAAGTACTTTCGTTTGATATTTGTGAGAAAATCGAATGTGATTGAAACTCTCTTTCAATGGCTTAAACCTGTGTTGATGTTGTTATGATAATCTCAATGTGAATTGTCACTTTATGTGTGTGTATAATCTCCTTGATAGAAATGCATATCAGTTGTTTGATGAAATGCTCGAATAAAATCTGGTCTCTTTCTTGTTTTGCAAGGAAAACATGCGGAGCAACCAGAGATCTTCCTTTCTTGTTGTTCTTAATATGGTTCAGCCCAGCCAAATGATATCGTGTTGATGCATCGCGGGATTGAAATCCCTTTCGAATTTATAGAAGATTGAGGAGAAGATGCGGAGCGCATGCGCAAAATCATTTCTTTAATTCCAAAAAATGAAGGGTGTGCGTAGCATAGCTCTATAACAAGCGAATAACTTTTGATTTAGAAAAAAGAATGGTGCTCCAGAGAGGTAGGGAGTTCAAATAAATAAATGAATGAACGATGGTGGTCCTAAAAACCACACAAACAGCAAAAATTGATCAAACGGACTGCCCAAAAAATTGATCAAACTCTGCTGACCATCCCCTTCGCGACCGACCACCCCTCGATGCCGCCACCGTTGCTGTTCTACCCGTGAGTCACCTATTGTCTGCTGTCCCTGCGTCCCCCCTTGTTCGCTATCCTGGCGAAGGAAAATCGAACAAAGAAGCTGAGAAGGAGAATGCTGTCCTCGTGTGCCGCCGCTGCCGACCACCCCTCAAAGCTCAATGAAATTTGCCCCAAAACCGAACAAAACCCTAGCCCCAAATTGAAGGATAACGCAGGCTGAAGAAGATAAGAAGGAGAAGTCAGGGTTTTTATTCTTCAATTCAATTTGGGTCAAAACTACGTCGTTTTATGCCACGTCATTGCCACATCATCACCGGTGATCGACCGATCGGCCACGTCAGATAGTTGGACGTCCACGTAGGCTTTTTCCGGTGAAAAATCACTGGAAGGACTTAAATGGCAAAGTTGCAAAAGGTTTAGGACTGAATCGGCAAAAAAAAAGGTTTAGGACTGAATCGGCAAAGTTGGTAAAGATTTCGGACTTAAATGGCAATTGTCCCCTTATGTAGCTTTGTTGTAAGCTAGAACGTGGCTATCAAACTGATTCGACAAATCATTCGCATGTGCGGGTTCTTTTCTTGACCATCAGATCCATTGGACTTTGAGCTTAACACTAAGCTGTCACTTGATCCCTAGACCTCTTCGAAGATCCAAATCTCCAAACAAGAGAATATACCCGCTCGTTCACGTTGTTTAAGAACTTTTCGATTATCAAAGTCGCCCCGGCATTAAAATGCTTAGCGTTGGCTCTTTCACCAACAAATCGTTCGTAGACTTTGGTGATAAGCTTTGATGACGATATTGTGATTATTGGTTTGCACTTTGAAAAGAAAAGTCAGGAGGAGAGATTAATGAGAGTTTATCTCTAGGTAGAAGACAAACGAGGGGCTGCCACATGCGTAGAGTATTGCTCTAGAGCCAGCAAATTGTCCAAAACAGTCTTAAACTTATTATATGAAAGATAATGTAGTCTTAAATCTTTCAATTTTTCAATCTAATTTTAAATATTCTAATTATTTTTCAATTAATCATTCCAATTAATTTTAGTCATAAATTGTTGACATAAAAAATGTTTTGTATTTTTTCTTTTTGTATTTTTTTCTTCTTTTTTTATCAATGGCTAGAGGATCTTGCCAGCTACTAGCAGGGGCCCTTGCCTACCCTTGGGCTAGAAAAGGTCACCCTTGCTGGATGGGGCCAGGGCGAAGGCCCCATTTGCTAGCCATTGACAAGGTACAACTCAAGGAAAAAGGGCAAAAAGAAAGGAAAAGGAAAGCAAAGCAAAAACTAAAAACAAAGAAGAAGAAAAACTTCAAAGAATTTGAAAGAAATTGCAAAAATTATCCATGTCAACATCATTTCATGCTAAATAAACCACCGTGTTAGCAATTTGCAGTCAAAATTGGTCGGAATAACTAAATCGTCAAAAGGGTTAAAACTAAATTAACAAAACTAAAAGATTTAAGACTTAATTGACAAATCGTTAAGAGGTTATACCTAAATTGGCACGAATGAAATGTTTAAAATGGAATTACTGTTCATACAATAAGTTCAAAAAAATAGTCAACTTTCCATCTATTTGAGTACTAGCAAGCTCTAGCTCAATTGGACAAGCTACTCGAGCGCACCCAAGAATCAACCGATTCAACTCGATGTCCATCGAGTCGTGGTGGAACTACTCTTACTTAGCTCGATTCACTTGAACCTCCGCAATTCTACTCGTGCTAATGCTCAAGGAATGTTGAGAAACTTTGAGCTTGAACTTCGAAACACAAAACAATTGCCCAAGGGTTGAATGTGCTTAAAGTTGTGGAAGCAGCCCGCTCAAATCATGAAGTAATAATTCTTCAAAAAGTCCCAAAAAAAAAAAACGTGTTCGCCACTAAGTTTTTTTAAGATGTGGGATAGAGCTTATCCTCTCCAAATGATTTTTTTGGCCTAATTTCTGAACAATAATACGTGAGCTTTATAGATTAATTTCTTGATTCATTGTTCAGAATCCATAGGCTGGTATGGGTGGCTCCGTACGAGGGCGGTTGTATACATTACATGAGCATAGTCACATTCATGCAAGTTGTACTAGAAAATTTACCCGATCAAGTCTAAACATATCTTATGGATGCTAATCCAGTCATAAACTTTTAAATTTTTTCAATTTAGTCCTCATCTTTCATGTAAAATTGCAATGTAGTAATTCTAACTTTACCGGATGGACTATATTGGAATTTATGCAAAGATTTATGACTAAATTAGCAGAATTAAAAAGTTTATAATTAAATTGACAACCACATAACATGTTTATGATTGGTTGGGTAATTTTCTCAGTTGTATACATATAATCACGTTGCTCTAACACAGGAATACATAGTCTAAATATGGATTATTTGATTTGCCACAAAATAATTCGAAGTTAGAATATGGTTCAGAAGCTATTGTTAATTTGTTATTCAACCTCCCATCCCCGTTCAAATTTCAAAATTGAAAGAAGGCTAATCATGGGCCCTCCAAAAAGAACCCTGTCTCGTCGTGCCCATACCTTTTGGCAAGCGCTTCGAAGTCTGAATTGCAAATAATCATCTTTTCTTTCTTTCTTTCTTTCGTTTTTGTTTATCAATAGTTGTATAAATTAAAAACAAATTAATGAATTAGTGATAACCTTGATTATTAATTAATAATTAACTACCAATTCAAGTTCATGCATGTACTTTCACTCGATCATCAAAGCCCTGCCCGTTCCGACCCCGCTTGATTTGAAAGAGTCGTGCCGGTATTCAGTCGATTAAGAAGAAAAATCAAGCCATCCTAAGTAAAGTGTCCACACAAAGAAAATGAGTTGGAATCCTCAATCAAAAGCGACACGCGTAATGTCTGAATACATTGCAATAGGCCGCTTTCGAGAAGGTAGCCTAAGCATTTCTTTAAGAGCTAGCATTCCAACACTACCAATGTCGATCAAGCATTTTGATTAGGGCCCAGATAGTGGCAAAGTGGACCTTCCGGGCACACTTGATGAGAATTAAGAATGCAAACTTTAGGAAGGGAAAGTGCAATTAACAAAGGCTGAAATTGTGGGAGTGGATGCCTAGATCCCACTACCATTCCCATCTATTTAGATGTCGCCCTTGTTGTTCTTAAAATTTTTATGTTTCGATTTTTATTCCCAAAGGCTTACGTTATGACGCTATACAATCGAAAAATATAATTTCGATTAGGACTGAGCACAATGGACTATCCAACCCAAGAATCATTCGGACCAGACCAGTCGCATTGGTCTGATTCTTTGGAGTGCTGATCCGGTCCATAGTTCCTAAAAATGGAACTCGTTCCAGGGCAGTCCAGTTCTTGATTCTTGGAAGAGTGGGACCGGACCGTACCAGTGAGACCGAATTGGACCGAAATGAGAACCATCCCGATTTGTTTTTATATATATATGAATTCTCTCCATCTCAATATCTCTCTCATTTCCTCCCTTAGGCCTCACTCCTCAATCAATCGAGAGTCAAGACTTTACTACTCTAAGTAAGTCTACGCCGATACGCCATCTCTCCCTTTCTCTCTCTCTCTCTCTCTCTCTCTCTCTCCCCCATTGGACTGCGCCCATGAAGTGGACTAAACCGACCGGTTCGGTCCCGTCCGATTTTAGGATTAATCAGTCCGGTCCTGGACTGGTCTCATCGGTTTGATTCTAGAGTTTAGGGGGAATCAAACTTAGAGCACCGATTACCCCTAATGTCGGTGAACTTGAGTTACTTGTTAGGTAACGAATGAAAATCCTGATGATTGAGAATCACAATGTAAACTTACTATCAATTGATTTAATGGTAACTTTCTACATCGAGATATCCTCGATTTGAAACGAAAATCACACGATGCCTATCGAATTTTCCAATCTCGATCATTCATGACCTGGGTAAGAGGATCGACACAACCAAGTTGCCAATTAGGAATATAAAATCGGCAACATGGCTATCATATTGTCTGCATGAGAAGAAAAAAAATCAAAGAAGGGGGACGATTTGGAAAATTTTGCATGTCAGCCATAAATGGGATCCAGATGGAGGTCTCAAGTCGGTCGAGAAAGAATCCAAAGAAAGAAAGGAAGGAAGGAAGGAAGGAAAACAAATGCAAGAGAAATGCCCCCCGCAAGGCTGAGGTGGCAAATTGATTGGCACGGGGGCCACCCCTACCTAATCAACGGATGAGATTGAAAGATGACGCGACGGTTTGTTAAAAAAGAGGAGCAAAAACATTGAAAAAAGAGAAATGGTTAGACCCCGCACTTTTGGTGTGGGGACCGTCCGGCGCTTGACCGAACCCCCGTCCCATCCCATTCCAGCCGTTAAAAGAAGAAATTGTTTTTTCAATTTGAAAAATAGGATAAAAATTAAAAAAGAAATGAAGAAAAGAATGGGAAAATGATGAAGAAAATAATGAGAGTTGCTGGCCAATGGCTGTAGCCCACGCGCCGAACGAGCCGTTTCCATACGTGCTGGGATGCAATAATAGACAAGCGAGTCAGGAAATACTAATTTTTATTTTAATATTTTTTTATGATTGTTTAGTGAAAGAGAAAGAGAGAGGGTGATGTGTTGGCATCTGCAATCATAACGTACGTGCGCGCGCTGGGCGCCAGCTCAGATCTTCAGCCGCACACATGCCTTTGCAATGCAACGCACCCTCTAAGGAACTCCGGACTCCTAGATTGATCCCTTGTGCGAGTTCCTACGTCAGGCTCTCGTGGGCTCTCCCTTTGCGCCCGCATGATTTCCGCCCCCACCCATCGCTTTTTCCCTTTTTTACTTTTTTGCGCTTGACACGTCGTCATCTCCTTGAACGCTGATCCTGATAAACGATTGCGATTGAGCTAGTGCACCATATGCCGGTCCAAGCTAGGAAATTCCCAACTCGTAAAAACTTCCTTTTGGCTGAAAAAAAAAAGCATAACAAAGGGAAAAACTTTTCATTGTTCCAAGTAGATCGATGTTAATAAAATTATAGATAAGAGAAGGAGATAAAATATCTATTGAGAATAAATTTGGTCTCGGAATCGAAAGACACTCGCTTAGATTAGAGCTCGTGAATCAAATGCAATTAGAAACATTGCTTCATATTCGACCCATTTGTTCAATTTGCACAATTGACTCGATACACGATGGACGAGACTCGATAAGATCGAGATCATATATTAATTACTCAAAAGGGGCGAGGCGAAGTTGTTTTGTTTTTCCGCTTTTCTTAGGCAAAGACAAAAAAGAAATGTCCTTTTTTGATTCATTAGACTTTTTTTCCTGGAAAATGGAAATCTTGGAAGTTGCTTCCTTTTTTATAAATTGCCCTCTCTTTAATTTATTTTCTGTACCGACTTTATATGCATTGTCTAACTACGAACTTCCTATTCATTTTTATTGAAAGGGGTACGCCTAACACGAACTTAAGCGATCACGTAAATCATGTCTCGATTTGTGATTGGTTATTGGGGACGTGTGATGAAGCACACGTCCAAACAAGAAGCAGTGACGAGGCCACCATCGATACTAAAAAAAATATAACAGTAGTAATAACAATAATAATAATGATAATGATAATAATAACAACACAAAGCAAGAAAAGAAAACGATGTCTAAATGCCTTGGAATTCAAGTTCAGCCACGAGAAAAATTCGTAATGCTCGCCATGGCAAGCATTCGTCAGTTCGCGCTGAATGTCAAGCAGAGACAGAATCTCATTGCGCCAGGTTTTGGTGGTTTGGTAGCAGGAACCCGGTCCGTTGCCGTGTCCCCTTTCATTCTTGTCTGATGTTGCTCTCTCTTGGACACGGACACTACAAAACCATCGCTTGGTCATGAGATTTTGGCTGCAATATGATGCACTTATGATCTAGAAAGTTAGGAGACGAGAACACTGGGCTTATACTTGAGCTTCTTTCATACGACCCACCTTCGGCAAGTACCTGAACTCCTCAGTTCTCGGATTGTTCCTTTTATGGGATTCATGGATTAATTGAACCGAAATATTAATCGACAACGTACAAGGAGAGAAATTGATAACGCATGGGGCTTCTCTCTCTTCATTATACTTCACATTCTGATTCCAGTATAAAATCTCCTTATTCCACAAATTACTTTACAAATAACAATCCCTCCAAGTTTTCAGTAACCATTAGAATGTAACAAGTCATTGCGATAATTGAAGGAAAACTTCGAAGCAAGTAAACTATTTTGCAAGGTTTAAGATGTCTAAAGCAAGAGACCTTCCCTAATATTCCTTCACTATTTCAATCTTGCTTTCCCTTCCCCCCTCTCCCCACCTCCTTCTCTCTCTCTCTCTCTCTCTCTCTCTCTCTGTGAATGGAGTACTAGGGCTAGCCTGCAAAACCCGAGTCCTTAGGCTCTAAAAATGCTTCACACGGACTTCCATGTCACGACCAGGATAATTTTCATGTTTCTTACTGAATAAGTAAGGGTAAATGTCCGATAATATGGACAGTGTTTGGCAAGTTCATATCACTAAGCCAATATTTCTTAGCGGGTCATCCTCTTTCTTTTCGAAAGTCACAGAACCTAATGTTTGATAAAAAAAACTTTGCCAACTTATATTGTCCAACATACTCATATCTGCATGATTTGCTTTCTTTTCATGTACCGAACATCTTACGGTTGACTTTGCTCAAATAACTCATCTTCCTTAGATTCTAGAAGTTCGCAACTTTCCATGCTAACCATGCAAATGGTTACGTGTTGATCCGAACTTTAGCGATTGACTACTGTTGCCATATTGGATACAATGATTCGTGTAACTGATAATAATGTCGGGATACCTTATAATGCTCATGAACCTGATATAGTGAAAACGGAAATGTGGTCGACTTCATCGTCTATTAACAATATTCTTCACTGGACATATGTGGCTTATTTGTCTTCCCATGATACATGTATCGGCCTATTCATGGATTTGTTTCCAAAACCTAGAATATCAGTTATTAACTCCTGTTAATATGTCAAAATGGCATGCATTTTAAACTTTGTTTATGAAAATATCTTGGTTGGAACGCATTCAAATGACGACTGTTGATGCTAATGGAAACAATGCTGCAGCTACCCAAATTGCTTTGCACACTTGATATAGGAAAATTGAAGTGGTCGACTTCATTTTTGTTATATCTATCTTTAATATAATCATGTGGCTTTTTTTGTTTCCACATGATACATGAATCTACCTAATAATGGATTTGTTTCCAAAGCATCAAATACACCAGTTATTAACACCATCGATGATATCTCTCTGGTTGACAATTAATTTATTAGATAACACGATAAAAATGTGGAGGATGGTGGCAGTTTCATCGTGGACATAATTGCTTGAGTTGCTGCATCATACAAGCCAGCTGACTATGGACTCTTAGGATTCACAAAATTGCACGGAATGAGGAATGACATAGTTTCTGTATGGATAGAAAAAAGCAAATCATATGGAGAAGACTATATTTCTTATCATATCTCGACAGGTACATACTTCTATTTTCCAGTAAAAACTACCACAGATATCAGAAAGCCCTTTCAATAATGAAGCACTGCACGCGATGCACCAAGGAGCGGGATATGCACTGTATTTGAAAATACTTTGCCGAACTTTGAATTTTCCTGATATATCATAATTACGATAAGCATAAATATCGTTAGTACAGCATTTATGTGCCAAGGATAAAGGGAAATTTGAATGGTCCAACTAAGAATTTTAAGCATCATAATCCTTCTTTTTTCCTTATATACACAAGCGCACCTAAGGATGAGATGTGGCTAGCGTTTCATTTGTCTGTATGCATACATCATTTGGTATGTATCACCTACTGCTATGAGGTATTACACACACGAGTAGTCACTAATTTACATGCCATATACACAAGGCTGAAGGAGATTCTGGGCTGTCTTTATGCGGTAAGAGATTAATTACTTGAAAGACTGGAAAATTATGACAACCAAAGATATTGATCCTGGCCATAACAGAAGCTCCTATAAAACCCCCCATTCCAAGGCTTTCACAAGTCACATCTCCATTCCCTATTCTGATCTCTCTGAAGAAGTTTCTTTGCCCTTTTTCTGTGCTTTAGCCATGGCAAGAACATCCAGGGGTCGCCAAAGGATTCGGATGGCCAAGATGGACAATGAGAGTAACCTTCAAGTTACCTTCTCAAAGCGCCGATCTGGCCTTTTCAAGAAGGCAAGCGAGCTCAGCACCCTGTGTGGTGCAGATGTTGCGCTGATTGTCTTCTCACCAGGTGAGAAGGCCTTCTCCTTTGGTCACCCTAATGTTGACACCGTGCTCGAACGCTTCCTCTTTGGCAACGAGCTGCCCCAGCAAACCCTGGGCACAGTGCAGCTCATTGAGGCTCATCGTGACGCTAATATTTGCGAGCTCAACATGCAGCTATCAAAGGTCCTTGGCGAACTAGAAATGGAGAAGAAGCGTGGCGAGGAGCTTAAGAAGGCGCTGAGGGCAAACCATAATAAGCATTGGTGGGAGAAACCGATAGACGAGCTGAGCGTGCAACAGCTTGAGCAGCTGAAAGTCTCACTGTTCGAGCTCCGGGAGAGGGTCAGTAAGGAGACGGAGCAGATGGTGGTCCAGGCAACGAACGCTCAGCAGTTCTTTGGAGCGGGCTCGAGCCATGGACCGCCTATTCCTTTTCAAGCACAGAATGGAATTGGCACCCCGGTGATGCCACCCAACCCTCATCTATACAACTTTGGATATGGATCCGGATATTTTTAAGCTCTCCATAGGCTTTAAGGATATATGATTATATGCTTATCTAGTGATGTAGTTTGAAGTTATTTGTGTCCTGAGCTTTTATCGACATATGTGATCATAGGCGTGAATTCATTTCCCGTTCATATTGAAAAGCAAAAAGCTAGTGTGATCCATGTTATATTCCTATTTGATTAGTGTAAATGTTGTGCTTAACCCTTTGATTTTGTTGCTTAATTATGTTACAGTTTCAGATTGATTGATCATAGGTCGATCGTCGCCTGCGGTAATTGGACATCTGTGCGGTCCAGTTGCCCGTCACATAAAATTTATTGTTCTTGGAGCTTTATCCTCATTGAACTGGAAGCATCTTGCTTTGGTTAATTGAATCTAGGGACAAGATATACTAATCTTTAAAGGAGAGAAAATTAAAAAATAAGAAAAAACAAAAAGGTTCTCCAGATGGAGGTGACGGTTTCAACAATAGAAAGATGTCGGATCGATCGCCATAATCCAGCAGATCTTCGTTCCTATAAGTTGCGACTAGTAATTACCAAAGAAGAAAGATACGCTTTTCAGCATTTCAGATCCAAGACACGTGAAGCCTTAACATGACTATCACTCTCCTCAAGCCGTTTCCGATACATAAAACAAAGTAATGGATATTGAACACGGTATGTTAAAAACATTTTTCATCCATTTTTCCTTCCATCTCAGCGTATCAAAGTCGAAAAAAACTAGTTTGAAGACTAACTGAGCACTGGGATGAATGTAAAGTTTGAACATGGTTAAAAGTACATCGTAGGAAGGAATTAAGAACTTCATGTTCGGAAATAGATGAACCTATTAAAATTCCAAGCTAAGTCCTACTCCTGATAAGGCTAAAGAATGTTCGTTTGCAGATTGCTTGATTTGTATCGAAACATAATTAAATAAATTTAAACAAGTCTGCAAATATATCTTTCCTTTGTTCATTACTCAGGAAGATTCACACGAGCTCACTTGATATAAATGCTTGAACGTTGTTATCTTTTATACGCAACTAAAGATGACAGGCCTTGCTAAAACAAGCCTTTTGAAGCCTGCTCTTGCAAGAGTAATTGAAACATGGAGCACTCATGGGTCGGATAGCATCATATGAAGTTTGGCGAAAGCAATGACCAGAACAATTCATTCGTCAATTCTTGATGTTCTCTTTTCTCTTTTTTACTCAATTTAAAGCAATGACTCGATACATGATGGACGAGACTCGATAAGATCGAGATCATATATTAATTACTCAAAAGGGGCGAGGCGAAGTTGTTATGTTTTTCCGCTTCTCTTAGGCAAAGACAAAAAAGAAATGTCCTTTTTTGAGTCATTAGATGTTTTTTCTTGGAAAATGGAAATCTTGGAAGTTGCTTCCTTTTTATAAATTGCCCTCTCTTTAATTTCTTTTCTGGACCGACTTTATATGCATTGTCTAACTTCGAACTTCCTATTCATTTTTATTGAAAGGGGCATGCCTAACACGAACTTAAACGATCACGTAATCATGTCTTGATTTGCGATTGGTTATTGGGGACGTGTGATGAAGCACACGTCCAAACAAGATGCAGTGACAAGGCCACCATTGATAATAAAAAAATAACAATAGTATTAACAATAATAATAATGATAATGATAATAATAACAACTCAAAGCAAGAAAAGAAAACGACGGCTAAAAGCCTTGGAATTCAAGTTCATCCACGAGAAAAATTCGTAATGCTCGCCATGGCAAGCATTCGTCAGTTCGCACTGAATGTCAAGCAGAGACAGAATCTCATTGCACCAGGTTTTGGTGGTTTGGTAGCCAAAACCCGGTCCATAGCCGTGTGCCCTTTCATTCTTGTCTAATGTTGCTCTCTCTTGGACTCTGACACTACAAAACCATCGCTTGGTCATGAGATTTTGGCTGCAATATGATGCTCATATGATCTGGAAAGTTAGGAGACGAGAACACTAGGCTTATACATGAGCTTCTTTCATACCACCCACCTTCGGCAAGTACCTAAACTCCTCTGTTCTCGGATTATTCCTTTTATGGGATTCATGGATTAATTGTGCCAAAATATTAATCGACAACGTACAAGTAGAGAAACTGATAACGCATGCGGCTTCTCTCTCTTCATTAAACTTCACATTCTGATTCAAGTATAAAATCTCCTTATTCCACAAATTACTTTACAAATAACAATCCCTCCAAGTTTTCAGTACCCATCAGAATGTAACAAGTCATTGCGATAATTGAAGGAAAACTTCGAAGCAAGTAAACTATTTTGCCAAGTTTAAGATGTCTAAGGCAAGAGACCTTCCCTAATATTCCTTCACTATTTCAATCTTTCTTTCCCTACCCCCCTCCCCATCCCCTTCCCTCTCTCTCTTTCTCTCTCTAAATGGAGTACTCTGGCTATGCAAAATCTGAGTCCTTGGGCTCTAAAAATGCTTCACATGGACTTCCATGTCACGACCAGGACAATTTTCATGTTTCCTACTGAATAAGTAAAGGGGAATGTCCGATAATATGGACAGTGTCTGGCAAGTTAATATTACCAACAACCAATAATTCTTAGCGGGTCTTCCCTTATTTTTTCGAAAGTTGCAGGACCTAATGTTTGATAAAAAAACATTGCTAACTTGTATTGTCCAACACACTCATATCTGCATGATTTGCTTTCTTTTCATGCATCGAACAACTTATGGCTGACTTTGCTCAAATAACTTAGGGACAATTGCCAAATGAGTCCTAAACCTTTTGCTTTGGTTAATTGGAAGCATCTTGCTTTGGTTAATTGAATCTAGGGACAAGATATACTAATCTTTAAAGGAGAGAAGATTAAAAAAAAGAAAAAAAAAGAAAAGGTTCTCCAGATGGAGGCGACGGTTTCAACAATAGAAAGATGTCGGATCGATCGCGTAATCTAGCAGATCTTCGCTCCTATAAGTTGTGATTAGTAATTACCATACAAGAAAGATACGCTTTTCAGAATTTCAGATCCAAGACGCGTAAAGCCTGCACATGACTGTCACTCTCCAAAAGCTGTTTCCGATTCATAAAACAAAGTAATGAATATTGAACACATGTTAAAAACATTTTTCATACGTTTTTCATTCCCTCTCGGCGTACCAAAAAGGAAAAAAACTAGCAGGAAGACTAACTAAGCACTGGGACGCATGTAATGTTTGAGCATGGTTGAATGTACATCCTAGGAAGGAATTAAGAACTTCATGTTCGGAAATAGTTGAACCTATTAAAATTCCAGGCCAAGGCCTACTCCTGATAAGGCTAAAGAGTGTTCATTTGCAGTTTGCTTGATTTGTATCGAATCATAATTAAATAAATTTAAACAAGTCTGCAGATACATCTTTCCTTTGTTCAGTACTCAGGAAGATGCAGAATAGACCTCACACGAGCTCACTTGATATAAATGCTTGAACGTTGTTATCTTTTATACGCTGCTAAAGATGACAGGCTTTGCTAAAACAAGCCTTTTGAAGCCTGCTCTTGCAGGAGTAATTGAAACATGGAGAACTCATGGGTCGGATAGCATCATATGAAGTTTGGCGAAAGCAATGACTAGATCAATTCATTCTCAGTTTTTGATGTTCTCTTTTCTCTTTTTTGCTAAATTGAAAATAAGAATTAACTAGGATTTTTTCATCACCCACCTACCAGTTTCTCTAATCGTCATAGCAAATGAAAATCTTGTCCCAGTGACAACTTTGCTGGGTAGAGTTTTCTTTACCTTTGTTTTCTTACCAGTCGAAAGAACATTTTCCAAATGAATTGACTCGTACTTGTAGTTGATTCGCTGATGCTGGAGACAATCCATTTAAGTCTTAAACCTTTACCAACTTTGCTATTTAAGTCCTTCTGATGACTTTTTGCCGGAAAAAGCCTATGTGGACGTCTAACTATCTGACATGGCCGATCGGGTGATTGCCTGAAAAAGCCTACGTGGCCATCGCCGGCGACGACGTGGCGACAAACTTTTATTTTAATTTTTTTCTTTTCTTTTCTCTTCTTTAAAAAAAAACCTACGGGCCTGTGGGTCGCCGGCCACCGACCACTCCAGAAGGCGCTCTTCCCTCGCACAGCAGCTCTGTGCAAGGGATATGCAAGAGAGACTCCTCCCTCGCACAGCCTGCTGTGCGAGGGATGTGCGAGAGAGGCTTGGCCGGCGAGGGCGGCCCTCGCCCACCGTGGGTGAGGACTGCGGCGACTGAGGCTTGGCCGCCTCCGCCGTGGCCGTCAATTCTCCGAGAGGCGGCTAGGGTTTATAGAGGCAAAATTTTTGACAACCAAAGATATTGATCTTGGCCAAAACAGAAGCTCCTACAAAACTCCCCATTCCAAGGTCTTCACAAGTCACACCTCCATTCCCTATTCTGATCTCTCTCGAGAAGTTTCTTTTCCCTTTTTCTCTACTTTATCCATGGCGAGAACAACCAGGGGTCGCCAAAAGATTCAGATGGCCAAGATGGACAACAAGAGTAACCTTCAAGTTACCTTCTCGAAGCGCCGATCTGACCTTTTCAGGAAGGCAAGCAAGCTCAACACCCTGTGTGGTACAGATGTTGCGCTGGTTGTCTTCTCACCAGGCAAGAAGGCCTTCTCCTTTGGTCACCCTAATGTTGACGCCGTGCTCGAACGCTTCCTCAATGGCAACGAGCTGCCCCAGCAGACCCCAGGCACGGCGCAACTCATCGAGGCTCATCGCAACACCAACATTTGCGAGCTCAACATGTAGATGTCCGAGGTCCTTGCCCAACTAGAAATGGAGAAGAAGCGTGGCGAGGAGCTCAAGAAGGTGCTGAGGGCAAACCAGAATAAGCATTGGTGGGAGAGACCGATAGATGAGCTGAGCATGCAACAGCTTGAGCAGTTGAAAGCTTCACCGTTCGAGCTCCAAAAGAGCGTCAGTAAGGAGACGGAGCAGATGGTGATCCAGGCAACCAACGCTCAACAGTTCTTTGGAGCGAGCTCGAGCCATGGACCGCCTATTCCTCTTCAAGCGCAGATTGGAATTGGACACCCTATGTTCGATATTTCACTTCAGCATCTGGAGACACTTTTTCAACCAGTGTTAGTTCAAAACCCATATCCATCCAATTTTTTCCCCGGTGTTCTATCACCACAAAAATTCTTGGATGTCCTGCTCCAATTAAGGACCTCATCATAGGTTGGGATATTTTATCCCAGCTTCCCAAACTTAAAATCATTAGTGGTAAATGTCTCAAATTCAAAAATACTTTCCAAGAATTTACAAGCATCCAAAGGTTCTTTTCCATTCAAATGAGCATACTTGATCCCATCATGCAAAATCTTTTGAACTCCTGTGCGAACAACCACTCTGAATTCCTTTAGAAATGCCAACACCCTCTATGGCAAAATTCTCAGTTCTTTGTTCGCCTTCCATTCAAGAAAAATGAGGATATCAACCCGACAAAAGCTAGTCATTCAGGTTGAATCCTGATCATCTTGCTCTTGCCCAAAAGGAATGTCTTGAGCTTCTACAGCAAGGACTCATTGAGCCTTCTGATTCTTAGTGGGCTTGTGAAGCCTTTTATGTAAACAAGCGTGCAGAGCAAACACGAGGAAAATTACGTCTGGATAATTACCAACCCCTCAATATTTTCCTCAAAGATGAAAAATTTCCTTTGCCTTCTAAAAATTTCCTCTTTTCTAGCCTGACCAAAGCCCAAATTTATTCCAAATTCGACCTCAAAGCAGGTTTTTGGCAACTTGGCATCCATCTTGATGACAGATCCAAAACCGGATTCTGTATTCCGAACCAGCATTACTAGTGGAAAGTCCTCCCTTTTGGACTAAAAATAGCCCCATCTCTTTTCCAAAAAACCATGTGTCAAATTTTTAGCCCAATTATGGATAGCGCTACTATCTACATTGATGACATTTTGCTCTACAGTCCTGACGAGCAATCACATGGTGAACTCCTCCAAAAGTTTGTGAAAATTGTTCAAAAGCATGGCATCATGCTTTCACAAAAGAAAATGGTCATTGCTCAGACAAAAATTAAATTTCTTGGCATGCATCTTCACCAAGGAATGTATCAGCCCAATCCACATATTGCAAAGGAATTGCTCAAGTTCCCAGAAAAGGAACTTAGTGTGAAGCAGATTCAAATATTTCTCTGAATCATTAATTATCTCCGAGATTTTGTTCCCAACATTGCCAAGTTCCTAATTCCTCTGTAGAAAATGCTGAAAAAATATGATCCTCCTTGGAGTAAGGAAAAACATAAGCAATTGCAAAGCTTAAAGAGCTTATGCAAGACCTTCCTTCTCTCCAAATCCCTTCTGCGGGAAAGAGAATTCTTCAAATAGATGCCAGTGATGAATATTGGGCAGCAATCCTCTTTGAAGAGACTCATGGTAAGCGACAAATCTGTGCTTACAAAAGTGATAAGTTCTCTCCATCTGAACTTCATTATCACTCCACATTCAAAGAAATATTGGCAGTTAAGTATGGAATTAAGAAATTCGAATTCCATCTTATTGGCCATCATTTCATAGTTGAATTGGACATGGCTTCTTTTCCTCAAATGATGAAATTCAAACAGAATCAAGTCCCAAGAAAAATGTTCTTGCAGATTTTCTTTCCAGACCCAAAGCTACCATGGAGATTGATATGTATGTGAAGAAAAACCCCCGGTCAGACACATACAGAACCCAAAACATGCCCCAGAATTGGCCTGGTCTCGATTACCCTCCTGAAATTCAAGCTGTTATCCAAGAAAACAGGTTAGCAGAAAGACTTCCAGATTTTCTCTAGTCTCGTGAATACAACATATTTTCCAACCATGGAGGTTTACTTCTGAAATCTAGTGGACTCCATCTTGAATATCCATTCATTCGTCCTTTCACTTGGAATCCAAATGAAGATTTTCTAGAAGATTTAAAATGGTTATTCTGGTATTTGTTCAATTCTTATACCATAGCCATCCAATTTCCCACTGAACAAATAGTCCAAGCCCTTGTTCAGACCCTTCGGACATAGAATCACCATCGCGACAGGTTTAAACATTTGTTTTCACTTCTCACCTGGTTTTTAGCTCTTGGTGCATGGCCTGCACTTTTTTGAACTAAGAACCAAAATGTTCGTCCAGAACCTGAAAGACATACTGTCATCCTTTTTCATCGACCATGGACATTCATACTTCCCTCCAGAAATCATTCTCGATACCCAGCACCTGTAGGTACGAGCTCATATAAACCTCAGCACCACATGCAAAAACATAGTGTTTACAAGACTTTCCCAAGGTCAAGTCATACCTCCAGAAACATGGCCTTCGCATTCAGATAATGTTTCATGGGATTTTATCTCTCCAAGAGAATCCATCCAGGAAGCTATGGCGATTTATCGGCTCGAGCATCCATAGGATTTTTCAGCATCCTCTTCCAATACTCAATATAAGTATCGTCCCTCATATTTTCAAGACTCTCAGGACCCATGGGCAGAATATGGTCCATTCTCTAATCCTTTCAATGCCAGCTTGAGACGTGAGCCCCACCTTTTTGAATTAGAAATAGAAGCACTCATTCAAGATTTCAAGAGACAAAAAGATGGCCCAGTCTCTTTTTATGGTGAAACCTCAACGCAAGTGCAAGAAGAAGATCTATCGTTATCTCAGATCAATACGGATTTGCAAGCCTATAGAAATCCTCACAATTGGCCTCACCGACAAATCCAGAAGCGACAATTCCAAAAGCGACAAATCCAGCAGCAACAAATTTTCATGATGATGATCCACCGCGAGATACTCCAGCGTATCATTCTTTTTGGGAGTATGTTCTGAGCACGGCCACTAAAGGTCATAACGCAACAGGATGGGCGAGAGACGATGAAGACTTGCTAGACTCTACAAATGATTCAGACGATAACACTGAAGAACCCATCAATCGTCAGAATCATGACTAGTATTTGGCCATGTTCACACTGCTTTTGTAATCTTTGGCCATGTTCACACTACTTTGGCTACGTTCACACTACCAAGAAGATTTGCTCGGCTGAAGAATTGCTTGTCTTTTGTAGTTTTTGGAGCATTCACACTACTTTAGTCTTTGGAAGTCTTTGACAGACTAGGTTCAGTAGCTTTTCAGGCTACGAACATTATAATAATGGTGTCCTTGTGTGTGTCCATAAGAGTTTTCGAAGAGAAGTTCCTCTCGAACGAAATCCAAAACTCTCATGTCTTTCTAAATTCTTTCCTTTCTTCTTCCAAGCCTGGTAAAAGCCTCTAGGAATGACAGCTTCTTTCAGTACTGAGCACAAGGTTACTTGATTTTGTATTATGCGCATTCCCTAAAAGGCAGTCCCTTGAGGCTAGAGCATGGTGGCTCGCTGTATGGGAAAGCATATCTGAGAAGAAAAAAAATCAAAGAAGGGGGAGGATTTGGATAATTTTGCATGTCAGCCATAAATCGGATCCCGATGGAGATCTCAAGTCAGTCGAGAAAGAATCCAAAGAAAGAAAGGAAGGAAGGAAGGAAGGAAGGAAAACAAACCCATCCCATTCCAGCTGCTAAAAGAAGAAATTATTTTTTCAATTTGAAAAATAAAGCTGTAAAAATAGGATAAAAATTAAAAAAGAAAATAATGGGAAAAGGACGAAGAAAATAATGAGAGTTGCTAGCTAATGGCTGTAGCCCACAGGCCGAACGAGCTGTTTCCGTACGTGCTGGGATGCAATAAGAGACAAGCGAGTCGGGAAATACTAATTTTTATTTTAATATTTTTTTATCATTGTTTATTAATAGAGAGAGAGAGAGAGAGAGAGAGATAGAGAGAGTGATATGCTGGCATCTGCAATCAGAACGTACGTGCGTGCGCGCTTGGCGCCAGCTCAGATCTTCAGCCGCATGCATGCCTATGCAACGCAACACACCCTCTGGGGAACTCCAGACTCCAGGGAGGGATCTCCTGTGTGAGTTCCTACGTCAGGCTCTCGTGGGCTCTCCCTTTGTGCCCTCATGATTTCCCCCCCCCCCCACCCACACCCATCGCTTTTTCCCTTTTTTACTTTTTTGCGATTGACACGTCGTCATCTCCTTGAATGCTGATCCTAATAAATGATTGCAATTGAGCCGGTGCACCATATGCCGGTCCAGGCTAGGAAATTCCCAACTCGTAAAAACTTCCTTTTGGCCGAAATAAAAAAAAAAACATAACAAAGGGAAAAACTATTCATTATTCCAAGTAGATCGATGTTAATAAAATTACAGATAAGTGAAGGAGATAAAATATCTATTGAGAATAAATTTGGCCTCGGAATCGAAAGGCACTCGCTTACATTAGAGCTTGTGAATCAAATGCAATTAGAAACATTTCTTCATATTCGACCCATTTGTTCAATTTGCACAATTGACTCGATACACGATGGACGAGACTCGATAAGATCGAGATAATATATTAATTACTGAAAAGGGGCGAGGCAAAGTTCTTTTGTTTTTCCGCTTTTCTTAGGCAAAGACAAAAAAGAAATGTCTTTTTTGATTCATTAGATTTTTTTCCTGGAAAATGGAAATCTTGGAAGTTGCTTCCTTTTTATAAATTGCCCTCTCTTTAATTTCTTTTCTGGACCAACTTTATATGCATTGTCTAACTTCGAACTTCCTATTCATTTTTATTGAAAGGGGCACGCTTAACACGAACTTAGCCATCACGTAAATCATGTCTCGATTTGCAATTGGTTATTGGGGACGTGTGATGAAGCACACGTCCAAACAAGAAGCAGTGACGAGGCCACCATCGATAAATAAAAAATAACAATAGTAATAACAATAATAATAATGATAATGATAATAATAACAACACAAAGCAAGAAAAGAAAACGACGTCTAAAAGCCTTGGAATTCAAGTTCAGCCACAAGAAAAATTCGTAATGCTCGCCTGGCAAGCATTCGTCAATTTGCGCTAAATGTCAAGCAGAGACAGAATCTCATTGCGCCAGGTTTTGGTGGTTTGGTAGCAGGAACCCAATCCGTAGCCGTGTCCCTTTCATTCTTGTCTGATGTTGCTCTCTCTTGGACACTGACACAACAAAACCATCGCTTGGTCGTGAGATTTTGGCTGCAATATGATGCTATTATGATCTGGAAAGTTAGGAGACGAGAACAGTGAGCTTATACATGAGCTTCTTTCATACCACCCACCTTCAGCAAGTACCTGAACTCCTCTGTTCTCGGATTGTTCCTTTTATGGGATTCATGGATTAATTGTGCCGAAATATTAATCGACAACGTACGAGTTGAGAAACTGATAACACATGCGGCTTATCTCTCTTCATTAAACTTCACATTCTGATTCTAGTATAAAATCTCCTTATTTCACAAATTACTTTGCAAATAACAATCCCTCCAAGTTTTCAGTACCCATTAGAATGTAACAAGTCATTGCGATAATTGAAGGAAAATTTCAATTTGCCAAGTTTAAGATGTCTAAGGCAAGAGACCTTCCCTAATATTCCTTCACTATTTAAATCTTGCTTTCCCTACCCCCCTTCTCTCTCTCTCTCTCTCTGAATGGTGCACTTTGGCTATGCAAAATCTGAGTCCTTGGGCTCTAAAATGCTTCACACGGACTTCCATGTCACGACAAGGATAATTTTCATGTTTCCTACTGAATAAGTAAGGGGGAATGTCTGATAATATGGACAGTGTCTGGCAAGTTAATATTACCAACAGCCAATAATTCTTAGCAGGTCTCGAAAGTTGCAGGACCTAATGTTTGATAAAAAGACATTGCTAACTTATATTGTCCAACACACTCATATCTGCATGATTTGCTTTCTTTTCATGTATCGAACAACTTACGGCTGACTTTGCTCAAATAACTCAGGGACAATTGCCAAATGAGTCCTAAACCTTTTGTTACTTTGCCGATTTAGTCCTAAACCTTTTTTTATGCCAAATAAGTCCTAAACCTTTTAAGTCTTTCCGGCGGATTTTGGCCATAAAATGCCTACGTGGTGACGACGTGGTGTTACCGGCCGTTGCCGGCAACGACGTGGCAATGACATGGTGACAAACTTTTATTTTAATTTTTTTCTTTTCTTATCTATTCTTTTTTTTAAAAAAAAAACAACGTGGCCGGTGGGTCGCCGGCCGTCGGCCACTCCAGAGGGCGCTCCTCCCACGCACAGCAGCTTTGTGCAAGGGATGTGCGAGGGAGGCTCCTCCCTCGCAAAGAGCTGCTGTGCGAGGGACTCTCCCTCACAGAACTGGGAAGCTCCCTCGCCTAGATTTGCAAGGGAGCTTGGTCGGCGGGGCTGGCACTCACCCGCCGTAAGCGAGGGCTGCGGTGGCTGGGGCTTAGGTAGACAATGAACAATAACCGGGAGAAACAAATTTTTAGCCAAAACGACATCGTTTTGGCCACGTCATCGCCATGTCGTCGCCGGCGACGACTAGTAAAGCCACGTCGTCGCCACGTAGGCATTTTATAGCCAAAATCCACCGAAAGGACTTAACCTGCAAAGTTACAAAAGGTTTAGGACTTATTTGGCATAAAAAAAAAGGTTTAGGACTGAATTGGCAAAGTAGCAAAAGGTTTAGGACTCATTTGGCAATTGTCCCAATAAATCATCTTCCTTAGATTCTAGAACTTCGCAATGCTTCCCAACTTCCCATACTAACCATGCAAATGGTTACGTGTCGATCCAAACTTTAGCGATTGACTACTGTTGCCATATTGGATACAATGATTCGTGTAACTGATAATCATGCCGGGATACCTTATAATGCTCACGAACCTGATATAGTGAAAACGGAAATGCGGTCGACTTCATTGTCTGTTATCAATCTTCACTGGACATATGTGGCTTATTTGTCTCCCCATGATACATGTATCGGCCTATTCATGGATTTGTTTCCAAAACCTACAATATCACTTATTAAATCATGTTAATCTGTCAAAATGGCATGCATTTTAAACTTTGTTTATGAAAATATCTTAGTTGGAATGCATTCAAATGACGACTATTGATCCTAATGGAAACAATGTTGCAGTTACGCCAATTGCATTGCACACTCGATATAGGAAAATTGAAGTGGTCGACTTAATTTTTGTTATATCTGTCTTTAATATAATAATGTGGCTTATTATTTTGTTTCCACATGATACATGAATCTACCTAATGATGGATTTGTTTCCAAAGTGTCAAATACACCAGTTATTAACACCATCGACGATATTTCTCTGGTTGACAATTAATTGATTAGATAACACGATACAAATGTGGAGAATGATGGCAGTTTCATTGCGGACCTAATTGCTTGAGTTGCTACATCATACAAGCCAGCTGACTATGGACTCTTAGGATTCACAAATTTGCACGGAATGAGGAATGACATAGTTCATGTATGGACAGAAAAAAGTGAATCATATGGAGAAGACTGTATTTCTTATCATATCTTGACAGGTACATTTATACTTGTATTTTTCCAGTAAAAATTGCCACAGATATCGGAAAACCCTTTCAATAATGAAGCACTACACGCGATGCACCAAGGAGCGGGATATGCACTGTATTTGAAAATACTTTGCCGAACTTTGAATTTTCCTGATATATCATAATTACGATAAGCATAAATATCGTTAGTACAGCATTTATGTGCCAAGGATAAAGGGAAATTTGAATGGTCCAACTAAGAATTTTAAGCATCCTAATCCTTCTCTTTTCCTGATATACACAAGTGCACCTAAGGATGAGATGTGGCTAGCGTTTCATTTGTCTGTATGCGCACATCGTTTGGCGTGTATGACCTACTACTATGAGGTATTATACACATGAATAGTCACTAATTTACATGCCATATACATGAGGCTGAAGGAGATTCTAGGCTGTCTTTAGGCGGTAAGAGATTAATTACTTGAAAGATAGGAAAATTTTTGACAACCAAAGATATTGATCCTGGCCAAAACAAAAGCTCCTATAAAACCCCCCATTCCAAGGTCTTCACAAGTCACATCTCCATTCCCTATTCTGATCTCTCTCGAGAAGTTTCTTTGCCCTTTTTCTCTGCTTTAGCCATGGTGAGAACAACCAGGGGTCGCCAAAGGATTCAGATGGCCAAGATGGACAACGAGAGTAACCTTCAAATTACCTTCTCGAAGCGCCGATCTGGCCTTTTCAAGAAGGCAAGCGAGCTCAGCACCCTGTGTGGTGCAGATGTTGCGTTGATTGTCTTCTCACCAGGCGAGAAGGCCTTATCCTTTGGTCACCCTAATGTTGAACCCGTGCTAAAACACTTCCTCAATGGCAACGAGCTGCCCCAGCAGACCCCGGGCATGGCATAGCTCATCGAGGCTCATCGCAACTAGAGTTGATCTCAGAGCGTGTGTTGCGAAGGGAAAAAGGGATTGAGAATCGCAAAATCTGAAGAGAGGATACGGTGTTCCTTCGAGATTAGGAGACTACCGCTCACTTGATTCCGCTCCTCTCTCATGTACTGCTAGCTGGCCTGTTCGTGGGATCGTGATTTGACCTATTTAGGCTTTCTTATTGCTTGTTGCTGGACTTCGTGGGTAAAAATCGATTCTCGTAGCTTTGAATCTAATGCTACTTGATACGACGACACTCGATGGAATTTTTGCTTGAGTGTCCACGTTGCTAAAATGGTGCAGCAGATTAGACTTGCAACAGCAGCAGCAGGTTCTTTGCAGCCCTGTTTTCTGGCAGGGAAGTTTGAAGTACTTTTGTTTGATATTTGTGAGAAAATTGATTGTGATTGAAACTCTCTTTCAATGGCTTAAACCTGTGTTGATGTTGTTATGATAATCTGAATGTGAATTGTCGCTTTATATGTGTGTATAATCTCCTTGATAGAAATGCATATCAGTTGTTTGATGAAATGCTCGAACAAAATCTGGTCTCTTTCCTATTTTGCAAGGAAAACATGCGGAGCAACCAGAGATCTTCCTTTCCTGTTGTTCTTAATATGGTTCAGCCCAGCCAAATGATATCGTGTTGATGCATCGTGGGATTGAAATCCCTTTCGAATTCATGGAAGATTGAGGAGAAGATTCGGAGCGCATGCGCAAAATCATTTCTTTAATTCCTAAAAATGAAGGGTGTGCATAGCGTAGCTCTGTAACAAGCGAATAACTTTTGATTTGGAAAAAAGAATGGTGCTCCAGAGAGGTAGGGAGTTCAAATAAATGAATGAATGAATGATGGTGGTCCTAAAAACCACACAAATAGCAAAAACTGATCGAACGAACTGCCCAAAAAATTGATCAAACTCTTCTGACCATCCCCTTCGCGACCAACCACCCCTCGACGCCGCCCTGCCGACTACCCCTCGACGCCGCCACCGCTGCTATTCTACCCGTGAGTCACCTATTGTCTGATGTCCCTGCGTCCCCCCTTGTTCGCTATCCTAGCCCCAATTAAAGGAAAATCGAACAAAGAAGCTGAGAAGGAGAATGTTGTCCTCGCGTGCCCCTGCTGCCAGCCACCCCTTGAAGCTCGATGAAATTTGTCCCAACACCGAACAAAACCCTAGCCCCAAATTGAAGGATAACGCAGGCTGAAGAAGATAATAAGGAGAAGTCAGGGTTTTTATTCTTCAATTCAATTTGGGTCAAAACTACGTCGTTTTATGCCACGTCATCGCCACATCATCACCAGTGATCGACCGATCGGCCACGTCAAATAGTTGGACGTCCACGTAGGCTTTTTCCGGCGAAAAATCACCGGAAGGACTTAAATGGCAAAGTTGCAAAAGGTTTAGGACTGAATCAGCAAAAAAAAAAAGGTTTAGGACTGAATCGGCAAAGTTGGTAAAGGTTTCCGACTTAAATGGCAATTGTCCTTTTATGCAGCTTTGCTATAAGCTAGAACGTGGCTATCAAACTGATTCTTTCGTTTTTGTTTTATCAATAGTTGTATAAATTAAAAATAAATTAATGAATTAGCGATAACCTCGATTATTAGTTAATAATTAACTACCAATTCAAGTTCATGCGTGTACTTTGACTCGAACATCAAAGCTTCGCCCGTTCCGACCCCGCTTGATTTGAAAGAGTCGTGCCGGTATTCAGTCGATTAAGAAGAAAAATGAAACCATCCTAAGTAAAGTGTCCACACAAAGAAAATGAGTTGGAATCCTCAATCAAAAGCGACACGCATAATGTCTGAATACATTGCAATCGGCCGCTTTCGAGAAGGTAGCCTAAGCATTTCTTTAAGAGCTAGCATTCCAACAATACTAATGTCGATCAAGCATTTTGATTAGGGCCCAGATAGTGGCAAAGTGGACCTTCCGGGCACGCTTGATGAGAATTAAGAATGCAAACTTTAGGAAGGGAAAGTGCAATTAACAAAGGCTGAAATTAGGGGAGTGGATGCCTGGATCCCACTACCATTCCCTTCTATTTAGATGTCGCCCTTGTCGTTCTTAAAATTTTTATGTTTCGATTTTTATTCCCAAAGACTTACGTTATGACGCTATACAATCAAAAAATATAATTTCGATTAGGACTGAGCACAATGGACTATCCAACCCAAGAATCATTCGAACCAGACTAGCCGGGTTGGTCTGATTCTTTGGAGTGCTAATCCGGTCCACAGTTCCTAAAAATGGAACTCGTTCCAAGGCGGTCCGGTTCTTGATTCTTGGAAGAGCGGGATCGGACTGTACCAGTGAGACCGAACTGGATTGAAATGAGAACCATCCCAATTTCTTTTTATATATATGAATTCTCTCCATCTCAATATCTCTCTTATTTCCTCCCTTAGGCCTCACTCCTCAATCAATCGAGAGTCAAGACTTTACTACTCTAAGTAAGTCTACGCCGATACGCCATCTCTCTCTCTCTCTCTCTCTCTCTCTCTCCCCCCCCATTGGACCGCACCCATGAAGTGGACTAAACCGACCAGTTCGGTCCCGTCCAATTTTAGGATTAATCAGTCCGGTCCTGAACCGGTTTCATCGGTTCGATTCTGGAGTTTAGGGGGAATCAAACTTAGAGATTCGATTACCCCTAATGTCGGTGAACTTGAGTTACTCGTTAGGTAACGAATGAAAATTCTGATGATTGAAAATCACAATGTAAACTTACTGTCAATCGGTTTAATGGTAACTTTCTACATGGAGATATCCTCGATTTAAAACGAAAATCACACGATGCCTATCGAATTTTCCAATCTCGATCATTCATGACCTGGGTAAGAGGATCGACACAACCAATCTGCCATTAGGAATATAAAATCGGCAACATGGCTGTCATATTGTCTGCATGAGAAGAAAAAAAAATCAAAGAAGGGGGAGGATTTGGAAAATTTTGCATGTTAGCCATAAATGGGATCCCGATCGAGGTCTCAAGTCGGTCGAGAAAGAATCCAAAGAAAGAAAGGAAGGAAGGAAGGAAAACAAACGCAAGAGAAATGCCCCCCGCAAGGCTGAGGTGGCAAATTGATTGGCACGGGGGCCACCCCTACCCAATCAACGAATGAGATTGAAAGATGACGCGACAGTTCGTTAAAAAAGAGGAGCAAAAACATTAAAAAAAGAGAAACGTTGGGCCCTGCACTTTTGGTGTGGGGACCATCCGGCGCCTAACCGAACCCCCGTCCCATCCTATTCCAGCCGTTCAAAGAAGAAATTATTTTTTCAATTTGAAAAATAAAGCAGTAAAAATAGGATAAAAATTAAAAAAGAAATGAATAAAAGAATGGGAAAAGGATGAAGAAAATAATGAGAGTTGCTGGCCGATGGCTATAGCCCACGGGCCGAACGAGCCGTTTCCGTACGTGCTGGGATGCAGTAATAGACAAGGGAGTCGGGAAATACTAATTTTTATTTTAATATTTTTTTATGATTGTTTAGTGAAAGAGAGAGAGAGGGTGATGTGATGGCATCTGCAATCAGAATGTACGTGCACGCACTAGGCGCCAGCTCAGATCTTCAGCCGCACACATGCCTATGCAACGCAACGCACCCTCTGGGGAACTCCGGACTCCTGGATCGATCCCCTGTGTGAGTTCCAACATCAGGCTCTCATGGGCTCTCCCTTTCCGCTCGCATGATTTCCGCCCCACCCATCGCTTTTTCCCTTTTTTACTTTTTTGTGCTTGACACGTCGTCATCTCCTTGAACGCTGATCCTGATAAACAATTGCGATTGAGCCGGTGCATCATATGTCGGTCCAAGCTAGGAAATTCCCAACTCGAAAAAACTTCCTTTTGGCCGAAAAAAAAAAGTATAACAAAGGGAAGAACTATTCATTGTTCCAAGTAGATCGATGTTAATAAAATTATAGATAAGAGAAGGAGATAAAATATCTATTGAGAATAAATTTGGTCTTGGAATCGAAAGACACTCGCTTAGATTAGAGCTCATGAATCAAATGCAATTAGAAACATTGTTTCATATTCGACCTATTTGTTCAATTTGCACAATTGACTCGATACACGATGGACGAGACTCGATAAGATCGAGATCATATATTAATTACTGAAAAGGGGTGAGGCGAAGTTCTTTTGTTTTTCCGCTTTTCTTAGGCAAAGACAAAAAAGAATGTCCAATTTTGATTCATTAGATTTTTTTTCCTAGAAAATGGAAATCTTGGAAGTTGCTTCCTTTTTTATAAATTGCCCTCTCTTTAATTTCTTTTCTTGACCGACTTTATATGCATTGTCTAACTACGAATTTCCTATTCATTTTTATTGAAAAGGGCACGCCTAACACGAACTTAAGCGATCACGTAAATCATGTCTCGATTTGCGATTGGTTATTGGGGACTTGTGATGAAGCACACGTCCAAACAAGAAGCAGTGACGAGGCCACCATCGATAATAAAAAAATAACAATAGTAATAACAATAATAATAATGATAATGATAATAATAACAACACAAAGCAAGAAAAGAAAACGACATCTAAATGCCTTGGAATTCAAGTTCAGCCACGAGAAAAATTCATAATGCTCGCCATGGCAAGCATTCGTCAGTTCGTGCTGAATGTCAAGCAGAGACAGAATCTCATTACGCCAGGTTTTGGTGGTTTGGTAGCAGGAACCCGGTCCGTTGCCGTGTCCCCTTTTATTCTTGTCTGATGTTGCTCTCTCTTGGACACTGACACTGCAAAACCATCGCTTGGTCGTGAGATTTTGGCTGCAATATGATGCTCTTATGATCTGGAAAGTTAGGAGACGAGAACACTGGGCTTATACTTGAGCTTCTTTCATACGACCCACCTTCGGCAAGTACCTGAACTCTTTGTTCTTGGATTGTTCCTTTTATGGGATTCATGGATTAATTGTGCCGAAATATCAATCGACAATGTACAAGTAGAGAAACTGATAACGCATGCGGCTTCTCTCTCTTCATTAAACTTCACATTCTGATTCCAGTATAAAATCTCCTTATTCCACAAATTACTTTGCAAATAACAATCCGTCCAAGTTTTCAGTACCCATTAGAATGTAACAAGTCATTGCAATAATTGAAGGAAAACTTCGAAGCAAGTAAACTATTTTGCCAAGTTTAAGATGTCTAAGGCAAGAGACCTTCCCTAATATTCCTTCACTATTTCAATCTTGCTTTCCCTTCCCCCCTCTCCCCACCTCCTTCTCTCTCTCTCTCTCTCTCTCTCTCTCTCTGTGAATGGAGTACTAGGGCTAGCCTGCAAAACCCGAGTCCTTAGGCTCTAAAAATGCTTCACACGGACTTCCATGTCACGACCAGGATAATTTTCATGTTTCTTACTGAATAAGTAAGGGTAAATGTCCGATAATATGGACAGTGTTTGGCAAGTTCATATCACTAAGCCAATATTTCTTAGCGGGTCATCCTCTTTCTTTTCGAAAGTCACAGAACCTAATGTTTGATAAAAAAAACTTTGCCAACTTATATTGTCCAACATACTCATATCTGCATGATTTGCTTTCTTTTCATGTACCGAACATCTTACGGTTGACTTTGCTCAAATAACTCATCTTCCTTAGATTCTAGAAGTTCGCAACTTTCCATGCTAACCATGCAAATGGTTACGTGTTGATCCGAACTTTAGCGATTGACTACTATTGCCATATTGGATACAATGATTCGTGTAACTGATAATAATGTCGGGATACCTTATAATGCTCACGAACCTGATATAGTGAAAACGGAAATGCGGTTGACTTCATCGTCTGTTAACAATATTCTTCACTGGACATATATGGCTTATTTGTCTTCCCATGATACATGTATCGGCCTATTCATGGATTTGTTTCCAAAACCTACAATATCAGTTATTAAATCCTATTAATATGTCAAAATGGCATGCATTTTAAACTTTGTTTATGAAAATATCTTGGTTGGAACACATTCAAATGATGACTGTTGATGCTAATGGAAACAATGTTGCAATTACGCCAATTGCTTTGCATACTCGATATAGGAAAATTGAAGTGGTCGACTTCATTTTTGTTATATCTATCTTTAATATAATCATGTGGCTTATTTTGTTTCCACATGGTACATGAATCTACCTTTTTATGGCTTTGTTTCCAAAGCGCCAAATACGCCAGTTATTAACACCATCGACGATATTTCTCTAGTTGACAATTAATTGATTAGATAACACAATACAAATGTGGAGGATGTTGGCAGTTTCATCGCGGACCGAATTGCTTGAGTTGCTGCATCATACAAGCCAGCTGACTGTGGACTCTTAGGATTCACAAATTTGCACTGAATGAGGAATGACATAGTTCCTGTATGGACAGAAAAAAGCGAATCATATGGAGAAGACTGTATTTCTTATCATAGTTTGACAGGTATATATATACTTGTATTTTTCCAATAAAATTGCCACAGATATCGGACAACCCTTTCAATAATGAAGCACTGCACGCGATGCACCAAGTTGCAGGATATGCACTGTATTTGAAAATACTTTGCCGAACTTTGAATTTTCTTGATATATCATATTTATGATAAGCATAAATATCGTTAGTACAACATTTATGTGCCAAGGATAAAGGGAAACTTGAATAGTCCAACTAAGAAATTTAAGCATCCTAATCCTTCTCTTTTCCTGATATACACAAGTGCACCTAAGGATGAGATGTGGCTAGCGTTTCATTTGTCTGTATGCACACATCGTTTGGCGTATATCACCTACTACTAAGAGGTATTATACACATGAATAGTCAATAATTTACATGCCATATACACGAGGCTGAAGGAGATTCTGGGCTGTCTTTAGGCTGTAAGAGATTAAATACTTGAAAGACAAGAAAACTTTTGACAATCAAAGATATTGATCCTGGCCAAAACAGAAGCTCCTATAAAACCCCCCATATCAAGGTCTTCACAAGTCACATCTCCATTCCCTATTCTGATCTCTCTTGAGAAGCTTCTTTGCCCTTTTTTAGTGCTTTGGTCTTGGCGAGAACAACCAGGTGTCGCCAAATGATTCAGATGGCCAAGACGGACAACGAGAGTAACCTTCAAGTTACCTTCTCGAACCCCGGGCACGGCGCTGCTCATCAAGGCTCATCGTAATGCCAATATTTGCAAGCTCAGCATGCAACTTTCCGAGGTCTTGGCCAACTAGAAATGGAGAAGAAGCGTGGCGAGGAGCTCAAGAAGGCGCTGAGGGCAAACCAGAATAAGCATTGGTGGGAGAGGCCGATAGATGAGCTGAACGTGCAACAGCTTGAGCAGTTGAAAGCCTTACTGCTCGAGCTCCGGAAGAGCGTCAGTAAGGAGACGGAGCAGATGGTGATCCAGGCAACCAACGCTCGGCAGTTCTTTGGAGCGAGCTTGAGCCATGGACCGCCTTTTCCTTTTCAAGCGCATAATGGAATTGGCAACCCGGTGATGCCGCCCAACCCTCATTCATACAACTTTGGATATGGATCCGGATACTTTTAAGCTCTCCATCGGCTCTATGGATATAAAATTAGATGCTTATCTAGTGATGTAGATTGAAGTTATTTATGTACTGAGCTTTTATCTGCATATGTGATCATAGGCGTGAATTCATTTTGTGAGCCCATCGAAAAGCAAAAAGCTAGTGTGATCCATGTTATATTCCTATTTGATTAGTGTAAATGTTGTGCTTGACCCTTTGCTCTTGTTGCTTGATTATGTTACAGTTTCATATTGATCGATCATAGGTCAATCGTCGCCTGCGGTAATTGGACATTTGTTTTTGGAGCTTTATCCTCATTGAACTGGAAGCATCTTGCTTTGGTTAATTGAATCTAGGGACAACATATACTAATCTTCAAAGAAGATAAGATTAAAAAATACGAAAAAACGAAAAGGTTCTCCAGATGGACGCGATGGTTTCAACAATAGTAAGATGTCGGATTGATCGCCGTAATCTAGCAGATCTTCGTTCCTATAAGTTGCGATTAGTAATTACCATACAATAAGATACGCTTTTCAGCATTTCAGATCCAAGACGCGTGAAGCCTGCACATGACTGTCACTCTCCAAAAGCCGTTTCCGATTCATAAAACAAAGTAATGAATATTGAACACAAGTTAAAAACATTTTTCATCCATTTTTCATTCCCTCTCGGCATACCAAAAAACGAAAAAAACTAGCAGGAAGACTAACTAAGCACCGGGATGCATGTAAAGTTTGAACATGGTTGAATGTACATCCTAGGAAGGAATTAAGAACTTCATGTTTGGAAATAGAGGCACTTATTGAAATTCCAGGCCAAGGCCTACTCCTGAAAAGGCTAATGAGTGTTCGTTTACAGTTTGTTTGATTTGTATCGAATTATAATAAATAAATTTAAACAAGTCTGCAAATATATCTTTCCTTTGTTCATTATTCAAGAAGATGCAGAATAGACCTCACACGAGCTCACTTGACATAAAAGCTTGAACGTTGTTATCATTTATACGCTGCTAAAGATGACAGGCTTTGCTAAAACAAGCATTTTGAAGCCTGCTCTTGCAAGAGTAATTGAAACATGGAGCACTCATGGGTCGGATAGTATCATATGAAGTTTGGCGAAAGCAATGACCAGAACAATTCATTGTCAATTTTTTGTGTTCTCTTTTCTCTTTTTTGCTAAATTGAAAATAAGAATTAACTCGGGTTTTTTCATCACCTACCTACCAGTTTCTGTTATCGTCATAGCAAATCAAAATCTTGTCCCAGTGACAACTTTGCTGGGAAGAGTTTTCTTTACCTTTGTTTTTTTACCACTTGAAAGAAGATTTTCCAAAGGAAATGACTCGTACTTGTAGCTGATTCGCTTATGCAGGGGACAATCCATTTAAGTCCTAAACCTTTACCAACTTTGCCAATTCAATCCTAAACCTTTTTTTTTATGATTTAGTCGTAAACCTTTTGGAACTTTGCTATTTAAGTCCTTCCGGTGACTTTTCGCCGGAAAAAGCCGGCGATGATGTGGCAACAAACTTTTATTTTAATTTTTTTCTTTTTTTTCTCTTCTATTTTTTTTTTACAAAAAACTACGTGGCAGATGGGTTGCCGGCCACCGGCCACTCCAGAGGGCGCTCCTCCCTCGCACAGCAGCTCTATACGAGGGATGTGCAAGGGAGGCTCTTCCCTCGCACAGAGCTGCTGTGCAAGGGACTCTCCCTAATAGATCTGGGAAGCTCCCTCGCCCAAATTTGCGAGGAAGCTTGGCCGGCGGGGCCAGCCCTCGCCTGCCTTGGGCAAGGGTTATGGCGGCAGGGGCTTGGCCGCCTCCGCCGTGGCTGTCAATTCTCCGAGCGGCGGCTAGGGTTTGTGGAGGCAAAATTTTTCACAACCAAAGATATTGATCTTGGCCAAAACAGAAGCTCCTATGAAACCCCACATTCCAAGGTCTTCACAGGTCACATCTCCATTCCCTCTTCTGATCTCTCTCGAGAAGTTACTTTGCCCTTTTTCTGTGCTTTAGCCATGGCGAGAACAACCAGGGGTCGCCAAAGGATTCAGATAGCCAAGATGGACATCGAGAGTAACCTTCAAGTTGCCTTCTCGAAGCGCCGATCTGGCCTTTTGAAGAAGGCAAATGAGCTCAGCACCCTGTGTGGTGCAAATGTTGCTCTGATTGTCTTCTCACCAGGCATGAAGGCCTTTTCCTTTGGTCACCCTAATGTTGACGCCGTGCTCGAACGCTTCCTCAATGCCAACTAGCTGCCCCAGCAGACCCCGGCCACGGCGTAGCTTATCGGGGCTCATCGCAACGCCAATATTTGCGAGCTCAACATGCAGTTGTCCAAGGTCCTTGGCTAACTAGAAATGGAGAAGAAGCGTGGCAAGGAGCTCAAGAAGGCGTTGAGGAAAACCAGAATAAGCATTGGTGGGAGAGACCGATAGATAAGCTGAGCGCGCACAAGCTTCAGCTGTTGAAAGCCTCACTGTTCGAGCTCCGGAAGAGTGTCAGTAAGGAGACGGAGCAGATGGTGATCTAGGCAACTTTCGCCGGAAAAAGCCTACGTGGCTCTCGCCGCCGACGACGTCGCAATGACATTGTCTTCTCACCAGGCGAGAAGGCCTTCTCCTTCGGTCACCCTAATGTTGACGCCGTGCTCAAACACTTCCTCAATGGCAACGAGCTGCCCCAGCAGACCCCGGGCACAGCGCAGCTCATCGAGGCTCATCGCAATGCCAATATTTGCGAGCTCAAATGCAGCTGTCCGAGGTCCTTGGCCAACTAGAAATGGAGAAGAAGCGTGGCGAGGAGCTCAAGAAGGCGTTGAGGGCAAACCAGAATGCCTCATAATATCAGACTTGCTTGGCTCTTGTCAAAGTCTACAGTAGGTGTTGTTCAGCTATCATGGATATCATCCCAGTCTTGCAACTATGAACACATATAGATACGTCTATCATAATATATATGGTACAAATGATAGTTTTGGAGAGTTTCATAGGGATCTATTCCAACAAAAATATAGCCTAGTAAGGACATTAATCAAAAGTACACAAATTGAATAGCTATTAAACATATTTAGAAATACTAAATGACATTAAAAGAAAATGATGCTATCAAATTGGGATGGCCCATGACCTCGCCAACCATAATATATATCAATGATCGAAGAAATAGGCCACAACCGATCAAATCGAGCACCTCTAGCCAAAGATGAAGGATGGATGACTTGTGTACCGTATGACTCTCCCAATACAAGCATCATGACCAAACACAATATTGATTGATCGATTGATCAATCATTGCCATGCCCGACCCCAAGCACGGTTCATGGCCTTCCTTTCGGCCAATTCAAGATGCTGGCGTGTGTGGCCGGCCCTCGAACTGAGGTAGTTTAATCATTTCTTTTCATTATTTCCATTAGTTTTACACGTGAAGGTCCTACTAACTTTGTTTCAATTTGTAGAAAGTTTGACTAGCCGCACATAAGGTTGTCGCTGACCGGTGGCCGGGTTGATGGCCAGACCTAGCCCGGCCATGGCTAGGCCGTCACTTGTCAATGACCCAACATTTGTCTTACACCAAGGCTCGACCAGCCAGATCACTTCAGACTAATTCTTTAATAAAACTAATGTAATAACCCTAAGCTTGTAAAGTGACCAAAGTAACCCTTGAACTGAGAAAATTGAACAATATGCCCTTTTGATTTGGATGTATGAAAAGTCACTAAAATGTTCAAACGTGTATGCAATGTATGGTTGGAAAGAAATTCCAATTGCACAAAAATGTGTAATAATGACCTTTAAGGCAAAAAGTTTGGGCGTCAATGCTTAACGCAGAGCAATTTATACATTATATGTGTGATTTGAGCAAGTGACATTCAATAAGCTAGATCAACCATGGATATCTCTAGGTACAAATAGTATTACTACTTACCGTAATATATCGAAAGTTGGTGAGCAAGACCAGAAAATTCATGAATTTGCTCAAGGATGCAGTAAGATTTATGTTGGGTACTTGAATAAATACACAGCGTTCCCTTTTGAAAACATCAGCCTGTAACAAATATAGCAAATAGTTTCCTCTCCGTAGCCAATCTCCAACAAAAGATGAGAAGAATCATATTCTTGCATTAAATTTGTGGAAACATTATGCAAGAAGAGTAACTTGTAGGGAAGCAAAAACGTGGAAGAACGAAAAGCAATAAATTTGCGATAAGAAGGCAGATCATGAAGCATGTAGCTTTACATTGACAAGAGAAAATTAAAGTATATAAAAGAAATCTGCACTTTAAGAAGGGGTTCATTTATTCAAGAAAAGTACTACTAGGTTTAAACAAAAGCAATCCACAAAGCCACCATTAGCACCATACATCTTCTTCACTCTGGGAACCTCCCCTACAATGTTCCAAAACAAAAAGGAAAATGAAAATGCGCAAACCTTGAAAGTCAAAGATTATAAGTGGACTCTTGCTGCATATAATAGGAAAATATGTCATCGAACTGTCTCGCGACAAATTAATCGACCAACTTAATCTTTAGGGACTACCTTCTCCACCAAGGGGCGCACTCTACACATTAATTCTAAAGGTACTGCTTTTGGCATGGTGGTTCCTGAGCCCTCCCTCATGTCAATCTCTTCTTCGCTCACTCTTTACCAATCAAAACACTGAATCAGTAAGCCCAACGTCCACCCCATGACGCGTTGAGCCAAGGGTGCGCCTGGGCATGCCCTCCGTCCCAGGCCGAAAGGCAATATTAGCTTACGTTGCTTTTCGCCCCCACTGCCCTCGAACCTTTCTGGCTTGAAGCTCAATGGGTCCTCCCACAACTCAGGATCTCTATGAATAGCCCATGCATTCACCGTCACGGTAGTGTCGCGCGGAACAAAATATCCTCCTATGGTGCAATCAGCCGATGTCACATGGGGGAGGAGAAGTGGTGCTGTCGGATTTAGTCGAAGGGTCTCAAAGATGATGCATTGAAGGTCAGGTAGTTTCGAAACATCTGATTCTTCCAACAGACCATCGTGGCCGATAACGAAGTCAATCTCATCTTAAGCCTTCTTTAACTTTTCAGGGTTGTTTAGTAAATTCGCCATTATCCATTCTAATGTGAGTGATGATGTATCGGTTCCTGCAGCTAACAAATCCTGCATATATGCGTAAGAAGTGAGTGTAAATCAATTGCAGGAATCGAGATAATAAGACTTCAAATGACAATAACAATTCTTACAATAAGACTATCTAAAAGTGAAGAAAAGGCCACTTATTATACTATCAACTCGGAAAGGAAAAATGAAACGCGGGTTCCTGTCCCAACTTGATGTTTCGAATGACATTTGCACCGATAGCCCTAAACGGTGTACCACTGCCCCATATGCAATCAATAATTAAACATTTGAAATCAATCCAATCCGGAAAACTTCAATCAAACCAACTCAACCCGACGAATCATTATTAGGACCTTTATTCTAAATCTTTGTGAAACATCCTTATCTTCTAAGGAGAACACAGACAAGGATTGCCCCAAGTGGTACACAGAGAGTGAATGGCCCAGCATCCACAACGACAAACTTAAGAATTTTCACCATTATTTTGATCATTGGCATTTTTTATGGAGGTGCATTCTAAAACTTCGAAACAGAAGCGACGTAAAGTCGTCAATTCTACGCTGACATGACAATATTTCAATGCAGGGACAGACTGACGAGACACGGCAAGTTTGCCGTGAAAATTCTATTAGGATGGTCAAACTTGCCACCAAAGAAATAACAGAAGACGGATGTAGAGAGTGCTTACGACGACAAGCCCTTTGATCATGAGATCCGAGTAGTCTTTCGGCTTAGACTCTTGCAGACGTAGGAGATGACTGATCATGCTGTCCGCGAGCTCCGGATCGCCTTTCTTCCTCCGGTGCTCGTCGACCAACCCCTGGATGAACGCATCGATCTTCTCCTTCAGCTCCACCACCCTCTTCTTGACCCCATTGTAATCGACCAACTTCAGTATGGGCAGGAAGTCGCCTGCGTAACTTGTCCCGTCATTTTCAACGATCTGCTTAATCACCTCCCTCGCCTCCCTCGCCTCGGCCTCGTCCACGTTCACGCCCTCCCCGTAGTACCTTTTCCCCGCAATCATCCTCATCATGATGTTGAACGTCAGCTCCGACAAGAGAGTCTTGAGCTCGACACGGTGGTGGGACCCGAAACCGCCCCTGGCCAGCCGGAGCATCAGCCGCCGGATCTCGTCCCTCCGCACGTGGGAGAGCACATTGAGGCGGTGCGACGAGAGAACCTCGATGGTGGCCATCTTCCGGAGGTTGCGCCAGTTGTCACCATAGGACGCCGACATGATGGTGGTGTAGTCGTAGCCGAAGTGCTGTCCGACCAACACCTTAGGGCGGTTGGCGAGCACGATGTCGTTCTTGGTGAAGCACTCCTCGGCCAGCGGCAGCGACGACACGACCACAAACCGGCGGACCCCGAACCAGAGGTTCATGATGGGACCATACTTAGTGGAGAGGCCGTGGAGGGTCCTGTGGAGGGGCGATTTCAAGTGGTGGAGGTGGCCAACGATGGGGAGAGAAGGAGGGGATGGAGGGAGGTTCTTCGGTTCTCTTGTTAGGAAGAAGTGGAGAAGAACTAGAGAGAGGGCAGCGAGGAGGATCGCATACAGAACTGTGTTTTCCATTGTTTTTTCTTTGCTTCGAGTTACGAATTGCTGGTGGAGGTTCTTCACATGTGGCTGTATGTATATATAGAGACCAGAGGCCAAGTCCTTCTTCCTGGAAGCCTCGAAGAGGGGTAATATATTGTAAAATTATTGTGCTAATTTAATAAATGTAACAACATGTAATTAAAGGAACAGAATTGCAAAAAAATGAGGTGGTGTTATACGTTAATATTGTTGAAGCCATTTTAGATAAAATCTTTTATGAATTGCAAGGAACACCTGGTGGTTGACCTTTGTGATGACGTAATTGTCCCTATGCTTTATTATGAGAGATGAGCAGAAGAAGTTGAAAGCGATCTCACTACCTTGAGATGATGTCGTCATTGATTACATTTTGCTTCATACTTCATGTTCACCCATAGTCCGAATTCATTTATGGGATGGTAATGCTTGAAATCTATGTTTCATTTACTACAAAAGATGTACGTAAAATTTAAGGAATTTTCTATATTTTCAATGATGTTAAAAATAACTTAATGCTTAGTCATAATCCAAATTCGTCGAAAAGTTGTCAGTAAAGTCGTAGGCATTTATATGATGTGACAGGAATATCATATCAAATCACATAATGACGCGTTTTATAATTTATTAATATTTCATATTTTTTGGATAACCTTTTTATCAGTTACAAATCTTATCAGAATGTGAGGACCAGCTAGTGGTAGACGCATTTGATGAGACAATTGCCCGGACGCTTTAATTGTAGGCACTAAGCATAAGAAATTGAAAGCGGTCACACTATGATGAGATGATATCGTCATCGATGACGTTTCGGTGCTTCATCCGTGGGGTCTGGATTTTTTTACGACGGAGAAGGATAACATCACTTTAAATATTGCTGTAAGAACAGTAGGAGAACTTAAAGAACACACAATTGGGTGCTTTTGAAATCATTTTTTTAAAGCCGAATTAGCTTTTGTTTGAACGATTCGCAACCTATCTTGAAGACACAATTTGATCCAGTGAACTCTTTCATGGAATTGCACGCAAGAAATGAAACAGCATGTTGTGACCTTTTAAATTAATTCGATTATTTTTCTAATATAAATCACGATTAAAGTGAATAAGTAAAATGCTAGTAAGCGTAATGAAAAGATTTAAACTATTGACTTGGGTTCTGTATGTTTTGCAAAAAAAATTTCTTTATTCTTTAATGTTTAGTTCGTTTAAGAAAATGAGTCAACGAAAAACGTTTTCTTAGTTTATGAAAAATGTTTCCTATCAAAACTTACAATATTGGAAAATGATTTTCGCTTTCAAATATTTCAAAAACATTTTTCGATGGTGGTGCTTCAATCTGAAACCTTATGCTTGAGTACAAAAAATCCAATATTGATTCTCGAGTCCCAACTTTTAGGTTCCCTTTAAAAATATTAAAAAGATTCCTAGATTTTTTTTTGTCCCTTGGCCAATGGCCGGCCACAAGCCAAGGACGAACTCATTGGTGGTTGGAGAGCTCAAGCATCCTAGATCGGCAAGTTCGTGGTATCGCCAACCTTAGGTTGAGGCTTACAATGACTAGGCCTCATCAATGTAGGGAACTCAAGGTCACCCGAGGTTGGAGAGGCTGAAGCCTTGCCTAGTTAGGGAGCACATCCTTGGCTTGTGGTCAGCCAATCGGCCATGAAAGGACAGCAGAAGATGCAGCCATAGCAGGACTCTTTTTCCCTAGATGACTCAGTGATAGAAGTTGTATCCTATACTGAAGCCGACTCCGCGGTAGAAGTTTGATCATCTACAGCATTGGATTCCGGTATAGTGAAAAGCTATAGGTAAGTCAAGGCCGTCCAGTTTAAGTGAAGTATCCATGATTTATTGAAGATAGCTGTTTTCACCCTGGCATGCTACTAGCCAAAGAAGAGAGGGAAAAAAAAAGGGAGCGAAAAAGAAAAACAAGAATGAAAGAAATATTAAAATTTAATAAATTTCCCCCAAATGCCAAATGATGAAAAATACTTGCCCAATCCTTTTTAGGATTTACCCAACACACACAAAAAAAGACATTTTCTTGGAAAATGATTTTCCAAAAAACATTTTCCAAAAATTATTTATTTTCTATGAAATAAACGCATTATCGCAATAATTAAGGCAACAAGTCCATAAAAGTACCACCTAAATATTCCGGATAAAGAGTTATATAAGAGTTATAAACAATTGATATATAAGAAGATAGGAACCCATGTTGTTAACCGGTGGGTTAGAGTTTATAGCCAACAAACATTTTCCCACCTACTCTTTTTTTCGGAAAATGTTTCGCTCGTATACTACTCAAAATCAAAAGGGCCCATAGCTGGGGCCTCATTACAAAGCAGTGCCCAAAAGGGTTGTGGCGAGTTTTGATAACCAATTTCATGAGGGAGTGTTTCCCCTTTGGGCCCTAGCCAACTAGTCAGCTATAATTTGCCTCTGACAATCATCTTTGGATGAATGTAACCACATCATCACCATCGACTTGGTGTCCAAATGATACCCATGCTCATTGTTAGCAAGTGCATCATATCACTAGTGGGTTTACGCTCTTTTTGGATAAACCACAGGAAATGACTTGCGATTTTACCTCCAACGATACTTCTAAGCATATAAGCTTTCAAAGACATCATAGATTAGCAATGGTTGTTCCAAGTTCTTATGTGTTAGGAAAATATCCTACGTTATTTCGATGATGAATTGCTCAAATACTACCAATGTGTGTATTGGTTGAGTAGTACAAGGCCATATATCCACAAGGCAGTATGGGGATGATATCATAACTAATGCTAGATCAGATGTTATGAGAGTGATCTAATGATTACAAGGAATCACTTCGATATCAAAGGTGAACAAGATATTGGCTATTAAAGATGTCTACAAGTTAGAAGGATGTTGAGATAAGGTAAACATTTGGAAGAACCTTGATCAAGGGTTAATAGGTTGGGAAAAATGGAGATGTTCATAATGACTTGAAGGTACCACGAATGAATGAACAATTGAATGACCTAGGTGATGTGAACAAGCCTAAAATGAGAATGTTTGGTAAATCTCCGGAGTACCAGGAAGGCAAGCATCTTGGTAGAGTAATTGTCGCCTATGTTCTTGGAAAAAGCAAAAGATAGAACTACAAACCGTTATTAGGAGCAATAGATTATTGGCATAAGGAAGTTGTTGATATCAGAATGGTGGAAGAGATGGGACCTCCTCTTTCCAACCTTAATATGGTGTCAATGGTTTTCCTCGAGGCTTGAGTTTTTTTTTTTTTTTTTGTGAGGGGGGAGCATAAGCAAAGTTGATTAGTAGAAGTTTCGGCATTAATGAGCAAGAGAAGGACTTTGACAAAAGTACACTAACACTATTTTGGAAAACTCCACTATCAGAGAGACATTGCCAATGTTATAAATCCATTATAATAATTGTGAGTAATTCTCTGTTACTGGCAATAGTAGTACCAATGGCTACTTGAGGATTCTAAGTAGGAAACAGTCATCTAAGGTTAGATGGTTGTATATTCAATCCAAGAGAAGTAGTTGGGATGTGTGGAAACGAACAAAATGAGTTATGTGCATTGGTTTGCTTTGTTTTTTGGTCGTTTAATGTTATGCATTCCCGATGTCAATGTCCCTATGGTGGTGATGATTATGATTACGATAAGAGCAAGTATTCAAGAGTGATAGCAATACGTAGATCATGATAGTGTGAACTTTTGGAAAGGACTTGCTGCTTGTAGCTTGTCTTAGAGATTACTACTGGATTCCTACCTTGTTGTGACCGTTAGTGTTGAGAGTTGACATAGACTTAGGGATAAAGTCGATTCTAATGTGAGTGATGATGTATCCGTTCCTGCAGCTAACAAATCCTGCATATATGCGTAAGAAGTGAGTGTAAATCAATTGCAGGAATCGAGATAATAAGACTTCAAATGACAATAACAATTCTTACAATAAGACTATCTAAAAGTGAAGAAAAGGCCACTTATTATACTATCAACTCGGAAAGGAAAAATGAAACAAAGCATCATTTACCACAGGCCCGCCAGTAATGCAAAAGCCCTTTCCTACGAATCAGTTTCTTTACTTAATTTCTTTCCAATGATGAGACTACTTTGGATCAACGCCGTTATTGAAGTGATCTTTCGATATTGTGACTAAAGATATAGTTGCAAAATAATCAGTACGAGTAATTGGCATGTGGTCATTTAATTGCATAAACATAGATGTTTTCTTGGCGAAAATGTAAAAGGAAAGACTAATGTTAATAAGTCTTTGCGGTGTCCCAACTTGATGTTTCGAATGACATTTGCACCGATAGCCCTAGACGGTGTACCACTGCCCAATATGCAATCAATAATTAAACATTTGAAATCAATCCAATCCGGAAAACTTCAATCAAACCAACTCAACCCGACGAATCATTATTAGGACCTTTATTCTAAATCTTTGTGAAACATCCTTATCTTCTCAGGAGAACACAGACAAGGATTGCTCCAAGTGGTACACAGAGAGTGAATGGCCCAGCATCCACAGCGACAAACTTAAGAATTTTCACCATTATTTTGATCATTGGCATTTTTCGCGATGGAGGTGCATTCTAAAACTTCGAAACAGAAGCGACGTAAAGTCGTCAATTCTACGCTGACATGACAATATTTCAATGCAGGGACAGACTGACGAGACACGGCAAGTTTGCAGTGAAAATTCTATTAGGATGGTCAAACTTGCTTCCAAAGAAATAACAGAAGACGGATGTAGAGAGAGTGCTTACGACGACAAGCCCTTTGATCATGAGGTCCGAGTAGTCTTTCGGCTGAGACTCTTGCAGACGTAGGAGATGACTGATCATGCTGTCCGCGAGCTCCGGATCGCCTTTCTTCCTCCGGTGCTCGTCGACCAACCCCTGGATGAACGCATCGATCTTCTCCTTCAGCTCCACCACCCTCTTCTTGACCCCATTGTAATCGACCAACTTCAGTATGGGCAGGAAGTCGCCTGCGTAACTTGTCCCGTCATTTTCAACGATCTGCTTAATCCCCTCCCTCGCCTCCCTCGCCTCGGCCTCGTCCACGTTCACGCCCTCCCCGTAGTACCTTTTCCCTGCAATCATCCTCATCATGATGTTGAACGTCAGCTCCGACAAGAGAGTCTTGAGCTCGACCCGGTGGTGGGACCCGAAACCGCCCCTGGCCAGCCGGAGCATCAGCCGCCGGATCTCGTCCCTCCGCACGTGGGAGAGCACATTGAGTCGGTGCGACGAGAGAACCCCGATGGTGGCCATCTTCCGGAGGTTGCGCCAGTTGTCACCATAGGACGCTGATATGATGGTGGTGTAGTCGTAGCCGAAGTGCTGTCCGACCAACACCTTAGGGCGGTTGGCGAGCACGATGTCGTTCTTGGTGAAGCACTCCTCGGCCAGCGGCAGCGACGACACGACCACAAACCGGCGGACCCCGAACCAGAGGTTCATGATGGGACCATACTTAGTGGAGAGGCCGTGGAGGGTCCTGTGGAGGGGCGATTTCAAGTGGTGGAGGTGGCCAACGATGGGGAGAGAAGGAGGGGATGGAGGGAGGTTCTTCGGTTCTCTTGTTAGGAAGAAGTGGAGAAGAACTAGAGAGAGGGCAGCGAGGAGGATCGCATACAGAACTGTGTTTTCCATTGTTTTTTCTTTGCTTCGAGTTACGAATTGCTGGTGGAGGTTCTTCACATGTGGCTGTATGTATATATAGAGACCAGAGGCCAAATCCTTCTTCCTGGAAGCCTCGAAGAGGGGCAATCTATTGTAAAATTATTGTGCTAATTTAATAAATGTAACAACATGTAATTAAAGGAACAGAATTGCAAAAAAATGAGGTGGTGTTATACGTTAATATTGTTGAAGCCATTTTAGATAAAATCTTTTATGAATTGCAAGGAACACCTGGTGGTTGACCTTTGTGATGACGTAATTGTCCCTATGCTTTATTATGAGAGATGAGCAGAAGAAGTTGAAAGCGATCTCACTACCTTGAGATGATGTCGTCATTGATTACATTGTGCTTCATACTTCATGTTCAACCATATTCCGAATTCATTTATGGGATGGTAATGCTTGAAATCTATGTCTCATTTGCTACAAAAGATGTACGTAAAATTTAAGGAACTTTCGATGATGTTAAAAAAAAAAAACTTAATGCTCAATCATAAGTTCGTCGAAATGTTATCAGTAAAGTCGTGCGCATTTATATGATGTGATAGAAGTACCATATCAATTCATATTACGACTTGTTTTATAATTTATTAATATTTCTTATTTTTCGGATAACCTTTTTATCATTTGCAAATCATGTGAGAATCCCCTCCCAAGGACCAGCTAGCTGTAGACGCATTTGATGACACAATTGCCCGTACGCTTTAATTGTAGCACTAAGCATAAGAAATTCAAATCGGTCTCACTACTAGAGCCATTTACAAGGCCTATCTAGAACTGAAAAGGATGAAAACTCCATTGGCTGCTATCACTGTTTATTTGAGAGAAGCGAGTTTTCTGAATGAACATAAGTTTTTATAGCAGGTTAAAGCACTAGGCTTTGCACCAAAGGGTACCACTGATAAGGCATGAAAGAACTTTCCTTTGGATCCCACTATTGGATCCCCTGAGAAATTTGAGGCACGTGATGAGAATGAAAAGTTGTATAATCAGTTCAAGCCTCTCAAAGGTATTGTGGCTGACTTACTAGGGAATGCGCAGAAGTTGTTCCGCTCTAGGGATCATAAGGAAATTTATGATCGTCTGTTGGCTCGTGGGGTCATGAACCCTAGGACTGTAGATTTTGATTATCTGGATTCTATAAAAGTAAAGTTGCGTTTGGTTTTCCAGATTCTCAAAATAGAAAATTTCTGCTCTGGCTCTGCACCAGCACATCCTAAACTCACAGCCTATTTCTACTCCAACTTATCTTTTCCCAATCGCCATTCGTTGCAATTCTCTATCAAAGACCAAAATTTTACTGTTGATGTCGATGATCTGGCTGAGATCATCGGAGTTTCTAAGACTCGTTTCTTCCCCATCGAGGTCTCAGATGGTGAGGCCGTGGAATTTTTGTCCAAGGACAAGTCTTCAGAAGGTCTGCTTGGGTACCCCCGCATGACTCCCACCAATATCATCCTCCACAAAATCTTCATAAATTGCCTCAGGCCAAAAGCTGCTTCTAAGACTGATGTTTCTAAGTCTGAGACTCGGATCATGTTCGGGATGCTCCATGACCGTATCATCAACCCTCCCTTCATCATCATGTTTCAGATTTATCGTGCTGCTCAAAAGGACAAAGGGCAATTGCCCTGTGCTGGTTTGGTAACCAAAATTTTCCGTCACTTTAATATGGCCTTCCCTCCTCAGCTGTGCAAGAAATCTCTTCCTATATCTGTCATTGGCAAAACCATGATTGCCAAAATGAGACTGCCGGATCTCTTAACTAGTTAGGCTGGGTCCTCTGCTTCCAAGGCTGGATCTTCTGCCGTTAAGAGAAAGGGGAAAGCACCTCTTGTTGAGCCTTCTCCCAAAAAAGGACACACTACCATTCTCCGTGATGAGACCAATAGTGAGGACAGACTATTTGCTGATGTTGCTGATGATGATGATGATTTGGAGAAGGAGATTGATGATTATGTGGATGAGGAAGTTGAGGGGGAGGTACCAAAGGATACTCCTCAAGGGAAGGTATCTCTGAGCTCATCTGATGATGAAGTCGGTTTTTCTGCGGATCATTCAGCATAAGGAATGGTAGGTGACCCTACTCCTGTGGGTGGTACTGACAAGGATATGTCCTCACATGCTACACTAGCAACCAGTTTGGATGCAGGGGGAGCTCGCCCTAGAGTTGCTTCTCCCTCCCTTGCAGACATTTTGTGTCAGGACATCCTTCGGACATTCCTCCTTCAGAAGTTCCTTCTCCTTCGGAAGTTCCTCTACCTCCATCTAATATTCCTTCATCTGCTACTCAGCCTCGTACTGAAGAGCTTGTTACACTCACTCAGATTTTGCAAGCTTTGTCAGCTGTTCAAACCCAGCAGTCTCAGCTTGTCATTGCCATTGATCAGTTCAAGACTTCTGTTGAACAAAGGTTTAATCAAGTGGCTACTCAGGGTGAGGTTGCTCAAGTCAAGGAAGACCTTCACAGAGATATTCTACCATGGCAATTGATTCGTTCAAGCTTGTCCGATCTCCTCCTGCTCCTTAATTCTTTTTTTCGATGTCAAAAAAGGGGAGAAGATAGTAGTTTTGAATTTTTGTTGCCTTGACTTTTTGACTTGGCTTTAAGTTTTTCAGATTCTGACCTTATTTTCTGATTGTTGGTATATTCTGATTTTTGGTATGTTCTGATTACTATGGTTGGTTATTATGTTTTGGATCTTAACTTGGATTGTTATTCTGTTTGGCTTATCAATGATAGACTAACGTTCTTCTATTCCGAAGATTCTCTTTAAAATCTATCACAAGTTTTGTATGTTCTGGATTTATCAAAATTGCAGGTTGTTTTGTCATCTTCAAAAAGGGAGAGATTGTTAAAAAATCTCTTCTCATTATTTTGAAGTTGACAATTCGCAAGTATTATTTGCTGAAGAAGACAGACTATCGCATCTTCTGGACCGTGTCAGAACATATATCGACTGTCAGAACATACATCGTCTGGTTAAGTCATTCGCATAGTCTGGGAGTATATCAGAACATGCATTGTCGATATATATATCGTCTGGAATATCTGATACTAAACTGTGACGCCGATCTTCTTGAATATCTAATGGATATTGTATCTCGGTCATATCTACGGAGTATATTGGCTTAAAGATCTATTCACAAAGTGAGATATATTTGAATAGTTGACGGGTTGATTCTCCAGTCGTATATCTTATTATGGAATATTTTGATCGACTGGAAGGCAAGTATCCTGAATAACTATTCATACTTGGAAAGTGGAAATTCTGATTGTATGGGCAACTAGGATCGACACTCTCTCTTCTCAGTTTCTAAAAACAGCTTGAGATCCCTTAATTGATTTTATCCGACGGTATGATTGGAAGAATCTTTTTGGCAAGTGGCAACGATCAACAAGGCCAGAGGAAGTATATAAGGGACTTATCTCCTGATGTAAAAGAGACAGAGAATATACGAAAAATTTCCATAGTCTGAGCTATTCACTATACTTGTCATTGTGCATATCGTATACTCAAAAGAGAGAAATCCTACTGCTTCGTGAGAGTAGAGAAGCCTGTTTCTCATATTGTAATCTCTTTTGAAACTTAATGAATTCCAACCCATTGGCTATCAGACCAAGAGTGGACGTAGGCTTAATCAAAGCCGAACCATTATAACTATTGTGTTCAACTCTCTTCCCTAACTTTCTATTCTTAATTTCTATTTAATTTATCTTGCAAATTTTAATTTCCGCGCATAATTGCAAGAACACATATTCAACCCCTCTTCTAGGTGTACGCACTAGCTCTTTCAGGAAGAACTTTGATCAATGGTGAATAGGTACCACGAATCAATGTACAGTTGAATGACCTAGGTGATGGTGAACAAGCCTAAAACGAGAATGTCTGGTAAAACTCGGGAGTACCAGGAAAGAAAAAACTTCCAAACAAACGTGTCTGTTCGGATAAGATGAAATAAAATTGATGGGTTTCATCCCTCACTTCTCATTCACATCATTACAGAATTTGGAGACCAAAGTCCCAACAATATAAGCTCAGAAAGAGTAAGCCTCAAACTCAAGTGTTTTCATTTTTTTCTTAAGGGTTAACCATGCATGTAAATACCCCTCCTGTCCCCATTTTCAATGATGTCGAGTCTCTTCCTTATCTTTTTACTCTCGTAATTCTTTCAAATCAGGTTTAATTCACACTTTTATCTTGTTTTTGTGTGTTTTTCTGTCATTATAGTTCGAAATAGTCGGACTCCCTTACTTTCAATTATAATAGAAACCCATGCTAGGACAAGAAATGTCCATTTAGAATCATAAGAATTTAGAATACATCCTTATGCTGCCCATTTTGTATAAAAATGCATGTTGTCAGGTTGTCGTAATGATGAAATAAAATCTCAAATTGTATGATTTGTCGATGTACTGTCGAAATGTCACTTGAAATTATGCATGGTAGAAATTCGTCATAATGACTGTTTTGATCTAAAAATAGACCACTATAGTGCTAGCTGTGAAGGAACACAAAAGAATGCATGATGTTGCCGTTACTAATGCATAAACTATGTAGTTTGGAGGGAATATAAGGTTGTGGACATGTTGAACACCCATTTTATTTGAAAGCCTAACCATAGTTCATGTAACAAAGGGAATTGGATTCAAGTCTAAGATATGCTATGGTAATAGGGCTGGAAGTTAATGGCCTGCATGATAAGGGCCAATTTATGTTCTAGAATGAGTTTTTTCTTTTTTAGAACTTATTCTGGCACAGAGATCCGTTTGTAGAAATTTTTTTTTATCTTTTTCTAGAATATATTTATGTTTCAGAATTAAGTTTAGCCAAGAGATCAAAAAAAGAAAATTTGTGGTTTTTGTTCCAGAATGAGAAACTCAGAAATTGTTTCTCTTACAGAATTGCACACCATACACACAATGATGCAACCTTATCACAATCTTCCCTCTCCCCATCTCGACTTTTGCAATGTAATTCCTAATTGGGTTATTTTAGGTTGATTTTTATTTTTGCGTAACTACCACTTCCAACGAGGAGATTAACGCGTCTAAAGTGAATTTGGAGTTACACAACAATAGAAAATGTGATGAAATTTGTCAATTTTTTGCACTAAACAATAAGCATTTGAAATTTACAGAAATGAACATCTTGCAAACTTTAAAATGAAAAATCTATTTTAAAATAAAAGAGAAATATAAATAATTTTTTTCGTTATCAAACGAATTACTATTTCTAAAATAGAAAATATTTGTCCTTATCAAACGCATTTTTTTCCTCATATACTCATTCTGAAACATAAATAGAAAAATCTATTTCTATTCAAGAACTCAATTTCTAGCCATAAATTGTATCATGCATGCCCTAAAAGTGAATATCTTTCATAATTCGAATCCATGAACTAAGATCCATGCGTGTGATTACTCTTTTCAGGCTTTTGGTACGGAAATGATAGCATTATCAAATAATGATTTTGTTTTGACCTGGCCAAAAGGAAATGGTCCGTTCAAGTAAAGTTTGCAAATCAAAGAATAACTAATCACACATTTATATCTGCACGTCACATCATTATCATAACTTGCGTATGATTTTCTTTGTCATGTTATATGTGATTATTGTAATATCATGTGATCTTGTTGTTGTGTATTACATCTAAATTTGCTAGGACATACTGTATGCGATTATTGCAATGTTATTTTATTGTTATGCCTTACATCTAATTAGCCATGCCATGCTGCATGAGATTACTGTTATGTCATGTCTTACGTTTAATTGTCATGTTATGCTACATGTAATTGTTGCCACGTTGTGACACTTCGTCGTTTTATCTTGCATGTAATTTATCAAATCATGTTGCATGTTATAATTACTGTGTCATGTCATTTCATAATATTGTAATTGCATCCGATTCATCATGTTTTACCGCATGTGATCATTTCTTTATGTCATGTTATTTTCGTGTGTCATAAGTGAACTTTCAATTTCAATTGATCTTTACATACTCACTTTCACATGAAAACAGACTCATGCCTTTGCATACAAGAAAACAGCCTCGTTCATTGATAATCACATTGAGCAAGTATTTGGAAATATTTCAAGATTTTAAAGCAAAAATTTCGTGCATGCTTAGGAAATTAATGGATGAATATTTAAAGACTCAGCTCTAAATAGGGTTGTAGTCCATGAAAGGACATCGTATGATGTTAATCCATTTTGCGAGTAACAGAGCTCTTGGACCTAAGATCTCTAATTTTGTATATCGATTCCTTTAACATGTGCACTTAGATAGCCCACTTTTTTTAATCAATGCTTAAGCCTTTAGGTGCCCTTAGACCTAAGTACAATGACTTTGTGATAAAGAGTTTGTGATCTTTTGCATCCGCTAGACTCTCCAAACTTAGGAACATGGGGAGGATCTTAGGAACTGAGACGCTGCTAACTAAAGACCCCAAATTCGACATGCCACACTTCATATATGATATCATATACGAATAACATTAATTGTAACATCCTCAATTTTGATGCCCGGATTAATACAAAGGTTTAAAGTGTCATGGGACAAACATAAAATGAAGTAAATAGCCATTGAATTCTTTAATGAAGACGATGTGGGATCGACGAGCCTGATCACTTAGAGATCTAAGGATCGGGCAAGATTGTTTTTGTACTAACACAAAATTGCTACGTGACAACTCGAAGAAGAGTTTAGTGGATAATTATTGCTAATTCATGAGTGGCAATAATTAATCTTGAACCAACTTTGATATTGTCAGTACTATTATGTGATTAAAACAAGTTTCTTCGAACCAATATGGTTCTTCAAACCAACTTACCTTTATATTAGTACTTCGAACCAACATGCATTTATGTTAGTACTTCGAACCAACATACATTTATAATAAATTCTTCAAACCGACGTAGTTCTTTGAATCCAACATGAATTTATATCGGTTCTTCGAACTAACGTAGTTCTTTGAATCCAGCATGCATTTATATTAGTTCTTCGAATCGACGTGATTTTTTGAATCTAGCATTCATTTATATCGATTCTTCGAACCTCAATGGTAATGGAAAAGAGAAAGGACTAAATGTCTAGGATCATTAGATGCCATTCAATGTCTAAGGTCATTAAATGACATTCAATGCACAAGATCTCCTCAAAACCTGGGCCCCAATTCTCCTTGCCTATAAATAGAAGTAGAGAGTTCTTCATTTGCATCGCTTCTTTAAGTCACTTCATCAATTTCCCCTTGTTCCTTTCTATTCTACTTGGTTCAGATTCCAGGTAACCAGCTGCTGTTTTGCCTTCAAACACCTACCAGCAACCATTTTCTTCACCAAAGCCCTCTACCATCCTATTATACACCTTTAAATCGTTCCTCCTACAAAATTTCAGCCCCAACAGAGCTCTAGTCGCTCCTGAATCAGCCTTGGAAGTTGCAGACCTCCTGAACCGAAATACTGCACCCTCCATTTTTCTATTTGGCCTTGGTTGACCGACCAACGACCTCTGAATTGAGTGAAACCACCGCCATTCTCTTCGTAACATCTAGACCTTTCCAACGCATCTAGCCACGCCTCCAGACATTCAACCATCACCTCTGTAGAGCCACCGGAAGTCAGGAGATCTCTGATCGTGCTCCAGAACGGCCAGCAGCTTGCCTGCACCAATTCGACTCTTTTCTTCCGTTTCTCTACCGTAATTTCGGTATCCCAAGTGTGTAAGTGGAATTCATAACCCTCATTTAGAATGTGGTGATACGTGTTCGGGACGTATTACGTTTTCTAAACCCTTTATCTTTTGGATGTCTTCCATTGCTTGTTTTGATCGGGCCTTGGTCTTACCAGTCTTGTTTAAAAAGATTATTGTTTTGCCCTCAAAATTGCATCTTACTTCTTGAGTCAAAATTCCTTTCTTTTGCAAAATGATGTCTTTAATTTCATGAGCAAGGTGAAAGAAAATGATTTTTTGAAATGAATGATTGTGTGTGATGCATTCGCCTCCTCGTCGGATGGATTTCGGGGGAGTAGATCCTACGGGGTGAGCTCGGCTTTTGAGTCAAAGACGCGCTAAACGGGGCTAGGCTTGATGAGCCCGGAAGAGTTCCGGTTAAATGTTCTTCTCGTCAGATGGACTTCGGGGGAGTAGACCCTGCGGGGTAGACCTAGCTTTTGAGTCGGATGAGCCGTGCTAGATGGGGCTAGGCGTTGCTTGGGCTGCGGTCCAAAGGGCTGGGACTTTATGGCCGACGGCCGATGATGGCCAAAAGATTATAAAAGATAATTGTGTGGAAGTGTGCTTGGTTGTGTGTTATAACCACCTTGCGTGTTTGTTATGTCGAATACGTATGGATTTTCATGTGTGAACTTTTATGGGGATTTCCCACGTGAGTTTCTATACAGCATTTTATGAAGGAAACTCTATTTTACATGATGAAGGCTTTTCTACTTCTTTTCCATTCTTTTGTAGGTTGGCTAAAACTTTATGTAATTGGTACGAAGCCGCCTCCTATGCGAGGCTTGGGTTTTCTACTTACTGAGTTACCTCACTCCGTGGTTATTAACATTTTTCAAGATCACACCATGACTAGCCCCGTGATTCATTTTGTTGTGCCCGTTGAGATGACCACCGAAGTAGAAGCATTTGACGATGAATATCTCTTCGTCCCCTTTTGTTGAGAAGTTAGGATAGAGAAGCTAGGGATAACCAACCCCTGATCATAGCCAACTCATGATTAAAAGTGCTTATAGCGCTTCTTGTTGTTGTAATCATGTTGCTTTTCGTTGGGGTTGTGTTTGATGGTTGCTTGCTATGTTGATAGTGGTTGTTTGTGTTGATATGTAAATGACTTTAAGTGATATACCAAGTAGATGTTTATGTCACATGTTGCTTAGTTTGCCTATTTAACTATCAAGTAATACACTAGGATTGCTTATGCTTGATGATTAAGTCGACAATGAGATCATGAGGATAATATTGTCGCAAGTGATAAACGAAATAATAGCTATGTGGGGATTTGTCACGTTCCTAACGCAGCGGAAGCGTGGTGAGTTTGACTGTGGCGAGCCTTTAGTACTTAATTAAGAAATTAAGTGCGTCACATATCTTATGGAAATCGGGGCACTACATTAACAACAATATGTTTTTGTCAATGAAGAAGCTCTTTGGTATACAGAAGGAAAACAAACTATCAAACGTCGAATGTTTTGATGATGACTCGGAGCTTGCAAATGGTGAATGAGTTATTAAAAGTGGAATATGCTAATATTTGGAAGGACCTCAAGAATGGTGAACAAACCAACTTTGCGACCGTGAAAGAAGCATGACGGACCAATAGATAATGAACGGTCTGGAGGACATGGATAAGTCGATAAGCTTGAATGAACCCTGCAGATTGTGACTAAACTAGAGGGCGTTTGATTAATGAAGAGCTCCATGTAAGTGGTGACTAGTCTGCATGACGTATGGATGCTAATTCGAGGTTCCAAAGTGTGGAGGAAGACAGACTACAAAGCAGGAAGGTGTGGATAGATTGTTCCTAAAGGAAGTACTCGCTATGGGCAAAGTGGACAACTATCCATACTTTTGAGAAAGATCCATCTCTTCATCAAATTTTCTCGAATTCATATTGGTGCATTGGAGCCATCTTCAAGCTTGGAATCCACGAAAAGCATTCAAGAGAAGACAATAGTGCGTTCATTTTTTTGGGTAAAAAAGGGAAGAAGGCGTTTTAGTAACAATAGTGCGTTCATTGCAAGGCCCTAAACTAAATAGAGCATAAAAAGTAGAATTCTATATAGACATGTCCTCCATCGGTAAACATAACTTTATCACATATCTCGATTCACACGTAAAGACTCGAAAAAGTTTTATCATCACCCGCAAGAATTGATTCAACCCTATTCCAATAGTTTCTCCTTAATCCATTCAAATAGGTCTTGTGGCATTTGTGTTAGATTTTTTTCTTGAAAAAATACCACCAAAAATCCCAAAATATATTATTTGTGACACATTTATCTTAAACTTTTTTTTGTAACACCAAAAATCCCTAACTTATTTCATTGTGACATATTTACCCTAAAATTTTCTTTTATATTAAAATCCTTGAACTTTTATTTTTGTGATACATTTACTCTATATTTTTTCTTATTATTTTCTCTATTACTTTTTTGAAAACCCATTTTGTCCGGCGAGTTGAGATTGACAAGGACCGTCGGAGCTCCCCAGCCACTAGGTGAGGGTCGCAAAGCCCTCGCTGGTCAAACTAGATGCCAAATTAGAAGAAGAAGAAAAAAACTTATATGATAAATGTATCATAACGATATAAGTTTATAGTTTTTAATGTCATAAAAAAGTTTAAGGTATATGTGCTACATAAGATAAGTTCGAGATTTTTCGCGTCATAGAAAAATTTTAAGGTAAATGTGTCATGAAGGATATATAGTTTGCGCATTTTGATGATATTTTTCCTTTTTTTTTTAACTTCTTATTTTTGGCTAGGAAGCGGCATATGTGTTAGATCGGATGTTCATCCAACGGCCAGAAAGAAAAATTCCTTCCCCGCGACGTGCGCTCACGGATCACGTGAGGGGCACGGTAGGAATCTCTCTCCGTCCCGTGTCCGTCCTCGCGGAGTTGCAAATAATAATACTACTTTTACCCCCTGAATAGAAAAAGAAAAATCTGTCGGCAATAAAAACTCATTTCCTCTTCGCTTCCCTTCCTTCTCCGAGTCTTCGTCATGATCTCCAAGTACCAGTTCATCACACTCCAGATGTTCTAATTATTTCACCATTTCACCTTCTCCATCTTCTTCTTCACCACCTTCGCCTTCATCTTCGTCCTCTTCACTGGAGTGGCTGGGACGAAGAGAGGAGGAAGCGACGCGCAGCTCGCGCTTTCTCTCTTTCTGTCTCCTCTCTCGATCCGCTCACTCCCACTCTTCCGCTCTCGCGGGGGCGGGGCGGCGGAGAAATGGCCGCGGCGGTTTCCGAGCGAGCCGAGCTGGCCAAGCTCTGCACCTCTCGCGATTGGTCCAAGGCAATCCGAGTCCTTGACTCGCTCCTGGCTCGGTCGTGCACGATCCAAGACATCTGGTAATTTCGTCTTCTTCCTGTCCGCCCTGCTTCTAGGTTTTATCCGGATCCTCGGGTTTGGGGGATTTTGGAAAATGCGATTGGTCGGTTTCGTTTGGTTCTCCTCCTGTCTTTTGCTCGATTTCAGCTAATTCTGTGATGTCTGCCCTTTTCAATTTGGTTCCAGCAATCGAGCTTTCTGCTACAGTCAATTGGAGCTGCACAAGCATGTGGTGAAGGACTGCGACCGCGCACTTCAGCTGGACCCTGCTCTTCTTCAGGCTTATATTCTCAAAGGTTTGTTATCGCTTTGTTCTTCCTATTTGCGTTTCCCATTTCCATTTCTGCGGGTTAACCAATTTACTTGGAGTGACAAAATGAGGGTTTTTTGGTAGCTACCTTTTATTGTCAATTGTAGGTTGATGAATGGTATTTGCGTCAATTTGATGGTGGATGAGATAATTGGAATATTGGATGTTCTGATCTGGGGCTTTGATAGTGAATGCGAAGGGTAGAACAAAATAGGCAGCAGACTAGCTGAGCGGTTGAGCTTTGCTCAGTGATTAGCATCTGTAGATTTATAGCTTGTGTCCTTCAGGTAAAAACATCTCTTCAAAAGTTTAAAAGTTTTAGCTCGCTCTCTCTCTCCCTCCCTCCCTCCCTCCCTCCCTCCTAGATGACCCTTGGTTTTCTGCTATTCGCTCCAGGTACTCTGTTTTATCTTTGCACTGTAATTCCATTCTAGAATATTGACTGATGCTTTCTTGAGGGCAGACTTTGGGTTGGGGGTATATTGGTGGAGGGGCTGATGCGGAAGGATTCTCATTTCAATGCTCAATCTGAAGGGTTCAAATGTGATTGTATGAGTTGTGTATTTCAGCTTTAATCTGACTATTATAGCAACCTTTCAAGAGGCTGTTGTTTTAATAATCATATAAAGCAGCCTGGTAGTTAAGCTCATCAATGGTGTTGCTCTCCTGCCTTTTTAATAAATTTTAGCCATTTTCTTTTTGTTCGTTTCCTTCCTGATTTTGCTATCCTGTTGGTTTTTTTATTTTGATGGGCCCTTGAGAATGTTTCATTTGACATGTATCGAGTAAACGTCTAAATAGTTTCTGGATGACTTGGTTGACCTTTTCTTTCCTGTGGCTGCTTAAACTTCTAACTATAAGCTCCAATTATTGTTAGAAGTGGTTAAAATTCGTACGGATTTTCATGTAGACTGTTGTTATGAGTGTTGAAGATCTAGCCAAGAGCACGATGAGGTTCAGATCGTCTCAGTTTGTTCTTAATTTAGTCGAAAGATTTGTTTGGAAGAACTGCGTATTCCTTGTTTATGCTGCTTATACAGTCACAGTTTTCAAGTTTGCTTGTACCCATTCTAGCAATTTATGATAATTGTTGGTATTTCAGTGATTCTCATTTTTGTTATATTAGATATTAGAGTAATTCTTTGTTCGAAGTGACCATTTGCATCAGGAATCTTTGTAGCATGCATCTGCATTTATTGGTACGAATTGAGGTTGGTCTTGTATTTCTTCTAGGTCGGGCATTATCTGCTCTTGGAAGGAAACTAGATGCTGTTTTGGCTTGGGAGAAAGGGTACGAACATGCTCTAAGTCAGTCTGCAGATCTGAAGCAGTTGCTAGAGTTGGAAGAGCTTTTGACTGATGCAAAACGAGATAAAACTAATGTGTCTGAGAACCATGCAGACTCCACCTCAACTGCATCTGTAGTGGATTCTGTACCACAAGTCAATGGAGAATCGAATGAAATTAGTAGGAATCAGAAGAGTTTGAGAGAAGCAATAAAAAATTCCAGCAGATCAAATGGTACATCAGATGCTCCTTACAATCCCAATCGGAGTTTGGACTTACCAAGTTGTTTTAGTGGTGAAGTTAAACGGAAAGAGAAACTTGAGTGTAAAACAAATGGAAACCTTCATGTTCTTGATGATTCAAAATCTGAGTCCAAATCATGCGAGACATCCTTAACTGGCAGTGAATCATCTATAATTTGTACCAAGCCAAGTGATATGGCTGAAACCTCTAGCAAATTGAGCGATGAGGTTGTTGCTCAAAGTGAAATGAGTGATGGAGTTACTCATAATGAAGTAACTGATGACCCCAGGAGAAACAAAAAGGCCTGTGTCACTAAGCTTTCCAAGAACCGATCAATTAGTGTAGATTTTCGATTATCCAGGGGGATAGCACAGGTAAGTTAAACTTATTGCTTCATTGTAGTGCTTCTTCACCTTCTTCATGCACTGAACTTCTTAACATATGAATTCTTGCATAGGTCAATGAGGGAAAATATGCCCAGGCTGTATCCATCTTTGATCAGGTAACAATTGTTCTTTCAAGTGGCTTGATTTTTTGTTTGGATCTACTGAAATCAATCCAATAAATCGCAAAATTGTAATTCTTCTATATTTTTGTTTATTCTTTTACTATGTCTTTTCTGGATATGACAATATTGGCAGGGGATGATAGCATAATGTAATCTTGGAACCACTAATTATTTTGTCTCTACTTTCTTATGATGAGATTATACACAGATATTAAGGGAGGATCCTAATTATCCTGAGGCTTTGATTGGAAGAGGGACAGCATATGCCTTCCAACGTGAACTTGATGCAGCCATAGAGGATTTTTCGAAGGTAATTTTCCCTTATTTAGTTGCTGAATATACTCATTTAAATAACTTTACCTAGTTTTCTTTCACTAGGCCATTGAGGCAAACCCATCAGCTGGTGAGGCATGGAAGCGAAGAGGGCAAGCAAGAGCAGCTTTAGGGGAATCGGATAAGGTGAGAATTGTCCTTTTCATGTAGATAAATAGTGAACTTATACTCACCTACTGATACTAATCAGTAAATACATTGGTGACTTTACTTTTAAACAATATGGCCAGAAAAGTCTCCTTAATGAGGGCAGAAAGCTAGTCAGCATGAACAGCAGAGTATTGATTTATCCAGTAGAAGTGCTTATTAAAAAAGAAAAGAAAAAAGGCTATTGCTGAGATGTTGGTGCTTGTCATTGCTACATTGTACATATCTTACGTGCTGCATGTTTATTTCTTTTTTATTACAGGCTATTGCAGATTTGACAAAAGCCTTAGAATTTGAGCGAAACTCAGCTGATGTTCTACATGAAAGAGGTAGTGTTCTTAAAAGCAGTGAATAATAATGCAAGGATCTTCGGATTGGTCAATCATGGAACTCTTTTAAATAAAGCACTTGTGCCTGAATGATTGGCTTTTGCAACTCTTGTGATGACTCTGAGCCAATATGTGTTTTGAATGGTTATGCAGCCATTGAGAATTTTGCACAATGATGCAGAATGACCAATGGCATAAAAAGTTTACTGCGACAAACACCAACATGGTTGTGCTATCTTCAATCCTAAACAAAGATGCGTTTATCTTTGGTGACGCCTTTTTTTTTTGTGAAACGGATAGTGATGTTGAGGTGATTGAAGCATATTAGGTTTTCTGCGGACATGTAGTAATGAGTATTTTTTTACCCAGGAATCGTCAATTTCAAGTTCAAGGATTTTGAAGCTGCAGTTGCGGACTTATCTGCCTGTGTTAAGCTTGATAAGGATAACAAATCTGCATATACATATTTGGTTTGTCCTATTTTTGAAACATCTGCATTTTAAGATTCAGGGTATGTTAGATACTGTTAGAGTTACAAAGGTTACCTTATTGAGATATTTGACATATTGTTGTGTAGGGTTTGGCATTGTCTTCAGTTGGTGAATATCAAAGGGCTGAAGAAGCACATTTGAAAGCTATCCAGTTTGATCAAAACTTCCTTGAAGCATGGGCTCATCTGACACAGGTTCCACCATGACCAATTTTGTTAACCTTCAGATATGATAATTTTTTTTTGGTTGCCATGGAAAACATGATTTTGTTGGCAAAGTGTGATCGTTGTTTAGCCTTATTAAGACTGATTGCTGGCTAGAAGCTAATTTTGTGAGTGAACTAGAACGTATGTTAATGGTTAATGTGAACTTATTTCTTCTGTTTGTTTGCACGTAGGAGTCTGTACACAGAAAGTGTTGTATATTTTACTTTGTTAAGCTTATTACTGAACAGAGATGAGAGCTGCACGTATACATTTATTTAATTCACAACTCTGAGAAGGATGGATCTTTTTTATCTACTCAAATAGCGGGAACAAAAAGGAACTTTCAGAAGGCTTGATCTTGTCATTAGGTGGCGCTTGAACATGGTGTACAGTTCAATACTCTGATTTGATATGACTGTTGCACTTTCTTGGGGAGGGATAGCATTTAGGATTGATTTACCAGCTGAATTGGAAGCAAAATAGCTCCAAACAGTGGTTGATGTCGTTCCTAAGAATGTGTGCGATTGTGTAAATGCAAATGTAAGAGTGGTGAAATCAGCTACAGATGTCAATTATTGTGGTCTTAACCATGGAGATTTGGATGATGATGGCGAAGACTCAAAGAACTGCTTCCGTGATGAGCTTTTTTTTTCAGATCTAAGCAGCTTATCTGCAGAAAAAGCAAAAGAGCACTAACTTGTGTGGATAGCTGATAAAGTGTGACTGATTTCTAACTAAAGCCTTTCCAAACTTTAATTAGGTTTTGATTTGAAAACTTAGCCTTGTCTTTCCTGTGTGGTGTGTGGGGCTGTTAATTTTGGATCAGGTTTCTCACTCGCGTGGGTGGCTTCTTGTGTCCACCTTGCGTCTGTCTAGCAGAGCTCTGGAGCTCCTTTTGGGCATTGGAGAATATATAGAAACTATTGAAGAATTCCTTATGTTACCATATGATGTTGCTTTATTTTGCAGGGTTTATTATTAAAAGATGCATTGCTTACTATACATAGATGGAAATGCTTATGAACTTATTGGAAATAGAAATCAGAAACCTTGACTCGCTTGTTATGATACGTAAATACTGAAGGTGATGCAGTTATCGAAGCTCACAGAATATAAATTTACACAAGTCGACAAAATGCTTACACTATGGCATGGATTCTTTTCGAATTTAATGATTGTTTGTGATTGGTGAGGACTGATTCAATCAATAAAAAAATGTGTTGGGATATTTAAATATGATCTAAGTAAAATTTGGGAAGGGAACTTTTGGCCAAGCATTAGGTGCTAGTTCAGGATAACTGTTACTATTTGTCAGGCCTTGGAAGTTTGAGAGACTACTAGCCTTAGATGCATAGTACCTGTCATTTGTGGCCTTTTTTTTTTTGTTCTTGCATTTTGAATTTAATGCTGCAATTTATTACCTGATGTTCTTGTAGTTCTATCATGAGTTAGCGAAGCCCACGAAGGCAATGGAGTGCCTCGAGCGAGTTATGCAAATTGATAAGATGTGGGTAGTCTTGTTCCATTTAGTTTTCGTTATGCACTTTGCTCTTCTTTCCCAGCCCTGATTTTTTATATCAATACATTTCTGCCTTTTTAATGGCAAACGTGTTCAACCAAAATGCACTTTTACAGGTATGCCAAGGCCTATCACCTGCGAGGTCTACTTTTGCATGGTATGGGGGAGCACAGGTATGCTTCTCCATATATGAGTCAGTTTTTCCAGTAGCTATCCTCAAATCTTTTTCATCTTGTAGCTGGCTTTGAGTTTGAGGAGTAACCTGAGTTTTAAGATTGATAAACGACAAATAGAGAATTTTTTTTTTTTTCAACTCCCTCTCCACACACTAGGTAGAATTAGGCTTCCATTTCACGAAGGAGATACATGGTGAGTAGTACTACTTGTGATGGCAGGAACGGTTTGCCTTTAACCCAATGTTATCTAAGTTAAATCGTGTTTGATATTTGTTACTTTCTGTGTATTTATGTCTAAAATGTTATATGTTAACATGATCTATATTATCTAAAACTGAGATGGAAGTTTGACTACGCATGAGAAATTCTATCTTCTAGAATTTGCTAAGAAAATAAAAGATCCCAATTATCCATGTAGAGTAAATGCAAAGGACCAATTCTAAATGATAATCTGATGATTCTCGAGATTCTAAATGATATATCATCTAATGATTCTCGAAATTTTTATTTTTCCAAAGTTTGTTTTTATTATTTATCTTTTACCTTGTCTTCCTCTAGGTTCTTTGATATTTAGGTTCTTTAGTCCCTGTAAAACCCTAATTATGTGCCAAGCAAAAACAATTAATGCTTGAATTGCATTTGAGAGGAAAGGCTTGCTTAAACTTGCAGAACATTACCGAATTACATATTTGTCTCTCTTTTTTTGGCTAAGCAAATTATCTGTGCTTCTCAGTTTAGGATTATGGTCGTCTGCACATGTATGTGCGGATGTGAAAGCGTGTGCACATGTTTATATTTGTTTTTGATGGGCTACCATCCGCCATCATGAAAGAATGAATCAAGGAATAACCTATGAGCATAACAACTACTTGTAAATGATGGTTCTCTCCATTCTTGCTTTGCTGAAAACTGGAGTGATGTGATTTTGTACACTTAAGTGTGCTACTCAGAGAATTAATAGTGTCGGCAATGACAGAAGGAAAACCAACATTGGAGTAGCAGTTCAAAGAGGAATCACAGTAGCATTATGAGAGCAAAGCCTGTGAAAGTTAATAAATCTGAATGGACACTGAAGTATTGTGTATAAACTTCTATGTATTCAAAAACATTTTGGACATGGTCCTTCATTCTACAAGCAGCCCTTATATGCAGTTTTATTCTTCTCTTTTTTGTCCCTGACAGAGAAATTGCTAATGAGTTTAAGGATTGTCCAAAGGAAGTTGGAATATAATGAAAAACTACCCATATCATCTTTATGAAAAACAATTATCTCTCCTGATTTATTGTTAGTTTCTCCTATTTTGTTTGGTCTTCTGATCACCATATATACTTTCCAACACTTGTCTGGTTGATTGGCCAATTATTCTTGCAGGAAGGCTATTAAGGAGTTAACTGCTGGGTTGAGCATTGAGTTCTCAAACATCGAGTGCTTATACTTAAGAGGTTCCTGCTATCATGCAATTGGAGAATATGGGGATGCGGTATTTGCGCATTTTTCCGTTCTAGGGTAGTTCTCTTGGGTCATGTTGTTGACATTTATTGCTTTAACTTGGTATGACATTCAATGACATAGGTTAAGGATTATGATGCTGCGCTAGATTTGGAACTGGATTCTATGGAAAAATTTGTGCTTCAGTGTCTGGCCTTCTATCAGGTATCAGATGATGGAGATATGTACATCCCTGTTACATTGAATGTTCTGCTAATCTACCCCTGGTATGACTAGACACAAGCATGATTATCTTGTAAAAAGGCATACATTGGTTACCCATGTGGAACTACGCATTACAGCAATGAGAAATGCTCCACTGTAACTTTGGTTTTTTTTTCCCCAACAAGTCCAGATGAAAGTATGAACAGATTCCAATGCTGATAAAAATAATACCTATTTTGTCACACTTTTCTGCATGTCTAGAGAAGATGCCTCACTGTACAAGTTTGGTTTGGTGAGACTCTGAGGTTCTTAATCATGACCTAGCAGTAAGGGGTTCTGCTTTTTGGCTGCAAATCTTACCACTGTTTGGGACTTGAGTAAACAGTGTTATTTGAAAGAATTACATTCATTCAGCTGTTGTTGTAGCTCAAGCTTTCCCATAGTTTGTGCCTCTCATTAGATCATATATCGTTGGAGAGAGTTCTGAGGTGAAATTCTCCTTAATTTTTGTTTGCATCATCCAATGAAAAGGTGTTACTAGCACTCTCTCTCTCTCTCTAAGACAACCTTAACATGGTATTTGAGTCTTCATTTGTTCACTTGTCCATAGTTAATTCATTTTGGAGGTGGATTCTTGTTTATGTTATTCCTTGGTCTTGATCTCCATGTGGTTTTATTTCAAATTGCATGGTGGAGGGCGTGTTGAATTTGTTTGCATCCAGAGTCTATCAAGGCCTTTCCTAAACTTTAGTCTCCCTCCACAGAATAACTTAAAGTTTTTCGGGTTGAGATTTTGTGCTACTATTTTTCTGTGATTAGTGTTATTTATGTTTTTTGGTTTATGTCAGTACAAACAAATTGTATCTTAACCCATACCAAAAAAAAAAAAAAACAAATTGTATCTTAACCTTTACCAAAAAAAAAAAAAAAAAAACAAATTTATCTTACCCTTACCAAAAAAAAAAAATTGTATCTTGTCTGTCAATTGGGCTTGTTCTTCATGGTGTTCTCATTATGCTGACAGAATTTTTCCTGAATATTGTCTTTCCTTTTCCAACAAGAAAACGAAATCGCTAAGTTGTGCATAATGGAATAGAACATTATAAACTTTTGTGAATATGTAAAATATGTGTAATTTTATGTTTTGCAGAAGGAAATTGCTTTATACACAGCTTCTAAAGCTAACAGTGAGTTTTGCTGGTTTAACATTGATGGAGACGTTGATCCTCTCTTCAAGGTAATATTTGATGGATAACTTCGTCTGGTTGATTTACTTGACTGTAAAATCTGTCATGTATCTGTGAGTATATTTATTTTCCTGTATTCTTGGTTTCTATCTGTTTCAATATTATGAACTAGGTTACAAGGCAATAAATTGCGCTAATAAAGATTCAGGTCAGATGATTAGATTATCAATACGGATGTGTATAGTGACATTTCCGTGTTTCTGATCTTCTGTTCTTTTGTTTCCTGGAAACAGAAAAATAATAGTAATTTGTTTGTGTACATCAGTTGAATTTTCTGTTCTCCAGAATAGAAAAAGAAGTGGTCAGGGAATATATTTGGAACTGAAATAAGAAGTAAAAAAAATTACTTGTTTATGGGAACAATTTTTTGAAACATATATTTTTTTTCCCCTTCTTTCTTTTTCATCTTCTTCCTCTATATGATCACTAGGCCCTGGAGATGGTCGGTAGCCAACCAGGATGTGGGTCGGTGAGCCTCGTTGTGGCTGGGCGGGGTTGACCTCACCAAGATCTGGCGGGGTCGAGCCTGGCCTAGCCTTGGCCTCGTTCAGACTCTCTGGCCGGTTGTCAGCTGCTGGGGACCGGCAAGAAGAGGAAGAGAAAAAAGAAAGAAGGAAAACAAGAAAAGAAAAAGAAAAAAAGGAAAATTTCAAAGAATTAGAAAAATACCAGTAAATTAGGGTCATACCGAACCCGTTTCTTTTTTTATTTGTTTTTTTTTTCTATTTTGGGAATAGTAGTTAATAAACATGCTCTTTTGCAAAGTAATCTTTCCAGGGAATAGATTTTTGAAAAGAAATTGTTCTTGAGAATAGAAATGTTACTAGATGCACCCTGTGTTATTGAGAAAATATATTAAATTCTTGAATTATTTGATCTTGTATCAGAAACTTCTATGCTGGGTTCTATTTTCTATTTCGAGAGGAGTGAGAAAATGTTGATTAGTGCTTGAGTGAGCATTTTGGATAATCTGTAGGCAAGTTATTGCAATCTAGTATCTATTACATTAAACTACTCATCACGGGTCTTTCACTTAGACAGTCAATCGTTTTAGCCAAGCTGCACTTATATATGTGTACAATTGTATTCTCTTTATGAGTGACTTCTGCGGATCTCAGGAGTACTGGTGCAAGAGATCGCACCCGAAGAATGTGTGCGAAAAGGTTTATAGGCAACCTAGACTTCGTGATTCTCTGAAAAAGGGAAAGCTCAGGAGGCAGGATTTCACAGTTACAAAGCAGAAGGCTGTTCTTCTACTGGCAGCTGATTCAATTGGAAAGAAAATTCAATATGATTGCCCTGGCTTTTTACCCAACAGACGGCAGGTGATTATATAGCTATGTAATTATATGTAATTTGGACACAAGATTCTCTTCAGTGCTAATTATTAGTGCCTATTTTCTTGGGCCGGGCTACCCCCAATTTGAACTTGTTACTGAATGCAGCACTATAATATGCCTTGGAATTTGCACCTTGGGCACCAGAGCAATCTGTTTTTTTTTTTTTTTTCTTTGAGGATGGAGTTGTGTTCTTATAGCACAATAGTTGCAAGAAAGAAAGATGCCTGTGTGATAGCCATAATCATTTAAGTATGTTCCATCTAGGTAATAGAATAGCTGTCTGATACGTCTGGAATATTAATATATTAGCTGAAGAAGCTCATTTTTTACTGAGATAATTTATACGTAGTTGATAATCTGGCTGTTAACATGTCATAAGTATGCAAAATCCCTAATTCACAATTTCACTGGTGCGCTAGCATCGTATGGCAGGATTAGCTGCAATAGAAATTGCACAGAAAGTTTTAAAGGCTTGGCGAGCTTTACGTGCTGAATTGAAAGGTGCAACAATTAAACCTTCTAAGAGAGCAGGAAGAAGAGAGAGGATTAGTCTGCCCAGTCAGAATAGAGGTGGTGATTGTTGCAGCACAAGCAGTTCTGTAGAAACATCAACTTCATATGGTACCAGTGAAGAAAAATCATCTGGTCGTTCTAAGTTAACATGGCAAGATGTTTACTCTTTGGCTGTCAAATGGCGTCAGATATCTGAACCTTGTGACCCTGTTGTGTGGATCAACAAGTTGAGGTATTACATCTTTGCTATGGTAGCTCTTCCATTATAGGGCTTCGGTTCCATTTTATTTGCAAATTCTCTTGATGCTTGTTTCTTCATATTAGTTTTAACATTTTGAATGCAGTGAAGAATTCAATGCTGGATTTGGGTCACATACACCAATGATTCTTGGACAAGCCAAAGTTGTTCGCTATTTTCCTAATTACGAGAGGTAGAAGCCCACTTAGTTCATTTAAGTTCATGTTTTGGAGGTTGGCTTACATGTAGTGATGCTGCAGAACACTGAACATTGCAAAGGCAGTGATAAAGGAAAGGGCTTATGTGCACAGCAAATCAGATGGCCTTATTGACCTATCTAAGGATGGGAAATTGGAAGATGTGAGTTTTTTATTGTCCTTGATGTTTTTTCTGTAGTTATGCGTTTTATGCATGGAAACGATGCCTGCATACTTTTCTTTCTTGGTAAGGTGTGCAACCCTACTGGGCTGGGGCTGCATTGCTTGGAATTTGATCTTGGTCTAGTCCAACCCGTCTGGTAGCTAAGTGCCTGGCTTACTTTTTGGTGCCTTTGATGCAGAAATTTGCATGTCAAGAGTCTAAATTGCATTTCAAAGCCTACTATCTCGAACCAACTAATATTTTCCTTGCTCCTCCAATGAGATGAGGAAATCTTTTCCCATTTCTCATTAAGTTCAACTTATATAGTAGGGATGATAACTTCAGCAATCTCATATGGATGCACACTATAGAAATTCAACTAAATAGAAACGTTGGCTATCAACTACTTAATGGAAGAATCCCATTCTTTATGGAAACTTGGGATCAATTTTGCTCTTGGATGATTATGAGCAATGGATGAAGATTTTCTTTTTTGGTAAAGATGGATGAAGATTTTCCTTATTCATATAAACCATAAAAATTGATGGAGGAGTGAAAAGAAAAACTTGCCTACCTTTGCAGATCGTACCTATATAAGCCATAAGCTGTATCAGTGATCTAGTTGATCAAACTATTTATTGTTAAGATCACTTGTATCTTGTGTGCAATCTCTGAAAGAGGATGTGATCATAATTGTCGTCCTGAGAGATCTTTTTGATTTTGATATTTTATTATTACTTCTTTTGGAGTTCTTAGTAGAGGGAACTTATCAGTTACATCGGGATAAGATGCAAAGAGTGATACAAATGCTTTTTTATGTTGTCATGAATCTGTTTTGAGCCTGCAAAGGCAAGAATAATACAGATGGTTCTCTATCTTATCCCCATGAGTCATCAATCTTAATAGAAGCTTTGGAGATCACATAGTTTTCATTAGGTATACCAGAAGTATTGTGGTTGAGAATTCTATACTGGCAAACCAAAAGAGTATTGGTGATTACATCACACATCTCCTAACTGGGTAAGGCATAGTTGGAGTTTCTGTGGACTTCCTCAGGGTCTTGTTGCATGAGAAAAACTACTCCTTGTCATGCAGAAATTGGTAATATGATAGTTTTTAACAATGTTTTCACGCACCTGCGAAACTATCTGCTAACATCCGATGATACAATGTGCAGATTATGCGTGCAAAGTCCTGTTCTGATCTCCATGGAGTTGTGGGGGAGGACTTCTGGCTGGCTACTTGGTGTAACAGCACAGCGTTTGAGGGGTAGAATCTAAGTCTTTACCCAATTGAATAGCCTTCCATGGTTCTCTAGTCATCTAAATATTCATCACATCGATATCTCACATGTATTTCAGGAAACAGCTTGAAGGAACTAGGATCACCCTGGTGAAGATGTATGCTGTTTTACCTGGGAAACAATTGAGATGGAAACTCAAACTTATTTTTTCTTGTCTTTCTGATAACAAATAAATTTTTTATTCATCTTTGTCCTCATATTTGGTTTCAGAGCTGAACGGGGATACGACTTTGCAATCCGAACACCTTGCACACCTTCAAGATGGGAGGAATTTGACACTGAGATGAAAAAGGCTTGGGAAGTATGTCTTTCTTTTGTTTTTTTGTTGAGCTTTTAAACACGCATCTCAAATTTCTATTGCATCAAAGTTGGCCCTGTAGGTGAGTATGTGTGTGATGCATGTTACAATAATGGATAGTGGATTCCCCTTTAATCCGTGCAGTCTCTGCAACATCCATCTTTTGTTGGGTTGCCTGTGCATGAGTTCCTGTAATCATTCGTTGTCAATGGAATTTTAGATGCTCTTTTATTGTGCTTCTTACTTGATTCTATTACAAAGATTCTTTTCCATAGCCAATATAATAAATTGCTAGAACATCATTTGTATGCCTTCTATCTTAGGTGCTGAGTTCGTCTTTGGATGACCTACAGTGTTTGTGCTGGAGGTGATATACGTCTTAGGATACGTCCCTTGTTTGTATTGTATTGGTGCACGTGAGCATGTGACAAAATGATGACTTGTAGGCTGCTAAAACTCGATTGTTCCATCTACTTTGCCATTTAATTGATTAGTCATCTATGTTCATGGCATGGTCTCTCCTTGTGATTCTTCTCTTGATTTTTGAAACTCCCTCTTTTATAATTTTCCTGCTTAAACTGACTTTCGGTCGTGCATTTGCAGAACTTATGCAATCTGTACTGCAGTGAAACATATGGCTCTACTGATTTTGATGCTCTAGAGAAAGTCAGGGATGCCATTTTAAGAATGACCTATTACTGGTACAGCAATCTGACTTGACGACTCTTTGCTTTATATGGAACATTTCACTTCTCCACCTATAAACGCAAGTATTTTCCAGGTATAATTTCATGCCGCTGTCGAGAGGGACTGCTGCTGTTGGGTTTGTGGTCATGTTGGGGATTCTCCTTGCGGCCAATATGGATTTCACTGGGAGCATACCAAAGGGTGTACAGGTGGACTGGGACGCCATTCTGAATTTTGATCCGAATTCTTTCGTGGATTCTGTCAAAACTTGGTTATGCCCATCTCTGAAGGTGACTACATCCTGGAAAGATTATCCAGATGTAGCTTCGACCTTTGCAACCACCGGATCGGTCATTGCTGCTCTGAGCTCTTATGAGAATTAGGCACCCTCTACTTATTTGGTAAGTAAGGAATTTCATAAGGGTCTCATTCTTTTCTTCAGCACTTGCCTTATTTTGCCCTTAAGTTTTTCATTGCTTTGCTCAGCTAAATCTGCATTCCCTATTATGTGCAGAACGGAGCTCTCTCTCTCTCTCTGTCGATGCAGTGTTGTAATGCTATTGCATCTTATTTGACTGTCAAATTTTATAGCAAGATCCTTGAAACTGTATGTTTATTCTCCGAGATCGAACCGTGTAAGAAATGTACTTATCTCAACTTGTCTGTCAGTCATGCTCATAGATTCATCCCAACTCCTACCGTTCCTCCCAGCTTACTGGAACTTTCATAAGTCATAGGGATTATGGGATGAAAATTTTAATTGCTAATTGGTTTCTCCGTGCTTTTATAAATTGTGAAATATTGGAGAGTCAGAATTTTCATTCGTGTGCAGTTGGGTCCTTCATTTCTTTCAATTTGTTGGTCTTAGTTGGTTCCAAAAACACTTTTTTGGGTCAATCAAAGCCTTTTTAACTTTACTAAATCTGTGGTGTCGATAATTCCATCGATTGTGCTGACGTGGCAAAGATTGTCACCGGGATTGCTTTGCCACGTCAGAAGAAAGCATAAGAAAAATTTGAGGTAGAGAGAGCTCAAAAGAACAAGAAGAGAAAAGGCAGATTTGCACCGGCAAGGGCTGGCGACCCTCACTGAGAGCACAAACGACGGCGATGAATCTGGGGGAGTCTGAGCCGCCGTAGGTGGTGGAGGGGCGCCTGCCTTGTCCCGTGACTAACTCCTTGCTATTCTTTTCTACTCTTTCTAGAGTAGAAGCGGATGTCCATATTTTACTTGTTGGGTGGTAAAGGAACTAACATGGTGTAGAAATCTTAATTAATTCTTCAATACGTTAGCGATGAAATATAGAGCAACTCCTTTACCAAAAAAATTTGTTTACCAAAATAATATATAGAGCAACTCATTTATGGACAAGTAAATTAGGACTTGTATTTTGAGGCTCAAACAAGGTGAAAAATAGTCGAAATACTTTTTGCTTTGGAGTTGGATTCTTAGCTCGAGCAGGTTTCATAATTTGAGTTAGCCGAAGGTGCTTCCTATTTTGGCTTACTCAATCAATTCAAGTATTATATATGTAAGAGATGTGTGTTGGTTTTTTTTCATTATAGAGCATAGAAGCTTTTCATTGTCACAACCAATTGTTTGTCGTGCTCAAGAAATGGAAGAAATTACAAATGTTAAAGCTAATAAATCTTGTGATAAGTTTCAATAACTTCATTTATATTATTGTTTCACGAAAAAGTGTGAGGGCTAAACATCGTAAGAGTTATTTGGTGTAATTATAAGCTAAAAAATGCTGAGAGCATTTAAGTAACCAGTTTTAATGGTGATATTCTTTGTATTGCTAGATCTATGAAAAAAAAAATCCTGTGCTAGCGCAAATCAGAAATCTAATACCTTTATCCAAATGTAATTATTGAAACTTTGAAACCCCACAATGATGTCTCTTTGCACATCAACCACCACACACAAGAACCCGGCAAACCAATAATATACTTTTACCTAAGAAAGTGATATACAATGGCCGACTCAACATGAATATAATTGTGTAGTTCGGTCAACAGTTCAAGTTAGACTTTCCTCTTTTCTTCTTTCCCTTTTATTTTCTTGGCCGCCAACTTTTGCAGTTTAGAAAAGTACATTGTAGGTTTCCTTTTTTACTATTTTGCTTGAAATCCTTGTCCAACATAGAATAGTCGGACATCCATAATAACAAATAATCTTGGGTATGGTGTTTTCAATGGACTTAAACTCGAGATTTATATTAACAATCTCTACTTTGGATCAATGTTCGAGCCAAGACTCAATTGCTTCTTTGAAAGGAAAAAAAATCCAAACTTCAATGTTACTCTCGTAGCCCCTAATTAGCTCAACCGCTACAGATATCTGCCAAGGTCTAGCCTCTTTGAACTTCACCATAACCGTGGACCTCATCAAACTACCAACTCCACTTGCACCTTCAACTACTTCACAAGGATTTTCCAACGCAACCTCCTGCACAATTATAGATTAAGCAAAACCATCCATATTTGTTAGAAGATCGAACACATATATTGTTAAACTCAATAGTTACACTAATTGTTGACTCTACAAGCTCCAACTTGCTACAAGCATCATTTGTGTCGATTATTTTGCCAAAAATTGCAACTCTACCTAGAGCTTAACACCTTCAAATCCATATGAACACTACTATAACCATTCCTAATTTTTTTTTGGTAATGTATAACCACTCCTAATTTGAAGTTGTCAAATTTGACTTTTTTTATGACAATAAGTAAATTTAATTATAGGTACCACAACCGGTTGCTCCGCTCGCCTTGTGCATAACCTAGAAACATACACTTTCTTGCTCATCCATTGAGCTTGCTATAACTCATTCAAGCATAACATGGGTGACATACTATTCTATTAATATAATAATATGCAATGTAAACAAATCAATTTTTTTGGGAGTCCGACATCTAATCATAATCCATGGGAAACTATTTACTGGATAAGCATATCTGCCAATAATCTCTTAGCCATAATAGCACTATAGAGAATTTTATGGGTCATTTTCTAGTAATGTTTTGCTCATCAATTCCACAAACACGTTGTATTTCACTAGCATTAGTGCAGTGCCTCACTATGCCTTTCTTCATGCAAAATTCATTTAACAATTTCAAACAAAACCCCATGACCCTATTAGTTCACACACATTTGATCATGTTATCAAGTTCCTTTTCAATTGAAACTCAACTACCTTATCCCGACGATAGCATCAAACTTGTGCCTCAGCACAAGCAATTAAGTCTTTCTTGAGTAATCAACTACATTTATAAGTAGAAATCTAGCACTCTTTCTCAAAGGAAATCATGAAAGCCTACGAACATCAAATGAATTAACTTTACAATCTTCATGTGTGGCAGAACCAAAATTCGTGAACGACAAGAGGCAGAAGTGGTGGTGAATACGAGAAAGGGCAGTAGAGAACTATTAAAGAACGACATGATTGACACGTATTAAGCCATCAAAGGCTTAGAAAATGACTTGACTAATGTCACCAATTGCGCAGGAAAATAAAGCGAAGACGGAAACATATCCGTAAAGTCAAAACCACTTGCTTGCCAATGTGATGATCATGACATTGGAATTTGGCGATGTTCTCGAGGCCATTGAACAACGATGAAACGACGATGAATAGCTTGGAACATCATCACCCACCCTCGACCATGGCTAACTTGATTTCTCCGGGATAGACTTTTCCCTCATGCCGGCATGCCACTAGCCTTCCCCATCGTGCCACAGCTCCTTCGCCATCCGCCGCATCAACCAAATCCCATGTGTGAGACTTTTCTAATGCTTGCAACTCATCTCTTGTAGCTTGCGGCCAAAGAGGATTAGTACTTGCTTCCTCATAGGTACAAAATTCGTGAAGAGAAGTAATAATAGTAACAATGATGATTACAAAGATGAACTAGAGGTTAACTTACTTTGGTCAAACAACGGATATAAGTTGATGGAATGGCTGAAGGTGTAGAATCATCAATCAGGGCAAACGTGTCAAAAGTTGCTGAAGTGGGATTGCCAAATGGGCTACATCAAGATGAGATGAAGACAACTGTGGGTTAGGAAGATTCACAAGTGGATGGTAGTAAAGAATCTTCCGAATATATATCCACTAAAAGATGGGTAACTTGGGGGTAATAAGTAAAAGATTTGAAGGGATGAGAACATTAATGCTCAAAATATATAACATGATGAGATATACGAAGACAATTAGAGATAGGGTCCTAAAATATATATCTTTGTGCACAATGCCATATACAAGGAAACGATATTAACGAGCACGGGTTCGTGCATTCATGTGGAAGAAGATGTATAAACAAGCACTACCAAAGACTCAAGGACAACTGTTAAAAGGAAACTTACCATATAAGCGCTCACAAGGAGAAATGTTATCTATGATGGGGGATGGGCACGATTGATAGTATAAACAACATGGAGACAAGTTTTCCCCCAAAAACTTTTCGAGACAAGAGTTCGAGACTAAAATAATTTGTTCACATCTAAGATGTGTCTACGTTTATGTTCCACATGGCCATTTTGTCAGGAAGTTCCTGGACATGAATGATAAATTATAATATCATGTTGGGAAAGAAGTCTAAGAAATTATGTGTCTCGATATTTTATGGCATTATCAATATGAAAAACCTTGATATCTTTAGAAAATTATATCTTTATCATCGCAATAAAATCACGATAGATATGAATAAGCTTAGATAAATTTCTCATAAAATAAAGCTAGCTATAACAAGAGTAATTATCAACAAAATGACAAAATAGCAAGAGCCTCCCATTTTGGGTGTTGCAAAAGATCCCCAAATGTCAGAGTGAATTAGATCAAAGGAAGTATGAGAGATAGATTCACTACGATCAAATGGCAAGGCATGATATTTTCCTAATTGAAAAGGTAAGCAATCAAATTGTTTATCATCTACAAAGCCTAGATCACTTGAAATCAAAGATTTTGATCTAGAAGAAGAAGGTTGACCTAGCTGAGAATGCCAAGTTTTAGATGACTCAGCAAGAGAGTTGAGAATATTTAAGGAAGCTTAAATAGGCGTCCCACTTTATGGCTAGCTCCAATGGTTTATCTTGTTAATTTGTGAATCCTATACATGACAACCATAAAAAGAAAAGTGAATATCAAACCCAAGTTCATACAATTGTCCAACTAAAATTAGATTGAGAGAGTTTGGATACCATAAAGGTGTTAGGTAAGGACAATGTGATGTGGAAAAGTTTCCTATATGGCTAACTTGCATTAAAGAATTATCAGCTATGTGAATAGTAGGTGCATTTGAAGGAAATGATTTTGATTGAAACGAATTATAATCTAATGTCCTATGATTGCAACAAATGGAGTTCAAAAACCATGAATTAGAATTACTTGAAGTGACAGACAAAGTAGAAGAAATAGAGAATTGAGAAGTACTAGATTTTCAAACAGTGGAACGAATGTCCTCTAATGATAGGTTATAGACAATCCTTTGGGAGAAGCCTATATAGTAGCAGCATTGGCAGATGGATGTGCACGCGAACCTTGGCTTCAGAGTCGATTGTTCTGCTTAGTAGGTTGTTAGATAGTAATCAATGGCAATTGGACATTGCAATTTCCGGTTTATCCATAATATGCATTCTACTAGTTTTAACATAGTAGATTGGACAAAAATGCGAAGAAACCAGTACCTAGAGAGCTCATATGGACAAAAGAAAGCCAGAATGGATTCAGCATGTCAAAATATCTTGAGAACCGATTTGTCCTAGCCGAGAACCGGTCAGACAATTGCCTCAAAACCGATCAGACTAGTCTGATTGAATCGTTCGTTGGTCAACGGTAGGTCGACAGTCAGTCGTCGATGCCCGACAACAGTTAATCAGCTATCAATAGTGGATTACATGTTGTTGACGTGGCGGATTACTTAACGCTAATGTGGAGTATGACGTCAGCAGCTCGAGTGGTGTTGGCGCATGTCCTTTGCAGGAGGCGCGTGAGATCCATGCGTAGAAGCTTCTGGCCGCGCACGGAGGCGCTTCTGGCAGCATTCAGCTATGACACTTAAGGAGTTGCCTCAGTGGAGGACAGTGAGTGGTGGGTTGGCATTTGTTTTGGAAAATATGCAGCAGAAGGCGTCCAAATCACCACGACATAGTGGCTGGCTTTCCGGTTGCAAGACACGACGACCGGTGGTGGGGTGCGTGGAGTTTTCCGACATCCATTGGCAATGAATTTTTAGTATTTCTTTCGTTTGAGAGTGGCGAGTCTGATGATGGTGACAGTTGTCAAAATGAGTGGCAGATATATGCTGAACAGCAACTAATGGCTTTGGTTTTGGTCGAGAATAGATAGTGACGCGCCCAATGAGGCTGGTATCATAGCGGCCACTATGTAGCAAACTTGATAGGCATATCTTAGGTAACAATAGCTCTAATATCAAGTTAAAATTTGTAAATGATGAGAAAAATAATATTCTATAAAATCCTAGTGTAAACGAGCTAATTTATAGACTTTACATAATAATTATCTAGAGCGACAAATCAAAATCAATCAAGAAATACATATATATATATATAATTACATAATAATATATGAAATCACAATAACATCTTTGGAGTTGGCATGATGGACCGCTTTTGTTACCCTTCAACTCTTAATTCGGCAAGCTTCCCGTCCATTGGATTTGTCCAACATCGTGTTCACACTTGGAATTTGATGTTGCGAATGATTAGCTAACTAATACTAGTGATTCTCAGAATTGCAGACAAAGAGCACCAATTGTCTGATTTCCTCAGAAAATTATTTCAATATTACCATCCATTGGCGTGGATATTGCGTTCCTTCTATGGGTGAAAGCGTTTGCAACTAAACTTGACCTCAATTCGATGATTGCTCAGCATCGGCTTCAGGGTCGGCTCCCCTAATTTTAAGCCAAGCTGGAGGTATTTTAATATCTTTTCGAGTTGAGCTCAAACTCATTAATATTTAGCTTCAGCTCAAATTCACTTTTAAGCTGATTGGAGTCGAATTGTGTGACATCCTCGAATTTGAAGGTCTCACGTGGTGCACATGATACTCCGAGGCCAAAGGACAAGGAAGAAGAAAGGGATGAATGAGAAATAGTTGACTTGAGCAAGCCAAGAAATAGACAGCTGGAATAAGCCAAAGTGGAAAATGGAAGAAAATAGTCAACGCAAGGAAAGCATGGAATAACCCGTCGTGACTACCATCACCCGGAGCTCTGTCCATCCATCTCTCCAGACCATAGATTTCCAATACGATGGTAAGATTTTCTACATTATTTTCTTGAGAATTTTCTAGATAATAGGTGAATACGAAATTCTACTGTTATAGAATTTTTGGGCTTAGAATTCCTAAAATATTTAGAATTGATTTCCGAAATTTCTTTGAGATGGTATGATTTTTCTTATATTAATTTCGGTGTCACGTGGAGGAGTATTAGTCAATCGAAGGAGCGCTTGGACAAAGAAGGGAGGCCAGCCCCCATTGAACGCCGGCCAGGCCGCCGACCAAGTCGCTGTCAGACCAGTAAGCCGACGCTGATGATGACACCATTTCCTACCCCTCATCGCCGTTCGCCCATCTCTCTCTCTCTCTATATATATATATATGTTTATATATAATATATATATTTCTTTTTTTTAATCCAACCACCCATCTTAGCTAATTAGGGCAAGGAGACACCACAAAGAACATATTTGCCACTTGTCCTTATGCACCAAAAGTGACTTTCACTTTTGAGGCCATCATTACCCTAGAACCTATGAAGATAGAGCTCATGATTAAGTTGGGTTTTCTTTTCATGATTTAGGGGCTGCATAATTGCCACTTGGCGGCCATGCACACGCCTGCCATCTTCTCCAAGCGGTGGCCACGCTTTGGACAGCAATTGTGCCACTTGGCAAGACCAACGGGGGTGGCAAAGGATGCTATATAAGAATCATCTCTTCCATTCTTTCCCTCCTCTTTCTCATTTGCTATCATGGTCACCTAAATTAGTGAGAGAAGTTGAGAGGAAGAGCCGTTCGCCCACGCCGTCACCGTCTTAGCCACCAAGTTGCTGTTCTCTTCATCTTCTACTCATTCTTCTCTTCATTTTCATCTTCTTTCTTCATTGGAATTGCTAGAAGTTGCTAAATGCCGTGAAAAACACCATTCATCGCTTGTCCAAGTCACCGCTACCGTCCACCGTTTGAGCCATTGTCCAAGCCATCGTTGCCCAATCGTTCTTTGTTCACGAGCTACTCTCATCTCCTAGCGTCAACCTTTACCAGTTTTAGGCAAGTGACCTCTAGTACATGGGTTAGGAGTCCTTGTATCGTTAGGGTTTGTTTTGTTTGGAAATGTGTTCGAAGAACTCTACTCTTGACTAGAAGAGCATGCATCTTTTAGGGTCGTGTAGTCTTTTGAAAAACTATGAGTGTTGCATTTGTCCATATGCATGCCTTGAGTGTACATGGTATGGGATATGTATAGTTTAGACATGAATATACACTAGATTTCACAAAATCTAGGTTTCAATATATGTATGTTTAGTCGTGTTGGCATGGTATGAGACGTTTGCAGTCCAGACATTTGATCTTGCTAGTATGATGTGGATGTGATGTTTGTGATTAATTATTGCCCCTAGAGTTGGGATGCTTCGGATGAATGTAGGTTGGGACTAGAGAGGTGTCGCCAATGCTAGCTGGACAAAGTGCCATGCAATGGTAAGTTGCGATGCCTTCAGAGTGAAGATGCCTAGATAGTGAGGTCCAATAGCTTCCTTGTGACAAGTCAAGCTGCTCCCCATTGCCTAAAGGTGAAAGGAATGGGCTAGCTTCTGTTAACAAGACGTATGGCGATCTGGATAGTTCCTTGGAGTTATGAGATACCTTGGATGAATGAGGGTTGGATCTCTTAGAGAGAGTATGCGCAATGCCTCCAGATGAGTTGCTTGGATTGCAATCTGGATGCTTTCGGGGGTGAAGAAGCCCGGTGTGGATCCATAAACTCTCTTGTGATGGATCAGAATGGTCGATGCCAAATAGTTGAGGGAGGGTGTTGATGCACATATGTTTTGAAATGAGTTTACTGGAAGTTGTGATTTTGTAGGTTTTGTTGATAAATTTACATGCATGTGCTCTTGATGTGATTCATGATATGTGAACATGTGCACGAGTTGTGTGATATTCTAATTTATGTGCTAGAGTATTGCTTTGCTAAGCTTATGCTTACTCCCTGGACTAACATCTTTTCAAACTAGTTATGCCATTCTTAATGCGACCCCTACTGAACTATGGCGAGTTCAAGGATACGTAAGTGTGACATCCTGAATTTTGAAAGACTCACATGATGCACGTGATGCTCAAGACCGGAGAAATTAGTCAGTTTGAGCAAGCCATGAAATAGACAATTGGAACAAACCAAAGTCATGGACTGGAAGAAATTGTGATTATGGAGGCCTGGAAGAACCCGTCATGATCCACCATCACCCTGAGCTCTCTTTATCCATCTCCTAATGAATTAGAAATTCCTAAAAACCGCGGTGAAGTTTTTCTAAACTATTTTCTTGGAAAAATATAATTTTTATGGGTTAGTACGATATTTTATTAGTAACGTATTTAGTTTAAATTTCTTAGAATTGATTCTTCGATTAGTACTCTAGAAAACCGATTTTTCACGTATTGACCCCAAGATCACCCAATTGAATTTTTAATCAATAGAAAGAGACGAGTTGAAATGACACCTAGACCGATTGACCAACCACACGCCACCCATGTCGTGCGACTATCTTGCTTTAGATTCTTTGATTATTGTCAATTTGTGTCAACCCGTGAGATAAGTTTGATTCCTAGAAATAATCTTAGCTTAGGAAATCATTATTCAATTCTTAAGTCCTTACAATCATGATGTTTTGTCATATTCCTTTTGTCTTATAGTTTTGTCTTATATGGGCTTCTTTTATTCAAGGAATCTTAGTCATCATTTCACCTTATCCTAAAGTTATCATTAGATTCATTCTTGATAAGATAATGTTAATTCTCCACCTAGCTTTCATCTCTTTCTCTCTTCTCCTCTAGGGCCGAACACCTATCTCTCCTCTCTCTTAATTTATTTGGCCACTCCATGAAATACACAAGAAGAACCTCTATTATATTTTAGATTATCTTAGAACCGTCATTGTGATTCTCTTCTTATTTTATTAAGGACCTTGACACTTGTCACACATGCATGCACTCACCTCATTTCATTTCTTTCTCTTGGCCGAAACTCCCCTCATCATTCTCTCTTGTCTCCATTCCATTGTCTCTTATGGATTCTATCTTAGCCATCATTAGAAGTGAAATGATTTCATTTCTTGGAAGTTGAAAGCTTGAAGATCACTCTTCTTCTTACCCTTAGCCGGACGCACGCCCCCTCCTCTTGCTCTCTTATTCTCTTCTTTCTATTTTCTTGATCAAAACATTATCCACAAATCATGATTGAAGACCTTGAAGAATCCATGCACGCCGAGTACCCTATTCCCCTTAAATCGTCCACGTTCAATCTCTCTCCCTTATCTCACTTGGTTTTGTCTTTTTTCTCATGTCATTTACCTAAGCCATCATCACAAGAATAACATCATTGCTTGCCTTGGGAAGACATTTCCTCCTTCCCCAAGCCACATAGCCAAACGCCTCTCACATATCTCTCTTCCTCTCTTCTCTTCGTCCTCTTCTTTTGTCTCTTCTTGTTGATCTTTCATGAAGGAAATCCAAGACCATTGCATGTCCCTCTCTTTCTCTCCCACCGAGCACTCCTCCTTCCCCACGCCGAACTCCTCTTCCCTGTCTCCATTCTTGCACTCTTCTTCATCTTGTAAAGATCACTCTTGACACTTGTCCTTCATGCAAACAAAGATGGCCATGATTGCACCTTAGGAGCTCAAATTCATCCTCCCCAAAGCATCAAGCCACACGCCTCTCACTCTCTTTCTCTCTTCTCCACGTCTTCTCTTACTTGTTCTTCATCTCTTATCATCATCTTGCCTCACAAACCCACCAATGAAAGTCCTTCTTGGGTCATCATTTACAAGATAAGCTTGAAGATATCTTCATCCACCACTTGTCAACTTCATTTGGGCGGCAATGAAGCCTATTAAACCACCATCTCCTTCATTTCTCTTCTTCCTTTGCTCTTGTTCTCTAAACCACCGAAATTGAGAGAGTTCTAGCCGAGAGAAGGAGCCACAATCACCGTTCGCTACCATTCGTTCTCCACCGTCACCAAACGCCGTCGCTCGCCGTCGTCCGTTCGTCGTGCCATTCGTCCTCCGTCGCTTGTCGCTTGTGGTTCATCTCCCTCAAGCCGTCCTCTCTCTCTCTTCATTAGCCTCTCTTGGTTCTTTATCTAATCTCTTGTTTGTGGTTTATTAGGAACTCTTGGATCGAGACCTCACCGTCAAGCCAAGTCATTATCTTTTCGTGTTATCCTTACCGGTTTAGGCAAGTGACCTGCAATCCATAAGTTGGGAGAAGTCCTCGTCTCTTAGGATTTTCTTTTCCGTTTGATTTGAAACGTGACTAATGATCCATACTTTGATCTAGAGGTGCATGCATTTTATGTGGTGTGATATCATGCATTTCTAGGCCCGTGTAGAACTTTTGAAAAGCCTAAGTGTTGCATATGTCCATATGCATGCCTCGATCATACATGGTATATGACGTGTACGATTTAGACACGAATATGCACTAGATTTCAAAATATCTAGGTTGGATTGATCTTGTGTTTAGCCATGTTGGCATGGTATGAGACGTGTACAGTAAGGTCGGACATTTGATCTTGCTAGTGTTCTTGAGATTGTGGACGTGATGCATGTGATTGTGATAATGCCCCTGGAGTTGGGATGCTTTGGATGATGGTAGGTTGGGACAGCGAGGTGTCACCAATGCTAGCCGGACGGATTGCCGTGCAGAGTAAGTCGCGACACCTTCGGAGTGAAGATGCCTGGAAAATGAGATCCAGTAGCTCCCTCGTGACAGGTCGAATTGATTGTCGTTGCCTAGAGATGAAAGGAATAGGTCAGCTTCCCATAGCAGACGTTAGACGATGCGGAGAGTTCCTCCTTGGAGTTAGGGGATGCCTTAGATGAATGAGGGTCGGACCTCTTAGAGAGAGTGTACGCGATACCTCTGGATGGATAGCCTAGATTGCGATCCAGAAGCCTTCGAAGGGAAGGAGTATTATGATGACCATGATTTTCTAAAAATATGAATTTTGACACATTATACGGTTTTGCAAGTTTTTTATGATAAACTTGCATGCATGTGCCATGATGATGATACATGACATGATGCTTGCATTGCATGGGCCGTGTGATGATCTTGATTTATGTGCTGGAGTGTTGCTTCGCTAAGCTTTGGCTTACTCCGTGGATTAACATTTTTTCCAGATTAAGCATGTCACTTCAACCACCCCTTTACTATGGAGAGTTCGTCGAGATGTACACCAAAGAGTGCGAGTTTCTTCATACAAGATATCTTGGCGCTAGATTCAAACGTGTGAAGTCCATGCTTATCTTTTATTCAAGAGCCTTTCATGGCCTTTCTCGTTATAATTTTCGAGCCGATTATCTTTGGACATGGACTGAATGGTTTGGACCATTATCCCCTGTCATTTTGATGACTTAGAAGGTGACGGGAGTATCGCCGTGGAAAGCTAGTTCGGGTTATGGTCTAGGCCAAGAGGGTGGTTATGTTGATGGTAGAATGATGTTGTCGTTCAAGCTTGATGTATTTCGTTAGACGTTTGGTCTTAAAGAAGGAAGTTTTGTAATATCAACTTTTATGTCTCTAAATCCTTCTACAGAGAATAATAAAAGCTCTCCTCATGTTCTTATTTTTGATGTTTTCGTGTATAGCTCCAAGAGTAAGTACGGGTTGGGATAATGTCGTGAGACGCGCTAAATGTTCTTACTTCCGCTACTCTAATTATATGACTTGTGAGATCTTTTAAATGTAGAGTTCTATTCTTTCTTAAGCAGTGACAACCCATGTGCATGTTAAGTCCAGCCTAAAGGCATGTAGTTTATATCGGTATTTATGTTAAATAATTTATAGGGGTTTCGGGTCGGTACAATGAAGAGGTCGAGTTTGTCCATTCCCATTATCCCGGTGCTAGATTTAAGAGAGTGAAGACTATGATAATCTTTTATGCCGGACTCTCCCATGCCCATTCTCGCCATCGTTTCTATGTTGATTATCTTTTCACCGGAACATGTTGGTATGGACCCCTATACCCCGTCTTGTACAACGATTTGGGAAGCAATGGAAGCGAGTTTGAGGACTATTAGACTTTGGGAGTCACAAGCTAGGCCAGGGAGGGTTTGCTTCGTGTGGTCGTAGGGATGGCATGTGTGGTTTATTTAATGGTGGTTTCTTTTGCTGATGTAAGGAAGTGGTAAAACTATATTTTCCCTGAATCTTTTTGTTAGGCTCTTGTTCTCCTTCCTTACTTTGTTGTAGTTGTGCTTTCAGAAATAACAAGCGTCCTTTTTATGTTCATGTTTCATGTTTGATGTGTACAGCTCCAAACTGTAGTACAGGGAAAGTTTGAGAAACCGCTTCCGCAACTCTAATTTAAGGATCTCTTAATTCTTGCATGTGGGATGATGGAAGAGATTTCTCGCATGATGTCTTTTGGTACTTAGGCATGGCGACCCATGTGTGCTTGTGACCAACTTCAAGGCAATGCTTATACCCTTGAGTTGAACGTGTATTAGTATTCTTAGGATGCAGGTCGTTACAACTAATATCCTAAGAATACTAATATACGTTCAACTCAAGGGTATAAGCGTCGCCCTTAAGTCGGTCACAAGCACACATAGGCCGCCACACCTAAGTACCAACAAACATCATGTGAGAAATCTCTTCCATCATTCCACATTCGGGAATTAAGAGATCCTCAAATTATAGTTGTGGAAGCGGTTTCCAAACTTTGCTCGTACTACTTCAACCCGTAAACTTTGAAGCTATACATGAACATAAAACAAAGGGCTTGTTATTTCTAATAACACAACCACAACAAAGTAAGAAATGAGAATAAGAACCAAACAAAGAGATTTAGGGACAAAATAGTTCTACAACTTCCTTACATTAGCAAAAGAAACCACCATTAAATAAACCATGCATGCCATCCTTATGACCACACCAAGCAAACTCTCCCTGGCCGAGCTCGTGACTCCCGAAGTCTAGTAGTCCTCGGACTCACTTCCATTGCTTCCCAAGTCACTGTACAAGACAAGGGATAGGGGTCCGTACCAACCCGTTCCCATGAAAAGATAATTAACATAGAAACGATGGTGGGAATGGCCATGGAAGAGTCAACATAAAAGATGATCGTAGTCTTCACTCTCTTAAATCTAACACCGGGATTATGGGAATAAACAAACTCGACCTCTTCGGTCCACATATCCTTGGACTCACCATAGTTTGGTAGGAGTCACATTAAGGACAACATAATTAGTCTGAAAAGATGTTAGTCCACGGAGTAAGCACAAACTTAGCAAAGCAACACTCCATCACATAAATCAGAATATCACATGACTTATGCACATGTTCACATTTCATGAATCACATCAAGAGCGCACGCAGGGAAGTTTATCAACAAAACTTGCAAAATCGCAACTTTCAAAAAACTCATTTCAAAACATATATGCATCAACACCCTCCCTCGACAATTTGGCATTGACCATTCTGATCCATCACGAGAGAGCTTCTGTATCCACACCAGGCTTATTCACCCTCAAATGCATCCAGATTGTAATCTTGGCAACTCGTCTAGAGGCTGTTGGATGTATGCCCTAAAGCGATCATGTAATAGTTACATGTTAGGATTTTAAGTTGTATTTTCAATATTATATTACAATTAATGGCAAATACGTATTTATTCATTTGTCCAATTATTGCTAGATAAATAATTCCATAAAATCAGTTGTGACTATATCTATTCTTGAGACGTTGAGAATGGGTGTAACAGGTAGACAGTTAAACTGAATCTTTAAATTGTTCTCGATCAATGGATTATTAACTGAAAATTAATAATCTTGTTGAGACCAGCATGTTTTAATTTCATCATTAAGTATTTGATACTTAAGGGGATGACGAGTCACAAGTCATGCCTGAATTACCACACAGGTGCTTGTATCGGACAAGTTCATTGAAAGTGACACGTGTAGAATGATTAGCAACATAGAAGCTTTTAGTAGGGTTAATGTTTAATCGTTCATGCTCTGGTCTTGTGTAAATAATTCTTAGACCTAAGGCGCAGTGTTGACTTGCGTGTCGGATAACTGTGATTCACGAGTACGCATATTGATAATTCATTGATCCATCTTTGTACTTGCTGGTCATAGATTGTTCACATACGAAGTTACACGTGTGTTCAAAATGAAATCTGTCTCCTTATTACGTGCAAGGAATAATAATGATGTCCTATGCGATCTAATCGTAACATTGCATTGAAATCCTCGGCCAGGGTTGTAATAAGAATAAACTGTTTATGTCTCGTAAAATTGCATGTCGATTAGGTTTGTGCATATGATCAAATTGGTGACTAGACAAATATTTCCATGGTCTTTATATGATCGGAACATATTATGATAGAGGGATTGATTTACACTATAGCAAGTGCTGACGGGTTCATTATGTTTTCGAAACATTCACACTATCTAGGTAGCCATGACATATTGCTAAATGTCAATCATGGTTTGTAAGACCAAGAGATTGATCAGGACAGTCAATAATCTTGAAAGCATTAATGTGTTAGTGCTAGTCTTACTACTAGATTAGTGATGAACCTAGGGATGCCACACATCATAACCAATTAGGACGAAGTTGAATGGAAAATGAAAATATTGCAAATGTGTCTGCACTCATAGCAATCAATTGAGTTGAAGAAAATTTATATTGAATGAGATTCAATTTAATTTTTTGGTCACACATGCACGTCACTTGATGTACGTGAGTAAATGAATTGGACACATAATGATGTGTCCAAGAGTGTGCACGTGTTGATTGAATATATTATATAGATATATGTTTTATTGTAATTATTAGTTATTATAATATTTTATATATAAGATAATTAACACACACGACCAATTGTTGACCGTGTGTGTGCACATTGTGGACATTGGTTTGTTGACCACCCAGTCAACAAACCATCGCAATGGTTTGTTGCGTAAAAAAAACTGATGTGCGTGTTCAATGTGTGACTGGACTTGAACATGCAGTTATTGTAAGATACAAAAAAATGTGAGTTTCACGTGAGAGAAGAACGATTCTCCTCTCATCGATAATTGCAATGAGTCAAAATAAAAGGTGGAGATTATCAACACAAAATTGCTAGCACGATTGAGTGTTGATTATCCATGAGAGTTCTTCTTCCATTCGACGAGCAATTGGAGGTGTGTCTGAACTAGAGGTCCGACGATAGTGGGGCTCGACACGAGAACATTTGAACCAAGTTATTTTGGACCACTACGAGAGATAATTCATTGAAACTCTATTGTTGATATGATTTTTGATTAAAACGCTCGAATAATCCCTTCGGAGATACTAGTATAGGTTATTTCTTCTGCTGCACTTTTGTTTATTCATCTATACTTGTTATGTGAAATCCCAACAAAGGCATCACGCATATTCTCTCCAAGAGATCCGACCCTCATTCATCTGAGGCGTCCCTTAACTCTAAGGAGGAACTTCCCACATTGTCTGATGTCTTGATGTCAAAGGCTAGCCCATTCCTTTCGCCTTTAGGCAATGGAGAGTAGTCCCACCTATCACTAGAGAGCTACCGGACCTCACTGTCCAAGCATCTTCACTCTGAAGGCATCGCGACTTACCATTGCACAACAATTCGTCCGGCTAGCGTTGGCAACACCTCTATTGTCCCAACCTACATTCATCTGAAGCATCCCAACTTTAAGGGCAATAATCAATCACAAACATCACATCCACATCATACTTGTAAGATCAAATGTTCGGCCTTACTACAAACGTCTCATACCATGCCAATGTAGCTAAACATAAGATCAATGCAACCTATATATTTTGAAATATTGTGGATATTTATGTCTAAACCATACATGTCTCATACTATGTATGATCGAAGCATGCATAGAGACGAATGCAGCACTTATATTTTTATTCAAAAAACTACACAGCCCTAAAGTGAATGAGATTGTGCCATAAAAGTTGCATGCTCTTCTAGTCAAGAGTAGAATTCTTTGAACACATTTCTAAACAAAACAAATCCTGACAAGGCGAGGACTCCTTACCCATGTACTAGAGGTCACTTGCCTAAAATTGGTAGAGTTTGATGCTAGGAGATGAGAGTAGCTTGTGAATGAAGAACGATTGGGCAACGACAGCTCGGATGGCGACTCAAATAGTAAACAGTGGCAGTAACTTGGACGAGCGATGAACGGCATTCTTCACGACATTTAGCAACTTCTATAAATCCCATGAAAGAAAGAAGATGAAGATGAAGAGAAGGAGGAGCAGAAGATGAAGAGAATAGAGACTTGGTGGCTTGGATGGCGACGGTGAATGACGAATGGCGAACGGCACGGCGGCGTGGGTGAATGGCTTCTTAGCTCTTCCTCTTAACTTCTCTCACTAAATTAGGTGACCAAGAGAGCAAATGAGAAAGATGAGGGAAAGAATGGAAGAGATGGCTCTTATATAGCCTCCTTTGCCGCCCCCATTGGTCTTGCCAAGTGGCACAATTGTCGCCCAAAGCTTGACCACCGATTGGAGAAGATGGGCAACGTGTGCATGGCCGCCAAGTGGCAGTGATGCAGCCCCCAAATCTTGAGAAGAAAATCCAACATAATCATGAGCTCTATCTTCATAGGTTTTAGGGTCATGATGGCCTCAAAAGTATAAGTCACTTTGCAAAAATGTTCTTTGCGATGTCTCCTTGCCCTAATTGGCTAAGATGGGTGGTTGGATGAAGACAAAATATATATATATATATATTGAGAGAGAGAGAGAGAGGTGGGTGAATGGTGAGGAGGGGGAGGAAGCAGCGTCGTCGTTGGCGCTGGGCTGCTGGTTGGATGGCGGCCTGGCCGACGTTCAATGATGTCTGGCCTCCCTTCATCCTCCAAGCACTCCTTCGATTGACTAATAATTCTCATCCACATGACACCAGAATTAATATAAGGAAAATCATGCCGCCTCAAAGAAATTTCAGAAATCAATTCTAAATATTCTAGGAATTCTTAGCCCAAAAATTCTCTAACGGTAGAATTTCATAATCAACTATTTTCTAGAAAATTCTTAAGGAAATAATCTAGAAAACCTTACCATGGCATCGGAAATCTATGATCTAAAGAGATGGATGGATAGAGCTCAAGGCGATGGCGGTCACAACGGGTTATTCTATGCTTTCCTTGCCTTGATTATTTTCTTCCATTTTCCACTTTGGATTGTTCCAACTGTGTATTTTTTGGCTTGCTCCAGTCAACTATTTTTCATTCATCCCTTTCTTCTTCCCTGTTCTTTGGCCTCGGAGTATTCACGTGCACCATGTGAGACGTTCAAATTTGAGGATGTCACAAATTGAGTTCAATTATCTCGATTTTTCAGTGGAGCTGAGCTTGAGCAGCAAAGTTGAAAATTGACACCTGATTAAGCACGAGTCAAACTTCAAGTATCAAGTATGCATTTAGAGCGAAACGCGAGCTTGAAAGAGAATTTAAATGTAGTTGGATCATCTAAAGAAAAACTTTATTAGGTAAGATTTTTTATCTTGGCAGTGCTGGTCACGTCACCTTGACATTAGTGTATCAGGTTAGGTACGACAGCCAATTCATCATAATCTAACTTGCATTTAAAAAAACAATATCGGCTAATCTGCAGTGACATTTTATCCTACTTTTCAGATTTGATTGTCTTCATTCGAGAAAGAAGGACAATTGAGTAGTCGGCTCGTCTCTGTACCAACTTGTCCATAACCCCACTTTGATTAATTAAACCTTGAAATTGTGGAAGTCTTTTAGCCTCAGCATGAAGACAAGACGAAGTTTGGGTTCAGAAGTCAATTGATCTCCTCTTTGAGAATGACTAAAATTTCGCCCTCGTTGCTCTCCGTTTCTTGACCCTGTTGCGTTAGCTCAGTTCTTCTATTGAAAGATCTACTAGCAAAAGCAGTTGAGTACGAGGCAGTCGAATCATCATGTTGAAGAGTTTTCATATGCCAAAGATCGATTAATTCGGTGGTCTCGACATGTTTCTCGATTGTACGACGTTGTGCAATCGATAAAGAGCAAACCCCCAGAATAACGCAAGGGTTACTTGTACAATCCATTAATGAACTATATGATCAGCGACATGTTCCCTCAATGCGAAATCCGATGGGAGAAGGCAATTCACTTGCTCAAAGCCAAAGAATGGCAACAAGTGGCTTTGGAAACCGACTTTGCTGGAGTCTTTGAAACCATCAAAGTGGAGAACAAAGCACTTGGCCATAAGAATGAGCAGATAATTGATTTCGCCACCCACATTAGAAAGTCGACATGTGATTTGAGTCCATTCCTTTTTTTTTCCAAGAAGTTCTGCAACCCCTAAACTTTCAAAGTTATACATGTTTGTTCCCATACTTGCAATCCCTACATAATATCTTCGAAAAATTTCATTTTTTTTTTAGAACCGCCGACCGTTTGCTTATTTTTCTTTTTGCAGATGCCTATAATGTGATTTTTCAAGTGTAAGATGATTGTTTCTCGATTTTTCAGTTTAATCACTCTTTTGCTAACAAATATACGAAAACAAAATAAAAAGCATAAAACGAACACATAAAATAAGGAAAAAAGTTAATAATCCTTAGAAAAGTATGAGCACATGTTAATTAAAAAACAACATTAATTTTGTAAAATTTACCTGGGAAATTTCATAATATCATAGAATGTCTTAATTTGGAAATTTATTTTCCATATATCCTTTGTAAGTTAGCATTTGAAAGGACTATGGCCATTGACATGGCTTAATTATGCATTCTTCTGATATTCGACATAATACAACACAATCCATTCAAACAAAAAAAAAACTATGAAAACAAGGTTAATGAAATGATTAAAGTACGAGGAAAAAAAATTATAGGAGTATTAACTTAAGTTATCTTTAGTAATTTATAGGACGTAGGTGAGGGGAACCACTTTAATAACTATGGCGAGGAACGTCAACTTTGTGGGGGGCGGTTTTCTATTCATTAGAAAATACAAAAAAAGATAAATAGTATTACAATTAAAAAGTTAATTATAATCAAAGGAAGAGTAAAGATCACAACAAGTTATTATTTGGTATTAATAGTAATATTTTTTGTGCTAATATTTTTGAAGATCCGTACAATTTTTCACTTTAATGTACTTACTATAAATTTTTTGTTTATTCTAATGCATTAGGAGGCAAAGAAATGATTTGACTTATATAAAAGAGAAATAACAAATTTATTATTGAAAAATCAAATGCAAATGGAATAACAGATGGAAAGGCAAACATCTACTATCGTGAAAGTAACGGTGGGCATTTTGTGTAATTTCCCATTTTTTAAATATACCTGTCCTACTTAGATTTTAAGATATTTTCTTTTTTTGATGATATAGAAGTTTGCCTTGACAAATTGAAAAGATACTTGGGCATGCAATTCGAGCTCATCTTCGATAAATCGGTGTTTCAAATAAGGGCACTGATAGATAGAGACTTGATTTCACGGACCGAAACAAGACATCGACTACTCACAATGTCAAGGAGGCAACTTTCCCCACGATTGGCCTCAAGAATAACCCATCTTTGATCGTCTCGTAGACAAAGAATGGAATCGAAGTTGCCATCTTCGTGAGGTTGCATCGGACAAAAACTTACGATACATTCGGGTTCGCGCCCCGTGACTTGGCGTATTCCCTGACCAAAGGGGCAACGAGGCTCGCTCGCTTTTACCCTCAAACCGCAAGACCATCATCCTCTTCATTTCTACGTAAGACCTCCAAAAGCTTTCCAACGAGTCCCTGTCGTTTGCTGGTGCCGATGCTTTGTCCTTACTCCCCCTTCTAGCTTTCTTCTGCTCCACCCTGCCACCAACCAAACATTTGGCATCACAGTCTTCCCATGATAGACACATCAATTGAATTTTCTGAGGCCCAAAAAGGAGATCCAGATACCCCCGAATACCCAAAAAACAAGGCAAAAGAAATTGGTGTAGACTTAATTTGGCGTATGTTGGGACCGACATAATCAATCACAGTACGAAATCGTATGAAAATTTGTATTTTTTTTATGGATTTTGCCGTAGGTCCCTTGGATTATTGAAATGCAATTGATTTGACTTTACAGCATTTGCTCTAAAAGGGAAAAATGAAACTTATAATTTCAGATGAGAAATTCAGAAGTTACCGGATTTGTCTTCACTGGTTGTCAACATGTCATCGACTCGATCCAATTTGACGCCGAACTTTCCCGCTTGATGCTCGCCTCTGAATCTCGTCTTCTTCTTCTTCTTCGTCCTCCCCTTCCCCCTCTTCCTGTTGGCCACGCCAGCGAATAGCCACGTGGCGTTCAGCTGCTTATTGAGCATCCGCGTCGCGTAGTAGGGGATCTTATTGGTGGCCGGAACGTCGGGATGCTCGTCGCCGCTGCTCATCCGTACGTGGATGAACATCAGGCAATCCATCAAGCTCTCCCTCCCCAGCCCCTTCATATCATACGCCTGCGACCGCCTCCACAGGCTCTTCCCGTGCGGCGTTGCCGCACCCGATAAGCACAGCGCTCTCGTGGCGTCGCTGATTGCGTTTTCCGGGTCTCTCATCAGCAAGTGACACTGAGCTCTGTTGCTATGAATCACGATCCTCTGTTTTCTCATCTTCAACAAGCACAAGTCCAATGCCTTGGTGTAGACCAGAGCGGCTTTCTTGATCTCCCCGCACCAGAAGCTCTCGTTCCCTTCCCTTTTCAACGACCCCACCGTGGCCTTTCTCTGTCTAACCTCCTCCTCCGACATCAGCTTCTCTCTCCTCCTCCTCTCCACCTTCAAGTCCCACGTCTCCGACAGTGCCCTCTGCGATCTCACGCTCTTAAGCTTCAAATCTCCATACTTGAACTTGTGGTAATCTTGTAGCATTGCTCGCGTGATCCTCTCTCCGACCCTCTTTCTGTCCCCTCGGCCGCCGTCGAGCTCGACCAAATCAGCAAGCGCCACCGCCGCCATGTCCAGGACTTGATGCCTCGTATCTGGGTCTCTAAGAAGCAGTAAGAGGCTGTCGATGGCCGTGTACTGGCAATCATCTGATGACCTGGAGAGATTACAGAGGCTTTCAATGACTTGTCTTGAACTCGCAATGTTTGACCTTCCGATTTTGGATTGGCATAGAGTCCTGATGAGCCCAATAGCACCAGATGATGACGAGGGTCGATTGGCCAACCCACCCCACATCCCGCACAATTCTCTCAGAAACTCTCTTCTGCACATCAAGTCTAGACCACTGTTTTTGTTTGCAAAGCAATTGAGTAAATACAGAGACCAAAACTGAAGCTGGCTCGCCCACTCCTCGGCCCTCGCGTCCTCGGTTTCCTTCCCTCCAATCCCCCTCGTCACCAGGTCGACGTGGTATCTCTCCCTGTCCCCGCCGTTTACGCTGATGAACTCATCGTAGACCACCTCTAGGCAATTGGACGCAATCTCCATGGCGAGTTCCACTATATCTAGCTCGAACTCAAGCATAGCTTCGAATGCCTCGTCATGGCTGGCTAAGTGGCCGAGCGCCCGGACTGCAACTCTCTGCTCAACCCAACTCATCTTCCCTCTCATGAGCTCCATGAGGCCCAGGACAACCCCGGACTTCACGGCCTTCCCCGCGAGCGCAGCCTTGTTCATGACGTATGAACCGACGACGTGAGCAGCATAATACGGAACGTACACGTTCTGATCTCTCTGAAGCCACTCCTTGTCGTGGACACCCCGGAGGATCAATCTGGTCAAGCAGTCAAATAGGCCGAGGGACGGGAACTCCTGGTTGTCGGGCATAGCCATGGCGACGCTCCAGAGGCCGCTGAGGACGAGGACGGTCTGAGGGTCGTCATCGAGGGGGATTTTTTTTAAGCAAGCGGCGATTCTGGCTCGTCTGAGAGACGGGTCAGTCTCGTTCATGGCGCAGAAGAAGCAGGACGGGTTCTTGCATGGCGGGTCGTTGCCGTCGCCATCCCCGTCGCATTCCGCGACTGATATGGAGGTCTTGTCGAGTGAGGCGAGGCTGGCTCGGTGGTTGGCCTCCATGCATATGGTGCTTCAAGGGCGGAGGAACGAGAAATTACGGCATATATAGCTGAAGCAGAAGCCTGCTGAATCTGAACAGAAGACGCAATGATACGAATATCATTTCATTTTCATAGGATACCCACAAAAAAATAAACATGGGCGCACACAACCAAACTCGTGACCGACCGGTCGCAAATCACTAGTTTAGGATCTTCCACTGACGGGGCACCAAGATTGTCCGAAAAGATCGCACCAATGTCGTCGCACGTGCAGCCAATACTAGTGAAGTGAGGCACCATGGTTTATGAGCTTTTTTGAAAATGTGGAATCACTTTTTTCATTTTTTTTTCATTTTTTGCCCATTGAGCCCTTGAATTATATGTCGTTTTTTTCCTTCCCCAATCAGTCCTTCTGTTAAGGGAAAAGTAATTTAAAAAAATGCTGACGTGGCAGCTATATAATTCTCTGCGTGGCTTTGGAAAATTTGTAAAAAGCAATATGGAAGTAGAGATAAATTATTGAAAAATTCAAAAAAGAAAAAGGGAGAAATTTGAAAAGAAGAAAGAACAGTAATAGAGAAAACAAGGGAAGGGGCATGGCGATGCTCAGCGGAAGGGAGAGCGAAGTACGCGTACGCGCTTGGATTAGGAGGGAGAAGCGGCTTTTGCAGATGCCCAAGCGGCGCAGCCCCCGCCGCCCTTACCACCTCTCTCTCTCTCTCTATCTGTCTCTCTTCTGGTTTGAGGTACTTTAAATTTTCTAAAATTTTTAAAATCTAATCAAAAGAAATCGATATCATATTAATTTATAGTTAACGTGATGACAATGTGGTAATATTTCCCTTTGCATATTTAATAAAAGAATTAGCATGAATAAATTTGAAAAAGAGATATATCGATATGCTTTTTGAAATCTTTATATTTAACCCGTAATTTATTATCTTGATGTTAGAGGTGAAATGAGATCTCTTTTATATAGACCAGTCATGCCAAATGATCAAACACAACTACATCAATTGCACAATGTATTCACGATAAATAGTAGAGAAACACGAGAATCAGTGAGACTCTCGATTAATTGCGTTAACGGTGTATCTTGAAGAAACCTATGGATGAATACGATAAAATTCAACCTTGAACCGGAGCCAATCATGAAGTGCTGCTTAAGAAAGAAAATTATTTCGTGCCATCTTGTCAAATAAAGCGTTAGATTTATTAGCCTTCCATGGAAGGAGTCAGCCCAAGAAAAAGCTTCAAAGTACAGCTTTAACTTGAGCAACCAAAAACAGACGGTGGCATAGACTTCAACCAAAAGGCAAGACTGCTCAAATGTCATGATGCCACCACACACTCCCTTTTACTCCTACCTTCTCTCCTTTATCCCTTCAAGGTCAAGGCACTCCAAGATGTGGTCCCCTCTAAATCAACCCAATATTGGCGCTTTTTGTTCAAATTGACCCATTAATTAATCAATCTCTGGGATTTTGAATATACTAGGGAGTTGTCAAAAGTGCCACTAGACTGATTGAATAATTAGTGTGATTGGACAGCAGATATGTTAAATGTATCCTTCTTTTAGAGAGCAATATGATGGACAAGATCGTTCCATATATAGCTTTCAAGTTCTGTGGGACATTTACAAACCATTTCAAAATCTTAAGCTAGTGTCAGTGGAGGTGGGTTTTAATATCTAAATAATTCAACACTCTCCCTTCACACGTAGGTTGAACTTTAACCTAAGAACGAGTGTGGAATTATATATAGAGAGGAAAAGAAGAATAGAAAGATTTACGCTGATGACCACCTATCTTACTGTCACATAAAATTTTCTGAGATCAATGTCAATTGTTGTGACAACTTGCTAAATAGACAAAAATGTTCGCCAAGTAAGATGTACTTGACTTAAAATTTTTTTCTTTGGAGGACCTAACAAAGAATCTTCAGAATCAAAGCCTAGAAAGAGATTCATTTTGAGAGTGAAAAAGTGATTAAAAGTCCCCACTTTAAGGCCTAAGTTACAGCTTTTGGGCTGGTCTCAAGACAATGCGGCTACACGAGAAAAGCTTTGATTTTGATAATCTATATAGGCGAGTGGGAACTGGTTTAATAATTGGCGCAGTTGCCTCGAGAGAAAAAGTCGGATCCAATTTGAAAGTCTTGTACGAGGGTCATGATTGAAAGGGGAGTTTAAGAGTCTAGTTTGCTCATAAACATCTGTCCATCACAGGATTCAAGATACATGTTCTAGCTTTTAGCTCGTCCTCCCGCGTGCGAAGCTGATAGCTTTTCGAGCACGTGAATCTTGGATTTGCATTTGGCTCTCTTTTCTAATTTCTTTTGCTTTAAGAGTTAAAAATATTACATTACAATTACAAGATCCTTTGAGGTGCATGATTCAAATGAAAAGCAATCACGATCTTTTTTTAACTTATTCATTTAGTTGCCCGCTTCATGAAATTTGAGATCAACCCAATGATATTATTGATGGAATGATGCGGTAAAGAATTGAGTATGTCTCGTGAAAGTTTTCATCATATAGTAAGCTTGACTACTTTCCTATTAAAGATCTCGACTTGTTGTAAAAGCATTCATCAGTAGTAACTCGTTTTTTTTTTTCTGATGTTGTTGACCTTCTTTTAGTCTATTAAACCATATCAAAGTGAAAACAGAAATTTAAGAACAAAAGTGAACAGAAAAATTAAGAAAAGTGGCTACTTAGCCATCAATGAGCAAGGTTCTAGAGATCATTGGCAACCCCTCAATTATCTCTCATGTAAAGGCAAGTGTCACAAACGACAGTCGCCAATGTTAGGAGAAGGATGGAGCAACCCTCACTGTTCATTGTGTTTAAGGTCGCGCGATTCTCACATGCCACAGACTCACCTACAAAGCAAGGAAAGCATGGGTTGTGCCATCCTCTCTAGAGCTATTTAACCAACACCCTTCCTTCCTCTCCTTTCCTTTTTTTTCCTTTTCTTTTTCCAATTTCGAGTAAGACTCGGTTTATTTAACAAAAAATGAATAATTTTAAAAGATATTTTTGTAAAAATAATTGCTCGTATCACACACAAAAATGAATAAACACAATATATTTTTATTGCCCAAAAAAATAGATGTAAATTATTGTTGATAATAAAAATATTTTTCATTGACCGATTATTTTAACCAATATAAAGAATCGCTTTTAAGAAAACATATTTTAAATCATCCATTTTTTGCCATTTAAACGAAACCTGCAACTTATTTCATTTTACTAATCATACTTCATCAACAAGACCTTCAAAGCCAATAAGTAAATGGAGGAACCTCCGCCGCCAAGCCGGACAGACGGGCACAACAACAGAATGCTAGAGTTCACTGGCTGTTTAGATCACATGGACTTCTCAGTGTTTTCACAGAGGTTAGCCACATTCTGTTAGGATCACGCAATGATGCCATGCTATAATTATTTACCGTCACTCAACGTCGTTTTACTGTCATTCACTGCACTTGTGAGGGTATGATCATATTGTTGGGGATTTAGTGTCCCTAGAATGTGTGAATGTGAAGTGGAAGTGAGGAGTCCTACATTGGACAAGAGTGTGACAAAGTAAGGGTATATATATATAAGGAATCTCATCAATGGGGTTGGGCCCCAAAGGGCACCCCACTTTTGTGGAGGAGAAAGGACCAAAGCTAAGCCGGTGACCACCACACTCGTGTGCATGGCTGGCTCGGCTCAGGTCTGTGTCCGGATAGTATAATTTCTTTCTCTCCTCCATTCAGCTCCCTCAACACAAAATCTTTGTGACTTTTCGGTCATACTTTTTCATTCGGTCTTGGTATCTATTCGACCAACGGGCGCGGCATACACACATGCATGTTCAGGTGAAACCGAACCTCACTTCATGAAAAGGTGCCCCTCATTCATATTCGTGTCTAGGGGTCATGTGCGATATCATTCATATGATTGAGTTCAAGGGGTCTTTCCTTGTAGTACCGCAAGAGAGAGAGAGAGAGAGAGAGAGATGGAAATTTGTTCTATCATGACAGACGTTTTGTCCAATGTCCTTAGTACTAAATTGAGGGGGCAAAAATCGTCTTAAGGACATGATGCTCATTCGTCGGGCTCGAATCAACATTCAAGTGTTTTCAGGGTCAATCCACAGTTTGTATAGGTTCTGTTCATCCTTATTTTGTTGTTCATTCAACTTTAAGAACACTTGTTCATCTTACTTTGTTGTTGATCCGAACACTATCCTACAAAAAAATTTCTATCAATCTTAAGATGACTTCTCTTCACTTTTTCGGATTAGTGTTCGGTTATGTTTTCTCGATTAGTGTTCGGATAAAGACAATACAATAGTATTTTGTTTATTGCTTTGTTCTCGTATTAGTGTTCCATTTATTTTCATTTCCCCCAACTATTATTGTTAGGTTCTTAGAGTATTAGTTGTTTCAGATTACTTGTTTAAACAACTATTTCTTATTAAATTAGTGTTTTGCTCTCAAAATAGTATTATGTTCTCATATTAGTGCTATGTTCGCGAATAGGAATACTATTTTATTCTCGTATTAGTACTATGTTCACGGATAAGTTATTGTTCTGTTCGCGGATAATATATTGTTCTATTCGCGGATTACTATTATGTTCACAGATAAGATATTGTTCTGTTCACGGATTACAGTTCGGTCCTTAAGACAATTGTTTTCTGTCTTTGTGCAGAATTGGCTAAAATGTCTACAACATTGGTGATGCCCGTTGTTGCGTCAGTTCCGACTCAAAATTCAATGGGACTGATTTCAAGAGATGGAAACAAAAGATGCTATTCTATCTCACCACATTGAATTTGACAAGATTCCTTACGGAGGATGCTCCGAAGTTGGATGCTGGAGAAGCAAACAAGAAAAGGCTTGTCGCGGTAGTTGCATGGAAGCATTCTGATTTTTTGTGCCGCAACTACATACTGAATGGTCTAAGCAATTCCCTATATAATGTGTATAGTTCGTTGAAGACAACTAAGGAATTGTGGGATAGTCTTGACAAGAAGTATAAGACATAAGATGTCGGGTTGAAGAAATTTATCATCAGCAAATTTCTGGACTTCAAGATCTTTCCTTGGAGTACCGTGACAGAGAGATGAAGATTCGTTTTATCCTAGGAGACGTTTGGTCCAGTGGCCCTGGTACTGAATTGAGGGGGCAAAAATCGTCTTAAGGACACGACGTGCACTCGTCAGGCTCAAATCAATATTCAAGCGTTTCTAGGTCAATCCACGGTTTATACAGATTCTATTCATCCTTATTTTTTTGTTCATTTAAGTTTAAGATCACTCGTTCATCTTTTTTTGTTGTTGATCCGAACACTATCCTATCAAAAGTTTCTCTAACACGTGTGACCCATTGAACCATCCTACATCTCATGCCTACTCACTCAAAATTACCATATGTACATGCTCGAGTCCTGTTCTCTACGAATGATCGTATCGTTGAATATTAAGCATGTGTCGAGGAAGGGCGAGCCAAAGAGGGAGACCAACGGCGTTCCGTTTCAACATGAAGGAAAAGCATGCATTTTCATGTAGAAGATTTCTTAACAATTGAAAAGGTCATGAGAATTGCTAGATATGATGGACCTGATCTTATTATTAAGATGTAATTAATTTGATTCATCTGGTTTTGTTTGCTACGATATGAGGACATGAGATAGTTCCGAGAAGATTCATCTGGTTGGGCTTGAACCAACTTAACAGCGAAATTGGAGCTCATGCTTTTTGTAATCCTTCTCGATCCTCACTAAGTTACACCACTTTCTTTTTTCAAAGTTTCGTCTGTTTTGCAAAAAGTAAATGGTTTTGAAAACAATTTTGTAAAAATGATTAATTGTAATTTGTGTCATTTGAAATAATTAGTCAATACAAAATATTTTAATCAAATACTTTTTCAGTTTCATTTAATTCTTGGAAATACCCTGGTAGGCATGTTGGATTAATTTTGATTCTAATTACGTAACTATGAGGTGATCATGCGGCTGGGCAAACATTATGTAATACACAATAATGAAAGTATTAAATAAATTGGACTCACCTTGATAGCATTGTAAGTATCATCAATATTAGTAAAAAAATCATAGTAGCAATCGTAATATTGTCTCTACTTACACGAATTAGCAACCAACTAATCTTTTTGAGTTTTCACTTTGTTTAAATACAATGCAATGCATGTATTATGCAATTGTACTAAATGAAAGTATACTTATGACATGCACATTATTTAAATTATCTTAACATTAAAAGCATTTAGGAAAAGAACACTGCAAGTATCAAAACTTGTGTACGACACTCACTTTAATGTCAAAATTTTTATCCGGATCACTTAAGTGTCAATTTTTCAAAAACACGATTACTTCAGTGCCAATTGCAATTTCTTTGGTCAGATTTCGGACATGATACTTTTTAATTAATATTTTGAGCCCAGTGGCTCGCCGAAGTACCGAGTCATCATTTAAAATAATAAAAAATTAAAATTCCAAAAAACTAAAAAAAAACATAAAATCGACTAGATTAAAAATTTTAATAAAAAGGGTCAAAGGGGGAGGGCAGCCTCACTGCTACTGCTCCACCATCGCCGGGAAGGGCTGGCGAGGGTGGGGACAGTCAGCGGGGCTCACCATCTAGATCTCTTCCGACAGGCTTACCACCTCGCCAACCCCCACCCTCTCTACCCTCGACATCATCCTCTTCACCATCTAGATCTTCTCCGACAGCCTCACCATCGCCAGTCCATGGTCGAATCCATCCTCTTTTCGTCCACTGGCAACATCAACCACACCACCGTCGCCAAGAACTGCATCAAGCACCTCACCAACTCTGGCCTCTGTACGCAATTGGCGGCCCGAAAAGCGCTCTCGGGCAACCGCCCCTAGCTCTCTACTGCCCTACTCTACCAGTTGACTGTTGGTCGAGTCACAAGTATGCCAACGACAAGAGCCTAGTCAGCCAGACCATGGCTTTCTTGAACACGTTGGCAACGTTGACTAGCGATGTCCTTGGCATGCCGGTCTCATATGATCGATTCATGAAAGACACTACCACGTGGAGGCCTTTGACGGCGGAGCACGATTGGTTCTGGGAGGACGGACTCGGCGGCGACAGTGGTAGGGGGTCGAGCCGGCGCTTCAATGGCGAGGTCCCTCTAAACCTGACGACAGACACGATGGTGTGCAAGGGTAGGGGCCTTGCTAGCCATTAACGAGGGTCACCGATCCATGGCCAATGTGGCCAAGGGCTGGCAACCCCCACCAACCATCCTCACCCTCATCAGCAAGGGTGAGGGCGTTGGCGGCAAGGGCTTGTCGCCCTCCCGTTTGATTTTCTTTTTAATTTTTGGAATTTTATTTTATTTTATTTTATTTTAAAGGCCGACTTGGCACTTCCAGTAAGTCATGTCATTTTTTGGCCGAAATATCTCACCGTTGGCACTTAAGTGATCGTTTTTTCTCTAATTTGGCACATAAGTGATCCAGTGGAAACTTTTGACATTAAGGTAAGCACCATACATAAGTTTTGGCACTTGTAGTACCTTTCCCCTAGAGGCAATTATTTAAATGGCCTACTCCTAATGATGCACAACTAAACATGAAATTAGATTAACTGTCATGCAATTTCTAATTAATTTAACATGCAGATTATGTCAAGACATGGAATTCCAAATTATTCAATCTAACATGCAATTTATACGTGATATGTGATTTGAAATGAACTAACATGTAAATCGTTCTACGTAACATTTAATAGTTGATTAAATGACCTAACAGGCAATTCTAAATGTTAAGCTAAGCTTGATTAATATTATACTAGGTGAATTCAAATTTATAAACCTAACACGTAAACTATATGACACACATGTATAATTACATTAACATATTAAGGTATGTAGCATACATAAATAATTAACTAACAAGCAAACATATGCTCTACTTTATTTAACCTATAATGTGAACTACATGACATGCATTATAAACTAGGCAACTAGGCATTTATTACTAATAACATGCATAATAATTCAATAACATGAATACAATATGCCTAAACTATATTACATGTACATGATATATTTTTGGTATTCTGATGGAAAATTCGAAATAAAGGGCTATCTTAAATGAGAATTCTTAAGTTGAATCGCAATCTAATCTATCATAGATGACATTTTTTGGGGATTTTTATGAAATTTGGAATAAAAATTTATCACAACCTATTTAAATATGGAACATAATCTATCTTTCTCCTACTATGTTATCTAAGATTTATTTACAAAATCTACACAATCATAACACGCAATATGTTCTTAGATAACAACCTAACTTTTAAAAGAAAATATTTTTGGATTTTATCTTTTAGGAAATAAAATCTTATAAATTAGAAGATAGCATCTTCTATATGCAATCAATATCAAACATTATCCACGATCAAATATTTTCTTTGCAATCAAATATTATCCGTAAAATATCTATTGTGATAATTTGAATTCATATAACGAAAAATCGATGACTCATTCCATAAGGTGGCTGAAGATGCAGAAGATTTTTTTTGTCCTGTCATGAGTTGGATCTTAGGATAGAGATCGGTCTAGCGATCTAAAGCACATTGTCAAATTAAGAAATATTTCCTAATTTAGAAGGCTACATCGGATAGATTTTTGCACATAATATTTTCATGAGATTTTTAAATGTGTACTTAGAGATTATGTCATTTAAATTAGGCAGTAAAATCAACAATTTCGCAAATTGAATAAAGGTTAAATTTTTACCTAATATGAGATAACGCGCGGATCACGTTTTCCTATTTGCACAGTAGATTGGGATCAGACCAGCGGTGACCAGTGGTGCTGTAGCTAGCTCACTATAAGGACGTTGAGACGAGAGCAGTTGACGGTGAGGTTATGCCGGTGATGCTCACGGTTCACGGCGGGCTCGACTAGCTCACGGAGGATCATGAACGAGGGAGTTTTGGTGATGCACGGTGGTGTTGTTGGAGGCGCTGGAGAACTAGACGTGGGAGCGAAAACTTGACACAGTAACTGGTCTTTGTGTAGGAAACTCGGCGTAGGCAGAGATAAGAGACGGCTTTCACAAGTGCCCTCCTTCTTTCTAAATTCTCAAGTTCAAGCCTTTTGGCGTATTGTGACAAAAGTCTCTCTCTTTACTCCATGGGTTGTGAATGTTGATGATGGCGTGTATAGAAAGAAGACCCCACTTGTGTTGAACTTGGCCGTGGGTGAATGTTTGACCAAATTGTCAAACCGCACTCACGAGGAAGACCACAAACGCCACATCTTGATGACCATCTTCAATCCTCAAAGGCACTACCATCTTTTCTCTTCTCACGATTTCTCCTTTTTCAGCATCTTGTGACTGATTTTTTGAATGTCTTCAAATTATGTCGCATCTCCCTCTTGTGGCCGTGTATCTAGATTGTGCATGGCCTCCCCTCCAAATTATGAGGCTCAGACATATTTACATAGCATGGTTTTAGGTTAAGCCACAGGCTCTAACTTTCAATTTTTTATGATATAGACCCCAATTCTACTGTTTTCTTCCATTAGTCCTTAAAGAGCTACATTATGTTAAATTGAGTCTAGATCATTCCTCCTCTCCTTTATATTGACCGAATCTTGCATTTTTTTAAGGCCTCCATCCACATGACTAATTGCAGTCCGTTCACAACCATAGGTCTAACGAAAAAAATGCTTCAAAAACATATGCTATTAAGACTAGTATTTCGTTTAGAGGTCAAGATTGGTCCCTCTTTGAAGGTGAGTTCGTAGAGGTTGACATCTAAATTTTGACTATGCGAATGTAATAAAATAATAAATGAATCTTTTTGTCGGGATATGGATCTCAGCGAGTCCACAACCATTTTCTAATACGAACTTATAACTGTCATTGGTGACAGTTGTTCTGTTCAAACCGAGTGTGGTTCAAGACTCGGGAGTGGATTTTGAAATATTAATAAGAAAAACTATGATACGATTTGAAGAAGAAGTGTTGTGAATGAAGATTTCAGACACACTTTTATTGCATTAGCAAATATATGAAAAGCACTATTTCATTTCCAATAATTCTTATCCACTATAAGAGCATTTAAAAGACGATTGACTTGAGACATACGACTCACTAACCATAGACAAGACAAATTAGCCGAATTGACCAATGACAAAGTGATCAACTATAATTAGGATTGGATGGAATTGCACTTGATTGGTGTTGACATCTAAATTTTAGAAAATTAGGGATTGCATTAGAAGCTTGCATATTGCATGAATCGGTTGAAGTGAATTAAATATTATGAGCATATTTCAAGAATGGGCTCACAAGTGCACAAAACTTGGTTAGATTTGCAAGTTGCAAAATAAAGTTATGAAGGATGCTAATATCGCAATTTCATGAGATGATTTTCCCATATTGCGCAATCTTCTAACAGATTGGACTATTATATAAACATAAAAGACAAGCTGATCAGATTATCAAGCAAAAAGAGACAAGGAAAGGGAAGATGTTGGTAAATCTATATTTCCTTTTTCATGTGCTTGGGTGAACAATATAACAGGGGGAACACACAACCTCAATAAGAGGGGTGAAAAAAACTGAGGGATGTGTGCTGAAAAAAAGAGAAAAAAAAAGTGAGGGCGAAAAGAAAGCTGGAGACATTCGGAAAACACGAGCAAAAAACAAAAGTGTGAGTAAGAGATATGTGGGCAGCATTTACGAAATCTGAGAGAGGGTGCTTCTTACGAAGAAATTTTCCTATGAAAAAAATTCATTGAGGGAAATAGTGGTAGAATAAAAAAAATATTCTTTTACTAGTGGTGTTTGCTCTTTGTTGCTTCACGTCACCATTGTCCCCCTATAATTCTTTTATCAAGTTTTGCAAAGCGTCCTCGAATTTGTCTAACGAAGTGTTAAATCCAACAAAGTCCAAACATTCCCGAGCACGACTAGCAATGAATTCTTCAGTGTCCCCGGGGTCTCACCATTTTTGTTCTTATCTCTGAATCAAGATTGTCATTGTCGAAGCTTATTGATGACTTCCATATCAACTTGCAACTAGCCGTGCAATATACCAAGAACACTACAAGCATTGATTCCTTAAACAACCAAATTGCGGTCCGTGATTCTTGTGATTAGTCGTCTGTCAGAATTTGGAAACTCTACTCGAGCAATATCGTGAATTAGGTACGGATTTTCGTTAATTTGGTTTATACATATTTTGTCGTCTAATTCATGAGATCTCGATTTTTGTTTGATCTTTATTAATATTAATATCTGTGGGATTTTGAGCAGCCTCCAAATTAGAATTTATTTCCTAATTCGTAACCACGCATCAATTTTTTATTCTGCCTATAAGGTTTTAGATAGAATAATTAATTTTGTAGGTATATTTAAAGTTGATATTTTGATCTTTAAGGCTTAAGATCAATTTATTGATTTTATTCGCGAAATCTTCTGGCAAATTTAGATGTTGTTTCCATATTAGAATTAGTTCGATGAATCTCAATTATTTGATGTGATTTTTTTTCTTATTCCAAAAAAAACAAAATATTAAGGCATTCTAAATAACATTGCATATTTAGATTATGTTGCATATTAGATAATATTGCATGCTTATATTAGGGTACATAATCTATTTCAAATTTAAAAAAAAAAATACAAAAACATGTCATAAGCATGTCGATGTCACTGTCATGCGCATGCCATATAGTTTGCACATTAAGAATTGCATGTCATATAAAATTAGGTGCATAAATCTCATGCCACGTCATTATCATGTCATCTAGAAATTGCATGTCATAGCATAGATCACTTCATATGTTAGGGATAAATTAAAATCAATTCAAGTTGTTTGCAAAACATTTTTTTAGATAAAAGAAAAGGTATCGGAAGGGCATTAGAGTAATCTAGCATAATGAAGTCCACGTACCCACAATGTCTGGTTCGTAGAGGTAAAGTACAACTCCCAGCACTTTACATGGGTTTATAATCGATCTACCATAAATAAATTAGCAGCGACTCCAAGTGAAATTAATTTTACATGATCATAACTTTAACCCTAGTCACGAATTGGTATGGGTTTGTGAGAGCTCGAGCTAAATCAAACTTAATAATCCATTAGCCAAACTATAGGTGGTGTACCTTCAGAAAGGTTGCGACAATTGGATTTCCACAAACGGATCACATTTCCACAAATGGGTCACATTTCCACAAACGGGTCACCTTCGGAAAGGTATGGGTTTGTGAGAGCTCGAGCTAAGTCAAACTTAGTAATCCATTAGCCAAACTATAGGTGGTGCACCTTCGGAAAGGTTGCGACAATTGGATTTCCACAAACAGGTCACATTTTCTCCATTGCACCAGTCAAGGAGAGCAATGATAGAGTATGGGCTAGGAATTAGTCCCGGCATGGCAACAGTTATTTGCTTGCCAGCAGCAACATAAATTATGTTGAATAATGTTTTTGTTTCTCTATTTTTCCATTATTTTGTTCTCAGTAATGAAAAAAGAACAAAAATATGTTTAGAGACCAGGATATATATTTGAAACAAAAATCATAAGTAAAAAAAAAATTATTCTTATTCTCTAGAATAATTTCTTCGAATAACGTTTTTATTTTTCTTTTTTTCTCCTTCTTCATTTTTCTTCTTCTTTCTTTTAATTGGTCGTTGGGCCTTGGCAAACACCAATGATCAACTAACTAACAAATGGCCAAGACCGGGGCCGGTGAGCCTTGTCGTGGCTGGGCAGCTTGACCTCACGGCAACTAAAGCGAGGTTGAGCCTCTCTAGTGGCTAGCCGAGGCTAGCCTCAACATCATCAGGGATCAACGAGGTCAACATCATCAGTACAAGTCTCTAGCCGGTTGCAACATGAAATATAAAAAAATAAAAATATTAGGGCCTTCATGATTCAATTTTTTGTTAGAAATTAAGGAAAATATAAATTTTTTATTTATATTCCAAAATGAGTTTTTGAGGAAAAAAATAAGTTTGATAATGGCAAATAATTTTCATTTTCGTAAATAGAAATTCATTTGATAACGAACAAAAATTATATTTCTTAAATATATTTTTCCTTTTGGGCGGTGATGGTAACCGGCTGGTTGGCGGTGGTGAATGGCCAGACGGCGCTGGTGACCAGCAACTAGCAAGTCACAAAGGTGTTGGTGGTGACCAGTCGGCCGGCGACTAATGATTGTGATGGTGAGTGACCGACTACTATGGTGACCGGCCGAGGTGCTTGGCCGATGGTGGCGGGGAGTGGTGACATACCGGCCGACGATTAGAGGAGGCGGCGGCAGTGACGGTCGAAGATTGGCGGCAACTGTGGTGATGGTGATTGGTCGGTGGCAACGGTGACAGGCCGACCAGAGACTAGCTAGAGGTAATGGCCGTCGATCAACTCGGGGACTGGCGGTCCACTAACAGCGGTGACAACTAGTGACGGCGACAATCAGTAGTGGTGATCGGCAGTGGCAGACTTTAGGAGAGTTGGGCAAAGGAGAAACAATTTCTTGATTTCTCATTCTATAAGAGAAACCATAAATTTTCTATTTCTGATTTTTTGGCCAAACTTCTAGAATTAGAAAAAAGAAATTTTTTACCAAAACTAATTTCTGTTTCAGAATGAATTCTATAATAGAAAAATTCATTCTAAAACAGAAAATTATTCCCTATCATGTAGGCACTTAGTGTATCAGAAAATTAATTTTATGCTAGCCGCATTTTTGTTCTTTTTATATTTCGGGAATAGTAATTCCTAAATGCATTATATATATATATAGAAACTTATCTAGGAAATAGAAATAGAATAATTTATTTCTGGAAAAAATTATTCCTTCGATCGAAAGCATCACTAAACGCGTTCTACAAGAGCTTGAGTTGACGGCGACAATTCAAAGGCAGCTCCTTATAGTTCGTAATCCAATAGGTTCTATTGGGTTTTTGGACTTGGGCCGCCCATAATGGACTCGGTCCAAGCCCAACCCACAAGCCTTGAAAGTTCCAATGATGGGAGCAGCAACCAAAAGAGACAATAGCTTCTCTTCTTGCTCAACCGACAATGCACGTGTAATATATCATTGATTCGCTCTCTAATCAAATGCGGAGTCACCATCATTATATTTGGATCAGTCCTAGACCAACAGGAGATCTACTACGTATGTAGCATGGGCCATTTACCACCTAAGCTGAACTACTTTTGTATTGCAAAAACTAGAGTTCTAAGGTCCACAGACTCATTTACAATGGGGAAGGGTTAGCGCACCCACAAGCTCTTTCAATACGACAATTCTATCGGTTAAGCCTTAGTTTTAATACATCCTTGATTTTCTAAGTAAAATTCATGGTTTCGGGTTTTAAAATCAGATGCCCGCCGAGTTCGTTATTCGGTACTGCTATTGATTGACGGCCACATTCTTCATGAAATGGCGTGCCTTGGAAGTGTGGGCTTGTATCTATTTTTCAGAAAATCAATGCTTGATTATTATGGATGCAATGCAGAAGTATTATAGTGACAACAAGGAAGATATCACATAATGATGACAAGCATGCATAAATGTTAATCATAAGAGCGGGATGTAGCATGCTAACAATACAAAATTATATGAATGTCATGACATGACAAGATAAGGCGCATGGCATGACGATGATATAATAAAGAACATGACATGATGATTACATGGCAAAACATGGCAAAGCATATGATATGATGATTACATGGCAAAACTTACAGTTGACATGGTGAAATCATGTAAGATGTATCAAAACAATGACAAAGTAAGGGACACGACATATATAATAATGACATGACAAAACATGCAAATGTTACGATGATGATATGGAAAAATCATGCAAGGCATGTCATAACGATGACATCGCAAGGGATATCGCATGATGAAGGCATGGTAAAAACATGTGGATGTCATGTCATAATTAAGACGTGCCAAAATCATGTAAATGCGAGTTTTAAAATTATGCAGAGTTTATGGATCTTTGGCTTAATCGGGTGTGGCGTTTAATGCAAAGAACTATTTTCGCTTTAATCCGCTCATAAATAAGAATTGAATTAAACGTCAGGTCGAATTTTTGTTAGACACCTAAAAATCTTAGGTATAAATGAGGTGTCCCCAATGACATCGGAACACCTGCGGTTTTACGTGGAGACGTGATTCTCGAAAGGAGCCTAGCGTGCCTCTCATGCAGGGTGGGCTCCCAAATGATTCTCAGGCGCAAGGCGTCAATTCATGGTTGCTGTCGAGTGTGCTTCGAATCAGCTGATGTGCTCGTTTGACAGTGAGATTTCCAGTGGAATTAGGCCACCGGACCAGCCTATCTTCAGACGGAAATAGAGGAATCCAAGATTTGGTTGATGGCATGGGCAACACTTGGCCAAAAGAATCGATTCGATTTTAGGAACATCCCAGCCTCGTGGATGTTCAACCTCGATGGAACTCCCCATCTCTTTCCAGATAGAATAGGATCGTGGCTTAGTCTCATGGTCCCAAACCCAAGTTCCATGAGAAAAGGCTTTCTCGAAGTTGGCCATGGCTTTGAAAAACCCAAAGCCGCCGTCTTGCTTCTGCTCGCACAATGCATCCCGGCTTTCAAGAGCAAGAAAGCGTTGCTTGTCAGGGCCTACCCCCGGCATAACAACTGCAATTTCACAGGGGGGAAGTCTTAGGCATTTGTCCCCGATCTCGGTTGGCAATCACATCGAATTACACGTATCATGTGTGCGTCCACATTCTACGAGATTGCGAGTACAATTCACGTCATGATCGAACCTCTCAATGGCTCATGTGCATGACTGAGTTGTAGCATACCTCATGCAGAGAGACTTTTCAACTTATAGATCCTAATATCTTGATAGAGCTGAGGTGACGTGCTATCCTATCTCGAACTTTCAGGTCTCGTGCGATACAAAATTATCTATGACTAAAACTGAACATTCCATAAGGGATGAGAACCCCTTATCGTAACGTACAAAAAAAAGTTGTTAATGTTAGTCGCCCGTCCCGAACCCGTTAAGTTATCATCAATGAAAAAGAAGTTTGAAATATTTTTTGTCACATAGAAACATTCCATCCAATAACAAGATTAAATTGGTAAAGCTATCGATTAATGTATCTTCCCTTTTCTTTTTCCTATATCCGCACTTGAAATATCCAGGTAAGGAGACTTTGTTACAATTGTTTCCCCTCGGCAGCCCATGGGGTGCCAGCCTGCCAGGTCAATTTTTTGTTGACCAAACATGCCCGATTTTGCTAAGCTTGCTTCAATTCACTATGAGTTCACACGATCCAAAACCGGACTTTGGGGAAAAGCCCGATCAGCTCGGTTCGGTCTTTGCATAATCCACGTTTTGCATACTTAACTTATTGAGTTTAATCTTGAAATTTGGTAATTTCAATGCCCATCTAAGCAAATGTTTTGTGGTTCCGTTATGTCACGCACATGCACTAGGCAAATCAATCGATGAAGGGTTTGATTGGTTTAAGCTCATTCACTGGAAAGATGATACTGACAATTGACTCAACTGTCCACCAAACTGGCCTTTTTAAGTACGAATCACTCGGTTCGATTGGTCGATCTCTCAATTTCACCCTTTTACACTTTCGTAGTGATTCTTAACCGGCCATGCTAACCAATGTTGTCTCATTCTCCCAAACGGAATCACATACGTGCCAACGCTTTACTTCATTCCGTTCAACTTTTAGCATATCATAGCACTCCTAGTTCCTTGCTTTACGCAATGGCCTTCCTCTTTAAAGTAGCAGAATGTTTTTTTTTACTTTGCTGATTACTGGATGCAAGCTATTATGGAAATGATTGGAGTAGTGTAAATAGCAAGAAAGTATGGTCACTTTCGAGAGGTTTTGGCTTTAAATGGGGTGGGTAAGGACAATGATGCGGTACATGAATCCATGCTTAGCGCCTAGGACAAGGATAGTCTGCCCGAATTATTGAAGAATAGAATCGGCTTGATTGGCTTCATCGATCTGAAAATGGAATAGCATTGAGCCTTATCCATGTCAGATACCACTGGTCGAATGGTTCAGATGGATCCAATTCTCTTAAACTATGCTTTGGCTAGATGGGGAAAATTTTGTCTGCTATTTCTATGCATTGAAATGTTGATTTGGTTCACCAAATTCGATTTTATTGGTTGGTACACTAAGATCTGTAATTACTTTAGCTAGATGCACTTTCTCTTTTTGGTAAACCTGATGAGTCGGCCCAGTTTTCGTGCAACTTGACCGATCCTCCTCCCCAAACAATCTTAAGGGCATATTTCTCGAAAAATGATCACCTAATATAATATTAGGTGACTTACCCCCTCTTCACCTTTAGATCAAAAAGCCCCCCTGTTATATGGGGAGCACCACCCCCCTTACCCCTCCCTCACCCTTGGATTCCCTAACACAATGTTAGGGATTCTCCACATCGGACCACAAGGAGAAGAGCAAACTCCCTTCCATCTAAGCCAGCACCTTATTATAATCTCCTCTTTTTACATGCAATGGGAACGACCGAGCCGAAAACAGAAGGATGCATCAGATTGTTCCAAGCTCTTTGTAAGCCATAAGATAAATGATATTCCTTACTTGTGTCCTCATGAAATTCAAAACTCAAGATCTCAAACGTCATTCCAGTTGCATACCAGAGCTTATATGGTCCAGTGGAGAATATCTTAATATAATCGATTTCGTGCGTATTATTGTAAGCTCTATATAAAATGTCATAACACAAACTAATATAAGAAGTTTATGCTCAATAATTGAGATTTATTCATCTTTTTAAGGAAAATTACCAACAAAAAACAAACCTAAACCTTTTGTATTTACATCAGTTTAGTTTAAATATTTAAATTTGGCCATTTTAGTCCCAATATTTTGACAATTTTCCAATTGAGTCATTTTAACCAATTTTGACTATAAGTTGTTCATGTGGACGTGGGCCATCCTATGCATTCAATGCAGACGTGAAGAGCAATGTTTGCATCAGTAGTTTTTAGTCAAAATTTATCAAAATGACTAAATTGAAATAAGTACAAATAGATTTAGAACTTTTTCAGTAATTCCATTCTTTTTATCTAATACCATCAAGGGACATATATTAAATCCTCAAAGATCAAGAAGAACTCCAAATAAAAAAGCATACACCACCCAACAAAGTGACTACTTTTACACATGGTGTACAAAATAGAAGAAAATTAGGGTGCATTTTATTTCACGGATAGTGAATAATTTAAAAATATTTTAAAAAAATCATGCTCACACCACAAGTACAGAACGGAGTAAAAAGGACACAATAGATCATCTACGCAAGTGAATCGGCAATATTCGTGTCAACCCGATTCATCGTGAAACTTGGTGAGCTAACACGAGAGATCGCGAGGCACTTTCGGAGCAAGAAATCATCGCGCCATCTGAATGAATCATAACACGGCAATAATCACTGTCTCTTAATGAACATACTCACCTAACGACCCTTTTCTTCTTCTTTTTTTTTTACAGGACGTGGTGGTGCTGAGAGCATATGTTCTATAAATGGATCGCTCGACACGGCGATGGCGTGGAAGGGACTAAAGTCAAGCTGCGACCTTTGATTGGGAAAAAGCTAAAAATTCCCAAATCATCGTCGCCCGGGATCTCGTGGCTTCGTTCCTCGGCGTCCTTTCATGGTCCAGTGTGGCCCATCCAAAAGGCACAGCTGTATGACATGTCCCGTTACGCCCAAAGCACCAAACCAAAAACGCCAGCACAGAACAGACTACAGCCCACCCACGAAAAGGAAAAGAAACGACAGATATCATAAGAAAAGGCAAGCAAGAACACGCAAATCAAGTCTCTCTCCCAGCTAAAGGAGATCTGCTCCCGTGGCCGTCGTTCGACAAATCATTCCTTTTCCTTCTCGTTGAAGAAGACAATGAGAGTAAGAGAACCAAAGGCCATCACCACCTTAGGACAGCCAATCATCGGTATTGCCGTAGCTCTCCCATGTTCCGAATTGGGTTGGTCCAGCACTCAATCCTAATATCAACCCGCACGGTATCGATCTTCAATTTTTGGGACCGTGGATCGACTTGTTGAGCTTGGGACTGAGGACCGAATCCGGTTCTAGGGTCAACCTGTGACAGTTAAATTATTTTCCTATAATCATTTATTGCATTCTTTGAAACAATGCATATACTATTTCAAATTTTATATCCATCCATGATGTGATATGAAGCAACCAAACTATGAGCACCAACGAATGTCAAACATATATATAAACTTATAAGATAAATTTCCATTTGGTAGAAGCTACAAACCACAAAAAAGAAGATATGAAATACAATGAAAGCATAAAAAGTCTCCACTATGTATATGTCCGGTTCGTCCGGGTTGGATTAATCTGCACAATATTGAGTTAGAGATTTCAGGATCAAAAACCAACCCAATAGTCTTAAAAACCCAACTATGACCAGCCAGATTGGGCTGGTCCAGGTCTGTCTAGGGTCGACCATGGACCATTGCTCACCCCAATCTCCGACATCACCTCTCAAACTCGGTTTCGATGAATTGGCGCGGACTGATCAGTACTTTCCTATTCCAATCGCCGTCCCTCGAGCTCGGCAAACCAGCTACTGATGAATGGGTGACTGTGCCAGGGTCGAGATCCTTCGTGCTCTGCCGTGTGGTCGAAGCTCAACTTTCCGTTCGGCAAACTTAAAGTAAGACGATGAAAGCGTCTGAGACTCGAAAGGGAAAAGTCGCGCGGGTGAATGATAATGGAAGCGCACGGTGAGGAAAGCAAGGAATAACCATCAATTGCGGGAAAGTAAATCGAAAGAAGGAAACATGATCTAGAAAAGAGATAGAGTTATAAAACATTGTCAATTATTCTAGAGGTGTGTTATGTTACTATTGTCATAAAGTATCATCCCCTGTATTTTCTTATACATCAAGCGAAAAATTGCAAAATGCTCACTGCTGAGAAGGCAAACTCGTTTGGCCAAAAAGATCGGACGATATCTGAATTATCAATCGAGCAGTACCATTTGCGGCTTCGTCAACAATAATTCTTCGTTGAATAAATTATAGAAAAAATGAAGCATTTTATGGCAATCATTAAGAAAAAATCATAGGAGCCATGTTGAATCATATAAGTAACATTCTAGTAATTGATTAACCGAGCTTCAAGTTTTTGCGATTGATTTTTTATGACTAAGATTTATCAGTCATCTAATAAGAAAATAGAATTATTAATGTACATTTTTCTGGATCAATTTGCCACCGGACAATCACATGCACCTCCTACGCCAAGTGGACCACGACCAGACTGTGTGGCCCGCCCCACTTTGGTCTTGCAAATTTTATTTGATTGTTGTGGGTCCCTCTAATTAATTGGAACCTTCTTTTCTCTTTTCTGATCTAACGGCTACGAACGGCCCCACACGTCTTTGGGCCCCACCGCCCCTCCCAACGGCCCCGATTTCATCAGCCCATCAGATCACCGCATTGGGCCTATTTATGCTCTGTAACGAACACTCTCACTCCCATCTCACTCTCTCTCTCTCTCTCTCAAGCAATGGATCAGAGAAGCGGAATCGCACTTGCTTTGCTCTGCATTGTACTCGCTGGCGTCGGTGGCCAATCTCCGGCATCCGCGCCGACGAAGTCTCCGGCGACTCCCGCGCCCGCAGCTGCGCCGGTCTCCACCCCGGCTGCCAAATCGCCATCGAAGGCCACCTCGCCCGCTCCCGTAGCTTCGCCGCCGGCTTCGACTCCGACCCCGGCTGCTCACTCTCCGAAGAAGGCGGCTACGCCGGCTCCTGCTGCCACCCCGGCTTCCCCTCCGACGGTCGAAGCTCCGGCTAGCTCTCCTCCAGCTACCGCGCCGGTCAGTTCCCCGCCATTGCCTTCTCCGGCCAAATCGCCGCAAGCGTCTTCGCCAGCCACCGCTCCGGTGAGCTCTCCTCCAGCTCCGACGTCCTCGCCGACCGCAGCTCCGGAGAGCTCTCCTCCGGCTCCGGTGGAGGTTCCTGCACCGGCTCCGAGCAAGAAGAAGAAGAAGTCTAAGAAGCATGTGTCGCCAGCTCCAGCGCCGGCATTCGACAGTCCGCCCGCGCCGCCGGCGGGAGCCCCTGGGCCGAGCGCTGACGCGCTCTCCCCCGACGCGTCGTCCCCAGGACCATCATTGGCCGACGAGGTAACGATTCTGCTGCTTTCGGCTAGCGCTCGCACTTCTGCTATATTTTTCTTTTGAGGTCTTTATTTCCTGCGAAATTTTCCTATTCCTTTATATTTCGATGATTTTTTACATTTATTATAAATTTCATTGCAATTAATTAGATCTTTGGGATCGCGTCGACAGCTTCTTGCAAGGCATATTTATGTAGAACATAGGAGTTTCGATATATCTGTTTGGTCCTTCAATCCCGTTCGGGCACGGAAAGTCCTCGATCATCAAAATTAAAATCACAATGTAGCGTTCTGTGACAATTTCGTAATTAAAATTATTTGATTATCAATATTAGAAATCATGTACAAATTAATGTTTGGAAAACCTAAGGACAACATATCTAAGCATTATTTCATCAGCGTGCAAGCTCGAAAGAAGCATTCTTGGGAAAATTATTTCGAGCATGGTAAAGTTACATTGGCATTATTGGGGGTTGAAATAGAGACTTTCTAGAGAAATTGTATGTCCTTTACAAAGTGTCACTTGCTAGGCGCGTACTACGGTGTCAGTGCCTTCAATTATTGGACCTGTTCAATATGAAGTCATTGAATTTTCGAAACTTTTGTCACAACGTGTAACATAAACAAAAGATAAATATTAAAAATCACCAAATTCTCTTAACTATTAATAAATATCTTCAAATTACTCAAACGCGAAATTCGAAAATTTTAAAAAAAAAATCTCGTTAATGAGTATTTTTCAAAAGACTGATTAACCATATTCTATTGTTACATGTTTGATTTTCAAAATACCAATAATTCGTATCACAAATACAATCAATATACGAAAAGAAGAAATTTATACGGTGTGTCGGTTCCCATTGTGGTTGGAATCTAAAAAGGACAGAGGTGACTGGCTTCTTATGCTTGCTTCGTGCCAACGCGGAAACTTTGGTTTCTTCTTATGTTTTTACCAGAAGCATGACTGATGACACTGAGCTCACTGGTCAGCTCTTGCCCAAACTGAAGTTCAACCTTTTTAAATTTGATATGGCAGAGCGGAGCAGAAACTGCGAGGAACGTGAAGGCGTTGGTGTCCGGGTTGGCGCTGGGATTGGCTGCGCTTGGGTTGGTTCTCTAGAGACGTCGTCGTTTTTAAATTTGATTTATATGTTACCGATCCAATGTTGCTGTGTATGATATGAAGATTGGCCTCCCCCATTCTACATTATTTGATTATTGTTATTATGTTTTATATGAGTGCCTCCTTGATCTATACGCTGCTTGCTCATACTGTTATGCATTCCTGGGTCTGTACGGTGGGCAATCGTTTGGTTTCTTTTTCAATCGGGATGAACTGGTGAGTTGATTCGGGAACTGGATGTGGTTTTAGCCTTGGTCTTGTGTCGGGCGGCGTCGGGATACGGATTCCGATGTTGGTTTAGAGTTTATCGCATCGTCTAATAAGCTCGTTCCGTGGATCGGGCTTTTACACGAGACGATGAGGCGACCACGAGGCCCGACTTTGATTACGGATGGTACGGGGCTGAGGAGGAGTTGATGGAGGAGTTCAAGAGAGGCTGTTATTGCTCGTTCAGAAAACCATGCTCGAGTTGGTGGGATGTGTTGAATTGTATGTACATGAGGTTGGAGCCGTTGGGACAGTGACCCGCGCCATAACTCCACTTAAATCTTGGTCTTACGGGGTAATTCTGTGATGGACAAAACAAGTTTTCCTATGTTGTCGAATCCTTTTGCTTGCAATGCCCAGAGAGCATTGGTCATGATAAAAAGAAAGTTCACTTCTCTCCTTATGAAATTCCTGTTCAAGTTCGTGGTTTGAAGGACGCCGGGGTTAAAATCATGAATGCATTTATATTCATGTGAAGGTATGTACTTTTGAGATCGATAGTGTAGATCAGTCTATGCGCACAAAAAACTGACCCATTACATCATATTGCTTTACCGCAAAAAGAAAAAGAAGATCCTATTGCCAATTCTTTAAGGTAACTACTTCACGTTATGCCAAATGAAGGTGTCTTCTTGGCCACCATCCATACAACACAATAAATGCAATCTGCAGCCTTCTCCTCCTTCTGCCTTTCCTTATCAAGAATCCAACCGAATTACACCGGAAGTGTTGATGTTCTTTACTCATAACATGGGACATTCTACCCTTCCACTCAAGGAAGTGTTTTTAGGTGGCTATTGAATGATTGACGTGACATGACCAACTAAGTTTATGGCTCGCATGACATCTAACCACATTATATATTGAATTTGAAAACAACTCAACTCTCATTAGCTTGTCTCTCCACGTCAATGACTTGTCAGATAATTGGTACACAAGGTATCATTTATTTCAAATTGGCCAATTCGTATGAATACATGTGGGTAGCCTCATTTATGGGTGTCTGATAATGTAGTACTTATAGGACGAAGACTATGGCTGCCCAAAATACTTTTAAGTGGGCAACGTTGTTCTTCAAACATGAGACTTGTTACATTCAAATTAAGTTGTCTACTAAATCGGCCATCCTCTTGTTACGAGGGTATTCGAACCTCAAAAATCAACTAATCTCCATCTGTACGCACGCAAATCGCAACATCCACATGCACTTTATAAGTTTCATCCGTAAGGTGGCGGGCAATGGTCTGAAGGTTAATATGAGTAGATGACTCATTGATTTGAGTATAGAATTTGCAGGGTTAGAACCAAGTACTTAACCACTCACTCAACTTCTCAAATAGAACCCGCAACTCTAGCCAAAATATACATGGTGTTTTACTTGTGGATTTCTATTAGGACCACTGTAAAAAATTTACACATTCCCATTGGATTATTGACATGCGAAATGATTCGGCTATAATTTAACTCTAGACAAACATGTCGCTCATCAAATGATGAAATTGTATTTTTTTTTTTTGCAACATTGGAGATGGATCTAACAATACTCATTTTTTTATTGGCAATTCTTATTGGGGCATGTACAAGATTTATTTTTATGGTATTTGGTGGTAATATGGATCATCTTGTACCCGTGCGTCCAGTCCACTAATGGACTGTATTGGGTTTTATCCAACCGGGACTTCGGCCCTTGTCTAAGAAGACATGCCCGGCAGCCGAAGATTGAGGTATTAGGAAACGGAACCACCTCCAGTGGAGATGATCATCGGACCGGCCTGAAGATTAAGCCTAACATTAAAAAGATCTTGCAAAATCGCCTTGTCACGAAATAGTTGAATAATTTAGACTACATTTGTTTCACGAAAAATATAACATTTCTGAAAAATATTTTCGAGAAAATCATTTTTCTGAAAAATGATGATATTTTCCTGTGTTCATTTGTCAAAAGCCGCCGATTCACCCGCCTCGAGTGAGGTCGAGTCACGTTGTTAAAAACCGCGATATTTATAGGCAAACCAAGAACACCAAAAACATTTTTTGACTATTTTATTTTTCATGGAATGAACGCCCGAAAATTTGCAAAATATTTTCTTGGAAGTTATTTTACGTGAAATGAACGGAGTCTTAATTATAGATATAGTTTGTTGACATGATAAAAAAAAGGTACATATATACGTGCAAAGAGAAAATTATCATAAGATTTTAACCCTTTTTCTATAAGATTACTCATAAGTTAAAAAGAGAGAGAGAGTCAAATTTGACAAATTGAAATACATGAGAAATGAAAGAAAATTAATATTTTACGCTTTTGTAGATGGATAGAAAATTTATAAAATTTCTCATAAAGAATTTGTTACAGGAAGAATAAAATAATTGTAATGCCTTAAAAATAGGAGACTTTGTTTATTGTGTAAAATAAGTTATTATATATGCATATATAGGCACACACAATATCCATGAAAGCGAAATCTCATTTATAATTGGTGAATCAAATTGAACTGACAAAGGCCATTAAAATATTTTGTGTTGATTTTCTTAATCTTTATTAGCAACTGTTAATAAGAGATTAGCATAACCACTCGATAATTATGTGCTCATATTATGCCACTATATTTTCTTCTTCTGTTGATAGATACCCATTATGCTCAGCAAATGTACTGCCTCGATACTTAACGGAAACTTCGAATCGCTTTGATAAATTTCTCTTAAGTTATAACTAAAATTATCATCGTCAGCTTTTCACGTTATGAATTGTCAATTTCTTATATTGTCGACAAATTTGCTATTTTCCGACTGTCTTGTTCACCGAGGACTTCCGTTTTAATCAAGCTTAAGTTTTTGGCAACGAAGCTTATTACTTATCGATGACAAAGAGTTGGTCAGTTTTCGGCATTAATAACTTTGGGTAAGCATCACGGGAAGAAATATTTCATGACTGCTTCCGGACAATTGGAGCAGTTTTGAGTGGAATCAAGGACTGATCTTCGCAGGAATCCACCTCCACTCCTAATAATAATTTGGACAACTGGCAGCAACATGTCTTCTTGTGGAATGGCCAGATTTTGGTTAAATAGAAGAAACCGTGTGGACTACTTTGGAAGCAAGTACGACCAGCTAATTGTCCCATAACTTTCTTATAAGAACAATAAAGAAATAATTGCGCTAAACGACAAAAGATTCACGCGAATTGCAATTATTACTGATTAAGCTCGACTAGCAAACGTACTAAAAGATCAATCTTCTCTCATCACCACTTCACGGTACACACAATTCAACTTGACTAGTTACTGTAGCTCGGCTCCACTCTTTTGAAATTCAAATAGCTCGAGAGCTTAAATGTGCGATTTCGTTTATCAAAAGAGTTCATTAACATGTGTTTGTAGTTGAAAAGTTTTATTAATTTGGACTTAAATTTATATAACATCAGAAAGATTTTAATGTTGATTTGTACTTTCAGAACTCCAGCTTGAGCTTTGCTGCCTTACTTTTTAACCGATCAAGTGGAGGCTGGTAGAGCTGTAAGTCCGAGTGTACAATTAGAATATTGAGCAATGAACAATTTGCGTTCCTACATGTTTGACTATAAAGGGAAAGAAAGAGGAACTTCATGAATGCATGCGAAGCTGCATGGGAAGCTTCCTTGACTCGCCAAAACATCGTCGAGAAAATTAAAGAATCGAGAGTCAGGAAGACCATGAACCAGTAGAACCCGTGCCTGCATACATGCATTGCATTTACATGTTCCCTCCACTCTACTTCCAACCTGCTTCCAGTCTGTTTAAAGCTGGACCATCAATTAAAGATTAAATCCTTTGTCTAATCGCATTTCTTTTTCCACTCGGATTCTCCGTCGGTGGTCCACTCCGTTTTGAAAAACATTTTCCACAGGTCTTTATGGGTCAGCCCTTTTTACAGTCCACTCACTATCTATAATAAAAAATTAGAAAATAATTTTTAAAAAAATGTTGGAAGAACTAACTATAAGAACCCTCGAAGAGCTCTTCACAATAGCATCACCTCCTAAGAAAGCCTTTGCTCTCCATCATCTCTTCATTAGCCTCCTCTTTCTCTCTCTGCGTGTGTGTCCTATACCCCTTTTTCCCCTTTTAGCTCTCGCAGTGGTTGTCGTAACTGAGAAATATGAAGCTTGCTTTTGCAACCCTCCTCCTTGTTTCACTTGTTCTCAGCTCCTCATTGCACGCCATGGCCGGCGATCTGAGCCCGCAAACCGTTCCAAGTAAGACATGAACACGCATCTTTACATGTTCATAACATGGTTATTCATGAATTCAACATGATTTTTTTTTTCGAAACTTTTGACTCCAAGTGCCACCCTCAATGACTGGCTCCTGGATAAGCCGAATTCATGTAAAAGGAAGAAAAAAGAAATGAACTACCTAGTGCTAGTAAATGTACATTGGGAATAAGCGTTTGAGTGCTAGATTCAATGCTCACGATGTGAATATTGGAGCAGATTCTAAACCATGCATTTTCTTTTCTTTCATCCGACAGGTTCATGCGACACCCAGTGCGGCGTGAGATGCCAGAATGCCGGGGTGAAGGACCGGTGCCTCAAGTACTGCGGGATCTGTTGCCAGAAGTGCCAATGCGTGCCGTCGGGGACGTACGGGAACAAATCGGAGTGCCCTTGCTACAGGGACATGAAGAACTCCAAGGGCACTGCCAAATGCCCTTGATTCGTTATATTCCTTTGCATCTAATGAAATTTCGTTCCATATCTATTCATTTCATTCTGTAATATTACGTTGTAAAAGCTTCTTTGGCTCATTTTCTCCATCTTTAAATAAGAGATATTTGGTCGGTTTTCATTTCCTATGTTGGGATTTATTTATATGTTCTTTGTCAATGGCCACATGTAAAAAAATATATAGAGCGAGTCGAATTACATATGATTAGAGATAAGCAAATGACCTGCTATTTAAATTTGAGGAATCTTTAAATTCGAGTTACATCCCTTGTCAATGGCCGCGTTTAAAAATATATATATAGAGTGAGTCAAATTACATATGATAACAAATAAGCAAATGACCCGCTATTCAAACTCGATGAATATTTAGATTCGTAGCTCGCGCTAGTGGGATGACGTCGTATTAGGATTGGTGTGAAGAGCAGTAGTATGTATAGCGGTGAGCGATCCCAACAAGAAGAGAAGATCCCCTTTTTTTTTTCTTTTGGTCGTTGACTTAAGTCAAAGGAAAGTGGGAAAGCTAAAATAAAATATAAAAAGAGGAGGGTACGGAAAGTTCTGTACAGTAGTTGTTGATCGCTTTAATTAAGCTAAAGAACCGACCATGTGAAGAGATTAAAAAGATGAAGCAGAGAATCTTTATGGTGCCTCCTAAAATTTTCAAGTTATATCATTTAATCTTAAATCTTTCTAATTTTGATTGAACTCTTTCAATTAATTTTGGCCACAAAATCGTTGATTTAACGATTCAATCATTGCCGCTCATCTTATATGGTATACTAACTCATTGGCTATTTCGAATGAAAATCGACCGAGAGAACAATATTGAAATTTTACGTAAAAGTTTATAACTACGTTGATAAAATTGAAATGTTTAATACTGGACCAATGTACATATAATAAGATTAGGAGTGATTGGATGGTTTCCTCTTAAATGGTTCTATATTTATTAATGAAATTAGGTCAACGAAAACATTATAACCTGGGGATGAGTAGTTCTAGGGCAAGTTCACGTGGAGTTTGGAACTCACCTTGTCGAAATCAGTTTCCAATTTGTACAATTCGAAGTCCACCTTGTATATCTTGAAATTGATTTCATGATTGGTTTCAGATTCTACCTGAAAAAATCAAATTTTATGTTTATTAATTCTTTTTATTTGTTTCATTATTATAAAGTTCACATACAAGGAAGTTAGAAAGTTCACATTCTCAAGTTTGGACACTCACAGAACTTATACTTAGTTCTATGAGTTTGTTTTTATGATGTTCCATACATAGCAAATTTCACCCATGAAAGATGTGGACAATCATAGAACCTAAATGCATCTTCCGTGATTATCTCAGCATAATTAAGTCCACTCACCAAAGATTTTAATCTAAATTTTGTAATCATCAAATTACTTAAGACACGTTTTTTCCGACAATCTCCTTTTATTTATGAAGAAAACTTTCGAACTTGCAGGTGTTATGTACATATATAGACACGCACAAGAGAAATCTCATTTAAAATTGGTGAATCAAATTGAAATGACAAAGGTCATTAAAATATTTTGTGCTGATTTTCTCAATCTTTATTAGCAATGGTTAATAAGAAATCAGCATAACTACTCAATAATAATGTGCTCATATTACTCCACCATCTCTACCTTATTCTGTTGATAGATACCCATTCTGCTCATCAAGTGTACTGCTTCGATACTTAACCGAAACATAGAATCGCTTCGATCAATTTCTCTTAAGTTTTAACTAAGGCTCTCATCTTCAGCTTTTCACATTATGGATTGTTGATTTATTATACTGTCGACAAATATGCAATTTGCTGACAGTCTGGTTCACCGAGGACTTCCATTTTAATCAAGCTTTACTTTTTGTCGACGAAGCTATTACCTATCAATAACGAAGAGTTGGTCATTTTTTGGCGCTAATAACTTTCGGTAAGCATCACGGGAAGATATATATCATGTCTGCTTCCGGACAGCTGGAGCAGTTTTGAGTGGAAATCAAGGACTGATCTTCGCAGGAATCCACCTCGACTCCGAATAATAATTTGAACAACTGGCAGCAACATGTCTTCCTGAGGAGTGGCCAGATTTTGGTAAAACAGAAGAAACCGCGTGCACTACTTTGGAAGCAAGTACGACCAGTTAATTTTCCCACGACTTTCTTATAAGAAAAAGGGACATATTCACTAGAAGTCCTAAAACTTATAGCGAAAGTGCAAGTGGGTCCTAAAACTTATAAAAAGTGTAATTGAGTCCTAAAACTTGTCAAGTTCGTTCATTTGAGTCCCTCTGTTAGCACCGTCCAATTAGTCTCATGGAAAATGCTAACGTGGCTTATTTTATTACTTTCTCTCTCCTACGTGGCAAGTAAATTCTAACTGCAGAATCCACGTTTGTAAAAGGACACCGTTTGAAGAGTCTCTTTCGCTAAATTGAAGAGAAGACGGCATCATTTTTGTTCTACCCGCTCCACTTTGTCTCCCTCAACATTAAAGAAGTCGACGAAGCCCTAAATTGACGAAGAAGCGAAGAACCCTAAAATTGTTGTTCCTTCTTCGTCGAAGATAGCGAGCAAAGAAGGTTGTAGATACCTTCTTTGTTGATCGACAGTCTGCTCAAGCCGTCCATTGTGGTGTCCAATATATCGAGGTGAGCCCGAGGAAACTTTGATTTCTGTAAGTCATTCCGTGAAAGTGATTGCCAGCAAACATTTACCGTGAACCCTAGATTATTATTTCGTTGCGTAGCTTTGTCGGTTGGCATTCAACCTCTTTTATTTGTGTGCTGAATTGAAGGTTGTCTCATGCATTGTAGGTCCAATGGCCAGCAATATAGTCCTTATTACTTGTTACTTTGGAGGTAAACTTCAGATTGGACTAGACTTCGAATAGATCGGTGGAAGGGTCAATATTGTTGTAGACTTAAGTAACAATTCATTATCTTATATAACTGGAATTATTGAGGCTTTAGGTGGGCACAAGAAAGAGAAGCTCTATCATAGAGTTCCTAGAAGTAGTAATGTTGATAATTGTCTGGTAGATATTGGGATGTTAGTGAAATTCTATGTTGCCATGCCATATATGCAATAAACCACAATCAAAATGATCCGGGTGAATACTTAGCCGAATGTTATAACAAGGATAAGTATCTGAGTGTTAATCAGTTCATGATGACAAACGTGAGAGGAGAAAAGTTTTGGGAAAAAACCATCAAAGATGTTGTTCAACCCCCACTAGTGAAGAAGATGGCTAGAAGGCCAAAAAGAAGCAGAAGAAAGGAACCAATTGAATTGGTAAGAAGTGAAAGAATGACCAAAGAAGGTAGACAAATGACTTGTTCTACTTGCAATGTAGTTGGACATAATCGCAAATGATGTCCATTGAAAAAGGTATTTCTTCATGTTGATGATATGTTTGTTATGTTAACATGTTGTCAAGATAAATGACTTGTTCTGCTTAATCTGTGCTTCTAGGCCAATGCTCAAGCCAATGTATATATATCAAGTACCAATGCCGATGCACCAGTTACAACTAAAGGAGGGTCTACAGGCCAGGCTGTTGCTTCTGTTGAGGCATCAGCACAATGTGCTAAGTAGGCCAGTGCTTTTGATTCGTTTTCTAGTATGACCAATACTTTAGATGACATCACTATTAATCAAGGACAGGGATGTTCTACTCAGGCTAGTGTAATAGTTCAAGATAAAGCTAAGAAAATCCTCGTGAATAATACCTAATCACCTAATCTCCATGCATTTATGCGTTATCATTTGATTCTTATGTGTAATGTTTTTTTCCATTATAAGAGATGTGCAAATGAAAAGGAAATGCAAGAGCAAGCACAACTGAAGAAAAAGAAAATGGTTTGTACAAACTTACAATGCGTTGTCACTTAATGTTTTAATACTTTGTGATAATAATGTGTTGGTTTTTATGCAATCTGAAATACCCGGTGCAAGATTATTGAACATAAGGACTTGTTGTTCGAGAGCTAAAGATACAAATGCGTCATTTCAGCCATCACAACCTTAAGCTAGTTCTCAATCTCAAACAGTAAACACATCTGTTCGAGAGCATGTTGCTTTAAAAACAAAGGTGCCATGAAAACCCTAATCAAGCCAAAAACCTCAATCAGTAACGATTTCTCCTCGAAGTCGTGTTGCTAGAAAGTTCAAGGTACCATCATAGCCATCACAACTTCAACCAAAACTAGTAAGGACTTTCCCACCAAGGCATGTTGCTATAAAGGCAAAGGCGCCATCAAAACCTCAGGCAAGCTCTCAACCTTCATCAACTAGAGAATCTACTTGAAGTTATGTTGCTGTAAAGGTAAATGGGCCATCACAACCATCAAAACCACAGGCATAGTAAGGACTTCAACTCAAAGCCATGTTGTTGGAGAGGTCAAGGTGCCATCACAGTAGAGACCAGAATCAGTTCATGTTCCTGGAAAGGTAAATGTGCCATCACAGCCTCCACTAGAACCAGTAAGAACTTCCCCGCGAAGGCATGTTGCCATAAAGGCAAATGCGCTATCAAAACCGCAAGCAAGGACTTCAACTCGAAGTCATGTTGCTGGAAAGGTTAAGGTGCCATCACAGTAGAGACCAGAATCAGTTCATGTTACTGGAAAGGTAAATGTGCCATCACAGCCTCAACCAGAACCAGTATGGACTTCCCCACGAAGGCATGTTGCCATAAAGGCAAATGTGCTATCAAAACCGTAAGCAAGCTTTCAACCTCCTCGAAAAGCCGTTGTTGTGGAGGCAAAGGTGGCATCCAAGTCTCAGGCAACTTCCATCCAAAGGCAAAGGTGCCGTCACAGCCTCATGCTAGTTCAAAAAAAGTTTTGCTACAAAAGCGAATCCAATATATATAAGGAAAAGCTTGAGAATTCAAAATCAAGTGAAGGCCAATCATTCAAGGAAAACCAGAATTCTTAGATTTGGGTTGATGTATGTTCTTTTTTTTATTTATCTGTGGATAGATGTTGTCTTGGTGTAGTTTTTTGTTTCCACCGATTCCCTTGAAGTAATGATGTAATGGTGAATATTTGGTGTCCTTGTAAGATGGAGTCATGATCAATATGAGGAAGCCAAATTATTATCTAAGCAAGTCATTTCTTGGTTCCTCATTTTTTATCAATCTTATGATGGTTACATTGATGGTTACACTGAAGAAACTTGCAAGCACCAGGTGTACACTTATATTTTATCGCATTTGCCTATTATTCTTAAAAACAGAGTATTATGGAACCTAGTATTATGGAACACATTCATATCATTAATCAACAACCAAGCTTACAAACTTACAAACACAGTACTATGGAAGCCTTAGGTGCTTTCCACCAAGTCTCATGTTACATATAATCGATACAATAATATAGCAGATGCATAACATAAATGCTATTTGATATAGCATCTTTTCTTTCTTCATTCGTTTAAGCTCCGCCTTTAAATGTCTATGTTTCACCTTTTGTGTTTTTACTTTAGCTAACAATGAGCTCACTTCAACGTCATCACCCATCGATTGGCTTGACTAGCACAATGCTTGATTTCTTTCAAAGAGGTCAACTATCATGTCCCTTGCTTGATCTGATATCTTTAAATCGACCCACATGACAAAATTGCAACAATCTGGACTATCAAATTTAGCACATCCATGGAACCTTCTCCCTGCATTTTTCCTAGTCTTTGCCATGAGAATTGGTGATTTCAGACCACAATAGCAAGTGAGCTGTAGCTCCAACTCTTTAGGACATGTCCCACTTGATTCAGATGTTTGCAGCTTCAATCTTCTTGTTGCCATTCTTTAATAAACAAAACACACTAAATCAGAAACCCATCTCTTCATTTGCACATTCAACAAAGAGACTAGCCGAAATGAAGAAAACAAATAACATTTCAACAAGAGAAGGGATTTTTGCTTGCAATCACTTTGACGGGATGACTTAAAGAAATCAAGGTTCCCTTGGGCTCACCTCGACGGGATGACTTACAGAATTGAAGATATGTCGGACATCACAATGGATGGCTCAAGCTCGAGCAGACTGTCGATTGACAAAGAAGGTATCTACAACCTTCTTTGCTGGCTATCTTCGACGAAGAAGGAATGGCGAGGTTTTGATTTGGGGGTTCTTCGCTTTAGGGTTCTTCCGATTTGGGGCTTCGAGGCTTCGTCGAGTTCTTCAGTCGTTGAGGGAGACGAAGATTACGGGGCAGGAACGACGCCGTCTTCTCTTTCATTTAGGGCACGCGACTCTCCAAAACAATAACGTTTTGAAGACATGGAGTCTACAATGGACGTTAATTGTCACGGATGAGAGAGAAAATAATAAAATAAGAGGTGTCAGCATTTTCCGTGAGACTAATTGAACGGCGCTAACGGATGGAGTGAATTGAACGAACTTGACAAGTTTTAGGACTCGTATGCACTTTTTGCAAGTTTTAGGACTCACTCGCACTTTAGTTACAAGTTTTATGACTTCTAGTGAACATATCCTTAAGAGAAATAAAGAAATGACTGCGCTAAACTACAAAAGATTCACGCTAATTGTGAATTACTAATTAAGCTTGACTAGCAGACGTAGTAAAAGATCAATCTTCTCTCATCTCCACTTGATGGTACACACGATTCAACTTGACTAGTTACTGTAGCTCGGCTCGGCTCCACTCTTTCTAAATTCAAATAGCTCGAGAGTTTAAATGCACGACTTCGTTTATGAAAATAATTCATTAATATGTGTTTGAAGTTGAAAAACTTTATTAATGTGGACTTAAATTTATAACCAGAAAGATTTTAATGTAGATTTGTGCTTTCGAAACTCGAGCTTGAGCTTTGCTGCCATACTTTTTTAACCGATCAAGTTGAGGCTGGTAGCGCTGTAAGTCCTAGTGTCCAATTAGAATATTGAGCAATGAACAATTTCCATTCCTATATGTTTGACTAGAAAGGGAAAGAAAAGAAGAACTTCATGAATGCATGCGAAGCTGCATTGGAAGCTTCCTTGACTCACCAAAACATCGTCGAGAACATTAAAGAATTCGAGAGTCAAGAAGACCATGGACCAGTAGAACCCGTGCCTGCAGACATGCTTTGCATTTACATTTTCATTTGCGTTTGCATGTTCCCTCCACTCTTACTTCCAACCTGCTTCCAGTCTGTTTAAAGCTGGACCATCAATTAAAGATTTAATCCTTTGTCTAATTGCATTTCTTTTTCCACTTGGATTCTTCCTTGGTTGCCCACTCCATTTTGAAAAACATTTTCCACAGGTCTTTATGGGTCAGCCCTTATTACAGTCCACTCTCTATCTATAATAAAAAATTAGAAAATAAATTTTTAAAAAATGTTGTAAGAACTGCTATAAGAACCCTCGAAGAGCTCTTCACAATAGCATCACCTCCTAAGAAAGCCTTTGCTCTCCATCATCTCTTCATTAGCCTCCTCTTTCTCTCTCTCTGTCCTATACCCCTTTTTCCCTTTTAGCTCTCGCAGTGGTTGTCGTAACTGAGAAATATGAAGCTTGCTTTTGCAACCCTCCTCCTTGTTTCACTTGTTCTCAGCTCCTCTTTGCACGCCATGGCCGGCAATCTGAGCCCGCAACCCGCTCCGAGTAAGACATGAACATGCATATTTACATGTTCATAGCATTCTTATTCATGAATTAGACATGATTTCTTTTTATTTTCCCCACTTTCCACTCAGAGTGCCACCCTTAATGACTGGCTTTAGGATAAGCTGAATTCATGTAAAAGGAAGAAAAAGAAATGAACTACCTAGTGCTAGTAAATGTACATTGGGAGCAAGCGTTTGAGTGCTAGATTCAATGCTCGCGATGTGAATATTGGAGCAGATTCTAAACCATGCATTTTCTTTTGTTTCATCCCACAGGTTCATGCGACGCCAAATGCAGCACGAGATGCCAGAAGGCCGGGTGGAAGGCCCGGTGCCTCAAGTACTGCGGGATCTGCTGCCAGAAGTGCCATTGCGTGCCGTCGGGGACGTACGGGAACAAATCAGAGTGCCCTTGCTACAGGGACATGAAGAACTCCAAGGGCACTGACAAATGCCCTTGATTCGTTCCATTCCGCTGCATCTGATGAAAGTTCATTCCATTTCTATTCCTTTGATTCTGTAATATTGCATTGTAAGAGCTTCTTTGGCTCATTTTCTCCCTCATTAAATAAGAGATATTCGGTCGATTTTTCATTTCCTAAGATGAAATTTATTTATGCGTCCCTTGTCAATGGCCATGTGTAACAACATACATAGAGCGGGTCGAATTATATATGATTAGGGAGAAGTAAATGACCTGCTATTTAAACTTGAGGAATCTTTATATTCGAGATATATCTCTTGTCAATGGTCACGTTTTAAAATATATATAGAGTGAGTCGATGATTAGGGATAAGCAAATGACCCGCTATTCAAACTTGAGGAATATTTAGATTCGAAGCTCCCACTAGTGGGACGATGTCATATTAGGATTGGTGTGAAGAGTAGCTGGATGTATAGCTGTGAGCGATCCCAACAAGAAGAGAAGATCCTTTTTTTCTTCTTTTGGTCGTTGACTTAAGTCAAAGGAAAGTGGGGAAGCTAAAATAAAATATAAAAAGAGGAGGGTACGGAACGTTCTGTACAGCAGCTGTTGATCGCTTTAATTTAAGCTAAAGAACCGACCATGTGAAGAGATTAAAAAGATTAAGCAGAGAATCTATATGGTGCCTCCTAAAATTTTTAATTTATGTTATTTAATTTTAAATCTTTCTGTGAAATTTTAAGTCAACTCTTTCAATTAATTTTGGCTGCATAATCGTTGATATAACGACTCAATCATTGACGGCCATCTTATGTGGTATACTGACTCATTGGCGATTTCAAATGAAAATTGACATGAAGAACAATATTGAAATTTCACGTGAAAGTTTAAAACTACATTAATAAAATTGAACTGTTTAATATTGGACCGATATACAAATAATAAGGTTAGGAGTGATTGGATGGTTTCCTCTTAAACACTTTTATATTTATTAATGAAATTAGGTTAACGAAAACATTATAACCTGAGGATGAGTAGTTCTAGGGTAAGTTCACGTGGAGCTTGGAACTCATCATGCCGAAATGGGTTTCCAATTTTTGCAATCCGAAGTCTACCTTGTATATCTTGAAATTGATTTCATGATCGGTTTCAAAGTCTACCCAAAAAATCAATTTTTGTGTTTATTAATTGTTTTTATTTGTTTCATTATTATAAAGTTTACATACAAGGAAGTTAGAAAGTTCACATTCTCATAGTTCGGACACTCACAGAACTTATACTTAATACTGCGAGTTTGTTTTTACGATGTTCCATTCTTAGCAAATTTCACCCATGAAAAATGGGGACAATCATAGAACCTAAATGCATCTTCTGTGATTATCTCAGCTTCCACAGTACTTAAGTCCACTCAATAAAGATTTTAAATTTAATTTTGTAATCATCAAATTACTTTAGGCACGTTTTCCGACAAGCTCCTTTTTAATTATGAAGACAACAGCCGAACTTGCAGTTGTCATGTACATACACGTGATATCAATTTTTGCACAATCAATGTAATGAAGGACCAGAATTTGCATGACCTATAAATGCTTCTACTACTACAGTTGTAGAACTATATCTCTAGAAGTAGCTTGTATAAAGATGTACTACGCCAAAGTATTAAAGCGTTTAAGTTCGGTTCTCTGATTCTCAGTCCGGTTCCGTTATGTTTCTGCATGGAAATCAAGAATTGGCAGGTAAGGTACCAAAAATTTGGAACAAGGTGGATCCACCCATTCCCATTGGAATATAGAACCGGGCTGATTCCCATCTATGCCCATCCCTACAAAAACTCATGACCATCTTTGCCTACTTAGTCCACGTGCCATAATTTACGACCGATTCATAAGAAAACGGCTTGAATAGGCTACATGCCGGGCAGCCGTTGGATACTGTTCGCTAGGTGGTGACCACTGATAGGTTGTGGATATTGAGCAAAGGTGAATCAAGTCACCGTGCATAATATTCCCATCATTCATATAGAAAGGTCCTTATTTCGATTTAACGATCTCCCTATTTTTGTTAATTTGAGCAATTCAAAAGGCCTACACCAAATTCGCCGCCTCCATCGCATGTGATCACCGCCGGTCATCACTATATAGTGGTCAATTGCTGTCGCTAACTACTGCCTCTCGATCTCTCCCTTTCCTTGATTCCCAGTAGAGAGCAAGGTCCATAACGGAGCTGGGGTTGTGAGCCTTGACTATGCTCAAAGGCAACCAGTGAGCACAAATTCGAGGCCTCCGATGATTGTCGATAACCTTCTTGGCCTCAATAGATGGAAGATGGTGGTTGAAGAGTTGGCGGTCATCATGGACATGACTCGGTGGACAATGATAATGTTGGAAATTGTGAATCAATTTTTAGAGAATTCTAGGATGGGCATTTGCTAGTCAAGTCTAAAAATATCTAGCATGGACAAGATATTTGTAGAATGGTCATTTGTAGAAAAAAATCTAGATGTATATAGTGTAATTGACTATGGTGGTGGAGTCCTATATAAATAGGCTAAATGCTCATTGATGTGGTGTGTGGGGGGAAGTAGTCCTCCACCATGAGAGGAGCTAAAAATACTCCAACTACATCTATTGTGATGATCCTTCATCGCTTGTACTACCCTATCTATAAACTATGATGCTTTCTTATAGGAAAAATAAAGAAATGATTGCGCTAAACGACAAAAGATTCACACTAATTGTGAATTACTGATTTAAGCTCGACTAACAAATGTACTTAAAGATCAATCTTCTGTCACACAATTCAACTCAACTAGTTACTGTGGCTCGGCTCCACACTTTTGAAATTCAAATAGCTCGAGGACTTAAATGTGCGATTTTGTTTATGAAAAGAATTCGTTAATTTATTAAAGTGGACTTAAATTTATATTGAAGGATCTAGTGCGATCACCAGAAGGGGGTGAATATGTGATTTTAAAAACTTTTGCGGAAGTACAAAATACATAGCGTGTGAAGCAAGATATACAAGTGAAGTAACAAGTACTACAAGCACAATCAGAGAGTTAAGAGAAAGGAGATCAAGACATAGAGTTTATAGTGGTTCGGCTTAACTCAAGCCTACATCTACTGTCACACCTCAAACCTTACGAGTATGATAACAGCCCACTCCGGTCAATATGAAATGCGACATCTCAGGCATGTCACCGACCCACACGAAATAATAACGTGATGCACATGCGAAAGCGAATACAATCTCCGTACTGTAAGTATACAATGGAATCATGGATAGGAAGAAAGAGTCTCGAAGAACAACAAAGCAACATATATACATGTACGCAAGCGTTAATTACATCAACGCTATTACAAGCCTTACTAGAGGCCAAGGACTACGGCACCACGTACATCCAAATGGGGTCAATAGTATAGGAAGTCTAACTACTCAACTATCTGTCATCATCAAAAATGAATATAAGCTATCCCAAGTCCAACCACCGCCATTGTCCAAATCTAGTACGCCGTCTCCATAGAATCTATCTTCATAGGCACCCCAAAACGTTCCGACAAAGCATTCCTTTCAAGTGTTCGGGTCTGAAATGGTTTGTAAACAATGAATGAGATACACTTATCTCAATAAGTCTACTCCCTAAACCCGACTAGGATAAAATGTACTTTCAGAATACCCTAACATGTTGTTCTACTCATAGTAAGAGACAATCACAGTAATTACAACGATAAAATCATCGCATCAAATATTCCAATTAATCACATAACATTCCATAAGCCACATTTCAACTCAGAGACAATATGCTCTAAAGCGCACAACCACATTAAGCACAGTTTGATTGGAACACTGTACATCAGTCATCAAATACTCACAAAGGTCCCGATTATAAGGCCAAATCATTATGACACGTCCCATACCATGTCACACAATTTCGTCCCGTAATAAGGTTCAACATATCAATGGTTCAATCAAACATTAGATGTTTCCTGACCCGAGAAAAGTTCTCGCCTCAGGTCCTCGCCACAACCGCGTAAACGCCTCAGGTGTGCGACTTGCCATAACCCGCGTAAAGTTCACGCCTCAGGTGTGCGACAGTTGGCCTCGTCAGGCTCAACTAAACCCTGCGTAAACACGCCTCAAGGTAGCCAGCGTAAAAACGCCTCAAGCTTAAATCTCAACCTCGCGTAAAAACGCCTCAGGGTAGCCCGCGTAAGAACGCATCAGGCTTAGTTCTCAACCCCGCATAAAACGCCTCAGGGTAATTCAACTAATCAATTCCATCAAAATAGCATGCTTAGGCCTTAAAGACCATACGATCAACAATTTAAGCCATGCAATTATAATTGAACCACTCGATAGACAAAAACATCACAAGATCATCGCTCAGGGCCACATGATTAATAATCGAACCATACGATTAGCAAATGCACCACACGATTCTCGCTCACGGCCACACGATTAATAATCGGACACACGATTAATTAATGTACCACATGATTATCATTCATGGCCACACGATTACTAATCGGACCACATGATTATCATTCACGGCCACACGATTACTAATCGGACTACATGATTAGTTAGCGTACCACATGATTAATTTATGGACACACGATTAATTAATGTACCACGTGATTAATTTATGACCACACCATTAATTAATGTATTACATGATTAACTAATGTTTAATCATATATGACATCATAAATCCTAAAAATATCTCCTCCTTGTATCATCCAAGATATCTTCGCCTTGCATCATGCATGACCACAAGCTCATAAATGCACAAGTGACATCATCAAGCTTGACCATGACATCACCAAACTCAAATTCGGAACTAACCTTGGCAGCCCACAAAACTCACATTTTTCTCACTCAAATCTTCATGTAAACATCTCTAATTCATGCCATAACAATAACTACATGATGGCACATCAAGAACATACAAGAAATCCAAGTTTTGGCATCCAAAAATCACCCTTTAGCCTAGTCAAAGTTTAGGAAGAGACTTACTTCAAAAGTGGCTAGAAACGTGCACAAACAAAGACGGAATAGGCTCCAAACCGCTACTCCAAAATCGTGGTTGCGACGAAGGCGAAAACCAATCACAAAACAAGGGAAAATGGAGAGATTTTTTAGAGAACTTGAGTTGATGAAGATGGTGGTTGTATGAAATGGTGAAGAGAAAGATAATAAGCTGAAAATTCTCTTTAAAGAGATGATAAAGTTAATCCAAAGGCTAAGGATCAACCTTGTACAAAAGAAGATTCAATGGCTAAGATTTAACCTCGAGAAATAAAACTAATAAAGCAAAATTATGCTTCTATCCCAATAATAAATCAGCCACAAGATAATTAACAAAGTAAATTATCTAACCGAGAAAGAAATGATAACCGAACTAAGGGTAAAACGGTAATTTTCGACTTTCAGGCCAGTCGCGCGATTTCTTTCGACTTTCAAACTTTACTATCAAAATCACTAACAAAATGAGATGTCGTCCAAAAGATACTCATTGAAGACGTCGGAAGTTCGATACCCAAGTTTGGAGGTTAATTCGTGATCAAAATCGATCAATTGCGATTTCAGTGTATTTCAAACTAACGGGCGGCTTTTTAGGTGTTACGTGTATCGACCCGCGACTGATATAAAAATCATGTCACGTTTGGTTTGCTCTAGTCATGTGACCTTGGTTTCCATGTAATCGTAAGGTTCAATCACTAGATCCGAAGGTCGTGATCATTATAAATCTGGTTTAGATTAATTCGCAAATTATACTATGGTCAAACGGAGCCACCCGTGAACCAATTGTATAACACTAGCAAATCGTTCTAAAACCAATCTTAGATTGGGCTATGTCGGCCCAAGATATTCCCTTAACAATCCTTATGGTCCAAGCGTCCATCCACGTTCAAGTCCTTAGGTCCATGTAAACAACTCCTACTTAGCCTTTCCCTCTTGGTTAGTCTTCTCAAGAGCGATCAATTCTGAGTGAAATTTAACTGAAACACAATCGATGAAATATATATCCTTTCATTTATCTCAAAATAGGGTCGAATTTCAGAATGTCGCAATTCCTCCCTCCTTACAAAATTTTCATCCTCGAAATTTTACACATACAACCAACTAATCAAATAGATTAGGGTACTGGCGTCTCATTACTTCCTCACTCTCCCACGTGGTTCCCTCTGTTCCATGATGCTCCCAGATGACTTTAACCAGTGGAATCGTCTTGCTTCTCAGAATCTGCTCCTTTCTATCATCTATTCGAACCGGCTTTTCCATGTATGATACCTTGTCCTCCACTTCAATGACTACATGATTCAATACATGAGTCGGGTCTGGTTCGTACTTCCTCAACATTGAAACATGAAAGACATTGTGCACTTGCGATAAATTTGGCGGCAACGCCAAACGATAGGCTAAGGTTCCAATTCGCTCTAGTATCTCGAAAGGACCAACGAATCTTGGACTTAGCTTCTCTTTCTTCCCAAATCAGGACAATCCTCGCATTGGAGACACCTTAAGAAACACATGATCTCCGACGTGAAATTCTAAAGGTCTACGTCGTTTGTCCGCATAACTTTTATGACGACTCTGCGTAGTCTTAAGCCTCTCACGAATCACTTTCACAGCTTCCATTGATTGCTCTACCAATTCTGGTCCCATTATACTCCTTTCTCCCACTTCTTCCCAACATATCGGAGTCCTACAGGCTCTTCCATACAATGCCTCGAACAGTGTCATTCTGATACTTTGTTGATAACTGTCATTGTATGTGAACTCCACTAAGTGTAATTGATCTTCCCATCCTCCCTTGAAGTCAATTTCATAAACCCTTAACATATCCTCGAGCGTTTGAATCGTTCTCTCAGATTGTCCATAGGTCTGTGGGTGATAAGCCATACTATAATGTAGCTTAGTTCCCATAGCCTCTTGTAAGCTCTTCCAAAACATCGCAGTGAATTTCGAATCCTTATCTGAGGTAATAGTCACCGATACCCCATGAAGACGTACGATAAAGCGCATGTACAACTCAACATACCTTTTCATGGTGAAGTCTTTTCGCACTGGTAAAAAGTGTGCAGACTTTGTCAATCTATCCATGATTACCCAAATCGAATCATACCTTCTTTGGCTCCTTGGTAATCCCATCACAAAGTCCATAGTAATGTGTTCCCATTTCCATTCAGGGATTTCCAATGGCTGTAGCATACCACCTGGTTTATAATGTTGTGCCTTCACTTGTTGACACGTCAAGCACTTTGTTACGTGTTTAGCTACATCAACTTTCGTTCCATTCCACCAGTAGTGCTGACACAAATTCTGATACATCTTCGTGCTACCTGGATGAATACTATAATTACTCCGATGAGCTTCAGACAAGATCCTTTCTTTAAGCTCTTCATCGTCAGGTACACATAGTCGTTCGCGAAACTTTAAGATCCCATCCTTAGATGCTTGGAAGTCGGGCTTTCTTTTCGTAGCATCCATACTCATGATCTTTTGAAGGTCAGGGTTTGTAGATTGTAATGCCTTAATCCTCGCCTGAATTTCTGGTTCGATCCTTAAAGTTGCCAACAAGCTTGAGAGGTGTCCTACCTCGAACTTAAACTTTGAATCTCTTATCCCTTCAAGCAAAATCCATTCCTTAACCATCATATGTGCCATGCTCGATTTTCGACTAAGAGCATCTACCACTTTATTCACCTTCCCTGGATGATATAAGATATCAAAGTTGTAGTTTTTAAGCAATTCCATCCAACGCCGTTGTCTCAAGTTCAGCTCTTTTTGAGAAAACAAATACTTCAAACTCTGATGATCAGTGTAAATCTGAAACCTTTCTCCGTACAAGTAATGTCTCCAAATTTTTAAAGCAAAGATAATCGCTGCAAGCTCTAAGTCATGCGTTGGGTAACTCATCTCATGAGGCCTTAATTGTCGCGACACATAAGCAACAACTCTTCCATACTGCATTAAAACGCAACCTAATCCTTTTAACGACGCGTCATTGTAGATCTCATAACCTCTAGGACTAGAAGGAATTATCAAAATCGGCGTAGTCGTCAATCTACACTTAAGCTCCTGGAAGCTCCTTTCACACTTATCATCCCATTCAAACCGTGTTTCCTTCTTAGTCAGCCGTGTTAACGAAGTAGCTATATAAGAGAATTTTCCTACAAACCTCCTATAATAACCCGCTAATCCAAGAAAACTTCGAACCTCTGTGACTGATGTTGGTCTTGACCAACTCATTACAGCTTCAATTTTCATCGAATCTACTGAAATCCCATTTCCAGAAACCACATGTCCAAGAAATGCCACTTAACTTAGCCAAAACTCACACTTGCTAAAATGAGTGTTCCCTTAAGGTCTGCAAAATAATCCTTAAATGTTGTTCATGTTCCTCCTGACTCCTCGAGTATATCAACATATCGTCTATGAAAACAATAACAAATTGGTCCAAATATTCCTTGAATACTCGGTGCATCAAATCCATAAAAGCAGCTGGAGCGTTAGTCAATCCAAACCGCATAACAGTGAACTCGTAATGCCCATATCTCGTTCTGAACGCCATCTTTGGTATGTCTTCTTTTCGAATCATCAACTGATGATAACCTGTCCTTAGGTCTATCTTTGAGAAAACTGACGCCCCTTGTAGTTGATCGAACAAGTCATCTATTCTTGGTAATGGATACTTGTTCTTAATGGTTACTTGATTCAACTGCCTATAGTCAATACACAACCGCAAAGACTTGTCTTTCTTCCTCACAAACAGTACTGGGGCTCCCCACGGCGATGCACTGGGGCGTATAAATCCCTTATCAAGCAATTCTTGCATATGAACTTTCAACTCCTTCAATTCCGACAAGGACATTCTGTAGGGCGCTCTAGAAATTGGTTCCGTTCTGGGTGCTAACTCAATCATGAACTCCAGTTCTCTAGCAGGTGGCAATCCCGGCAATTCCTTAGGAAAAACATCAGCAAATTCGCGCACAACCACTATATCCTCCAACCTAGATTCCTTGATTGACGAATCGATTACTGACGCCAAGAACCCTTGACATCCTTCATCTAGTAACTTTGTCACTTCAAGTGACGAAATCAAAGGGATCAAGGTTCCTCCTTGACTTCCCACAAACTCATATCTAGAATGGCCAATCGGATTAAAATGGATCACCTTGTTTCTACAATCCATAACAGCCCTTTGCTTAACTAACCAATCCATACTCACTATTACATCAAAGTCATACATTGGTAACACAACTAAATCTATAATTTCCTCTCTACCACCAATGACTAACTTGCAATTCGAACATCCAAGCAAGATTATAACTTTATCCTTTAACGGCATGGTAACATGCATCGTTACTTCTAACGGTTTTACTTTGATACCAACCAATTCAACAAATTGAGCAGATACTAAAGAATGCGATGCACCAGGATCAAACAAGGCATATGCAGCGTGATCACATAAAGAGACCGTACCTGTGACCACACTAGGCGTATCCTCCGCCTCTCTGCGTAACATCGCATAAACCCTTCCTTGCGCCAATGGCCTATTCTGATTGTTCTGAGGAGGTGCTCCAACTTGCGATCTCATTCTTGGTTGCTGTTGTTGAAATCATGGTCCCACGCTTTGATTCGGGCAACTCATTATCTGATGATCACGTGATCCACATTTGAAGCAAGCTCCCATTCTACTTGGGCAAGGGCCATTCCCATGCCTCCTTCCACATAATCGACACACTGCTCCAGATTGGTATGTCGATTTCTCAAAAGTTTTCTTCACTGGAGGGACGAATCGCCTATTGTTCATCATGGGCCTCTTCCCATGGTTACGATTATCCCCCGTAGACACATACCGGGACGCAAATGCGACAATCCTCTCATTCATATCTCGTTCAACCATCTGAGCCCTTTCATAAAGCTCATTGTAGTCCCTTAACTTCAAGAGAATTAATTGACTACAAAGCTCCTTTGCCCATTTTTCCCTGTTATCCATCCTTACAAAACTCTCTCAACCACACTTAGCCACAAATAACTCCATCAAGGAATTAGAGACCTAACCCAACTAACAAAGACTAGCAGAAATTAGACTGCCACACAACAACAATCACATCAGTAATATATCACAAATCAAGCAATCAAGAGTACCACCTCAAGAGATACTCATACATACCTCAAGTCCAGACGCATCTACAATTTCACATTAGCATAATAAGCTAATCAATATTCCAACTGACAACAATAAGTGTTACCAAGCTTGAAGTCACTAACCATGCCAATCACAGGCGCCAATTCACATGTCATGCAATTCATGCCAAACTAACGAATCCCTAAGGTCTCGACCAACTTAAATCAAGGTCCGACCATCCCAAAGTCAGCGCTCCTTATTACTCTAGGTCTCGACCAACTTAAATCAAGCTGACCTTGCTCTGATACCAAATCAAACGGGGATATCCCGCCCCGAACCTTATGAGTATGATAACATCCTACTCAGGTCGATATGAAATGCGAAATCCCAAGCATGTCTCCGACCCACACGAAATAATAACGTGATGCACATGCGGAAGCGAATACAATCTCCGTACTGTAAATGTACAATGGAATGATGGATAGGAAGAAAGAGTCTCAAAGAACAACAAAGCAACATATATACATGTACGCAAGCATTAATTACATCAACGCTATTACAAGCCTTACTAGAGGCCAAGGACTACGGCACCACGTACATCCAAATGGGGTCAATAGTATAGGAAGTCTAACTACTCAACTATCTGTCATCATCAAAAATGAATATAAGCTATCCCAAGTACAACGATAAAATCATAGCATCAAATATTCCAATTAATCACATAACATTCCATAAGCCACATTTAAACTCAGAGACAATATGCTCTAAAGCGCACAACCACATTAAGCACAGTTTGATTGGAACACTGCACATCAGTCATCAAATACTCACAAAGGTCCCGATTATAAGGCCAAATCGTTATGACACGTCCCATACCATGTCACACAATTTCATCCCGTAATAAGGTTCAACATATCAATGGTTCAATCAAACATTAGATGTTTCTCAACCCGCGAAAAGTTCTCGCCTCAGGTCCTCACCACACCGCATAAACGCCTCAGGTGTGCAACTCGCCATAACCCGTGTAAAGTTCATCAGTTGGCCTCGTCAGGCTCAACTAAACCCTGTGTAAACACACCTCAGGGTAGCCAACGTAAAAACGCCTCAGGCTTAAATCTCAACCCCGCGTAAAAACGCCTCAGAGTAGCCCGCGTAAGAACGCATCAGGCTTAGTTCTCAACCCCGCATAAAATGCCTCAGGGTAATTCAACCAATCAATTCCATCAAAATAGCATGCTCAGGCCCTAAAGACCATATGATCAACAATTTAAGCCATGCGATTAAAATTGAACCACTCGATAGACAAAAACATCACACAATCATCGCTCAGGGCCACATGATTAATAATCGAACCATACGATTAGCAAATGCACCACACGATTCTCGCTCACGGCCACGCGATTAATAATCGGACACACGATTAATTAATGTACCACATGATTATCATTCACGGCCACACGATTACTAATCGGACCACATGATTATCATTCACGGCCACACGATTACTAATCGGACTACATGATTAGTTAGCGTACCACATGATTAATTTATGGACACACGATTAATTAATGTACCACGTGATTAATTTATGACCACACCATTAATTAACGTATTAAATGATTAACTAATGTTTAATCATATGTAACATCATAAATCCTAAAAATATCTCCTCCTTGTATCATCCAAGATATCTTCTCCTTGCATCATGCATGACCACAAGCTCATAAATGCACAAGTGACATCATCAAGCTTGCCCATGACATCACCAAACTCAAATTCGGAACTAACCTCGGCAGCTCACAAAACTCACATTTTTCTCACTCAAATCTTCATATAAACATCTCTAATTCATGCCATAACAATAACTACATGATGGCACATCAAGAACATACAAGAAATCCAATTTTTGGCATCCAAAAATCACCCTTTAGCCTAGTCAAAGTTTAGGAAGAGACTTACTTCAAAAGTGGCTAGAAACATGCATAAACAAAGACAAAATAGGCTCCGAACCGCTACTCCAAAATTGTGGTTGCGACGAAGGTGAAAACCAATCACGAAACAAGGGAAAATGGAGAGATCTTTCAGAGAACTTGAGTTGATGAATATGGTGGTTGTATGAAATGGTGAAGAGAGAGATAATAAGCTGAAAATTCTCTTTAAATATATGATAAAGTTAATCCAAAGGCTAAGGATCAACCTTGTACAAAAGAAGATTCAATGGCTAAGATTTAACCTTGAGAAATAAAACTAATAAAGCAAAATTATGCTTCTTATCCCAATAATAAATCAGCCACAAGATAATTAACAAAGTAAATTATCTAATCGAGAAAGAAATGATAACCGAACAAAGGGTAAAACGGTAATTTCTGACTTTCGGGCCAGTCGCGCGATTTCTTTCGACTTTCACAATCACTAACAAAATGACTAGTCATGGTGTATCAAAATCACTAACAAAATGAGATATCGTCCAAAAGATACTCATTGAAGACGTCGGAAGTTCGATACCCAAGTTCAGAGGTTAATTCGTGATCAAAATCGATCAATTGCGATTTCAATGTATTTCAAACTAATAGGCGGCTTTTTAGGTGTTACGTGTATCGACTCGCGACTGATATAAAAATCATGTCACGTTTGGTTTGCTCTAGTCATGGTGACCTTGGTTTCCATGTAATCGTAAGGTTCAATCACTAGGTCCGAAGGTCGCGATCATTAGAAATCTGGTTTAGATTAATTCGCAAATTATACTATGGTCAAACGGAGCCACCCGTGAACCAATTGTATAACTCTAGCAAATCGTTCTAAAACCAATCTTAGATTGGGCTATGTCGGCCCAAGATATTCCCTTAACAATCCTTATGGTCCAAGCGTCCATCCACGTTCAAGTCCTTAGGTCCATGTAAACAACTCCTACTTAGCCTTTCCCTCTTGGTTAGTCTTATCGAGAGTGATCAATTCCGAGTGAAATTTAACTGAAACACAATCGATGAAATATATATCCTTTCATTTATCCCAAAATAGGGTCCAATTTCAGCATGTCACATCTACTCTCTCGGGCTGACAGCCTATTGGTTGGATTCCACTATAAATCAAAAGAGTTACAGTTCAGTTCCAAGACTTCACAGAGTCTTCTGCTCTCACAAAGCAAATATGTATCACTTTGCTTTTGTTTACAATGTAAGCTCACAGTAAATGAACAGCTCTAAACTTTGGAATTATACTCTCGTCAGCGTCTCTTAAAAAAGCTTGAAATATATCCCTTAAATACTCCTTCATGCCAATACAACCGTTAGCACTTTCCAAAGAAGTTTTTCCAATCAACCCATTAGACAGAATCAATCAGCGATAGCTTAAGCAATCTTTATATCGTGATAAGAGTCCATCAATCCTAGTCGCCCATATAATCATAATCTTGGTTTTCATTAGTGCATACTTGCCACCTTTACCCGATCTTCAGATAATCCAATATATCAATAATAATCTTCATAATCTTGATGAGAATAATCAATCCTGTTAATCCATCAATAAGCTGTCTGAAATCCACGAGTATCAAAGTCGTAAGAATACCATCTTACTCAACAGTCATCACAATTCAACTTTCCGGATTTTACTAAATCTGACTTCGCAGACTTTACGATGTTTGCTACCTCCAGACAATACTCTGTCTGACATCTCCAGATGTTACTCTGTCTGGACTCACCAGACGATACAATATTTGACATCTCTAGACGATACAAAATCTGACCACAACTTTTGTAATTGACTTCAAGTCGAGTCACTGAGTTTTATCATCTTGTCATTGAGTTTTGTCATCTTCAAAATCAACAATAGAGTTTCCTCTAACAATCTCCCCATTTTTTATGATGACAAAACAATCATGCAAATTTTGGAGATATATTCTGCGACACAAAATATTAGCCATATGCAATATCTCTAAAGTGAGATAAGACTTTATATTTCTTACAATATATCATGTTAGCAATATATGGGAAATATTGAAGCAAATATGCAATCTGCATCCATAAGACAAAGGTAGTCTTGACATATAATAATCGAAACTTAAGGAAAATAACATCACTGTCAACCATACAATTTAGATCACAAAATCATCATTGCAATTAGTCACATCCAATCAACATCTAAATTCATCCATTCATCCAATCATTCAGTCAAAGAGTCAAGCACATCAAGCTATCCAAAAGTCAAACCCAAAAACAGTTTAAAACAAACTCAAAATCAAAATCTACACTTTCTCCCCCTTTTGTCATAATCAAAAAGTTTAAGAGGGAGGGAGAACTCGAGCAAAATGGAGATGATCCAATGACTGCACCGTCTACTCCAACTTCTTTACGGTCTCCGTCCATTGTTATAACTTATTCAAGAGATTACGATGCTATAACATTTCAAGCTCCATATTATATTGTCGACACTTTAACTCAATAATAAGTCCAAGCAATTGTTTGAACTCTTCGGAATGATTCTGTTGTGCAAAAGCTTCAGCATAAACAGTTTGTAGAAGATGATAGAAGGTAGGAGCATTAGCCTGTTGTAATGTAGGAAAAGATGTACTAACTCCCCCTGTCTTGTGGCTATCAACTTTGCTTTTGTCTGTCCACCTTCTGAAAGCGGACCTTTCAGCCTCAACCTGCTCCCTTTCTGTGTCATGCAGAGATCGAACAATGATCGATTTACCATAATGACGTCACATATAATCAGCAACAATAAGATCATCATCATCTGAATTGTCATCCGGAATGTGTATTGTACTCCTCGTAGGGACTGGAGCAAACATGACCGCTTTTCCTTTATTCAAAAGATTCTCTAATTGAGTTAGAGTTGACAGAGTAATAGGCTTACTTGTTGATTGAGAAACATCTCCACAATGCCGGTTTGGTCAGGTTTCTTTGCTGCAGAATTCGAAAGTTTCCTTGAAGTAGACATAATGGCAATCGTGGATAATTTCTTCGTTCATAGACAAAAGCAATTCAAGAGTTGGGCCGTCTGAGACGTTGTAAGATCTGAGACATTCTAACGTCTGAAACAATATAACGTCTAGAGCATGGTATCATCTAAGACATTGTAAGATCTGAACTTCAGTAATTATGGGATAAGATGTTTACCTTGCTCCATATAAATTTGACAAAATTCTTGTTCAAGGCCTTTGTGAAGTTGTCTGCCAACTGATTTTTGGAATCGATGAAAGTAACTCTAATATCCTTTTTCTCCACATGATCCCGTATGAAATGATGCTAAATTTCAATATGCTTCGCTCTAGAGTGCAAAATTGGATTTTTGGTTAAGTCCATAGCATCGGTACTATCGCACCTGATTTATATGCATGACTTTGGAATATTGAAATCACGTAGTTGTTGCTTCATCCATAATATTTGGGAATAACAACTTCGAGAGCAACATACTCTGACTCTGTTGTTGATAGAGCAACCGTGTGTTTGTTCCTTGACAACCAAGATATAAGTCATTCACCAAGTAGCTAACAAGTACCTGAAGTACTCATTTTGTTTAATTTGCAGCCTACTAGATTGGCATTAGAATATCCAAGTAGTGTGAAGTCTTCATCCTTTGGATACCATAATCCGAACTTTGAAGTTGTTGCCACTTACTTTATGATTTGCTTAACAGCACTAAGATGTGACTTCTTAGGGTTGGATTGATATCTTGCACATAAACACACACTAAACAAAATGTCAAGTCTAAATGCTATTAAATATAAAAGAGATCCAATCATACTCATGTCTTTGTCAAGCTTCAAGGTGCTTGACATAGGCGTCTCTGTCTTCTTGCAGTTGTCCAAGCCAAATTTTGACACAATCTCCTTTCCATACTTTTCTTGATGAATTAATATCCCTTATTCTGATTGTTTGACTTGTAATCCCAAGAAGAATGTCAATTTTCCCATCATACTCATCTCGAACTCATTCTACATGGCTTTGGAAAAAAAATTTGCAAAGAGTTTCATTTCAAGAGTCGAAGATAATATCATTAACATATATTTGTACCAAGAAAAAATCTTTGCCCTCATTCTTGATAAACAGAGTTATATCAAGTTTGCCTTTCTCAAAACCATTCTAAAGTAGAAATTTACTTAACATTTCATACCAAACTCTAGGGGCTTGCTTCAGACCATAAAGTGCCTTCTTCAGTTTATATACATGGTATGGTTTCTTTGGATGTTCAAAACTAGGAGGTTGCTTTACATACACCTCCTCTTGTATGAAACCATTTAGGAATGCACTTTTTACGTCCATTTGGAACAACCTGAAATTTTTATAACCCGCAAAGGCAAGATATAATAGCTTCTAACCTTGCCACTAGTGCATAAGTTTCATCATAGTCGATTCTTTCTTGTTAAGAGTCCTTTTGCTACCAGTTTGGCTTTATTTCTGACAACTTTGCCTTCTTCATCCAATTTTTTTAACACCCATTTGGCTCCAATGATAGATTTACTTTTAGGCTTTGGGATTAATTCTCATACATCATTGATTGCAAATTGTCTAAGCTTATATTAAATGGCCTCAATCTAGCTTTCATCATATAGAGCTTCATTTACACTTTTTTGTTCAACTTCAAACACAAGTGCTATTGCATTGTGTTAAAGGATGATATATCGTTGTTAGAGGAAGATCTATCGATGATTTTGAAGATAACAAAACTCTATGACAAAAGGACAAAACTCTGTGATTTGACTTGTAGTCAAGTATTTAGTCATGGTCAGATCCTTATTATCTGGAAATCACTAGATTTTTATCATCTGGAGAGATGTCAAACTTGGATAGTCTAAAGGTTGTCAGATTTTTAACATCTGAAGGTATCATACACGTATAGTCTGGAAGTCAGATTTGGTAAAATCTGGAAAGTCGGATTTATGACGACTGTGTGAGTAAAATCTGAAATCTGAAGGTATCATACACGTATAATCCGACACTAGTGCATAAGTCAGATTTTTAATGCTCGTGGATTTCAGACAGCATATATGTAGATCAATAAGATTGTTTATTCCCAAGAATATGAAGTTTATAATTGGCATATTGGATTCTCTGAAGATCGGGCAAATGTGACAAGTATTCACTTATGAAAACCAAGATCCTGATTGTACTAGGATTGACGGACTCTTAACACTATCTGAAGATTGCTTAATATACTCATGATTCTGTCCAACGGGTTGATTGGAAGAATTCCTTTGGAAAGTGCCAACGATCGTATTGGCATGAAGGAGTATTTAAGGGAGATATTTCAAGCTGTTCAACATATGAAGAAGCTGACGAGAATTTAATTCCAAAGTTTAAAGCTATCCATTTACTGTGCACCTACATTGTAAACAAAGATTGTTACATATACTTGTTGTGAGAGAGCAGAAGACTCTATAAAGTCTTAGAACTGATTTGTAACCCTTTTGATTCTTAGTGGAATCCAACCGACGGGCTATCAGCCCGAGAGAGTGGACGTAGGCTTGAGCTAAGCCGAACCACTACAATTCTTGTGTCTTGATCTCTATTCTCATAACACTCCGTTTGTATTTATAGTTTTTCGTATATCACCCGTATATCACGCTTCACACGTTGTGTTTTACATACTTCCACAAAAGATTTTAAAATCACTTACTCACCCCACTCTATGTGATCACACTAGATCCTTTAATTGGTATAAAAGCCTCGTGTTTGTTTCTAAAGTGTTTTAATTCTAAGCTAAAGATTTATATCTAGTGTGTTTGTGCCAGGAGTGATGGAAGGACATAACTTTGTCAAAGCACCTTACTTTGATGGAAAGGACTACAACATCTAGAAAAACAAAATGAGAGCATTCCTGAGATCAAAAGATCCATTGGAATGAGATGTTGTTGAAAGAGGAGTAAATCCCAAATCTACAACAAATTCAGAGATAAATGTTGTAAAAGCTGGAGAGATGAATTAAGCTGAACTCATCATAAGACAATACATTGATGCTAAAGCTATTTATTCATTATACTGTGTTTTGTCTCTTACAGAATATAATCGTATCTCTTCTTGTGCAACAACTAAAGAAATATGGGAAAGGTTGAACATCACTTTTGAAGGAACTGACCAAGTCAAGGAGACAAGAATCAACATTCTACTTGGTCAATACGAAGCCTTCAAAATGAAGTATGGAGAAAGCATCTCTGATATGTTCGGTCATTTCACAAAAATTGTCAATGGTCTCACATATCAGGATCAAATTATTTCTGGACCGATGAAAGTCAGCAAGTTACTACGAGGACTTTCAAGTGAATGGGACCAAGTGAAAATCACTATCAGAGAGACACAAAAGATTCAATCTCTATATGTTGATGAGCTAATTGGAACTCTCCAGTCTTACGAAGTGGAAATATATGATGAACAATCAAACTTGAAAGGTAAGAAATCCATAGCTTTAAAATCTAATGAAGAATTTAATGTTTCAGGATCACATGAGACTTTGGATAATGAAAAGATGGCTTTTCTAATGAAGAAGTTCAAGAAATTGAACAACAGAGGAAGAAGATTCAACTCAGGAAATTCTAGCTCTCAGAATTTCCAGAGAAGACAACCTGAGCAAAACTTCCAAAGAAGATAGCCTAGATAAAACTTTCAGAATAGGCAGTCTTGGAACAAAGAATCCAACAATGAAGTAATGTGTTACAACTGTAGGTAGAAAGGATATATTAAACCCAACTGTCCTTTACTGAAGTGAAGTAATGGGAGAAATGAAAAACACAAGAAAGCACTCAAAGCAAAATTCTGAAGTGATGCTGATAGTGATGATGAATTTGAGAACATCTGCTTGATGGCACGATCAAATTCGGATTCAGAAGTAAGTTCTGATTCAAATTCAGATCAAGATGATGAGGTTAGTAACTTCCAAATTCCTGTTAAAGTATCTAAGTACATTGATGACTTATGCTCAAGTCTGGAATCTTCTCTGAAAAGAATGCTAAAGAAGGAGAATTTGAGACTTCAAAAGCAGGAAAATATTTGGTCTGAAAAATTGGAAAGTTTAAATGAAAAATAGCAGCTACGAAGGAGAAGTCCAATTCTCTTGAGAAGAAGTTGTTTGTCTCAAAGCATACTTTTTAAATCTTTCAAAGAAGTTTTCAAATGGTTCTAAAAAGCTTGATAAATTTCTTTCAATTCAAAGACCTTATTTTAATAAAGCCGGTTTGGGTATGACCCCTGAAAGTATTCCTTTGACTGATTTTCCAAAGGTAAAGGAAAGGCTTGAACGAAAACCTTCAAATGTTGTTTACAAAAATCATTTTCAAAGAGTTTTTGTAAAACATGTTGGGAGAAGTTTTTTGAAGTGCTCTAAATGCAATAGCTTAGAACATCTTGAAAGAAATTGTTTTGTGTTAAAAAGATTAGTGAAGAAAAAATGGTCAAACTTTGCTTATACTAACTATACAGGACCCAAGAAAGTCTGGGTACCAAAGAAAAAGTGAGTGTTCTTCTTATTAACAGGTTACCATCAAGAGCAAAACAAAGTGGTACATGGACAGTGCATGTTCAAGGCATATGATAGGTGATTCGAGCTGCTTTGTTAAGTTAGTCAAAACAGAAGAAGGGAAAGTGTCTTTTGAAGGTAAAAGCAAACGAAAGATAATTGGATGTGGTGTGCAAATTGGGAATCTGATTATCAAGGATGTTTCTCTGGTGAAAGGTTTGAACTATAATTTTATCAGTATTAGTCAACTGTGTGATGCTGGCTATAAAATTCAGTTTCAAGAAGGTATATGCTATGGTTCTAGCAAAGAAACTTCACAATCCTTCTCGGGTAAGCGTCATGGAAATATCTATCTACTTGATATAAATCCAGATAGCTCGTAGTATCTGTTATCTGTTCAGGATGAGATAAATTTGTGGCATAGAAGACTTGGACATGCTAACATGAAACAGATTGCCAAGATTTCTTCCAAGAAGATTGTCCGTGGCCTTCCCAGTTTGGCATTTCAAAAAGGTAATTCTTGCACATCCTGTGTGTTGGGAAAACAGGAATCCAACATGTGTTCTCATCTTCATATACGCCTGAACAAAATGGAGTTGTGGAAAGGAAGAACATGTCATTGCAAGAGATAGCCAGAACTCTACTGATAGAGAGTTACATGCCTTCTCAATTCTGGGCTGAAGCTGTATCTACAACGTATTACATCATCAACAGAGTTTATCTCAAGTCTATCCTAGAAAAGACACCTTATGAGATTTACAAGGATAAGAAACTTATTGTTTCCTACTTTCATATTTTCGGTTGCAATTGTTTTACACTGAAGAATCCTAATGACAATGTTGGTAAGTTTGATATGAAGTCAAATGAAAGAATCTTTCTTGGATACTCCATGACAAGCAAAGCCTACAGAGTCTTTAACAAAAGGACTCAAACTGTGGAAGAGTCAATGAATGTCAAGTTTCAAGAAGATACTCAATTACATTCACTTCAACCACAGCTTGATATTCCAAATCATTCTCAAGACTTCTCAACCATAAACTCTAATGAGGAAGCTCAACAACTAGAAGATAAAATTCTATCATCTGAGTCCAGAAGAATTCTTCGTTCAAACTGGAAACATAAGTCCAGTCATCCAACTGAACTTATCATTGGCGATCTTAATGAAGAAGTCCGAACAAGGGCACAGAGACACGAAGAATTCAGTGCAGTAGCACTTGTGTCTGAAGTTGAACCAAAAGGTGTAGATGAAGCTCTACTGGATGAAAGTTGGATTGAGGATATGCAGGATGAGCTCAGACAATTTGCACTCAATGATGTTTGGGAGTTAGTCCCAAAACCAAAAGGAAAATCTATCATTGGAGCCAAATGTGTGTTCAGATTGGATGAAGAAGGTTAAATAAATTCTCACTTGAGAATGGCTTTGAGAAAGGGAAAGTAGACATAACCTTGTTTGTCAAGACTGAGGGCAAAGATTTTCTCTTAGTTCAAATATATGTTGATGATATCATCTTTGGTTCCTCAAATGAAACACTTTGCAAGAATTTTTCCAAAGTAATGCAAAATGAGTTCGAAATGAGTATGATGGGAGAATTGACATTCTTCCTGGGCTTGCAAGTCAAACAATCAGAGGAAGGAATCTTCATTCACCAAGAAAAGTATGCCAAGGAGATTGTGTCAAAATTTGGCTTGGAAAATTGCAAGAAGGCAAAAACGCCCATGTCAAGTACTTTGAAACTTGATGAAGACATCGATGGGAAACAAGTTGATCAAAGACTTTACAGGAGTATGATTGGATCTCTTTTATATATAACAGCATCTAGACCTGACATTTTGTTTAATGTGTGTCTATGTGCTAGATATCACTCCAATCTAAAGAAGTCACATCTCAATGTTGTGAAGAGAATTATAAACTATGTGGCAACTACTTCAAAGTTTGGATTATGGTATCCAAAAGATGGGGACTTCACTTTACTCGAATATTCAAATACTGATTTAGCAGGCTGTAAGCTAAACAGAAAGAGTACTTCAGGTACTTGTCAGCTGCTTGGACAACGACTTATCTCATGGTTGTCAATAAAGCAATACACTGTTGCTCTTTCAATAGCAAAGTCAGAATACGTTGCTCTTGGAAGTTGTTGTTCACAAATTTTATGGATGAAGCAACAATTCTGTGACTTCAAAATTCCGAGGTCATGTATTGAAATCAGGTGTGATAGCACAAGTGCTATGGATATAACTAAGAATCCTATCTTGCACTCTTGAGTAAAGCACATTGAAATTCGACATCATTTTATACGGGATCATGTGGAGAAAAATGACGTAAGAGTCACCTTCATTGATTCTAAAAATCAGCTTGCAGAGATATCTTTACAAAGGCATTGGATAAGAATTCTGTCGAATTCATTCGGAGCAAGCTAAATATCTCATCTCCTGATGATTAAGCTTCAAATCATATCATGGTTCAAAAGTTATAGAGCTTTAGATCTTACAAGGTTCAGATCTTTTGATGCTTCAGATCTTGTGTTGCTTCAGATCTTATGATCTCCAGATCTTATGACGTTCAGATCTTATGAACATCTCAGACGGTCCAAGTCTTGACACACTATCAATTATGATATCTTATGACTTAGGACCTTATGATATGAATTTTTCCCGCCATATGTTCTTAAGGTAACATCTATCTTTATTTTTAGTATGTTAAGGTATGATCGTTATATGGTGCATATTTACTTACCTCTTTGAATTGTTGAGTGATATATGATTCGCTTGATTGTTGAATCAATGTTTTGGAAATTTTATTTTCCAAAAATACAGTTTTCTTTTGAATTTCGAAAGGCACTCTCTCACTCCTTAAACCGATTGGGATTCTGCCTCTTCGCTCAAAAGCTCTTCATTCATCTGAAACCCCAGGAGTTTGTCTTCCTTTCGTTTTCTCACTTCTATAAAGTTTTCAACTTTTTGCTTGATCAAACAAAGCTTCTGTCTGCTACTACCAATATGTCTATGTCAAGGAAGACATCAAGTTCTGCTGAGAAGAAGGTGACGTCCGCTGATGCTCCTCAATCGAGTAGGCCCAGAATTCTGTCATTATCAACTTCATTTGCAAAGCACTTGGATAAAGGAAAAACAGTTGTGTTTGAACCAATTCCGACGAAGAATCCCTTAATCCTTCCTGATGACAACTCTGATGATGATGATACTCTTACTATTGTTTGAAAGGTCTGCCTTCAAACAAAGATTCTGTCTGCTACTACCAATATGTCTATGTCAAGGAAGACATCAAGTTCTGCTGAGAAGAAGGTGACGTCTGCTGATGCTCCTCAATCAAGTAGGCCCATAATTTTGTCAACATCAACTTCATTTGCAAAGCACTTGGATAAAGGAAAAACAGTTGTGTTTGAACCAATTCCGACGAGGAATCCCTTAATCCTTCCTGATGACAACTCTGATGATGATGATACTCTTACTATTGTTGAATATATGTCTCGTCATGGGAAATCGATCATCACTCTAGCCCCACATAACTCAGGCAAGATTCCAGTTGAAGCTGAAAGGTCTGCCTTCAGAAATTGGACTAATCAAAGCAACTTGGATAGCACCGAGACAAGGGGAGTTGGTACTTTCTTTCCTACTTATCAACAAGCCAACGCTCCATCCTTTTATCATGTTCCTCAGACTATATATGCTGAAGCCTTAGCATAACCAAATCGTTCTAACGAGTTCCAACAATCACTTGAACTCATTATTGGATTAAAGTCTCATCAATATGATTTGGAGCTTGCTTTAGCATAATATCACACTCACATCAATATGCAAATTCAGGCTCTCTACTCCATTGTTCAAGATTTTTCTCAGTAGATCAACAAGAAAGTAGAAATTGATCAGTAGACTAAGACGATCAAGAAGCTGGAGTAGACTGTGCAGTCGTTGGACAATCTTCATTTTGTTCATGTTCAACCCCCTATTAAACTTTTTTATTATGACAAAAAGGGGGAGAAAAGTGTAGATTTTGTCTTTGCCTGGACTTTGTGTGGATAATTTTGATGTGGTTGACTAATTGCTTGATTGGTTGATTGAATGAATGGATAATTCGTAATGCTGATTGGTTGCATTGTTTGATTATTTTATTATCTGTTTGAGTGACAGAGACATATAGGGATATTGTTTATTTCTCTAAAGTTTTATAAACTGTCAAGACTAACTTTGTCTTGTGGTTGCAGATTATATACAGAGGATAATGATTTATATCTGCTTAATGAGATATTGTTTTTATCTAACATTTTGTGTTGTAAAATATATTTCCAAAATCTGCAAGATCGTTTTGTCATCATCAAAAAGGGTGAGATGTTAGAGGAAGATCTACCGATGATTTTGAAGATGACAAAACTCTATGATAAAATGAAAAAACTCTATGATTTGACTTGGAGTCAAGTGTTTAGTCACGGTCAGATCCTTATCAACTGCAAGTCGCCAGATCTTTATCATCTGGAGAGATGTTAGACTTGGATAGTCTGAAGGTTATCAAATCTTTAACATCTAAAGGTATCAGACACGTATCGTATGGAAGTCAGATTTGGTAAAATTTGGAAAGTCGGAATTATGACGACTGTGTGAGTAAGAGAATATTCTTACGACTCTAATGCTCGTGGATTTCAGACAGCATATATGTGGATCAATAAGATTGTTTATTCCCAAGAATATGAAGTTTATTATTGGCATATTAGATTCTCCGAAGATCGGGTAAATGTGGCAAGTATTCACTTATGGAACCAAGATCTGGATTGTATGGGCGACCAGAATTGAAGGACTCTAAACACTATCTGAAGATTGCTTGATATACTCCTGATTCTGTCCAACATGTTGATTGGAAGAATTCCTTTGGAAAGTGCCAACAGTCGTATTGGCATGAAGGAGTATTTAAAGAAGATATTTCAAGTTGTTTAACATACGAAGAAGTTGACGAGAGTTTAATTCCAAAGTTCAGAGTTGTCCATTTACTGTGCACCTACATTGAAAATAAAAGAGTGTTACATATACTTGCTGTGAGAGAGCGGAAGATTCTTTGAAGTCTTAGAACTGATTTGTAACTCTTTTGATTCTTAGTGAAATCCAGCCGATAGGCTGTCAGCTTGAGAGAGTGGACATAGGCTTGAGTTAAGCCGAACCACTATAATTCTTGTGTCTTGATCTCTATTCTCTTAACTCTCTGTTTGTGTTTATAGTTCTTCGTATATCACTCATATACCACGCTTCACATGCTATGTTTTACATACTTCCGCAAAAGATTTTAAAATCACCTTTTCACCCCCTCTAGGTGATCGCACTAGATCCTTCACATTGGATTCTTCATGTCTTTGTGACCTCGTTCGAACTCCTTCATTTAGATCGCCAATAATAAGTTCAGTTGGATGACTTGATTTGTATTTCCAATTTGAATGAAGAATTCTTCTAGACTTGGATGAGACAGTCTCATCTTCTTGTTGTTGTGCTTCTTCAGGTAAGTTCAAGTTTGAGAAGTCTTGAGAGTAATTAGGAACATTAAGCTGTGGTTGAAGTGAATGTAATTGATTATCTTCATGAAATTTGATATTCATTGATTCTTCCACTATTTGAGTCTTCTTGTTGAAAACTCTGTAAGCTTTGCTGGTCATGGAGTATCCAAGAAAGATTCCTTCATCTGACTTCATATCAAACTTACCAACATGGTCATTAGAATTCTTTAGTATAAAGCAATTGCATCCAAAAATACGAAAATAAGAAACATCTTTGTAGATCTCATAAGGAGTCTTTTCTAAAATAGACATGAGATATACCCTGTTAATGATATAGCAAGCAGTAGACACTACTTCAGCCCAAAAGTGAGAAGGAATGTTACTCTCAATTAGTAGAGTTCTAGTCATCTCTTGTAGTGAGCTATTCTTCCTTTCCACTACTTCATTCTACTCAGGTGTATATGGAAATGAAAATACATGTTGAATCCCTGTATCATCACAAAACTTGGCAAACTCTTGGTTCTCAAACTCTCTTCCATGATCAAAACGTATTCGAGAAATAGTACAACCTTTTTCGTTTTGAACTTTCTTTGCAAACTTTGAGAAGTAAGTAAAAGTATTAGACTTACTTGCCAAGAAGTATACCCATGTAAAACTAGAGTAGTCATCAACAATTACTAGACAATAACTTTTACCACCAATATTCTGAGTTTGAGTTGGTCCGAACAAGTCCATGTGAAGAAGTTGTAAAACATGGTCGGTTGATACTTGGTTTATCAATTAATAGACTTGTTTTCCCAACACACAGGAAGTACAAGAATTGTTCTTTTGAAATACCAAGCTGGGAAGGCCACAAACAATCTTCTTTGTGGAGATCTTGGCAATTTGCTTCATGTTGGCATGTCCAAGTCTTCTATGCCATAGATTTATTTCATCCTGAACAGAAATAAGACACTACGAGCTATCTGGATTTACATCCAATAGATAAATATTTCCATGACGTTTTCCAAAGAAGGATTGTGAGGATTCCTTACTGGAACCATAGATAAACCTTCTTGAAATTGAATTCTATATCCAACATCGCAAAGCTGACTAATATTGATAAGGTTACAGTTCAAACCTTTTACCAAGGAAACATTTTTTATAGTCAAATTTCCAATCTGCACAATCCCACATCCGACTATCTTCCCTTTGCTTTTTCCACCAGAGGAGACTTTCTCTCCTTTTGTTCTGACTAGTTCTACAAAACAGCTTGAATTACCTGTCATGTGCCTTGAGTATCCATTGTCAAGGTACCACTTTGTCTTGCTATTGGTGGTAACCTATTAACAAGAAAGATACTCACATTTTCTTTGGTACCCAGACTTTCTTGGGTCCAGTATAATTAGCGTAAGCATGGTTTGACCAGTTTTTCTTTACTAATCTTCTCAACAGAGGACAATCTCTTTCAAGATGTTTTGAGCAATTACAATTGGAGTACTTCAAAGAACTTCTTCCAACAGGTTTTACAAAAGCTTTTTGAAAATGATTTTTATAAGCTTCCTTTGAAGGTTTTCATTCAAGCCTCTCCTTCACCTTGGAAAAATCAAATAAAGGAACGGTTCAGGAGCCATACCTAAACTAGCTTTGTTAAAATATAGTCTTTGAACTGAAAGAAGTTTATCAAGCTTTTCAAAACCATTTGAAATCCTTTTTGAGAGAATCAGTTTTGAGACAAACAACTTGCTTTTCAAGAAAATCTGATTTCTTCTTTGTAGTAACCAAACTATTGTTCAAACTTTCAAATTTTTCTGACCAAACATTTTCCGGCTTTTGAAGTCTCAAGTTCTCTTTCTTAAGCTCAGAAATTCTTTTCAGAGATGATTCCAAACTAGAGCATAACTCATTAATGTACTTAGAGACTTTAACAGGAATTTGGAAATTACTGACCTGGTCATTTTGATCTGAATCTGAACTTGCTTCTGAATCTGAATTTGATCATGCCATTAAGCATATGTTTGCAAACTCTTCATCACTTTCAGCATCACTCCAAGTTTCGGCTTTGAGTGATTTCTTATATTTTCATTTCTTCCTTTACTATGATTTAATAAAGGACAATTAGGTTTGATGTGTCCTTTTTGCCTACAATTGTAACAAGTTACATCATTGTTGGCTTCGTTGTCCCATGACTGTTTACTCTGAAAATTCTGTCTGGGTTGTCATCTTTGGAAGTTCTACTCTAGCTATCTTCTCTGGAAGTTCTGAGAACTAGAATTTCTTGAGTTGAATCTTCTTCCTTTATTGTTCAATTTCTTGAACTTCTTCATTAGAAGAGTCATTTCTTCATCATCCAACGTTTCATTCGATCCCGCAACATCAAAGTCTTCATTAGATTTTAAAGTTATATATTTCTTACCTTTCAAGTCTGATTGTTCATCATATCTTTCCACTTCGTAAGATTGAAGAGTTCTAATTAGCTCATCAACAGAAAGAGATTGAGTTCTATGTGTCTCTCTGATAGAGATTTTCACTTGATCCCATTCACTTGAGAGTCCACGTAGTAATTTGTTGACTTTCATTGGTCCAGAAATAGGTTGATCTTGATTTGCAAGACCATTGACAATCTCTGTGAATCGGATAAACATGTCAGAGATAGTTTCTCCAGGCTTCATTTTGAAAGCTTCATATTGACCAAGTAGTATATTGATTATTGTTTCTTTGACTCAGTCAGTTCCTTCAAAAGTGACATTCAACCTTTCCCATATCTCGTTGGCTGTTTCACAAGATGAAATACGATTATACTCAGTATGAGATAAAGCACAGTATAAGGAATAAATAGCTTTAGCATCAATATTTTGTCTTTTGATAAGTTCAGCTTGAGTCATCTCTCCAGCCTCTACAGCATTTCTTTCTGGATTTGATGCAGCTTTGGGATTTATTCCTCTGTCAACAACATCCCATTCCATTGGATCTTTTGATCTTAGGAATGCTCTCATCTTGTTTTTCCAAATGTTATATTCCTTTCCATCAAAGTAAGGTGCTCTAGTGTAGCTTTGTCCCTCCATCACTCTTAGAGCAAAAGCACTAGATATAAGTCTTTAGCTCATAAGTAAAACACTTCAAAAACAAGCACGAGGCTCTTATACCAATTGAAGGATCTAGTGCGATCACCTAGAAGAGGGTGAATAGGTGATTTTAAAAACTTTTGCGGAAGTACAAAATACACAGCGTGTGAAGCGAGATATACAAATGAAGTAACAAGAGGTACAAGCACAATCAAAGAGTTAAGAGAGAGGAGATCAAGACACAGAGTTTATAGTGGTTCGTTTAGCTCAAGCCTACATCCACTCTTTCAGGCTGACAGCCTATCGGCCGGATTCCACTATGAATCAAAAGAGTTATAGTTCAGCTCCAAGACTTCACAGAGTCTTCTACTCTCGCAAAACAAGTATGTATCACTCTTTTGTTTACAATGTAAGCTCACAGTAAATGAACAGTTCTAAACTTTGAATTATACTCTCGTCAGCGTCTCCTAGAAAGACTTGAAATATCTCCTTTAAATACTCATTCATGCCAATACGACTGTTGGCACTTTACAAAGGAATTCTTCCAATCAACCCGTTGGATAGAATCAATCCTGATTGTGATAAGAGATATCTCAAGCAATCTTCAGATTGTAATAAGAGTCTGTCAATCCTGGTCGCCCATACAATCAAGATCTTGGTTTCCATAAGTGAATACTTGCCACATTTACCCGATCTTTAGAGAATCCAACATATCAATAATAATCTTCATAATCTTGATGAGAATAATCAATCCTGTTAATCCATCAATAAGCTGTCTGAAATCCACGAGTATCAAAGTCGTAAGAATACCATCTTACTCAACAGTCGTCACAATTCGATTTCCCAAATTTTACTAAATCTGACTTCGCAGACTTTACGGTGTCTGCTACCTCCAGACAATACTCTGTCTGACATCTCCAGATGTTACTCTATCTGGACTCCCCAAACGATACAATATTTGACATCTCCAAACGATACAAAGTCTGACCACAACTTTTGTATTTGACTTCAAGTCGAGTCACTGAGTTTTATCATCTTGTCATTGAGTTTTGTCATCTTCAAAGTCAACAATAGAGTTTCTTCTAACATATATAATATCATATAGATTTTAATGTTTATTTGTACTTTCGAAACTCCAGCTTGAGCTTTGCTGTCATACTTTTTTTACCGATCAAGTTGAGGCTGGTAGAGCTGTAAGTCCGAGTGTCCAATTAGAATATTGAGCAATGTACAATTTGTGTTCCTATATGTTTGACTGGAAGGGGAAAGAAAAGAAGAACTTCATGAATGCATGCGAAGCTGCATGGGAAGCTTCCTTGACTCGCCCAAACATAGTCGAGAAAATTAAAGAATTCGAGGGTCAAGAAGACCATGCACCAGTAGAACCCGTGCCTGCAGACATGCTTTGCATTTACATTTGCATTTGCGTTTGCATGTTCCCTCCGCTCTTACTTCCAACCTGCTTCCAGTCTATTAAAAGCTGGACAATTAATTAAAGATCTAATCCTTTGTCTAATTGCATTTCTTTTGCCACTTGGATTCTCCCTTGGTTGCCTACTCCATTTCGAAAAACACTTTCCACAGGTCTTTATGGGTCAGCCCTTTTTACAGTCCACTCTCTATCTATAATAAAAAATTTAATAAAAAATTAAAGAAAAATGTTGTAAGAACTACTATAAGGACCCTCGAAGAGCTCTTCACAATAGCATCACCTCCTAAGAAAACCTTTGCTCTCCATCCTCTCTTCATTAGCCTCCTCTCTCTCTGTCTCTCTCTCTCTCTCTCTCTCTCTCTCTCTCTCTCTCTCTCTCTCTGTGTCTTAACCCCTTTTTCCCCATTTAGCTCTCGCAGTGGTTGTCGTAACTGAGAAATATGAAGCTTGCTTTTGCAACCCTCCTCCTCGTTTCACTTGTCCTCTGCTCCTCTTTGCACGCCATGGCCAGCGATCTAAGCCCGCAACCCACTCCGAGTAAGACATGAACATGCATATTTACATGTTCATAGCATTCTTATTCATGAAACCGACATGATTTCTTTTTTTTCCCCACTTTCCACTCCGAGTGCCACCCTCAATGACTGGCTTTAGGATAAGCTGAATTCATGAAAAAGGTAGAAAAAAGAAATGGACTACCTAGTGCTAGCTAGTAAATGTACAATGGGAGCAAGCGTTTGAGTGCTAGATTCAATGCTCGCGATGTGAATATTAGAACAGATTCTAAACCATGTATTTTCTTTTGTTTCATCCGACAGGTTCATGCGACGCCAAATGCAGCACGAGATGCCAGAAGGCCGGGTGGAAGGCCCGGTGCCTCAAGTACTGCGGGATCTGCTGCCAGAAGTGCCATTGCGTGCCGTCGGGGACGTACGGGAACAAATCGGAGTGCCCTTGCTATAGGGACATGAAGAACTCCAAGGGCACTGACAAATGCCCTTGATTCGTGTCATTCCTTTGCATCTGATGAAAGTTCATTCCATATCTAATCCTTTGATTTTGTAATATTGCGTTGTAACAGCTTCTTTGGCTCATTTTCTCCCTCATTAAATAAGAGATATTCAGTTGGTTTTTCATTCCCTAAGTTGGGATTTATTAATGCGTCCCTTGTCAATGGCCATGTGTAAAAATATATATAGAGCGGTTGACCCACTATTTAAATTTGAGGAATTTTTAAATTCGAGATACATCCATTGTCAATGGTCATGTTTAAAAATATATAGAGAGAGCGAGCCGAATTACATATGATTAGGGATAAGCAAACAACCTGCTACTCAAACTTGAGGAATATTTGGATTCAAAGCACGCGCTAGTGGGACAATGTTGTATTAGGTTTGGTGAGAAGAGCCATGTAGCACCGACACGGGCACGCGACACGACACAACACGCCGACACATCATTTCTCAAAAAGTAGAGAATTACGACACGTTCCGAATTACATATGATTAGGGATAAGCAAATGACCTGCTACTCAAACTTGAGGAATATTTAGATTCGAAGCCCAGGCTAGTGGGATGATGTTGTATTAGGATTGGTGTGAAGAGCAATGTAGCATCAATACGGACACGTGACACAACACGACATGACACACCGACACATCATTTCTCAAAAAGTAGAGAATTTTGACACATTATATATTAAATAAGTATTTTTATATATAAATGCATAAATAACTAAATAATAATAATAATAATAATAATAACAATAATAATAAGAGCCTATAATTAATCTATACTAAAAATATTAATTCTACATTTGTTAATATCATTCATTGTTTTAATTTGACAAATTCAACTACTTTTCATTGTAACAATCCATAAAACTTGAAGGAAAAAACAAGTAATCCACATTCTACTATTAAATTCAATACTTAATAAAAAGAAAAACAGTAAACATTCCATCATCAAATATAACAAAAAGTCATTCATCTAAATGTAGGGTCTCAAAGAGTGTCGGAGTGTCGGACACGACATGAAGGGTTTCGAAAAGTGTAGGTGCTTCTTAATTAAAGAGTAGCTAGATGTATAGCAGTGAGCGCTCCCAACAAGAAGAGAAGATTTTTTTTTTCTTTTGGTCGCTGATTTAAATCAAAGGATAGTAGGGAAGCTAAAATAAAATATAAAAAGAGGAGGGTACGGAACGTTGTGTATTGCAGCTGTTGATCGCTTTAATTTAAGCTAAAGAACCGACCATGTGAAGAGATTAAAAAGATTAAGCAGAGAATCTATATGGTGCCTCCTAAACTTTTCAATTTATATTATTTAATCTTAAATCTTTCTGCAGAATTTTAATTCAACTCTTTCAATTAATTTTGGCTGCAAAATCGTTGATATAACTTTTCAATTTATATTATTTAATCTTAAATCTTTCTGCAGAATTTTAATTCAACTCTTTCAATTAATTTTGGCTGCAAAATCGTTGATATAACGACTCAATCATTGACGGCCATCTTATGTGGTTTACTAATTCATTGGCAATTTCAAATGAAAATTGACGTGAAGAACAATATTGAAATTTCACGTAAAAGTTTAAAACTACATTAATAAAATTGAACTGTTTAATATTGGACCGATATACATAATAAAGTTAGGAGTGATTGGATGGTTTCTTCTTAAATACTTCTATATTTATTAATGAAATTAGGTCAACGAAACATTATAACCTGGGGATGAGTAGTTCTAGGGCAAGTTCACGTGGGGCTTGGAACTCACCATGTCGAAATCAGTTTCCAATTTTTGCAATCCAAAGTCTACTTTGTATATCTTGAAATTGATTTCATGATCGGTTTCAGAGTTTACCCGAAAAAATCAATTTTTGTGTTTATTAATTCTTTTTATTTGTTTCATTATTATAAAGTTCACATACAAGGAAGCTAGAAAGTTCACATTCTCACAGTTGGGACACCCACAGAACTTATACTTAGTTCTGCGAGTTTGCTTTTACGATGTTCCATTCTTAGCAAATTTCACCCATGAAAAATGTGGACAATCATAGAACCTAAATGCATCTTCTGTGATTATCTCAGCTTCTACAGTACTTAAGTCCACTCAACAAAGATTTTAAGTTGAATTTTGTAAACATCAAATTACTTTAGACCCGTTTTCCGACAATCTCCTTTTATTTATGAAGCCAACTTTCGAACTTGCAGGTGTTATGTACGTACACGTGATTTCAATTTTTGCACAATCAATGTAATGCAGAACCAGAATTTGCATAACCTAGGCATGCTTCTACTACTACAGTTCTAGAACTATATCTCTAGAAGTGGACTGTATAAAGATGTACTGCGCCCAAAGTATTGGAGCGTTTAAGTTCGGGTCTCTGATTCTCAGTCCGGTTCCGTTATGTTTCTGCACGGAAATCGAGAATTCGCAGTTAAGGTACCAAAAATTTGGAACAAGGTGGATCCACCCATTCCCATTGGAATATAGAACCGGGTTGATTCCCATCTATGCTCATCTCTACAAAAACTCATGACCATTTTTGCCTACTATAGTCCACGGGCCAAAATTTACGATCGATTCATAAGAAAACGGCTTGAATTGGCTACATGCCGGGCAGCCGTTGGATACTGTTCGCTAGGTGGTGACCATTGATAGGTTGTGGGTATTGAGCAGAGTGAATCTAGTCACCGCGTGTAATATTTCCATCATTCAAATAGAAAGGTCCTTATTTCGAACGATCTCCCTATTTTTGTTAATTTGAGCACTTCAAAAGGCCTACGCCAAAATCACTGCCTCCGCCGTATGTGATCACCGCCGGTCATCACTATATAGTGGTCAATTGTTGTCGCTAACTACTGCCTCTCGATCTCTCTCTTTCCTTCAGTTCCGGTAGAGAGCAAGGTCCATAACCTGAGGAGCTGGGGTTGTGAGTCTTGACTATGCTCAAAGGCAATCAGTGACCACAAATCCGAGCCCTCCGATGATTGTCGATGACCTTCTTGACCTCAAATAGATGGAAGATGGTGGTGGAAGAGTTGGTGGTCATCATGGACATGACTCCATGGACAATGATAGTGTTGGAATTTGTTAATCAATTTTTAGAGACTTCTAGGATGGGCATTTTGCTAGTCAAGTCTAAAATATCTAAAATGGACAAGACATTTGTAGAAAAGTCTAGATGTATATAGTGTAATTGACTATGGTGCTGGAGTCCTTTATAAATAGGCTAAATGCTCATTCATGTGGTGTGTGTGGGGAAGTAGTCCTCCACCATGAGAGGAGCTAAAAATGATCAATTTCTAGAGACTTCTAGGATGGGCATTTGCTAGTAAAGTCTAGAAATATCTAGCACGGACAGGATATTTGCGTAATAGACATTTGTAGAAAAGTTTAGATATATCTTGTGTAATTGACTACGTGGTAGTGGAGTCCTCTGTAAACAGGCTTAATGTTCATTCGTGTGGTGTGTGTGTCCCCGGGGGGGAAGGGGGTTTGAAGCTAAACATGCTCCAACTACATCCTTTGTGATGCTCCTCCATAATTTGTACTACCCTTTCCATAAACAATGAAACTATATTTTCATATCCCATAGGTTACTATCCCTTGAATACACATCTATGTACCATCCCTCTTGTTCATTCCTACATCAACTATGCCATACACACTTACACTTGTACACATTCAAACACAAACTATTTTTTATAGTAAAAACCATGTTTCGACTTATTCCAAAAACTTCAATAGATAGCTTGTGAGAAATAGAAGGGGGCTCAAGTTAGCCATGACTAGCTAAACGACGGTAGATGTCAAAGGCTGTGACTTAGTGGACAATGATAGCTAAAATGGTTGTCTCGGTGGCCATAGCTCAGTGGTATATGCTTATATATATACCAACTATGCACCAAGGATCTGAAGGAAAGGATATAGAGGGAGAGATAACAATATTGGACTCTTATGAGATACTAAGAACAACAGATTTAACCCAAGGACAAAGGCAAAGAAGAGAAAAAGGCTAAGCTAATTAACAGAAAGAGTAACAGAAAGATCGGACATTATACATTATATGAAATGCTAGCGCAATGTAAGCAATACATACAAAGAGTGCGGCAAGGTAAAGAAACAACATTAAACGAGATAGGCGGCTCGGCCTGCCGTTGTGAAGTCTTTGGATTTTAAAGTGAAGCAGTTCGAACTGTGCGGTTAAACGGCCTCGCCGAGGATGGGCTCACTTTGAATGTGAGTTTACCACTGGATCACAGATCTATAAAGACCTGTTTGTAAAAGAGGACTAAAAGGTCTCAAAGAATATTCACTTTGAGTACCTCTCGTTTACCAGCGAACTTGCTTGTTCAATAAAATCTGAAAGACTTTGTGCAAGTGTAGCATGACACTTAAATGTATTGTAAAGTAAATGCGATAAAGAAAGCACTGAGCACCACAGATCACGGCAGAGCCATGTGAATTATGGGCTTGTGCGTTGTAAGATAAATGTACAGAAACTTAAATGTAAGAAGAGAGAGAAAAGCACTAAACACCACATATCACGGCAGAGCCATGTGAATTATGGGTTTGTGCAGAGATGTAGAAGAAATACATCATATTCATATATGAAAATGAAGGTTACAGTACGAGGAAAGTAAAAGATCCATAGGATCAGTGCATTACAAAAGTAGAAGAAGATCAACAAGCTAAGGAGGAAGCTTGAGAGCTTCTGTGCTTAAAGAGGGTTCTGGTTGCAGATCTAGGAAAATGAGAGTACTGTATGAAGAAGATCCGAGTCTGGGTTTTCAGATCGGAGAGGAAGAACTTACTTTTGTTCAGAGGAGGTTCTGGAAATGAGACTTCAGCTTGAAGCTCGGAGAAAGTGTATAAGAGATAGTGTTTGAGTCTCGTTGAGACTTTTAGAAGAAGAAGAGAGATCTATGTTTAGATCGGAAGAGAAAGAGAAAGATCAGTGAGATCTTGAGACGAAGAGAGAGTGAGAGAAAGTGTGTGTTCTCTGAGTTCTTCTTAGCTTAGGTCTAACAACGCCTGCCTTCGACTGAAGAGGAGCCATTGTAATATAGGGCCGTTGGCACTATTTGTACAGTGACCGCTACAGTGTACAGTGAGTACAGTGAATCACGTGAAATAAACTGTGGCTACAGTGAACTTTTACTGTTGCTACAGTACTATTACAAAATACGTATGAATAGTAAAAAACAACAATAGAGATCAAGGCTTCTTGATGTCGTATAGAGAATCCAAAGGACCCCTATCTAACATATCTTCATTGTCATAAGGGCCAGGGTATTCGGTTGAACCCTGCTCAAAGAGTGACTCCTGAAGATCAGCTTGGACGCCGAGGAGCAGTTGTTGAAATTCCTCGTCGTCTTTTGCTTGGGCAAGTCTTGCCATAATAAGTGCCTTTTTGTTGTTGGGGGCAAAGGCCAAAGCAGGCAGACTTGTCTGCTTTAAATTAAAGGCTGAAATCCATCTGGTAACAGTTTCATCAGAACATTTATCAAAAAATCTAAAATTATCCCACCATTTGGTCCGTAGTGTACATATCAAGGTGTTATCATTGGTACCTGGAGTTTTGTAGTAGTCAAGACCCCAGGCTGTGACCCAGGAAATGCGGAAATAGATGCAAAAGAGCAGGAGTTTAGGAAACTCGCTCTCAGGAAGAGAAGGAGAAAAGTCTTCAGAGAAGATTTTAAATGAAGACTGTACAGGTAGTGGAAGGATTTCGGGAGTCGCCCCAAAGAAGTTCCACCAGGTTTTGAACCAAATGGGAAGATTATCTGTATTGAAATTTTCTTCAAAGAAAAGAAGCCAGGTATGGGTTCTTTGGGAATTTTGACGATACAGTGAGATAAACCAGGCTTGCTAATAATCGAAGTAATTGTAAGCAGGACAGTGTATGAAAGGACTAGCTGAGTTGGATTCAAACCTGACTAGGGAGTAAGGATGGGGGAGCCAGTCTCTGGGATGTATGATCCCTAGGATCTTGGCTGTTGAGTAACTAGGAGTCCCGTCGGGGCTTCCTTTAATAAAATGCTTAAATTCTACGCTCCCAGTTTCAATCAAGATTTTTTCGTAATAATCTAAACTTTTAAAATTATCATGTGGCATAAAAAACCAATTTGGCGGAAAAAATTTTGAAATACAAGCAAAAGGATCAGGATCCAAGAAATCCTTATCCACGTTAATAATAGTCATGGTTTGTTTTTTAGGGAACCAGGGGGACTTGAGGTAAGCTGTACCCTGGGTAGTGACAACCACTTGTTTCCCTAAGGAAGTAGAAATTACCTATTGCTAGGTAGGTAACTGCGACGGCGGATGACTTATCGCACGGGAGGAGGCGCGCGTCTGCACACTTGTCCTAGGTAAAGGGTCTCTAGACGTTGTAGACAAAGCAGGGGAAGGAACCCGTTGAATCGGGGAAGCAGCAAGAGGAGCTCGTGGAGCTAGGAGTGCTGGCACCGTACTAGGTGCTTGAAGAGCTGGTTGACGACCATGTTCTTCTGTGACAATGTCATACCAGGATTTTACTGGAGTCAGGCGTCTAGGCCTGGGAACGGACGAAGAAGAAGGAGAGTAGTGTAAAGGCAGTGGTGCCTTTCCACTATCTTTGCCTCTTGGTTTAGGAGGCATGGTTGAACCTTTTCCCCTGTAAGAATTCTCGTGTGAGAAAATCTGGTAAAGAATTTGAATTACCGTTTATAAATTCGATATCAAAATCAAAGACAGATAAAATAGCTTGCCAACGGGCAAAAATCTGTTTAGAGGCAATGTTCAAGACATCCTTCTGAAGAACATCTTTTGCAAATTTGCAATCGATGCGAAGGAGGAATTTTTTATTTAAAATGTCTCATTGGAATTTCGAAACTGAAAGGACAATTGCAAGAATTTCTTTTTTGATAGTGGAGTAGTTTTGTTGGGTTTCATTCCAGTGTTTGGAAATGAATTGAACAACTTGCTCCTTATCAGTTACTCGTTGCTTAAGAATTCCCCCATACCCAATTTCTGAAGCATTTGTCTCAATTATCTTGAAGGCAGAAGGATTAGAAAGGTGAAGACAAGGAATTTCCTTGACTTGGGCTTTGATTTTACAAACAACATTGGTGTGTTCATCAAACCAAAAAGGAGGGTTTTTCTTCAAGCGCTGATGTAAAGGTTTACAAACAATATTAATATTAGGGAAAAAATCAATGATATAATTCAGGCATCCTAAGAATCTTTGGAGCTGAGTTTTATCTTTGATTTCATCTGGAAACTTATCAGTGAACGAAATAGAACGTGCTATAGGCTTGTAAGCACCGAAAGAAATATCATGACCTAAAAAACAAATTTTTGTTTGGAAAAGAACTATCTTTGTAGGAGAAAGAGTGAGTCCATTGGTTCTGACAATATTAAAGAAATGTGAGAGATGTTTGAAGTGGGTGTCAATATTATCTGAGAAAATTAAGATATCATCAATATAAACAATGATATGGTCAGAATAAGAATTAAAGATATCATTCATAATTCGTTGAAATTCGGAAGGGGCATTTTTCAGACCGAAATGCATGACATTCCATTCATATGATCCGAATGGCACAGTGAAGGCGGTTTTATACCTGTCACTCTCTGTGATCTGTATTTGCCAAAACCCGGACTTCATGTCAAATTTTGAAAAGACCTTTGACTTGTGAAGTCGGTTAAGTAAATCCTTTTTGTTAGGAATGGGATATCGAATCCAACTTAAAGCAGTATTTAAAGGTTTGTAATTAATGACAAGACGAGGAGTTCCTCGTTCGATTTCAGATGCCTTGTTGACATAGAAAGCCAAACAACTCCAAGGGGATTGACTTTTCCGGATAAGTTTTTTATCCAGTAAATCATTGATCTCCCTTTTGCAATGTTCAATCACCTCATGATTCATCTAATTAGGCCTTGCCTTGGTGGGAATATTCCTCTCAGAGAAATCGAGTTCATATGGAAGATTGACAATATGTTTACGTCTATGCCAAAAAGCATGCGAAATATCAGAACAAACATTTGTCTTAAAAAGAGTCTCGATACGTTTAAGTCCCAGTTCTTCTTTGAGGAGAGAGAGATGATTCTCTTTGTCTTCAATAAGACAATTTATCTGGGAAATCGAGTGCTCTTGAAGAAAGTTCAAAGACCTCGTTTGGGTCTTAGTAATAAATTCAAAAATGACTTTTTTACTAAATACATCAATTTCAATTCCTTCTAAGGTAATGAGAAAAGGAGTGATCAAAGACATAAAAGGAGTACCTAAAATAACATTCTGGCCAATATTTTGAACCAAAATAAAAGAAGTTTTGAAAGAAGCATGGTCCTGTACAACCGATGCTTCTGGAATCTTATACCTGATCCTAAGCTTATCACCACTGGCCGAGTTCAGCCTTTCTGATGACATCTCAAAATAACGGGTAGGAACAATACCTTCTTTGATACAATTGAGATCTGCACCTGTATCAAAAAGGGCTGTTGTTCGAAGAATAAAATCATGAATTTTAATAACAATGTTAATAACCATTTTTCTGGACGTAACCTCAGTAAGCATTAGTAAAAACCGAAAGTCATGTCTGTCAATGATTTCAGTATCAACATTAAGAGAAAAGGTGGGAGAAGAAATTTGTTCAACTCCTTTCTTCTTTAAATCTCTTTCCTTAAATTCAAGAAACTGTTTTTGGAGCTTGATTTGGGCAAGTTTGAGATTTTGTATCTCAATTTTTTGCCGCTGGATCTCATTGCTCAAATCATTAATATTAACAGGCTTATTCTTGGGTTTAGAACTTCTGTTAAGAATGATATCTAAATTATAAGGAATCTTCTCAATCCGAATGGAAGGAGAAGGATTTAAATTATGCAAAATTTTCTGTTTAATAGAAGGATCAGACTCTTCGTCTAGAGCATCAAGAAAAAGTTTTTCTTCTTGAGTCAGGACATTGATTTGAAGAGTTTCTTCTAAATCATGGTCTGATTCTGAATCCGAGAAGGAGGAGGCCTCAATATCATTGACTTGAAAACCTAAAGTTGAAGACTCAGAAGAGAAGTCTTCATCAGAATCAACCATTAACTGATTAATCTGATCAAGGATTTTCTCCTCAAGGTTGAGTTCATTAATCTTTTTATGAAATTTGCAGAATTTGGAAGTGTGACCCTTTTTGCCACAATTAAAATAAGTAAAATTCTTGAAGTCTCTTTTCGGGACTTCTTTTTTGGAAAAGTCTTTCTTCTGAAAGGGTTTCCTTCTAAAATTGTTCTTTTTAGAGAGGATCCTTTCTTTTGGGAGAAAGACCTGCAAGTGCAGCTGCCTGGTGGCATCTAGAACAAGAATTTTCTTTTTTCTTGACTTTTTTGGAAGAGGAAACAAAAGACGGATCATATTGAATACAAAAATCACCAAGGCCTTGGGCCTTGTTTTGCTTTTTTAATTGCTTTTGAATATATGTATATATATATATATATATATATATAGAGAGAGAGAGAGAGAGAGAGAGAGAGAGAGAGAGAGAGGTGATGACTTTAAGAACGGAACTAGAAAACTTACTCTACACGTTCCGGTTCTAAAAATTGACAGAATCAAACTTGTTATACTATAAACTAGCTTGGAATAGGCCAATTCTTGGTTTACCAGACTAAGTTTTTTTTTTTAATGGTAAAATGGAAAAAGTTACCAAAAATTTAAATTACGCATTATTGTAACATATTTATTCTAAACTTTTTTATGACATCAAAAATTATAAACTTGTACATTTATTTTCATGTAGATAGAGAGCGCACGTTGGTAAAACTTTAGCAGCGTTTTGATTTTATTTTGCATTTTGTCTCATTCGAGTTGGTGACGGAGGACCACAAACATATGTTAAAGCATGAAAAAATCACATTCCCATAGAATACACCAACAAATTATAGTATGGCCTTTAAAATTAAAAGATGAATCAGGATAATGCTAGATAATACATGTTCAAATTCCCTAAAACTACTCACTAGTCAGCCTTAAGTAGGTGTTGAGTCCTTCACCGTGAAATCTGTCCTCAGAAGAAATCTAAAGTCGAGCCCTTGTTTGTTTCGAATTAATTAAAAAGAAAAAAGTGCACTTTCTCGATAAGATTTAGAACGTTATATTAAGTTCGAGAATTTATGAATATATAATACGTTAATCCACATCTCAATATAAGCTTTTCAGATACCTTGGATTGAAGAAATGTCAAGATGAAAAAATAAAAATTGATGACAGGCTATTAGCGATAATATATTCACAATGTCAATCGTTACACATATATGACTTAGTAGGGATTTTGAAAAGGGTATTAAATCGAAGGGTGTTTTGGAATTGTGGCTAAGATCTAGGATATGATTAGGAAGGCCAGGTGATGTAAAGCTGGCATCTATGGATTCTCCATCTCCAAAGAGGCTTGGCTTCAAATTTGAACCCAGATTTGCCGGTAAGGTAACAGATTTTGATGCATAAAATTTTGTTTTAAAATCTCGAACTAGTGAGAAGATCTCACCCTCTTTGTCCTCGCTAAGCCAACAATGTATATGAATGTCTCAGATCATCTCGAAGAATATTTAGTGGAATATATTGGCTGATAGACTAAAAGTTGAACTTTTTTCTCGGTTGGGTTGATGGGTAATTAGTATTTCTTATCGCAACATTTTTGATAGAAAGTTGAGCTTTTTGACAAAATCTAACAAGATCCTATAAAATCTAGGAAAATCCTTGGAAGATCTTAGGGAAAATCTAGGCAATTATGGCATGGATCTTTCAAGATATGTCTTGCAAGACACCCCAAACCTTAGTCTATATACACCTTGTCTCACTTTTTCCACCGTTGTCCAATTAATCTCACTCGCTTCTTCTACTTTCTCTTAATCCCCTTGTGACCGCCCAGTCCCATCATCACCGCCACTATCACCACCACTTCGCCTCCACCACCAACCCTCCTCGACGCTAAGCTATTGTCGCCCAAGGAGCCATTGTCGCCGCTGCCCGAACAATCTCAGTATATATGGCGCAAGACGGTTCCCCCTGTCCGATCACCGGCCAAGCCACTCGCCACTCCCCGCCTTATCTTCTCTTCTTATTTCTGATTTTTTGGTTTTGTAAGTGGGATCCCTAACCTGCATGTTCAAGGCGTATTGTGCGTTCTAACTCTCTGTCCTTGAAATGTCTTGGTTGCTTTATTTTTTATTTGCTCGTGGTTCAAGTTCAAGTATTTGATTCAAAGGAAAAAAACTTCGTTTCTTTAAAATGCTTTTGGAAAATTGAGCACGTTGGTGTCCCGATAAGATGTGCGCGTCACTTTTTGGAGCCCCTCAAATACAGCCTTTCTCACCTCTTCCTCTTTGGCCACCTCTCCTCCTGGCGCATTCGTCTCAGCCAAGAAGACATTAGCGCTTGCTCATGTCACCCCTCCACCTGCCCTAGCTCCGCCACAGCCTTTCCACCATCATCGAAAGCCAGCAAAGTGGCATAATCAAGCTCCTAGGAACTTCAATTTCTAGGAAATTCATCTACTTGGCCTACGAGTTTGTCCACAACCACGTCAACAGCTCAAGCTCATGACAAAGCCATCCCTTAGTGCCAAGATTTGCCACTATGGGACCGCTGAATCGGGCAACAAGGCGGCAGCCCCTAAACCGAAGGAGGAGAGCATACTGCAAGCATCCAAAAGCTCAAGAGTACGAGACGAGGGAAGGTACAGTGCTCAGGAGGGCTTTATGGGCTGAAAGTGTATACAATTAATGCTAAAAATGGGCTTGAATTGAGTTTATGAAGCATTGATTTCTTGCACCCATATGAATCTGTTTCTATTATGTTAGCCAACCCACTTACGATCAGGCCCATTAAAAAATAAGTTAATAATGGGATTTTGGACCCATTTTGACATTCCTACCACATCCTTCTTTTACATTTAAAATACACGAATGCTTAAAAAATGGCGTAGAAGATGTTGGCTATGAAACAGTTATATAGATATGACCAATATACAGTAACTTAGTCGTCTGCGAAGTTCCCAACATATCAGAAGCACTCGTCATCTGAGAAGCTCCCAACATCAGAAGCATGTGATAAAATGCTCAGAGAGCACAAAGAACTTGACACAGCCGAGATACAGTACGATATCAGATCAGGGAATCGGTTGTTTACAAAGTAGAGGTACACAAGTTGAGATTTTGGTCACCAACTTAAGTATGATCTGTACATCGAGATATCGACATCAGATTATAATCAGATAACAAAGTGCAGTGCAGGTCTTGTGATTCCGAAGTTAATGCAGCATGACGCATCTCTTGAGAGAATAGATTCTTTAAGAAGAAAGACTTGATAGGCTCCACGCAAGGGGTACCTAGAAGAGGAGTATCAATAGGAGTCCCCCTTTTCCAGGATTTGTCTGCGCTGTCCATGGTATGGTGGGAAGTCAGCCACCTTCTGAAACCACCCAGCTTTTCAGAAACTACTCAAATGGTTCTGGCATCAAGCACACACAAGCAACGAACCTCTGTTACACCCTCACATATCAGATGTCTACTACTATTACACAGAAATGCATTTGGTCAGGTGATCCATTTCATGATGTCGTCAGTGGACCCAATGAATACCATTACTAGTCTCCTGAAACAACCGACATCATAATAGTATCCTAATTATTAGTATAACAAACATAGTTCCATGTCAGACACCACTGAGCATAAAGATCATGAACAATCAATATTCTTAGTATTAACTGAAGAAGAAAGGTTACAAGAGACTAAACACTATACTGTTCTCTCTGTTATGTTCCCAGTTCGAACAGGTGCAAGGCCCCTTGAGAGGACAAGAAATCAGAAGAAGAATACATTCACCAAGAAGAAAATTGGTCACTTATAAGTCATGACTAGCCCAAGTCACTACAAAGATGAGAATCACATTACAAATTTTCAACCCACACTGGCATAGGACGTTTTAGAGGACAAACTATATCCTCCACAGACAATCTCTTTACAAATCATGCTTTAATCTGAACACCAATCTTCACATGCATTGGTTGCATTCAAATATACACTCTACACTCATGAACTTGCCTCAAAATCTAGGGCAAACGTGCAATAAGGATCAGCCCCTCACAGCATTGCCATGTCGTTGATTTCTGAAATAGGTGAGAAGTGCCTGCGCCTGCAATGGGCCAGAACGCCTTCAGAGGTGGTAAAACTAAAGTTGGAACCAAGTATGGGGAATAAGTACACGAGCACTTGTTAATAAGATGACCAATGGAAAATATGAGATGCTATACAGACTTACCTTCTCTTTAGCCCTTGGGGTGCCGGACTGAGACAATGCCACCAGTGGTGGGACAGCTCCCTCTTGGAGCACCCTACTACAGTATCTGTTGCTATTGGTACAAAGCTGCAGAAGAGCAGCAGCAGCATTTTCCTTTCCTCTTGCGGATCCTAACTCAACAACTTCAACCAGAACTGGAATTCCACCTTCCTGTCCAATAGCAGTCCTTCCCTCATGAATTGTGGCAAGATTTGCCAACACAGCTACTGCCTTATCAACCATCCCAGCAGCTGGGTCCATCAGCTCCACGAGGTACTTCACAGCACCAGCTTGTACAATGCGTGCCTTGTTCTCATGAAAGATGGATAGGTTGAACAGAGCTGTGGCTGCATCTTTTTTTCCTCTCGGAGTACCATTGCCAAGCAAATCAACCAGAGGTTCAATTGCCCCCGACCTTCCAATTTTTACTTTATTATCTTCGATCACAGACAGACTAAAAAGAGTGGCAGCTGAGTTCTCCTTGGCCTCAGGACTGCCAGTCTGGAGAACGTGGATCAAAGGATCAATTGCATCAGCATGAGCAATTGCAATCTTGTTGTTATCATTAATTGAAAGGTTAAGAAGAGCTGTGACAGCATCTTCCTGAATCTTGGTGTCTGGCGATCTGAGCAAACTCACCAACAAGTTAATAGCACCACAGTTTGCGATTACAATGCGGTTGTCCATGTTGTGCTTAGCCAAAAGTCGAATTTCACCCGCTGCTTCTCTTTGAGTTTCAGCTGAATCACTTTTTAAGGCATCAACAAGCTTTCGGACTTGAGTTTCAATGCCAGAGAGATCAGCTCTTGCTTCAACAGCAGGAGAAGAACTGGTCCTTGGACCAAACCTATCTGGCTGCCGTCGCCATATTGTCTGGCTTCTCGACCTTGTCTCTACTATTCGAGGAGGAAACTCTGGTTCTCGCTGAGTACTAGTCGCGTTAGCAGGAGACTGTAGTTCAGACTTCATTTCCCCAGAAGCATCGCTACTGTAGCCTGTCATATGAGTTGATCCATTTGCATCTTCAGATGATCCTACAGGCCTACTTGCACCAGAATGTGCGCTGGATGCTGAAACAGTTCTCTTATGGTTCAATGTCTGCTCATCAGCACCAATGCCATTAAAAAATTCACCCCTCTTTGGGGATGTAGACGCTTGGAGAGATGAATCAATAGCACATTCTTCAAAGTTAACCGAACTTTCTGCAGAGGCTGCTAGAGATATTCTTCCCATATCCAAGCCCCGCCCATCTCCAGCAACTGTTGACGGCAAAGTGTCTGACCTAGAACGGGGATGTGACGGAGAATTCGCATCCTGGGGAACTCCACTAGATGCAACAAAGTTCTTAACAGGTGAACCCATGTGCCGGACAGATTCAGGTGACATTGGGGGGTTCCCCCTGATATGTGACTCCCTGATTGTACCAGATTCTGCATGGCTAAGCAGTGGTGAAGGTTGGTTTGAGCTCACAGATTTCATAGGATCAGGCAATTTTACATTATTGGATTCACACCAATTGGCAATCAGTGCCTTTACAGTATAATTAGGTATTAGATTTGTGTGACCCAATGTTTGCCGTGTCTTTGGACAAACCGTGAGCCCAAGGTCCAGCCATTTCCTGATAAATGCCCTTTCATATGTTTGCCCTGATGCCACAATAACTGGATCTGTCATCAGCTCAAGAGACAGAGGACAGCAAAAATCTGCTGGTATTGATACAGGGCTGGAGATCTCAGACTGCTTTATCAACACAAGACGATCATGCATCCGTGTGATAATAGTAACCAATTGGTCAAAATAATCTACCTCACTGGTGTTCTCAGATTGCTCAGCATTCTCCTTCAATTTTTCAAGGGCAACAGCCTCAATCAAGATCTCCTGGTTTGACTTTAAACTAAAGATCTCTGCAATTTTCACAAGGTCTGCAGAGCTGGGACCAACACCATTTGCTTGATCCTTTATGGCTTCTCTAATGACTGAGCATGCTTGATCATATTCTACATGCTTGATCTTCTGCACGCAGTGCTACAACCATCCAAAAAGTAAAAGAACTGATTAGCCGAGAGCAATAAACATTAGCTATTAATTTTGCTGGTTTGACGAATCTGGTATATAAAATGCCACACCCAGAAGATTGCCACTCGAGTCCAACTCATGGATGATTAACCAAGTATATACAATTTCTATCTAGAACGTCGTGCAGAAAACATGATTACTTAACCACAGAAACTTTATATAGTATTACCTCCAGTGACACAGAATTCAACTCATCAGGGAGGTTTCGATCAGCAGATTTCAGCAGCTGGAAAGTATCAAGGCCAGCACTTCGAATTTTGGATATCAACACTTCTACTCGAACAATCTACAGATAAAAGAGAAGAATGAGAAAGGAGAGAACCTACTTCCTATATCAGTAGTGTTGTTCCCTTCTTTTTTATACCAGTCAGGAATTTCAGAACTTGCAGTAAAGAATAGAAAAGCCAAGAGCACTCCATCTCCATTCACTAAAAGTAGGCAATATCAGGTCACCAGGAGGTCCAATTTGATTATTACAGAAGTAAATCTAATTTGTTTACATAGCTAGTTCAAACTGGAGGACTTCACTGAGGAAGTGAAAGAACAGAAGCCTTCATAAGCTAACGCTGCTCAACAGTTCACAGATACCAATAGAGAAAGGTGTTGCCCATAACTTACAGCTGAATCAGGAAATCAACACAATTCGCAAGCAAAAAAAAAAAAAAATCTCTGCCCTGAACTCTAAGCTTACAGGCACTAGTGTCCAAAAATCTAAATTTAAAAGAATTTGAGCTATCTTGAACAGCCAAACGGAACAAAGATTCAGTTTGCCCCACAACCAAGCTCCTAACGCCCCAATTATTCAAACAAATGGTATCTTATACAGAGATGATTAAACTCAAGTAAATAACAATGATGGAGAGGAGCCAGTACAACCAGCTAGGTGCAACTCCAATGAGCTTTCAAATAATAAAAAGGATTTGCAGGCAACAAGTGTGCTGGTCATGCTAAATCCCTTAGATCAACTCACATGAGTTAGCTAAGATCCTGTCATTCTTTAATTCTAAACAAGATCTTGCAGTGATGCACAGAAGAATTGAATTCTCTCAATCTCTCTCATACAAATACACAACGCACTAGCAATAGTATGCTCACGTCTTACCTCACATGATAAATATCCTTTTTCTTTCAAACAACAGATCCTGCATGTTTCTTAAAACATCAAGCAATTTCTCCTGACACAAACGTTACTCTGTTCTGTCCCTTCACAGTTATGAACATAATGGGTCTTCTTATCAGCACATTACTGAAGTGAAACAAATTTAATGGTTGATCGCAAATGTGGGCTCAAAGGAAGCAAGAAAATGCATGAAATTATCATTAGAAAACCATCATTAAAAATCACGATATCAATCCAAAGAAATTGCAGCTTGGTTGGCCCAAAATGCTGTGCCTATAAGACAAATAGAAACAAAATGCTTGGCAGGCAACGAGAGGCACAGAGAAACGCTCGAGAAAAATCATTAGCCAGATGAATTCATCATTCTAGCATCATCAAAATACAAGCAAGAAAATTGGCACTTACAAAATCAACTTTACTCAACAATGGCTGCCAGCTTTCAAAGAGCTCCCTCAATTCCTCCACAGATTGATGAATTTCTCCAAAAGCCTTGTTAAGTGACTCGTTAGAAGCTACTTCAGAGCCAAAGATGACATCAAGAATTGGCTTCACCAACTTCAATATGTCCTCTCCCTTTTTATAATACTTCAGAGCTGGTTCCAAGTTTATGCTATCAGAAGATGATAGATGAAAATACAAGGAGATATTACTTAGTAGTGCCTTCAACAGGGATATCTCCATAGTCACCTGAGATAGAAAATTGTAACACGAGGACCAATTACATTAGAAAAAAAGGAACAATTTGGCAGCAAACAGTACAAATAAAGTACTTTATCAATACAAAATCTATCAACCAGTTGAATTCAGAAGCTAAACCTATCTATATGTCTTGATATCCAAACAGATTCTGAATTTATCCCATGTCAATAAGTGAAGGACATTGAATGATCACAACATTTGACTTTTGGTCAGACGCTAGGTAAATCAGCTGCAAAATCAGTCCATGCCTGACCAATTTTGAGGCACAATCAGTCCATTCACCATGATGACATTGAGATATGCCGACAATTAAAGAAGTAGAACAATTGAATCAACTCATGCCTGAAAATGGCCAAGGAATGAAATAAGAAAGAAATTACAAATACCACCTTCAAAATTGACTGCAGATTAAACGGAGACAACCTGGTCAGCAGGGTTATAAAAACTGATTCTTGGCCTGCGGTTTGCTATCTCGAATGCACATTGCATATCGAGGATCTCCAGACGACTGTAGTTGAAAGAAAGAGAGGAAGAGGTGCGAAGGAAGAGATGGAAAAATCTGATAAGAGAACCTGGAGCTGAAGCTAAAGAAAGAGGAAGCAGACATGGGTCTTTGTTTTTAATTTCAAGCAAATTGCTTGTTCTTTTTTTTTTTTTTCCAAGTAACATGAGCTTCTTCTTTGCCAGAAATTGTGGAAGACCCATAAATCACAAGGGCCCGAAGATTTACTTATTCGGATTTGATGTAATAACATATATCTGTTATGGAAAAACAATATAACATGGATAAAATTTTTGTATAATTGTAGAAATTTGAGTTTATTATATATTAATTGACAAAGTAACAAAAACATGAGTGTTGATTGTTAAAATGCCCCTTGAATGTTCTTGTTGTGTGAATATTTATGGCGTAAATAGCCAAAAACTTTTGGAAATTACTTTCTACTGTATCTCACAAATGATCTCTTACCTTCCTCCTTCTTCACATGCTATCAACAATTTATTTTTCAAAATATATTGATCTAAAATCAGATGCTCAAACTGACAAATATCATATAAGATTAGCTTTATGTTACTTAATCATGCATCTCAAAAGACAGTCTAGAAATAAAAATTACCTAAGAATACTCCTACTAAAGGCTTCAAGTAAATAAAAAGAAAAGCACAATGTTAGATATTATATCCGAAGAAGCCTTTGACTAGAATAATTAGAGTTCATATGGTATAATGAAAAAGACCACGCAGTCATTATACTTCAGACCTATAAAAAAACAACCTAAGTTCAGCTATGAATAGCTTTTACATTGTTCAGCTTAATTTGAGCTTCAGCGTCGGCTAACCCAAACTAATAAGTGCTTGCCCCACATGATGACTTCCTTTTGAAAATCGACAATAGATGTTATTGTAAGTATGCTAAGAAAATAGAGAGAAATTGATTCTTGTACAGCAAAAATGGCACGTACCTTTCTTCAGACTCCAAAGGATTCAAATAATGAAGTAACTGTAGTCAGATAGCACTTTGAAGATCAGACGCATGATTAAAAGAGAACTCTGGTATCAACTGCCCATAAAATTATTTCCATATTCGCTCTGACTTCAAGCTCTCCACCTGCTACCTGGGCAAAAGCATATCTTCGAGCCTCAAGTTTCCAATTGGTAAAATTACAATGCAAATCGAAAATCAAATCCCTGCAGTCAACTACGTAATAGAATAATAAGTTTTTGTCTTACAATTAAGCACCAAAAAACTCATCCATATCCCTAAATAGGCCCATCAGCCTTTGACTTCTCATGAAAAACAGCTTTCAATTAAACTAGAGTATATCTATTAGGTTGGCAGGGGCAGCTAAGATGTATTGCACATAAGATTTACACCGAGGATCTAATTAGCCATTTATCACTCAGCTAAAAGCTAGGAAGCTAATAATTTTACCCAGTCAAGGACTCGCAATATATTCCAAGTGCTACGTTCTAGCTTCAGATCAACAATTTTCTAATCAACTTGTGCGTTTCTAGAAGGATTCAATTAATTTACAAGCCAGGATAAGAATTTGGCACTCTATAAAGTTGGTAGAAGAAGAATAATCTAGACTTCTCCTTCACAAGAACAAATTCACCCAAAGTTCTAATTATTCTAACTACTAGCAATTTCTTGCTACTTTGCACCACCAATGCACCAAACTGTATTCTGACACCTGAGTTATTTATGCTATTCATCGCAGTTTATCAACTTGCATTATCCTATTGAAGTTATTGAATGTTGCTGTCTCACATATTGAAAAAGCCTCAAATAGGTCAGTCTTCTTGTATTCTCGCATGATGCAAAAACCACTTTGTCTCGAGCATGCTCATTTGTAATCATACCTGTTGATGTTTGCCAATCCACTTCTGCTTTTTTTTTTTTATCTTAATACAACCAATTTTGACACATAAAGCTAGTGGTTCTGCTCATTTAGATGAATAAACCCTGATTTTGCATTCAAGTCATGTTATAATCATGTACTTTCGATTTTGGCATACTGTGGAGACTCTAATCCACTTGTCTATTTGATACATCCAATCCAAATCATATATGATCACGAGAGCCCACTCCTAAACCTCTTGTTTATGTCTTATTCCAGGGAAAATTTTGCCATGGCTTAACTTCAAAATATCAAATTTACACAGAAGTGTCCAAGATTCCTTCCTCAGCCCCATGTCAGCGCCAACCAATGTATAGCAGTACTTGCATATTGTTTATTTCTTCTTTAAACTAAATACAGTTTTACCAGAAGAGAAAATTGAAGCAACCCAAGGTACTAGAACAGAACATACACATTTTGAGCAAGACGAATACTGCAGTGGACTTGCATACCACACATCCTGTGAGCAACAAATGATGCAAGCTACATAGCCAACTCTCTCTGAATCAAATTCTCTCTCTAAACATTCAATTCAGAGAGAGTTATTCTACAATTTTCTTCTCTCAAGACGCCACAATTTCAAAAGAAGAGTACTTAGCCAAAAAAAAAATTCACTCCAAGAAGATCTATGAGAGTTGAAAGTAGAAATTTCGAAGCTCTCCTGCACAGAGCACATTCAAAATGTCCAAACCCTTTTTGCAACTAGTGCAGTAAATTATCTACATCATAGAATCTCCGATTTCATCCACCATCCAACAAAGCAAGCCTTCTCAAAATCTCTAATATCACATAAGGAACTCCTACTACCATCTCCAGCAAATACTAGCCTACGGACTAAGGAATACACCTAAACACGGCTAGACGCATAAACTCTCAAATGCTACATCACTACCTCAGCCAAGAATTTCAAGCTCTTTCTCCCAACAGAAGCAAGAAAGATGGATCGACCTATCCGTCACACGAATTCAAACTTCTCTAAAAGACGCATCATTTCTCAATCTTCTTTCAATAACCAAAACCCCGCAACACGACCTCCCACGCGGGGAAGACCCACCCATCCCTCACCACGGCATACCCCTACCGAGAGTCAATTCTCCGCATAAAGACAAACAAATCGATCCTAAGAAAACAATCAAAGCCCATGCAGCTCGATCAAAAAAAGGCAGCTCAAACAAAGAGAACGACTTAAACAGAGCCCTAAAAGAGCACCATACTCACCAACAGCGCAACCAATCGAATTCGAAGAAATCCAACAGAGATTCAACCAAAGAGGAGAAGGAAGCTCCTCGTAGATCAGAATCAATGGAAAGCCGACCTGAACTGATGCAGAGAGGAGATTAGCACGAGCAACCGAGCTCGGAAAATGGCGGATTCGAACTCTTCTTTGACCTCTCCTCTCTCTCTCTCTCTCTCTCCCTGTCTCTGTGCGCGAGACCCGATTTCTCTTCCCCAGTTTCGCTTTTCCCAGTCCAAAGTCTCGTAAATATTTCTCATTTGTTTATCTTTATCTCGACAAAAAAAAAATGTTACTTATAATAAGAATGACGAGGTCATTTTTATAAAAACGTGAATCATATTTAATATTTAGTAGTGACATATAATGAAAACTTGTCAAATGTTGACTAATTAAAAAAATCTAATTTTTCTTGTTTTGTTAGCTTGCCGTTTATGAAAAAAATTTGAGTTATTTTAAATTGAATATGCTCAGTATACACTTCGCGATTATGTGTCCATACGGCTTATTTTAAATTATAGTGAACGTTATATTCGTGTCTAATTATTTCACGAAATATCTTTTCAATTTGGATTGTATTACGCAGACTCGCGTCAGGAGGAATACATTATTGTCCGTACATGTTTGATGCTCGTTGCTTCTATTTTTCTTGATAAGATATGTTAATATTATTTTTTAATGCTATTCTTTGGAATCGATCATTGAAAATTCAATATTGAGATTGTTAATGAAGTAGTCGGATTGGACCAAAACAATTAAAATGAGAATAATAAAGTAGCCGCCACAATAGCGGTTTGCCAAATTTTAGTGATTGGTGCAATTTTGAAGAGAAAACATGTTGAAAACTTCTTTGGTTTGCGTTGACCCGTTCACATTATACCCGCAGCTAGCCAGAATAGTCAACTCCATGCTTTTAATAATAGTTTATTTGGATATTTATTATTTTATTATTTATATTGCTATATTTTATTTAACTCTACTCTTATTCTGAACCATCTTATTTTCTACGAGAAAAAAGGAAGAAGAGAAAGAGAGCTGTAAAGTTGCACCATGTTGACAATTGCCGGCGTGGTGAATATTTTAGTGAGCCAAAAGTCGTGGATTAGGTTTTCAATTTTCTTAATTCCTTTTTTTCCATTTTTCTTTTTTCTTTTCTTTAACGTAAATTTTCATTTTCTCTAAAATTATTTTTATAACGAATTTCTTTATTGTTTTCCCCTTCCGATCACAAGACAAACTTAGGTTCCATTCGTTTCTCGAAAAATATAACATTTTTCTGGGAATACAAAATGATAATATCTTCATGTGTTTGTTGTTTGTTAAAGGCTACCAGCTCGTCGGCCTCGAGCGAGATCAAGTTACGCTGTGAGATGCCGCGATATTTAAAGGTAAATAAAAAAGATGAAAAATATTTTTCACTTTCCAAAAAGCGGAAAACATTTTCTCCACTTTTGAGGTGTTTTTTTTTCTATTGGTGGAAAATATTTTCCTTGATTATTTTATTTTTCGCAAAACGAACGTCGAAAAATTTGAAAAATATTTTCACGTAAGTTATTTTCCGTGAAACGAATAGAGCCTTAAATCATTAGTGTGCATACCATTTATTTAGTTATTTGGTATTGTCCATATGGGGAAGCCGGACATGGTGATTAGAGATCCTTCTAGCCACGAGGAACTGTTGGGGAAAAAAAGTTTATGTTCTTGGTTTAGTTAGTAATAATTCATTCACTTGATTTGATATCACATTCTTCTATTGGAGCGATAAATCTTCTTGATATCAATCCGCAAGTCAAAGTCTATGAAAGAATATGATTAGCTTGGCTATTATACTTAAAATGAGTGAATATTCATAGAAATTTCCGATAAAATGATACCCATCGCAAAGCGCAAGTTTCCACTAGTTAGGCATAAAGAAGAGTTCTTAAAGTAGCCTAATCGTATACTTTAGAATGTACGAAATTGAGAAAAATATAACATTTAAAAGTTTCCAACTGGGCATTGTAAAAAGTAAAACAGTGCTATATAGTCTATTCAACTTCAATTTTTAATTTGTGCCATTTTATTAAGATAATATCTTGCTTTTTATTTGAAATTTAATGTTTTCAGTATGTAACTCTTTTTAATTGATCTGCGTGAAGAATTAGAGTTAGATATTAGCAGAAAATAAGGCTGGACTTTCCATGTACAAATTATTCATTTGTCATAATTTTAATGGTTTCAATATAAGTAAACCCCTGAAGTCATCCCTTTGAAAAGAAAAATCTGTTCTTCATTTGTCATATTGATTTTGCGAATCAAAGTTGACAGATAGAAAAGGTCAAGGACTTCCAGATCAGCGAATGATTCTTGATTAGTTTGAGAAGGATCGCGTGTAAATTGGAGACTTCCAAAGTCATGCAGGAAGTTGTCCACGTAGTTTAACAGATAGGGACCTTTCGCATAGCAAACTAATTAGAAGCTTCCAAAGGCATGAAGGACTTTCTCCATGCAATTTAATAGGGAAAGAGTGCTTTCAAAGTCCTAAACTCATTGCATTATGCCAATTGAATCATGAATTTGTTTAATTATGCTAATTTAATCTTAGAACTTTTTGACTTAGGACTAATGTAGTCGTTTCAACTAATTTTAGCCATATAGTACTAATATGGACACCAGCCGTCTCATGGGGCATGACCAAATGGCCAGCCAGCCGACCGGATAGCTAGCTAAAAAATAGACAGATTTTTTTTTAGTATTTTATTTTTCCTATCTTTGTTTTTTCTTCCCCCTCCCCCTTTCTGTCAATGGCTAGCAAGGGCGAGCACCAATAAGGCTAAGTGTTATTTGGGCAAGGGTTGGCATTGCCAAGTGTTGCCTATGCTTGGGCAAGGTCGACCCTCACTGACCATTGACATTAAAGGAGGAAAAGAAAAGAAATAAATAGATAATTATATAAGTATTATTAAAAAATCTAGCGATTAACATTCATGTTAGCAACATCCAACTGAAATTAGTTGAAAATGACTAGATTGGCTTTAAGTCAAAAGATTTACTATTGAATTGATATAATTAAAAATTCAGAACTAAATTTACACCAATATAATAGATCTAGAACTTTTATTACGCTTCTCCCAATTAAAGATAAAGAACCTATTTTTTCCACTTATCAAACTAGATAAATGAATAATGAATCTATCTACCTGATAAGCTATCGGTGCATGAAGAAAATCACGAGACAATTGCCAAATAAGTCCTAAACCTTTTTTTTTTAAGCCAAATAAGTCCTAAACCTTATGCAACTTTGCCGATTAAGTCATTCCGGCGGATTTTGGCAAGAAAATACTTACGTGGCGCGACCGGACCTCGCCGGCGACGACATGGCTCAGTGGCAATGACGTGGCGACAACGTGATGAAAAACTTGTATTTTTAGATTTTTTTTCTTAAAAACATAATTGGCCGGTGAGCTCTGCCGGCCACCAGAGCTCGCCAACCACTTCAAAGTGCGTCCAAGCCCTCACCAGCCTCGGGCGAGGGTGGTGGGGCTGCCGCGGCCGACGAGGGCCGGCCTCCGCCCAAGCTCACCCAGATCTGGGCAGGAGCTCCACCTAGATCTGGGGGAGCAAATTTGGGCGGAGATTTGCTCCCCTAGATTTGGGCGGAGCTCCTACCCAGATCTGGGCGGAGCTCCTACCCAGATCTGGGCGAGCTTGGGCGGAGCTTCGCCCAGATCTAAGAGTAGGCTGGCCTTTGCCGATTACGGCAACCCCACCGCCCTCACCCGCGGCTGGCGAGGGCTTAGCCGCCCTTTGGAGTGGTCAGCGAGCTTCAGCGGTCGGCGAAGCTCGCCGGCCAAGTATGTTTTAAGAAAAAGAAGAGAAAAAAATTAGAAATAAAAGTTTGTCGCCACATCATCGCCACGTAAAAAATTTTCGGCCAAAATCCGCTAGAAGGACTTAATCGGCAAAGTTACAAAAGGTTTAAGACTTATTTGGCATAAAAAAAAGGTTTATGACTCAATCGACAAAGTAACAAAAGGTTTATGACTTATTTGGCAATTGTCCCAGAAAATCACCACTACGTTCAGTACTCTCCCAAAGCTCCTATAAAAGGTTAAAAGTCGGATCACGCAAGATAGAAGTACTAAGTGAGCAAAATGCAATGACCAAAAAAATTACATGGCAAAATCTTCTGTATTCTTTAGGAAAAGTTAGTCATTCCATATAGTCATCAACCCGTGCAATGTGAGAATATAAATACTTATTATTAAAAGCGTTACGCTGAATATGGTATTGAGATTTTTCTTTTTTTGGCTGTGTAGACTCGTCTAGAACACTGACAGATTAGATTTATCTTGTCATAAAAGATATCAAATCGATGCTCAATTTGCATTAGCCTTTCATCTTCATGGGTTAGAACTTAGAAGTTAAGAAGGAAGTTGCGTGCCAAGAATCAGTTTGTACTAACTTAGAAAGTGGCTGTTGAAGTCACAAAAGGCCGAGCTGGTGCACCTCGGTGTTAAAAAGCAAATGTCTTCCATTGAAGACATGTTTATGCTCAAGCAGAGCAGAGGGCCGTCTCATCGTTTCTAGTCGAAAATTGGCATTTTTAAAAAGGATCTAATCATCGGTACAGAAAGCCAAGCAAACCAGAGTTTCTTTCCCATGATTGCCTAGTCTTGCCATCTTTTTCCCTTCTTAAATGTGAATAATAATCAGAAAAATAAGATGGGTTTCCCTTCTTTTACCAGAAGTCCATCACATTTGCATTACAACAGGGGCCATCAAAAGACACTTTCGTGTCGTCGCAAGTACAAAGTAGATCCAAGCGCTAAACCATAAGTAACACTAGACCAACTGAACAGGTGCTAAATCCAGTTATCACGAGTATGGCTGGTGTGAAGACGGAAAACCCCCATGGATGTAAGGACCATATTTTGTCACGGTGGAGTTGTGAGAGGATGCTGCAAACCTGTCATGATGGGTGTACTGTAGTCCTTGATCGCTAGCTTGATAAGCATACTCAGACTGCCCTGGAAGTTGATAATTTGCAGCAAACCTTGCCGCCGGCCCAAAGTACGGTGCATTTTGGCTGAAGGGGGGAACTTGCCTACCAAGAGCATTGGCTCCTTGAGCACGAGATTTATAAAATCCTCCATTTGACTTTAACTTTTTGGATCTTTGATTCCCCCCGTGCTCTCCAGCCCTTTTCTTGTCAGATTTTGCTTTCTCTAATTGAGCGACTCTTCTCTGGAGGGGATCTAGCTGGTAACTTGCCTCAAGTCCACAATCTTCGACACACTTGATCACAGCCTTGAGTGCCTCAAGTTCTTGCGCATTTGCTTGACACTGTATGTATTCAGACACATATATAACCAACAGATAAAAATATTGATTGCAGTATGTACTATTTGGGGACAGAACAAGTACCGATGTGATAGCAGCACCTTCCGACTTAGCACCTGCCCCCTGCGAATTTCTCCTCAAGTCCTTCAAATATGTCTTCAAGAGGGGCACTGGGTGAAATCTTTCAGTAAGCTCAAAAGCATGTATAAGATGAACAGCATCAACTTGTCGCCCACTATTGATAAGGGACTCGACAACACCTGCACCAGAAGATGGTCTTAGGAGTGCAAAGATGGAGTAGCCCTCTGGGCATATAGATGAATTTGCTTGTCTCATATGCATAATTTCTACCAACTGTGCCCTAAACAAGAAACGAGGGATATCTTACAGACAATCCATTTTCCAGACCCCATAAGGTCTGTCAGTTGTGAGAAGACCAACCTGGAACATTTTCAGTTAACCCAAGAGAACGGCAAAGCTCAGGTGCTTGCCTGAGGTGAGCAACTGCGGGAACAAGCTTGCAGAGTTCAGCCTCATCAAACTCTGAAGCAATACTAAAAGTCGACAGGAGCTGCAAAAATGCTTCTGCTTCTAACTCGTTCCCATTGACAGCATTAGTGCCATCACTAAACAACTTAAGCCTCCACTCATCAGCAATTGCCTTGGCTTGCTGCTTTATTTCAGGGTTCAGAAGGTGATCAGCACCTGATTCAACCCCTGCCAAAAAGGTGGCCATGGCTTCCATAAAGGTAATACAGGATTTTTGCATGCCCTGAAGGGCAGCATCCCTCCTATTTTCTGGTTGGTCTGTCTCATCTTGAGAGTAAAAACCCCCCAGTAAGTCCAACACCAAACGGGCTGGATCTATTGCACATTGTAGAGCAACAGACAGCTCCCGACAAATAGCATTTAAGTTATTTTGCTTCTTCAAAGTAAAATTCAGAAGCCCTTTTGCATCCATCTGCTCACAAAATTGTGTCAGCTCTCCAGAAGGCTTGACATCAGTCAAGCCTTGAGCTTCGTCAATGTTACTAGGACAAACATCTTCTTTCGTACTTGCATCATTAAGAGAGCCACTTACCTTGCCATCTTTGATATTGCCATCATCAGCTGCCTCGCAATTAGATTCTTGGTGGTTCATGCATGAATATCTGATAGCAGCAACTGCAGCATCTTTTAGCTCCTGCACCCGATCTAACATTTCTGTTCCTTTGCAGCAATAGCCACCTCTCTCTCTGCCAAACTTGCCTCAGTTTCAACTGTTTTCGCTGCAAATTCTCTCTCTTTAACTTCAAGCTCCTCAAACTTTTTTCCGAACATGGCATCAAGGTTGCGGAAGTGCTCCTCAATTTCATTCCATGTAACTTTCTCCTCAGAAACACGCTTGAAGGCTTCCAGTTCGAGAAGTGCCTTGTGCAACTGATCTATCAAGGAAGTTACTGTTTCATCTCCAGAAACTGGTTTGGTTTCTGACATTGAGGGCAACTCTACAAATTCAAAACAGATAATCAATATTCTTTCGCTTCAGAACACAATTTCATCTTGGTGACATGACAAAAGGGAGCAGCGGGATCTTAAGCAATGCCACTGCTCAACCTTTGAAATCTTGATGCCATAATGCTCTAGTACTGCCACAACAAAGCCAAGTACTACACAAAATCTTCAGAAGGCAAAGTCACAAATTATTTACACCAGTAACTGAGTCAAATCTCCAATCCCGTTCCTTTATCAATTTCTGGAGAACTATCCACCAATCTACCCTATTAAAATAAGATTGTGAACTACAAGTTCTGGTTGAAAAATAACAAGTTCATCTTAAATGTGTTACTCTAAAAAGAACTCTATTTATACCAACAATCTACTTAAATTGTTGAACAAAAGTTGGAAACAGGTTTGCTTTTCTTACCTAGAATTGTTTGACATTCATAATGAGAACGTAAGATCATTCCTCAAAGTAGAAGATATTGTGAACTGTGCAAAATAAACAAACAAACAAATATTTCTGCTGATGCAGCAAGTATTTCAAAGTACTTGTGTTGTTTTACATAGCTATACCCTCTCAAATTTCATATCTACAAGCTCAAAGACCAACATTTCCAGAGAAACATCATCAACCATCTCACAAGCCATGACTTCACATCCACAGCTGGAAAACAAAGGAAAAACTAGTTAATCTTGCACATTAATTAAACATTCAATTTAACAAGACATGATACTTAAAACTCTTCAAAATAAGCAATCTCAACAAGTTCACCCCTTACTGCACCAATTGTGAATTGTTAAGTTCTTAATCTAGACAACCTAGAGTGCATGCTATGATTAGGTCAAGATTCGTTTCTCTGAAGTACCCAATTTTCCCCATTGATTGGGTCAAGATTTTCATTTAATGGCATTATTAACTCTATTAAAAGACAATCATCCATCACTTTCTCACTTAAATTCCTTCCCCAACTCATTCCTATTTGCTAAGCTACTTTGCAACTGCAAGTTGATTATTTTCAGCAACACCAGCCAAAAGACTCTGAAAACAAGGTCCCATTGAAATGCGACTGGAGCTACACAATCTGGACATGATGGTAAGGTTCTGTAAACTAAAACTTCTTCCACTATATTTGTCATCCAAATGTTCATTGTTTCAACCGCACCACTATAATTGACGTAGCATTCAGCAAAAGCTCCAAGTGCTAATGGAAAAGAAAATCAACTCAACTTTATATGAGCTACATACTTTCACATAAACTGCAAAGATAAGACAACCACATTGATGGATAACTAGTGATATTGGTATAGAGCTTTCTTTTCCCTCAAGTTTATAGCTAATAGAGCATATTTGAAATAAAAAAGAAAAAAATCAGACAATGTATAACATCAATAGGCTGGCTATTAATTGAAGCAAGATTATTATAACAAAGAGCACATTGTATGCACTCCATCTGAATCGTGAGTATTCTTATTCCTGCAATAACACAAATTATTTGTGTGATTTCTTATACTTGGCCTGCTGAAGGCAAAACACGAGAGAGAGAGAGAGAGAGAGAGAGAGAGAGAGAGAGAGAGAGAGAGAGAGAGAGAGAGATGCAGACACACAATGTTGAAATGTGCCAGACTGTTATTTTCATCATGGAAGATGCAGAATGGCAAGCACAAATTGAACTCATGAGAACATGCATTTCCTCAGAACATGCCAAATATGCTTGTTGATCCGGAATGTACACATACACCAGCTTTGCTGATTGACTGTTGTCAGTTAAAAGAGCAAATTTTTCTTGCACCACAAAATGTGTAGGTAAGAGACATGAAATTCTGGTTAATCAGAGAGGAAATCAATGTGTGGCAAATCAGGAATCTAAACAAAAACAAAAGGTTTAGCAATGGAGTTGCTGACTTAGCTAGAGAGGAGGGGACTTGTCTAGGAAGCCAATGGTCAATTTAAAGTTGGATGGTAGGCTTCTGAAATCAAAAGATGAGCGGAACGATGCTTTTCAGATAAATAGTTGAAGGGAACTTAATGTATCATACCAAAGCAGTTATTTCCAGGTACTCTATTCTGCCAGTGACACTCTGAGGACAAAACCCCAAGAGGGAAAGAGGAGGTGGGTGCAAATGGGGCTCCTGTATAAGATGGTTCTATCGTCTAGCTGAAGGAGAGGAAGCCTGTCTGGAGTCCGGCAGCCAGACCACCATAACATGAACAAGTATCTAATCAAACTTATCGCCCTCTTGTGCAGAAGACAGAATTTTCCTTAATGGGTCTGAAACCCAAAACCAGTGCTCTTCAAAGCTCACAATTAGCTCCACCTAGTCTAGAACAATCAAAATTGCATGGAAGCAAAGAAAAGGTCACAATAATGGCACACCATGGAGTCGTAATTCAATTATGATATAGTCAAAAAGCAGAAGCGGAATTTTGATGAGAGGCCTCGATTTAAAGCTGTTTCATCATCATATCTAGCATCACATATACGGTTGCATGCAATCCTTTAACCACTTACGTTCCAAAGACATGAAAGGTGACCTCGGAGAATCACACAACAAAAATAAGCTTAGTAACATAGGCAAACCAATTCGTCACAAGAATCAGAAGGGCATAAGCTAAAGATGCCGGCCATTTCAAATATGTTTAATCATCAGTAACTTAGGCATTTGGAACGTGACGGTGGCCCAGGAGAGAACGCATTCTAGGGTTTCTTTCTCCCACTCAATCCAAAAGCACAAAAACAAGGAATTTTTCTTTTTCTTTTGGCGACTCAGCAAAGAGAAGGGCTAAGCATTCATGAAAGGGGAAATTCGTCCCATTCAACATTTCCTAAAATTCCAAAGAAATTGCTGCAAATCGATCTGAAAAAGCCCAAAACAAATCGTAGTTTGGTTTCCTGCACGCTCTTATAACCATCGTTACAATAATATTACTTATCCACAGAGTTTCACTCCTACAACACAGGCCAACTTCCTTGAGCGCAATCATCTGAAATATAGTACATATAGTCGAGCAAACTGACTCACTGCTGTACCTAACATCTCCAAGGGCATGAACTGCAACAGGAACCAACTATTCTGCTACTTATGCTTGTAAAAAATCCAATTACGGACCAAAAGCAGAGTTTTTCTCGCTCATTTCTCGTGGAAGCAAACATAAGGGAAGTTCATTATCGCAGCGGGCCAAGGAAGACGACGCAGCACAACGAGCGAACCCACAAATTCAAGGCTTGCTCGAGAGGAGCGAACTGCGTACCTCGAAATGCAATTGAGAGCAAATTGAAACCCTACAAATTGGGTTGCGGGAAATGTCGCAGAGTGGGATTCCCGCACAACTGAGCTGGAAGTCGATCGGAGACGATTGCCGTTTCACTTTCCCCGGCGAATCATTCCGCCGCTAGCGAGGCGACGAAGCTTCGTCGGCTCTGTTCCGATGAAGGTGACGACTGAACTGAATCGCCCAACGCCTCCACCTTACGAGTTCCAGGAGGGAATATTCTTGGGAAATTATTTTTAAAAAATGATCATTTACATATTCTAAAATATTATTTGATAAAAAATATTTCATCATCAATGATAATTTTTTTAAGATATTTTCGGAGATGATGAATTTATTTATTTATTTATTTCTATAAATAATATATATAATTATTTTCAAAAAAAATATTTTCAAAATCATTCATATCTTGATAAATAAAATATACTATTTATAACAAATAGAAGAATCACAAATTATACGATTTGCCCTAAACTTCAAAATCGCAATACATTGCGTCTGAATATTCATTTAATGTGATCATTAATCATAAATTATGTTTTTCGTAACATATGCAATACAAGTGATTTTTAAAAAGTAAGACTATATTCTCGTTCTACTTTTTATCGAATTGCATCCTTCATTTCTATAAATAAAAAGTTAAAAATAATAGAAAAAGAATATTAATAAAATAAAATAAATATCAACTATGATATGAATAAATATAAATTTTTAAGTTTGATGAATATATCAATAAAATAGGTAAGATATTTTCAGAAAAAGAAATGTAATTATATAAAATGAAAAATGTCTCTATAACAAGAAGGTCAAAATAACAATGCCTAAATCCTCATAAGTATTTTAAATGGTTTATTAATGCGAAAGAAAAAAAATTATCATTAAAAAAATACCACCTTGCTGCCTTTTTTGAGTAAGGACATTATTTCAATTTATAATTATTTCTAACATATTTTTATTGGTCAATCATTTTTTATATTTAAATATACCTAATGACATTATTTCAATTTATAATTATTTCTAACATATTTTTATCGGTCAATCATTTTTTATATTTAAATATACCTAATGAGTAACCAATTTAGTCTTTCATCTCTTTGTTAGTAAGACACTTTCCCTTTTCTAAATGATCTCACTATGTTCTATCACAGTGACTATACATGTACCAAATTTTAATTGATCTATACTATTTTCATATAATTAGCTATACTTATTCATCAAATATCTAATGTTATTAGGCCATTTTCTCTTTCACCCCATGCCTCTCATTGGGTTAAATATATCAACATCGCCCAAATTTTATATTTTAGCTAGGTTTTGATGTGACGGAAGTCTATTACTTACAAAGTTATTAGACAAGAGTTTTTTGAAAAAAAAATGTAACCTTATTTAATTTCTTTTTATTTTGTGCACACCAACACATTTGTACCCTTCTATTCATTTAATCGTCATTCGATAATTCAACTTCATAAAATGTTTATAAATGTTAACTTATCTTTGATAACACAGCATATAGCTACTGGGGACGACAAGCAGGAACCACATACCCACTCAAAGAAAGATAAATTATGTATACAGTAAAGATGTCAATGTGCATTATAAAATCATTTTTAACTCATTTTTAGTGAATCAGGGATTGTAAATGGGTCGCTTAAAATTTTATAAATGAACGACAAAGGAACTAAAATATCTAAGCATGACTTTTATATGGGTCTGTCTATATGGGTTTACACAAGACCCATATTCTACCCATTTTAGTTTCCCTGTTCTAATCCAAGTAGCCAATTCTATCTTTATTTTACTCAGATAGCGGGTAGCTGCACTGGCGCTCTGGTAACTCTTGTGCAAGCTGCACCAGGACAAGCCGAGATGAGTCGTCGGCGACCACATGTCCTCCACGACTCTAGCTTGTGGCTGCTTGACCTGACGAGTTGGTCGCTGCTAAACTATGAGACAAAGATCGACCAAATTAGCGAAGTTAATGGTCGAGGAGAAGCGGATAAAAGGAGAGGGCTGCGTGGGGGAGTATAGGTCGATGCACGTCGGGCAGGCGGATCTGTGGAAGAAGGAGATGGAGGTGGTAGCAGAGGCGCAGGATGCAAAGGTGGAGGAGCAAGAGGCGACAGAGGAGGTAGTGGAGGATGGCGGTATCTGAAGCGATCAGGGGGGCGAGGGAGCCGAGCACTGGCCCCTAAAAAAAAATTAACTTCTATTATATAATAAGTAATCTTATTCTTAGCTTGAAGCTCAGACTTTTTTGTTTCTTCTTCTAAAGTTTCCATAATAGTCTATGTCAATCTGCTCTTGACAAACTTCAATTATTTGTTTTATTCAATTGGCGAAATGTATATTACTAAATTTAAGAAAGAAACCTCTGATGACAAATAAAAATTCACTTTAAAATTTTGGAAATTCTTTCTCCATGCCAATTTGTTTCGCAATAAATAAATTGTCTGAAAAATGTATTCCTACAAATGATTTATATAGCTATAAATAGATAGCCAATAAAAATGTTTCATTATCTATAATAATTATATAAATATTTTGGGACAACTAATATTTTTTCCGCTTGTTCATTTTTATAAGCGATTATTTTATAAAGATATTTTCAAAATTATTTATTTTTCGTAAAACAAATGAAGCCTAAATATATGCAAGGGTTTTGTTTATGTCTCTTAAATTGCACATACAAAGTATGTGTTTTTAAGTTTCAGGGATTAAAATAGTATTTTTATATCAAACCTACATAAAAGTTTAGAAAAATAATATCTTCAATTCATTGGAAAGACGCAAATCAAGTATCAAATTGCATTTTTCAAGTCTTTATAAACGAAATCATTCAACATATTATTCTCTCATATCTTATCTTATGTGAATTTTTTTCATAGCATATTTCTTGGAAGAAATTTATTTTTATGAACATGATATAATGCGCCTTCGTATGGAAGGGAATCTGTCTTATTGAGTAAAATGTTCATAGATTGATGAAGCCATCCTCAACTGAAAAAATAAGTGGAAACTTATTCCTAGACATAATTTTACAATTACATATCAAAATAATCTATAGTAATTAAGAATAAAAAATTTCTCGTCCAAATGGTTTTTCTTTTGTAGACACAAGGCACGAAACCAAGTAAATTAAAGTCTAAAGACTAGAATCCCGACTTTATCACTAAACAAAACATGAGATAATTCTCTAGGAGGCTGCAAGTAGAACATAATATCAGTATGTTCGCTCCTCCAATATTGGCAAGCATATCAACAGGTCAATTGCCTCCCAATATTATGCATTTTGAACTCAAACTGAGAGATCGAAACTAGTCTCATGAAATCTTTAAGTAGCTAGTATTGATCTAGTGTCGTTCGCTATACTCTCCTGGTTAAAGTTCACTGATGAATTTGGAGTCCGTCTCAAATATTAGTTTATGGAAACCATGTCACTTTGCAATGGTAAGTCCCAATCATAGTGCCCACTGTTCCGCTTGTAAAGATGAACATATTCCAAGAAATGTGGTAAAATCCCCAAGCCAGTCACCTCCTTCATTTCGGAATAATCTTCCAGTCCCTGCAAGTTCGTGATTACCTTTAAACGCTCCATTTGTATTCCGTTCAATACATCTGAGAGGTGGAAAATCACAAGCGACCATAATGAGACGAGATACTTACTTAATTTCACATAGAAAAGTTGGAAAACAAAATTTTCAATATTCCAAACCGAGATTCGTACTTTTTTTTTAAACTTATTAACAAATAACATACACTTTAGTACATTCGAATATTTGTACAAAAACGAACCGACTCCCTATTCATCGATGGACTTCGCTCCTCCTCAATTTAAATTCTTGCTTAGGCACTAATGGCATCTTAATTGACATAAGAAGCTTAACTACCCATAAGGTTTATTTCGACTAGACAAAATTTGACAAATTAATTTATCAAAATTGTCCATAAAAATTCACCTTTTACCCAATTTTCTCCACTCTTTGACGGCTCTCTCCCCAAACAGATCACTCTTTTTCAATTTGCTTTTCTTTTGTGTAAAACAAAATATGTGCATTGGACTTAAGATGCGTTCATTCACGTAAAATCATATTCCACAAAATCTTTTCTTAATTTTTTGGCAGTTGGTTCGCATAAAATAAACCAATCAAGAAGCAATATAAAAAAAGAAAAATACCACCAAAAACCCTAAATTATATCATCTGACACACATTTATTTCTAGCATTTTTTACACAAAAAATCACGAACTTGTCTCATTATGACATATTTATTCTAAACTTTATTTGTGACACTAAAAATCCTAAACTTGTATATTTGTGATACATTTATGTCATAATTTTCTTCTTCTTCTTCTTCTTCTTTTTTTGAAAACCCACTTTGGCCGGAAGTTGAGATCGAGGAGGGCTAAGCCTTCCCCAGTGACCAGCCAAGGCTCAACGCCTATGGTAGTGAAGGGCCTAGGCGAGGGCCGCGAAGCCCTTGCCGGCCAAAGTGGATGCAAAAAAAAAGGATATTTTTTTAGAGTAAATGTGTCTTAAGGAGACAAGTCAAGGGATTTTTGTGTTACAAGAAAAAAAGCTTGGGGAAAATGTGTCACACAAGAATAAGTTTGAGATTTAATGGTACAAATTTTTTTTATAGGGTAAATGTATCATAGAGGGTATAGTTTAGTATTTTTTGTAGTACTTTTTACTAAGAAAATATCTTTTAAGTTGGATAAAATATTTTCATCATCTTGCTTTCACATCTAGATTGATCATTTACCTTCATCAAACACCTTTTCCTTTTACTTATATTTTTTATTTCTTAAAGTAAAAAATCGAATTTTCAAAGTTAGTTCTTAACATGTCTCAATCAACCCCTAGGCATGTGACTTTGCGTGCTATTTGCCACATCTAAATAGGAGGGCATCTCCGTTCGAGAATGATCAAATCTGACCCACGCACACCGCACATTTGGATTAAAATCCCTAATCGGTGCTGAACTCCTTCTTCCAAACGTGAACAGGGTATTGACTTGGGGATAGGAGAATCATCATCTTTGGTATTTGGGGAGCATCTGCGGCCTTGTTCAGGATCTACTAGTACGTTGATACCATCACCTCAAATCAAGAAAATGTTAAGTGGTTAATGATCTGTGAGTAGAGACAACTAAGCTTATTCACCCCATGTAAGCCGATGACATGAAATAAAATATTAAAATTCGAAACCCATCTTTTCTCTTTCCTCTAGTGCAAGCTCCCAAAAGGACTAGGCAAAAGCAATCATTTATTGCTAGCATTAATTGATCGCCCTCTCACTCTCATTTCCTTGAAACAAAACTCATTTGCTTTTTCACGGTAGAAATTTCCCTTTTGCAACTTTATTTTTCACTTTCCTCAAGCCTTCGCCTCCTCATTTTTTTCTTCATCCTCGCCGCAGTCGTTGCCTTTCATGTTTTGACTCGGGTTTTAGTTTCGCGCTTGATTACTTCGCCCATGATTTTCAAGCAAAAGTAGAGGACGCCTACGAAGCTAGACGTGTCGATGGCATCCTCACTGTCTCTACCTCTCCCACGAGCCTCACCAGTTGCAACTGCTCGGTCCCGAGCCCCTTCCGCCTCCAACACATGGACTTCATCTCCGAAGTCGAGCTGTTGAGCTCCATTAGTCCGTGAGCTTAGCTATATCTAGTCTTGATTAGTTGCTTATCAATGTACAGTGAGATAAGGAGAGAGAGAGAGAGAGAGAGAGGGAGGGAGGTTCAAACATAAGGTACAATGAGAGAATTAGTCCAACGATCGAGTTGATAATCCATTTCACTTAGATTTTGATTTTTCTTGCTTTTTATAGTTATTGTGGTTCGCTTGTGAGGGTGAAGGAACATTTGGTAGGTGTAGCTCGAGTGAAAAATGAATACTTTGTCAAGATCTTGTAGGCGTGTATCTAAAGAGATCTTGTTATGGATACAACCATATGAAGAGTTGATTATTGTTAAGAACAGAGCATCTACAAGTCAAGCTGAAGATATACAATCGAAGAAGATGCTGAAGACGTTGCGGTAATGCTTAGAAGAAGTCAAGCTGAAGTTTAGAAGGAGTCAAGATAAAGATAGTGTTGGTTGCACATCTAAGCTAGTTGACTACAAGTCAATAATGAAAGTCTTCCTAGTGACTAAGTGTTTGCTGAAGACTGAAGGCTTGACGTAAAGATTAAAGCAGTGTAGTTCTGTGTTCTAGAAGCTTCAACAGAATTAATAACACGTAACAATAGTTAGTTGTTGATTCTGTTGTTCTGTTGAAGCCTGTTAGTTGAGCTCATGTACTACATATAATGAAGGTTCAGGAGAGTGTTAATTGAGGAGATGGATATTGAAGTTCTGATGTACATTACGGTACTTTGGTTTTTAAATACAAAGTGAGGCATTACATAGAGTACTCTGCTTTCAAGTTTCCACGTCTTCTTCATTCATATCTTCATTTTCATTCATTCAACTCTTGTTCATCTTCATCATTTGTGATGTCATCTAGCTTGTAATCTTCACATGATATCAGAGCCACAGCTCTTGCTTTGAGATTGTGATAATGGCAGCAAGATTACAGAAGTATCCTTTTTCGATTCATGTTATTATCTCCAACTTTGTCACGATTAAGCTTGATGAAGATAACTTTCTTCTTTGGCAATTACAGTTTCATAGGTTCTTACGAAGTCAAGAACTTTATGGTTTTATTACCGGTGAAATATCAGCACCTCCTCAAACTTTTCAGGATGGAAGTGACAAAGGTGAAGGTGAAGCAGTCAATCCAGATTATATTGACTAGACAAAAATAGATCAGCTTGTGTCTTCTTGGATAAGTGGATTAGTATCAAAAAGCATCTTGAGCCTGATCATTGGCGTAGAGACTTCACATGAGGTATGACAAACTCTACTAAATTGCTTTATGCAAAAATCAATAGCAAAAGAGTTTGAACTTAGAGGAAAATTGCAAGCCTACCAGAAAAGAGGAAGAGATTTGTCTATGTATCTAAGAGAGTACAAGACAATATGTGATCAGATTAATGCTATTGGGAAACCTATTGATGAAATAACAAAATGTTCGGTGTTCTTGAAGGGTTAAGGCCTGAATATGAAAGTTTTTGAACTACTATGTACTGCTTGAAACCACAACCATATATGATGAAGTAATATCATAATTAGAAAGATTTGACATAAGGTTGCAAAGTTATTCATCGAATCAGGTTAATCCTAGTCTAGCCTATCTTGGGGAGAGAAATCTGAGACTTAATCGAATGGTGAATTGAATAGAAGAATATATTCATCAAAACTTTGGTTATAAAGGTCAGAGAGGAAGTTTTTGTGGAGGACGTGGATATAGTCAAGGAAGAGCAATTACTAGTAGAGGTCGTGGTTATGGATATGCTGGGAGAAGTCAGAATTATAGACAACACACTTCTAAACATGATCAAGTAGATCAACATTCTAATCAAAGTCATGGCATACTAAGGTTAGGACAAGGTTTTGACCTTATGCCAGCTACTCACAAAGGTATCAAGATACCAACTCTTATCCACCTCCAAACTTAACAAGTAATGAACACTTGCAGGATAAGAAACCAGTTACAAATACAAGTCTGGAGTGTCAAATATTTAGACGTCCAGGGCATCATGCACTTCGTTGTTGTTATCGATTTGATAACTCTTATCAGGCTGAAAATGTACTAATAGCATTGGCAGCAATGCATCTTGAAGATCCAAAAGGAAATGAGTGGTATCCAGACACTGGAGCAACAACTCACATGAGTTCATGTTCTGGTATTCTTCGAAATCTTACTAAGTATATAGGCATTGATCAAGTCATGATTGGAGATGGTTCTTGTCTAACTATAGCATGCATTGGAGATACTAAATTGCAAACTAAAGCTAATACATTACCTCTAAATGATGTATTGATTGTTCCTAAAATTCTCAGCTTCAAAACTAACAGATGACTATCCTTGTTCATTTTTTTTATAACACCGGTGTCTTTGTAAAGGACAAGAACAATAATTCAGTGGTGATGCTCGGGAGGAAGGTTAAAGGCATCTATCAAGTGGACTCACAACTACTGAAGCTTTCTTTACTCAAAGACACAAAGCTATAGCTGAAGATGTGTGGCATTAGAGACTAGCTCACATCAACTTTATAACACTAAAGTATCTACAGAACCAGAAGTTGATTTGTTGTAATACAAAACTCCAAACTATATGTCAAAGTTGTCAGATGGCAAAGAGCACTGTACTACCATTTCCTTTATCTGAGTTTACATCAAATGTCCTACTAGAAAGGATATATTGTGACATTTGGGGACCTTCACCAATTTCCTCTTTTCAGTACTTCAAGTACTATGTCATCTTTGTAGACAATTTCTCTTGTTATAGATGGCTTTAACGAGGCATCCTCCTGGCTGAGATCTTGCATTTTTTTGTCAATGTTTGTTTGTAGATTGGAAACTGATGGGCCATGGTACACTTATATTGTGGCAACTGAAAGTTAGGGCTAAGAACAATTGACCACCCAACCCGAGAACCGCCTAGACCGAATCAAACCGGCCGGGTTGGTACCGTCCATGATTCCTAAAATGGAATCGGTTCCAGGGCAATCCGTTCCCGGTTCCTAGTAGGGCGGGACCGGACTAAACCACCCGGACCGAACCACTTGAACTCATCAAGGTAAACTATGATTTGGAAATGTTGTTGGAAGCGAGATGTCATTTACTTGGTTGTGTTAAAATATAGTATCTATGATTTACAAAATCTGTTATACAACTTTTGGAATCGATCCTTCATACGCCGTGCTCCTAAGATTGAGAAGCTTTTTGAATCTGTTGCAATATCGTGCGGGGGTCCAAAAACTGTGGACGAGAGTATGGTCTTTGGTTGGATATCCGACAACGCGCATTGACTATTAAACTTTATGGCCATAGTTTGTTCTTTTTCATCTTCAATGTTTTATGTGTAGACCTTATTTTTTTCTCTGAGTTATTTAGTTATTTCGCATTGTGTATGCCATGTTAGGATGAAATGCTTATTTTTCTTTGAACTTTTCCTAGTTCAATTAGACAGCCTATGAACTGGATCGGGCCATTCCTAGGATTAGTCGGTTCGGTGTCCGGTCCTAAAAACCAGGGACCGGTTCCATCGATCCGGTTCCCAATTTCGGGGGGGAACCGGATCGCCCAGGACCACGCACACCTCTATTGAAAGTAGTGAAAGAAGGCAAGTTGTTTGTTTTAGTCCAAGTGATTTAACTATTACTTGTAGCTGCTAATTATTTGAATTGCAAGGATGATTGTGTAGGCATGTTTTATGCATTTTGACATATGTAAATGTTATAAGCATTCTTTCACAATACGTTTTGAGAGGTGGACAAAGCTGCAAAACAAGGGACTTAGTGTGATGTTGGACAAAGGTCTCATGCTACGATAAAGTCAAAAACATTGCCCTTGAAGAGATTGATGCAATTGGCTTTTAGTGTTATGAACATTAGTGCAAATCATAATGTTACGGAGGAACTTGTAACTACAACCTTATTGTGCCTTCACGCCCGTGTCATTGACAAAATCCAATCTTTGATGGGTAAGAATCATATTAGTTTCTTGGTGGAAAGTGATGAATCTGAAGATGTAGAAAACTATGAAATTCGAATACTTGATGCCCTTCAGAGAAGACCAAAAGGTGTACCAAATACTCGGTTGAAGCGCGCTAGTGAAAAGCGAAAGAAAAAAACGTCTTCATACACAGGAGGCACCTCACACTTGATACTTGTTTAATTTGATGGAATGATTTCATTAATGAAAGGCATGAAGTTATTTTAATACAAATGATTAATCATGAAAGACATGAATTTGTCATGATACATTCACTCCTATGTAGGATTTCTGTTCAACGGATGTTACCATTTGATCTTCCTTCATCAAGCAAGTCCAATGTGGAATTAAGTGATGCATCTACAAACTTATTTTTTTTTTATAAGAAAGCATTATTTTGTTAGTTACCTTAGAGTACATGGCCTATGTTACTAGTTATCTATTGTTTTTTGTTAGATTCTATTGAGGAATTTGCCTACTTTTTCTCTTAAGTTACTAATTGAGGTGTTGAAAAAGCAAGAGTGGGTTCATCGTTGCAAAGTTGTAGTGTGATTCATCTTTTTATCCTCTGCCCTTCTATCCTTTGCATTTTCTCTAGGCCAATCAGATGAGCTTGCTTGAGATGTTATTTATTGAACATATTAGGTGTCGACTACACAATTTTTGCTACTAATTTTGTGTTCATTAGGTCTTATTAGCCACAGGAATAGAGTTGATGGGTAAGTGATCAATACGAGAGCAAGAAAAGATGTACGATATGACAATGATTCCTTCTCATTTTTCATGATTTTGATGCCTCAATCCTTGCTGGGCAAGACTTGTTTCTTGTTTTTTTGACAATTTTTTAGGGAGTTGGTCAATATTTCTTTCCACAACCAAAAGGATTCCACGAATCAAGATGAAATATTTCCACACCACGAGTTTCTTCACTAAGCTATCTTGCCTTTTTTGCTGAGATTTATATGCTAAGAGTCTATCATGTGCCAAATATTTGGTTAATTGGAAGGACAAATCAATCAACAGCCAAGATTGGCCTGTGTTATACTTGTGAATTGAAATTTGTTTACCTTGCTAAGCTGGTAGATGAGGTATCTCTACAATGTCCACCGCATGTTCAAGAGAGGTTTCGGAAAAGGTAATGAGATCGGCTCTTACTTATTTGATTGTATTTGGAGATAATCTTAATTTTTTGCGCTCGGTGATGGAAATTTTCTAGCTTATTTGCTGATTTATGGAGCAAATGGTGATGCGGGTAGTAAAGCCATGCCAAGGAAGGGAAAAAGCATACATCACTAGCTTCTACTTAATTGTTATGATTGTTTTGGGTCATAATCATGTTAATCCAAAGGATTTAGTTATTGATATTCGAACACAAGGAACTTTTGCCATATCATTCTCTTTTTCTCCATCTATTGTGACAGTATTTGCAATTTTGAATGAGCATCAACCATTGATACTTTCGCAATGCCTACTTGTTCTTGGTTAGATTTTTAGTCTTTCTTCATGTAAGTGAGTTGCTGAATCCTATTATGTCAATTCCCACTATGAGAATGTACTCTTTCTCGGCATGTATTATTTGGTACGCAACGAGATGATTAGTTGGAGGCGAAAGTGTATCTTGTTCCCTTCAACATTTAGGTTATGTCCAATTTAAATCCTTTCAAAAAAAATTAAAAGTTGCAATCTATTGAATAGGCTAAGACTTTTTTACGCAAAATATAGAATAAGATCAAATTTGATCTTAGCTAAGATTAAAATGGCAACCATGAACTTGTTAAACATAATTGACATTTCTAAATTTTTCTTTATGAAATAGGGTAAAGTCATTCACCGATGCTTCGAACAAAAACAGATAAATGAAAAGATACATAGCATTTCATTTCAAAAAAGGCATTTATGTCGACAAGTTTGAGAAAGAACGATAGAATTGTCAAGACCTATGATTACACCTCACCTTTTCGCTAGTGAAATATTGTTGCATGCCAATAAGAGATTGTAGGGGCACTAAACTAATCATTTCATAGTAGCCACCTAGATTAACTCAGGATTGAGATCTGATATGGTTTTTACTGCTAAAAGTTGACTATAAATTTATCACAATAAAAAACAAATGATTGTGCTCCATGGAAACAACCTTTCAATATCCCGATCTCCTTACAACAAAATGGAGCCAAATCTTGGCTATTTATCGCCAACTTAGTAGGGCAAACAAATTTTAGGTCACAAATATAACATAGACAAAATCCACTTCTTTCTAAAAATTGCCTTTTCAATGACACGCTATATTGCCTTCTCCATACCAAGTACAAAGATAAAAACCAAAGTTAATTCCACTTTCTCAACCCAATAGATTGCTCAATTGATCTCCTCATAATTGATCTTCGGACGGAGGCCTAGAAGTTGCTTAGGTTGAGAGAGATGACGTGACCATAGTAGATGTCACTAGGGACCCAACAGTTGCAGCCGGCGGGGCTCATGAGGGAGGTGGAGACAATGAGGACACCATTAGCATATCCAGCCTCATAGGCCTCCTCCACTCTCGCTTCAAAATTATGGGTGAAAGTCATACTTCTTCTAAAGTTGAGCATTGATATTTGTTATTTTCAGATGAACATGTTTTTATATCAATTGAATCAACACTTCATATGATTGTAAACATAACAAGATCTCTTTACATACACACTTACAAGATCTTGATAAAGAATTTATCTTTCACTTGAGCTACACCTATCAAATGTTCATCCACCCTCACAAGCAAACCACAATAATTATAAAAGCAAGAAGAATCAAAATCTAAGTGAATTCTCCCATGATTGTATTTATTATGCCCAACATGCTTGTTAGAATTGGCTGTCACACCCGGAATTCTCGTCCTCGGTACTTCAGGTGTGGGGCTTGAATATTGTTGGCTCTCCATTGTTTGTTCTTTGTACTAAGCTCAAGCTCCTTAAGGGTAGGTTAAAAAAACTTAATAAAGAAGCTTTTTCTGATATTTCTAACTGTACGAGGACTATGAGGAATAATCTTATGGCGGTTCCATATACCTTACAATTGGACCCTTTCAATGCACTTTTAGTTCAAGAAGAGAAGTCTACTTTGGACTCCTTCTTGACTCTAAGATTACAGGAAGAATCCTTTTACAGGCAGAAGTCGCGTATCAGATGGCTTAAAGAGGGGGACTCAAACACGAAGTTCTTTCATCAAACGGTTAAGAACATGCAATTGAGAAATAGAGTTCTTTCCGCTGTGGATAGTTTTGGGGTTCAATGGTCTAGTCCAGCTGAAGTCAAGGCAGCCTTTATTGCACATTATGAAGAGTTATTCTCTTCTTCTGGCCATCGGTCAAACCCATCCATAGAGTATATTCAAGCATACATCCACCACCCTCTATAGGATTGCTAGGTACGCTCTCTTATTGAGCCTATTACTGACTTGGAGATTCGTCAGACTTTTTTCTCCTTATCTTCTAGCAAGGCCCCAGGTCCAGATGGTTTTAATGTTGATTTCTTCAAACACTCTTGGGATATAGTTGGACCACCGATGGTGGTGATAGATTTCTTCCATTTTGGGAAAATTCTTCAACAGTTGAACACCAATATAATAGCTCTAGTGCCTATAGTGTCTAATGCATCTTCAGTAGATGACTACAAGCCTATAGTATGCTATAATACCATTTACAAATGCATCACTAAGATCATGGCTAACCAACTAGCTTCTATTCTGCCTTTTCTTGTCAGTGCAACTCAGAATGCTTTGTTAAGGGTCGTCGGGTTAGTGATATATTCTACTAGCCTAGGACCTTTTTAGTGGTTTTCATCATGCCCCCTACCTTACCAAGTGTGTGATGAAAGTGGATTTTAGGAAAGCCTATGATACTGTGGACTGGGATTTTCTTTAGTGTACTCTATTGGCTTTTTGTTTCCCCGATAAATTTATTAGATGGATTATGGAATGTGTTCGCACTCCGAAATTCTTTATAGCCATCAATGGGAAACATAATGGATTCTTCTCGAGCTCCAGGGGTATATGGCAAGGTGATCCGCTTTCACCATATTTGTTCACTTTAGTCATGGAGGTATTCACTGGTATTATTTCTAAACATTCTTCTGGACCGAGGTTTAATTTTTATTGGCGTTGCAAACATTCCTCCATCACTCACCTTTTCTTTGCCGATGATGTCTTACTATTTTTTGAGGCAAACATGGAGTCAATAACTCTCATGAAGGCAGCGATTACGACTTTTTTTGTTTGGTCAAGGCTCCAACCGAACCTTAACAAAAGTGAAGTTTCCTTTTCTGGTGGTTCTCCAGAACTTCAGGCATCTATACAGGAGACACTTGGCTTCCAGGTCGGCTCTCTTCCTTTTCGATATTTGGGTGTACCAGTGGTGCCATCCAGGTTTAGCAGAGTTCACTGCTTATCTTTAGTCAATGCTATTACAAGGAGAGTATAATCTTGGACTCAGAGATTCCTTTCTTTTGTGGGTTGCCTACAACTAATCAAGTCGGTTCTCCATTCTATCTAGGTTTACTGGTCTAGTGTTTTTATTTTCCTATATCAGTACTGGGAAAAATTGAACAAGTGCTTAGACAATTCCTATGAAAACGTCCTAATCTTAGGATTGGAGGGGCCAAAGTATCATGGAGTGATGTGTGTCTCCCTAAGAAAGATGGGGGATTGCGTATCAGGCGACTGAAAGAAAGCAACAAAATAGCCATGCCGAAACATATATGGATTTTGTTCACTGACAAAGAATCCTTATGGTGCAAATGGATATATTCCACTTTCATAAAGCAAGGTAACTTATGGACCCTCCGTAAACCTACTTCTTGCTTGTGGTCGTGGAAGAAAATCCTGGACTTGCGTCAGGAATTCCGAACCCTATTTCGTTGGCATATTGGAAATGGAGAATTTATCTCATTATGGTTTGACCATTGGCATTCCAGAGGTCCTTTGAATCTTCATTTCTCAAATCGGGATATTTATCGTTCAAGCTTTTTTAGGGAAGCTAAGGTGGCAAACTTATTTATGGCGTCAACTCGATCGCCATTGTTGGATACTTTGGAGTCTTGGGGAGAGCCACTCCCACTCTTATCTTCTTCCCCTGATGTATTACGTTGGCTTGGTAACTCTTTCGGATTCTTTTTGGCCGCCTCATCTAGGAGTATTGTCAGGCCAAGAGGACATATTATGAGATGGCATAAATTTATCTGGAATAGGATGATCATCCCTCGTCACCAATTTCACTTATGGTTGATGACTCGATATAGACTATCGACTCAGGTATTCCTACTTTCTTGTCATCATATTACGGATGCCAAATTTATTTTTTGTAATCATCGTCCAGATTCGGTGGACCATCTATTTTTTGGTTGTCAAACCACATCTCAATTGGCACATTTTTGGGTGGGGAGATGTAACTTAGCTTGGCATGGTGGCTCTTGGAGTCAGTCTCTAGATTGGGCAACTGCTTACATTCATGGACATTGTTTCCATCATAGTATTTCTAGATTCTCTTTGGGTCCACTATGCTATATCATCTGGCAAACTAGGAATAATGCGTTATTTTGAAACCAACCTCCTTGCAATGAAGTAGAAGCTTGAGAAGATGGTCAAGGATAAGGCTAGAACATTCCATCATGTGCTTGACTCTCCTAGGAATAGGAAGTTGCAGCGAGGTTGAGGCCTTGATCCTGATATTTTTATGCCTTAGGGCTTCTTTGTTGTTTGCTTCACATGTATGTGGACTTCGACTTGCATTGTATTTGTGCCGACTTCGGTTTAATCTTACTTATCATCCTGAGACCTTGGCACCTTTCACTCATATCTTTTGATTGTGAGTGGAAGCTTCTGTGTTGCCAAGACGCCTCTTCTTGTATATTTTCGATAAAATTTTATACTATTACTTACCTTACCAAAAAAAATCTAAGTGAAATGGGTTATCAACTCAATCGTTGGACCGATTCTCTCATTGTACCTTATATTTGAACGTCTCTCCCTCCTTGTCTCATTGTAAATTGATAAGCAACTAATCAAGATTAGATACAACTCAAGCTCACGTACGAATGGAGCTCAACAGCTCGGCTTCGAGACAGAGTCAACGTGCTGGAGGTGGAGGGGGCTCGAGACCCAACATTGCGGCAAATAGAGCTCGTGGGAGAAACGGAGACGGTGAGGACGCCATTGTCATATCCAATCTCGCGGGCCTCCTCTACATCCGCTTCAAAATCGTGGGTAAAGTGACCAAGCGTGAAACTAAAGCGTGAGCCGAAACGGGAAAGACGATGACCACGGCAAGGACGAAGAAAAAAAGGAGGAGGGGAAGGCTTGAGGGCAGTGAGAAATAAAGTTGCAGAACATAAATTTCCATCGAGAAAAAGCGAATGAGTTTTGTTTCAAGGAGAGGAGAGTGAAAGGGCAGAAAATTAATGCCAGCAATAGATGTTTGCTTTTTCCTAGTCCTTTCGGTTGCCTGCACTAGAGGATAGAGAAAAGATGAGTTTCAGATTTTAATTTGTTATTCCATGTCATAAGACATTTGTCGATCTATGAGTGGAGACAACTAAGCTTATTCATACCCCCGTAAGCCGATGACATGGTGATTACTAATCACTAAATATTTTCTCCCAGAGCGGGGATCGACAATAATATCTTCCCGCCTGGTGGAGGTAGAGACCATCGATCAGATTGTATGTGTGCTCGTGCGTGCATTTCCATGTGGAAAAATTCAAATCCGGGCGTGCGTGCCCGCTACAATCGTGGACCCTGAATGGAGAAGCCGAAATTGAGCACATGATTAATCTTGCCGGGTTTGCATCAATCCTTGATGTTTGCACTGCAGCCCCCTTGTCGCACCTGCATCGTTCTTCTCTACCTTCAATTTTATCCTCTCTTTGTGTCTGCTCATTTTGGACCGGGACGATTTGCCGCGGATTAAGGATTTTGATGATCACATGCTTTAGGGTTAAACATGACGATTCTCGAATTATAATACCCTTTTGTTGGGCGTGGATATACGGTGAAAAATTCGGCTGCTGATGAGTTGAGGGGATGGTCGAGACACATTTTTCTACTTCGGAATGTTAATCAAGACCGAATTCATACGATGCAAAATTGGCATACTTCAGGGTGTTCTTTGGGAATCTTCCCTAGGAAGTTTAACCTTCCGATAAGGTTTGATTTCAACTAGACATAATCGCTTAAAAATATGTAAAGGGAAGGTAGTTCCTGTCGGATTCCAACTGGAACACAATCTTGGCGTGAGCAAGAACATCTTGGCAAAATCGAGAAGATGGGCTTGGTCGAGAGAACAGTATCGGTGAGATTCGCATGAATAGGAAGCTGATGATACCGATCGACTTCCGGCAAAGCGATGGGCAAGAACGAAAGTACGAATGAAGATGGAGAAAGAATTAAGAGGTAAGCATCTGGAGATGAATGCGGCTAATGGATTTGTAATGTGCACTCATAATGTATAACTCTTAACTTTAGCGAATCCCACCTCCGTCGCCATTAGAGAGCACAATATAAACATAAAAAGAGATTATTTGAAAGAAATAGGAATCCGACACGATTAACTGATAATGGACACACAATTATGTCGAAGATACTTTGGTAATTTCCCGAATATGATGACATGACCCGGTTTGTCACCCTACTAACACTTGCTTCGGCAATTCTCAATCCGATGGTCAACACCTAACAACATAAGATGTACGGCAAATTTCACCGAACCGTAGAACTGGCCTATTGACAAACGTTCTCCTCGCGCTCCGTTTCCAACATGTTTGCAAGTTGGAACTTTTTGGCGTTCATGTTTCTTTGCACTTCTTGTTTTCCACATTAGGAGTTCTATTAGCTATATATATCGTAGATGTAGGGAAGTAACATGTCCACAAGCATCCAAGCCAAAGATACTAACATGATACTACTGCAATGTTTTCCATTTCAGTCAAACCCCGTCTGCAGCTAAAATATCAAATAGCCTAATCGTACATTTAGCTCGTTTCTTTGAACCCTTGTCTGGTTTTAGTCCCAATTGGCTCGGATCCAGTTCTCTCTGCACTGCCCTGTGACTGCATCTATGCGTAAAAGGTTAAAAGGGCGCGCTTCATATGAAACGACACTTTAGATATGCCGATATAAAAAGGAGCCCTTGAATGACTTCACATATAAAAAGGCTGCCAGACTGAAGCAGCGTCTGTTAATGTACACCAGACTCCATAGATTGGCCCGCTTTTAACTCTCTGTGGCAGTGACTTTCTTAGATTGTACGAGGTTGCGCCATGAGGAGAACGTGAGGCCCCGAGACACAAGATACAGTATGAATGCGACGTAGGCAGCTGTGAAACTGGACACGACGGTCCCGAACATCACACTGGTTACTTCGCTGGAGAAGAAGTCCAGCAAAAGATAGCCATTGATCACGATCACCAGAGCAGCCACGAGCCAAGAGACGCTCTAGAAACAAGAACAGATGATCAGCTTCAGGGTTATTACCATGAGTACAATGAATGACGATTCAAAGAATCATTAAGAGATGTTTACGAATGTTTATCGGACCAGAGAGTGAGAAAACCAAATGCTTTCTTGCAAGATACAAGTGCTTTTTCCGATGTATAAGTGAATTCTCATCATGCCTGACTAGCTACGGTACTCCACAGTTTCTTCATACAACATCAGAAGCTTGTGAAAGCAGATGGCACAACAATAAATCCCCACAAAGAGTGCAGCGAATGGACAATTGTTAAGACTCATCATGAAATGTTGGCAACCAGATCCACTTGATCACCAAAAGATTCATGATTTCAGTATTTCACAGACGAAATCAAGGTATCCAGAATGAGTTGCACCAGTGTCGCTGTATGATAAACCTTTAATGCACATGCAGGCATATAAGTATACGTGCATACAGCATAAGAATGGAAGTAATTGGAAAGAACCGCATGCTAAAGCACAAAAGATTATCCACCACCATAAATGCGGAAGAAGACGGATAAGGATCCACGCGATAAGCTGGAATAGTAAGTTTTTAAAAATCTTATATCCCTTGGTAAAATTGAACTCAGTCTCAATCTGCCATTATTATAATCACAACAAAATAAGAGAGAGGCTTTTTCAAGGCAAGCAGTTCACAATTTTTTAGATCCACTATCGATGGGCTACTATGTAGATAGACAATCGTTTTCTTATCCTTCTTACGATTAACATTCACACCTTTATGGTCTTTCTGAGGTACACACTCACATATTTGGCCTTCATTTAGCTGCTACTCTAAAGGCAATAAAAAGAAAGCAGATGAAAAAAAAGTGCCTCAATCTACACTAAAATGACCAACGTACAAGGCAGAAAAAAGGAAATTGCTGCATACCTTAAGAACTGGGCCGATCTTAAAAGATCCCATGATCTCCTCCCTGGAGACCAGATAGAGAAGAGGGATAAGTGCGAAAGGGATCTGTATTGACTGGAGCACGTTAAGCCACTCGTTCAGAACATCTAGCGTCTCCTCAGTATCGAAAGCAAGAGCCACTACCATAGTCGGCAAGATCGCACAGCTCCGTGTGATCAACGCCCTCGACCATTTCTTTAACCGCAAGTTAAGAAAGCCCCCCATTATGAATTGCCCGGCATAAGTGCCTGTGATGGTGCTGCTCTGCCCTGCAGCTAACAACCCTATTCCCCATATGTACAGTATAGGGAGAAAGCCTCCCCCGTATTTCTCTTGGAGATACTGCCCAGCATTTACAAGACCAATGCTGTCCGCAACCGGTGTGCCATAGAAACCTTTTGCAAAAACAGTCGTAACAAAGAGATTGATGATGAAGGAGATCACAAGGGCAGCAGTGGATTCTATTGAATAATATCTCAGGGCTTCTTGGACCCTGCCCTTTTGGTTATGGTCAATGTCCCTTGATTGCACAAGGGCTGAGTGCAAGAACACATTGTGAGGCATAATAATACAGCCCACAACTCCCACGGCTTGCTTTATTGTTCTGGAGCTAAGTTTTGGGATCAATATGCCTGCAATTAGAATTCGATTTACCATCTGTCCCGAAGGTGTGATCTCAGTTAAGCACAATCTGAGATGAACAATCATAAGGAACTATTTGTTATTACCCAAAAGCAGCTCGGTTCCATTTGGCTTTGCGTCAGCGAACATCCAGGCAAAGGACACTGCCATCGTTGCAATAAGGAAGGCAAAAAATGCTTCAAGTTTCCTCACTCCATAGTTCTCAAGTAAAAGAAAGATGAAGCTGCAGCAACATTAATCGAGATTTCAATTCAGGAAGCATTCAAAGAATAGATTGTATAAATCACCCTTATCAGAAGATTGTCATTTTGGCAAAATTTAGCCAATATTCAGACCATTTTCTTCCAATTCTCCAGGCTATTTCTAGATGGGCTGTATTTGCTTTCAGACACAGCAACTGAGGAACTTCAACTCAATCTACTACTGTCACTATTCATTGGTTCTATTTACTCTGTGAATTGACCTGACTATGCAAAATAGTAACTTCAAAATCTGGCAACTCCTAAAGGGCCCAAGAAAATACTTAATTTAATTCCTTCAAAAACTTTGGCATGCCATCAGAAAGAACTGCAAATAACTCAACAAAGACAATCCTCAACATGGGAAAAAAGAAGAAAATCAACCCTTGGATTACTCTTCTCCTGCAGAGAAAAGGCAAAGAAAATCCAAAAATCTCCCAGCACATAACTCAGATTAAAGCTACCAAGAAGTCTCAAACCCCACAACTTTTAAATAACTGGACGAAACAAAACAGAGTAATTATTAATCAAGAAAACACCACAAAGCCGGAAATCCCACACCAACACCAAGACCCCTGCGATCCATAAGGCAAAGGAAAAAAAAAACTAATAATTTTTTTTTTTTAAATTGCATCTTGCCAAAAAATTCAGAAAAAAAAAACAAGTATAAAGTTACCAACAAAAACAAAAGGCCATAATGAAAAAAAGGAAGAATCCAAATCACGAATTCACTTCAATCGAACTGAGAAGCTCACCAATCAGCGGCAGTGATGACAACGCCGGACCAGAGGGGCAAGACCCCATTGCTCAGAATCTTGATGGCGATCGCGCTGCCAATGACCTCCTGTATGTCTGCGCCGATCAGGGCCAGCTCGGCCATCACCCACAGCACTATCCTCGCCCACGGCGGGTACTCATCCCGGCACAGCTCGGCCAGGTGCCGCCCCGTTGCCACGCCGAGCCGGGCCGAGAGGAGCTGGACCAGGAGCCCCATGGCCGTGGCCCACATGAGGAGCCACAGCAGCGAGTACCCGGCGATGGCGCCGGCCTGGAGGTCGCCCTCCAGGTTTCCCGGGTCGAGGAACGCGATGCTCATCAGGAATCCCGGCCCGGTGAAGAGCCACAGCTTCCTCCATGAGAACGGCGGCGCGCCGCCGGAGGACGATGGCCGGCCGGAGACGGCGCTGTCGTCGCCGGCGCAGACTATGTGGACCTTCTCGGCCGCCTCGTAGGCAGCTTCCTCTTCTGGGTCGGAAGAGGAGTGTAGGAGGGGCTGTTCGCGCTCGTCTTGAGGTGGCATGGCGACACAGAGAGAGAGAGAGAGAGAGAGAGAGAGAGATAGAGAGAGAGGGGCGTTGGCGTTGGGGAAATTGAGGTTGCTTCTGGGAGTGGAATTAATGTTGGGTGGTGCTGTTCTCCCTTTCCTTCTCTCTCGCTCTCGTCCTTTATCGTAACGAGAAAGGGAAGCTGAGAAAACTACCAGTCTTCCTTCCCCTACAATAAGGTTGCTTCTCGTGTTTCCTATCAAACGTTATGTCAATCGTTTGATAGAAACCCACCAGCAGTCCCTCAATTTTTTCTAATTTGTTCAATCACGTCCCTTCACTCATCTTTTCTTTGTCCAATTACATCCTCAATGTCACAAACTTTCTTCTTTTCTGTTCAAGTTAGGTGCTTTCCGTCTAAAAATGGAAATGCCAACAGAAATCGAGGCATCGCCGTCACCAGCCGATCGAGTCTTATGTGTGATGACTAGATATTATCGAGTTTTAAGAGAAAGGGGATGAGAGAGAAGGAAGGAAGATTGTGGTAACTCGACACGATGCCGCTCACTGTCAAAGAGGAATATCAAGCCTTGAAAATTTTACTTGGAGTCACTCTCACTCGAACATACGACTCGTTGAGTTGTAACATATGGACCAACAACGAGGAGTTGTCGAATACTCTGACCCTCCAGCAAGATTCTTCTTTACTTCACCCCCACTTCTCTTAAACAGTCCTATGCACATACTTAACAAACTTGTCTTACGAATCTTAACTCTCCATTGATCTTATTAATGCTATGGTCATCTTCAATTGATAAGATAAACTGATTATCTCAAATTAGGTCTAAGAAAAATGGTGCACTGGGCAAAAAAAGTGAACGGTCGATGTACAAATCGCAAAGAAAAGGGAACTAAAAATGCCAAACATTCTTTCTTTCTAGTGGTCAATGCATGTCCGTAAATCGATTTCTTTTTTGTCTGATGGCTAATGTTTCGTCTACTCATCCACCACTATACACTATTGTTGAATATCTTCTTGCTGCTATTGATGCGCATGTGTCGAGATTATATTAGAGTAAGATAAGGATGATTGTGCTGAATTAGCAGGACACGTAATTGTTTTGGAGGGGACGTGGCCTAGTGATCAGAAGGTGGACTAATATCTGATTAGGTCCACTAAGTACTTGTGATTTTCCTTTTTGGCTGGGTGATTCTGTCGGTCAATCATATCGGCGTAAGATCCATGTTGAAAAGTTGGCTTAACTTGGTAAAATTCAGTGTGTCTTCTCGGGAGGAAGAGGTTTTATTTTGATGGAGGATTTGTATAGTGCTTTTGCAAGTATTTTTTCTTCTTAATCCAAAGCATAGGAATGCGCGACACTAGAAAAAACAAAGTGTTCGCAAAACATTATATTTCTTGTCCAACAGCCAATGTTGCTCTATGTTCAATTTGTTTTATGTAAAATGAATGACTTAAAAAATATTTTTTCTAAAAATGCTCACTTATATTGATTATATAATCGAATGAACAAAAAATATTTTCACCGTCTACGAAGTATTTTTAAACATAAATTGTCTTTGATAATATATTTTCAATTGGCTAATTATTTCAATAGATATAAATAATTATTAAAAATATATTTTTTAAACTACTATTTTTTGGGAAACAAACAAAGTTTTAAACCTTTTTAATTTGGTTAATTAATCTTAAATCAATTGATGATTTGTTAACATAGTCATTTTGATCACTTTTTGGCAAAAAATTGCCGACATATGTATAATCAACCTTGCCGATTCCACGTTGTACAATGCTGATATTGTCGTGCCATGTAGGAAGGGATGGCCAACGTCCATAATGGTGATTTCCTATCGAAATTGGCCGGAAAATGTTACATTAGTAAATTATCAAAATGTTTAGAATTAAAATGACCAAATTAAAGAGTTGAGGACTGAAATGGCTAATTACAACAAGTTTATAACTCTATAGATAATTATCCTCCTCATACTTATTTCTCGAATGAAATTATATTTCGCATACGAAGCTTTTTTTTATAATAACTGGGGACGACATGTATTATCATGCATTAGATTACCGCATCAAAACATGGAATTTATAATCTTTACATATGGTTTCAAATGGAAACTATGAAAGGTAAACAACAAAAACCATCCCTAACTTTTATATCCATGCCAACTAACCTCCTCATTCCTCACTAATTTGCATCTATAAACAAAATACTCCATTCGAAATAGAACATTAGTCTCGAGAGGTAGAACCAGCTGTACCTTGACAGAAATTTTTTTTGCAAATTCAAACTAAAAATAATAATACCGAGCAAAGATGATTGTGCTGAAAATAAGATCAGAAGTGATAAGTAAGTTGTCCACATCGCAGCCGCACGACTTTGGATCAAGCCCATGATTGCTTCATAATAGCAACTCAAAAAAAAATTAAGATATGTAGATACAATCGGAATAAAATAAAGAAGGTGGAGACAATAGAGAGGCTTCAATCCCATCGTTGAAAGCACATCTCGATTAGGATGAGAAAGAGCATCCATCATGTCCCAAAGTTTGCGATCAAAGTCAAGAGGAGTCACTGCATAAAAAAGAAAAGAAGAGAATTAAATATTATATGCATTTCCGAAATTAACGCACTCTTTTGTTTTTTGGTTTTATCAATCATTATTCATTACAAGACATCACACCCACATCTTAGTGGTCGGCCCCATGATGGCTCCCATTTTATTGAATTGAGTATGAATTGACGATGACATTGAAAACGACCAATCCTCAAAAATAGATGATTACATAATAATCCGACAATGACCCTTCCTCTAAAATAGATAATTACATTATAATTTGACAGTGCATTATACTTTTTGAACTTTCATTAAGTTATTAGTGAATTTCAACTTAATATTTAATGTGATTTCTAAATTTTTATACTATTTAACATGATTTCTTAACTTTTGATACATGATCAATTGAGTCGTTAGATGATAATAACCTAGAAAAAAAATCAGTTCCTCGAAATGCATCACAATGATGATTTTTATTATTCAGGGGAGCATATTGCTAATAAATTATTAGGTTAAAGTTTATGAATTATGTTAAATATATTAAAGGTACGGGATCGCTTTGAAAATTGAACAAAAGTTTATACTATTCGTGTCCTTTCTGCTCCAAAACCAAAGCAAAAGCAAAAATATCAGTGACTGTAAAGATGCGAGGTGGCAAAACGACGTGGCGGGTGGTGCCGCTCTTCCCGTTTTTGACAATTCTACCGCGACGGCGAGTTGCGTGGATTCTCGGGAGACCGGTGCTGAAGAAAGCGCACGAGCAAGGCCGAGTAGGAACGGGACACGTGCGTGGGCGCAACGAGGGCCCGCGCACCTCGCACGTGCTCGGCTCGTGGTTGCACGGGCTCCCCCGTGCCTCTAGGACGACAATAAAAAATTCCCCTTTGAGAATTCCACCCGAGATTCCGATGGGGCTGCTCCGTCGGATGCGATCCCCACGCGCCCTCGCTGTAGCGTGAGTAGCACGCGCCCGCTCCTTTCGATTTTGTCCACTCATGGTGATGGGGCCGCATTAAAGTGAATGGTTCCGAAGCCATTGAATTGAGGACCTGACAATATCAAAGTTAGATATATAGTTTGTATCAGCTTTAGATGCTTGAAATGATAAACAAATGTAACATAGATAATTCGTAACTTATGCCGCCCCTCAGTATAAGTAGCCTATTTATGTCGATTATAGGATTTTCTCGCCCATTTTCAGAATTTAGAAAACGAGAATGTGAGCATATTTGAGTTAATGAAATTGGATTAAAAAATTGGCACTCATAGAGTACAAATATCAGTTTCTTTGGCGGCGTATCGAATCATGTAGGTTATATAAGCAACAAATTTTTAGCTAAGTGTTTTGGCTCGTGTACTCTTATTTAAAAAGGGCCAAAACAAAAGAAAAAATTGAGGAGAAAAAGAAAATGGATGACATAATGCTTCATTTATTTCGGGAAAAACGATAGATTTGGAAAATGCTTTTGGAAAAATGATTGTTTATTTTACTTACACTCAACCATGAAAATATCCGCATATGAATGTTTGTTCGCTAATGAGAATATT